>BTRK01000003.1:18004291-19204291 GCA_036245805.1 Pristionchus mayeri | reverse complement strand
AAAGCTGACATTATTTCATCTTGACTACTTGAAAGAGATTGTCAATGGCACGGAAATGGAATGGAGGGAATATCGTCTCTTGAGACAAGTCCACGATACCAATCACCCTGGAGAGTCCTTCCACCTCGACGCTCGCCTTGTTGCAAGGGCTGCAAGAGTTGGTACGATCGCTGCAGCAAATGATGATCAGCCAGAAAATGCTGCTGCTGTAGCAGCAACATCAGCTGCGGATGAACAGATCGCCCTGTTCAGAGCAGAGAATCAAGAGAGGTTCGTTTCTTCAACATTTGTATTTCTCCTCAGTGGCCCATTAACATTGGAGATAATTACAATATGTATTCTCGCGTATTATTTACATAATTCAATATTTATTTTAGTACTCCTCTTCACTTCTCGCGGGCCTGCCGCGTCTGTTTCACTGATGCGCCGCGTCGACGCGCCGTTCTCAACGCGTGCGGCCATGCGGTCTGCCGCGCATGCGCGGAACAGATGAAGAAAGACGCGCCCGGATCGCGTATCACTTGCCCGTTCTGCCGCGCTACTTCGGACTTCGTTCCCCTCTACGAAGATTCCACTGGAGTGCAAGAAATTTGCACCCAAGCAGAAGAAATTAATTAGCTCTTTACTACTGTTATTTCAAAAATTCTTCCTTTGCATCACAAATGTCCAATTTCTAATTTTGCTTCCCAAATTGTTGTAGGTTGTGAGCACAGTAAATACCTTAATGAAGCAGCAAATTCGATCTCATTGCATGAAATGAATGAACATATCTGGATAAATATGGGGGGCGACATTTTCGCAACGAAGCATCATTCGATTAAGAGTTGGCTTACAAGGAAAGGCCGCGAGGGTAGGTTGGAGTTTTTGACCGAGACCTAGCGCGATCGAAAGAGGATCAAATTGTAAGAACTTCTACGTTTTTCATATCTGCTAAACGCCTCTGTGGAAGTCTGGGGGGAATGGAATTTCTGAACATACCCTCAGAAATGGCCGGTGAGCCCAGACATCCACAGTAGCGTTTAGCAGATATGAAAAACGTAGAAGTTCTTACAATTTGATCCTCTTTCGATCGCGCTAGGTCTCGTTCAAAAACTCCAACCTACCCTCGCGGTCATACTTGGGAGTTGTTTCATTTTTACAAATATGTTCTCCCCACATTTGCATATATCACGCGTCTTCTGAAAGAATGCATGACCTCGAGGAACAAGGAGCCGAAAGTTTGAGCAATATCTTCAAGATAATTATGCCAGAGTATGTTGGGGACGAGAAAACTTTTAGCGTTGGCGGTTTTTTTTGGAACCGGCTTTTAGGCATTTTCCGGTTCTGCACCCGGCTCTACCATATATCAGCTCCCAGATTAGCTACATGGCTGGCAAAGCGCTCAAAATGTGCGGAAAATTATTTCAAACAACTTTTATGTTGACACCAAATAGATTAGACTTTGTCTTCATAGTGAAAAACCTCAAAAAGTAATTCCCAAATTGCAAAAAAAAAATCTACTGGATCTGGAACCCCCCTGTTTACAACTTTTTTATTACATATTTGAAATTTACAGTATCGATATAGTCTAGGAAAATATAGACTCGATAGCTGTAGGGGTGTGGTAAGCTTTTATGAGGCACCGAACTGCCGAAAATCCGAATTTTTGCATTTTCTTGCTTTTTTTGTTCTCTCCAAATAGGCACATATTTCGGTATTTCTTTGCCGTATGTGCTCATTTATCATATTTTCTACTCTCGCATTGTTGTTTAAAGTTGCACGAGCGTCAAATTGTCACATTTTGTTAATTGGACGCACGCTGAATTAATTTATACGTATTATTTAAGAGACCATCCGCCAGAAAACGGAAAATGCCTCGGATGGTCAAAATTCGAAACAAACTCGAACTTTTTTCATGAAGTCTTCTTCAAAAATGTTGCGGTGCATCACATATGGCGAAGTTCAGATATCAATTTTGAAAAAGTTACCGTAACCCACCGCTTTTGGGGTCGAAAAAAGTTGAAATCATAAAAAAACATGAAATATAGAATTTCTGGTGTATTTCCACTTTTCCAAACATGAGAGACTAGCGGATGAATAACATTTTCAGATACCTCAACCTATTCTAAGTTCACTATATTTTTTTTGGAGAATTTTAACAATGGAGCCCGTTGGTTTTTTATGGTTCCGAATTTCGATCCATGGTGGAAAATCGCGAAAAAGCAGCTCTAGATTTTATTTTGTGTAGTCTCTATATCTTTGGATCACATTGTTTTCTTATCGAATTAACTCATTCGTTAATGTAGAACGAATTTCTGGTGCTAAATTGGAAGAATTCGAAAATTTTTGATTTTTCAAATTTTGACTCGCTTTTTGGGTCAAAAAAGTCAGTATCTCAAAAATAGGGCAAAATCATTTTATCTAGTGTATTTTGACTCGGAAAACTAACATCGATAATAGAGTTCGTTAAAATGACGTATGACTATTTTAGGAATTTTTCAAATTATTGACTCCGGTGCTGTGAGACCAAATTCCAAAAATCAAGAATTTTCGAATTCTTCGAATTTAGGACCATAAATTCGTTCAACATTAACGGATGAGTTAATTCGATAAGAAGACACTGTGATTCAAAGCTCTATAGATTACAAAAAAATGAAATCTAGAGCTACATTTTCGCGATTTTCGACCATGGATTGAAATTCGGACCCATAAAAAACCAACTAGCACCATTTTTTAAATTCAACAACACTATGGTAAACTTAGAATAGGTTGAGATATCTAAAAATGCTATTCATCCACTAGTCTCTCATGTTTGGAAAAGTTATGCCCGATTATATCCCATTTTGGATGAAAAATTTCGATTTTTTTACCCTAACTTGCTTCTTTCAATATTATCTTAAGTTTAATATAGAAAATCGGTTTCCACATGTGAAAATACACCAGAAATTCTATATTTCATGTTTTTTTATGATTTCAACTTTTTTCGACCCCAAAAGGGTTACGGTAACTTTTTCAAAATTGATATCTGAACTTCGCCATATGTGATGCACCGCAACATTTTTGAAGAAGACTTCATGAAAAAAGTTCGAGTTTGTTTCGAATTTTGACCATCCGAGGCATTTTCCGTTTTCTGGCGGATGGTCTCTTAAATAATACGTATAAATTAATTCAGCGTGCGTCCAATTAACAAAATGTGACAATTTGACGCTCGTGCAACTTTAAACAACAATGCGAGAGTAGAAAATATGATAAATGAGCACATACGGCAAAGAAATACCGAAATATGTGCCTATTTGGAGAGAACAAAAAAAGCAAGAAAATGCAAAAATTCGGATTTTCTGCAGTTCGGTGCCTCATAAAAGCTTACCACACCCCTACAGCTATCGAGTCTATATTTTCCTAGACTATATCGATACTGTAAATTTCAAATATGTAATAAAAAAGTTGTAAACAGGGGGGTTCCAGATCCAGTAGATTTTTTTTTTGCAATTTGGGAATTACTTTTTGAGGTTTTTCACTATGAAGACAAAGTCTAATCTATTTGGTGTCAACATAAAAGTTGTTTGAAATAATTTTCCGCACATTTTGAGCGCTTTGCCAGCCATGTAGCTAATCTGGGAGCTGATATATGGTAGAGCCGGGTGCAGAACCGAAAAATGCCTAAAAGCCGGTTCCAAAAAAACCGCCAACGCTAAAAGTTTTCTCGTCCCCAACATACTCTGGCATAATTATCTTGAAGATATTGCTCAAACTTTCGGCTCCTTGTTCCTCGGGGGGTCAGTTTTCATGCATTCTCTCAGAAGACGCGTGATATAATGTTTGTTATCTTTTCACTCACTTCCTTCGACTGGGGCTTGGCTTGATAAACATAGATTACCGTGTAAATCAATACAAAAGTACCCCAATAAATACCGTAACCCAGTTCCATGGGCCACATTAAGTTCCTTGGGTCAAACATTTTTATAAAAAAAAAAAAAAAATCGATCACAAAATATCAGAGCCTAAATATGATCTATTGTACGGTGTATTCGACTATATTATTTATATTCCTGGTAATATGCAAATTTGTGCAATTGATTTTTGATGCTGCAATGCTGATTAATCCACGCCACAGGGGTTTGCGAAATCTCTATTACGAAATTCTGCAGTAATTCGTACAAACGAGCACCGCCAGAGGGATAATTTTGTTTTTTCTTTCAATTCACCGGTAACCTTTTAGTTGGAAGCTTCCAACTCTCATCGCCATCACATCTAGAGTATCTCACTCATTCAGTACCCTCACCTCTTCTCGAAATGCCCTCATCGTGCTCTGGACCATCTCTCCCTTCCAACCAAAATTCGACCTCGTCCGAAGAGTAAGCATAATCCACTGATTTCTACTTTTTTCCTTAATCTAATCAATTTTCCCTGTAATTTATCATCGTGGGATATTTTGAATATTTAAAATATACATTCCAATTCAGTCTGCGGCAGAGAATTGATGCATGGGAAGCTAAGAAGGCGGAATATCAGCGGGACTTCCTCCGAGAGATCGCCATTCGCGGTGCAGTGATCGGATGGATGGACTACCGTATTCTGAGACAAGTGCACGACACCGTGCGGGCTGGTTTGCCCTTCGACCTGGATGCTCACCTTGCTGCACGGGCTGCAGGAGCTGCTCGGACTACTCCAGACGCTGCTGCGCAGTCGGCAAATGATACAGCTGCTGAAGCTCAATCGATAACTACTCCACCTCCTACGTCAGCAACGGATGATGAAATCGCCCAGTTGAGAGCAGAGAATCAACAGAGGTTCCTTTCTTCAGCATTAGCATTTCTCCTCAACGGTTTCTGTACATTGGAAAAGTTTACAATCTTTCAAATATTATTCATTTAATTTGCAGTACTCCTCTCCACTTCTCGCGGGCCTGCCGCGTCTGCTTCACGGAAGCGCCGCGTAGACGCGCCGTCCTCGTCGCGTGCGGACACGCGGTCTGCCGCGCGTGTGCGGAACAGATGAAGAAGGATGCTCATGGGCAGAAAATCAAGTGCCCGTTCTGTCGTACATATTCGGAATTCGTTCCTCTATTCGAAGAATCGGTCGGAATACAAGAAATGGATACCCAAACAGAAGCAATGAATTAACGCTGTTCATTTTTTCAAAACAAATCCAACTTTGTTATTTATTTTCTTCTCTGTAATAACCGTAATGAAGCATAGAATTCGATAATTTTGTCTTCATTCAATGAACATATTGGTTTCAAAATGTCCCTCTGTGATAAAAAAAAAGGTATTTATCGAAACACGTTTAAAGTTAGTCTATGTATTCCCCAGAACTTAATGCTGTCTCTTCTCGACGAACAATTTCTTCATAAACTGAAAATTCGGCATGGTCTTTCGAACACATGATCGGTGTATAGTCAGTTTACAATAGCATCAAATAGAATGAATCCCCGCCCGTGGATGTACCCATTAGTCGTCACCTAACACGCGAATTGACAATGGGAAAGGGACGCAAAGTCCGTTAATACATCCATATTTCGGGTATTTATCGCGTCATAGAATTATCCTTCGATGCTTCGATTTTAGAAGAAGAAAACTTCATCGCAGGATCGACAATTGAAGGTTTGCAAAACTTAACAGAATTAAATTATGAATTCTCCAGCAGGAAACGCCTAGCGACGGGCAAAAGAAGGAGAAAGAGGATGAACAACTGGGTCGAAATCAGGTTGAATTTTGACCTAGCAAATCATTAATAAAGATATATTTAGACTACGATTTCTTCTCTCCCTGATGATATGATATTTACGATATTCGAAAACTTGACAACTGATGAAAGAATCGCACTCGCGTCTACGTGCAAGCGATTCAGAGAACTCGATTTCGATCTTGGCAAAAAGGATTTCGACAAAATCTGCTTATACTTGGTTGGTATTTGGTATAGTCTTTGTAAACATGTTTTTTATATGTACATAATATCAGATTTACAATAATTAAATGTTCCAGCTGCCACGCTTTTGTTCCATAACGGGGTCTACTTCAAATACAAAATATTCCATCTATAGTGATGATTCTGCATCTAAACTTTCTATTCATCCAATGCTGAGGATGTTCAAGAAATCGACGACAAAGACATTGACAATCACGGTGAGGCATCGCGAGTAATTAACACAATCATTAAGTAATTTAAAAATTTAGGTTAATCGAGTGTGCGACCAAACCGATTTTGAAGGAATTACAGACATTTTAAAGCGTGTAACATATGATAAATTGAACGTGTTTATAAAAATCGCCCAACAAACGGACTATAAGTGAGTTCCCCGGAAAATTCTTTGCATACTTTCGGCAGAGTGCTCACAATTAACTTGCATCTCAAAAAGATCCAAAAAAAATTATTGGCCAACATTTTTCCATAATGTATCAAGAAAAATAAAAGTGTTAAAGATGTAATTGTTAGGAGAGCAAGGTTGCTTCAAAAGTATGTCAAACCGTTATATATATATTTTATCTACGCTTGGCGGCGCAACGAAAGACGAATAATTACTTATGTGTTATGATACAAGAGAGTTGACTCTCCTCACACTGAGGTCGAATACGATAGGAAGGGGGGGAATGAGTGGGAAGGAGGTGCAATCGTAAAATGCGTTGATTAGCGACATGAATCAGTTAAATGTGAAATGTTCATGGGATAGTAATTAGTTCCAGGTTTATCACCGATATCACAGAAGGCCGCGAAATGGAGAACGTTTCAGTGTCTATCCAATGGACTTCACGGATTCGCGATGTGAAAGCTTTGCAGAATGTAGTGATGCAAGTTCCCAAGCTTGACAATCTCACTATAAAGCATATTTACCTATATCGTATGAACAAGGCTATACGATATCTGCTTGGAAGTAAATGTTTCGAGAAGGTTAGTATAAAATGCCAATAACCCACAATTCGACCAATGTCTGGAATTGAGAGAAATTCAGAATTTATGAAACTTTAAAAGTCACCCTTTTCTCTATGACAGAGATCCTCCAATTTTTTTAGATTTTATATATATGAAATCATTGGAAGACAGTGTAAAATTTCAGCTCTCTCAAGTGAAAAGTCAAGAATGCATTCTGGACGATAGCACTCTATCTCACATCGTTCACCACTCAAATTATGCTGCTGTGTATGGCAAGGGATATTGCACAGCTCGGGGAATTTTAAATGCATTCGAGGTACTGTCATCTAGCGAAGCTTTAATAACGTTTTTATGATATTGAAAGACTATGGCCACATATTATATTATTTGTGCAACACTTCCACATATTATCACCACAGTATTCGTCATATTAAAACTTAATTCAGGTTATATGTCAGTCAGATTGCAAAACAAAGCACGTGGCGTTCGACGCTCCAACAACCGCAATCGAAGAAATATGACACACTTGAGATTTACGAAGGATGATGTGTGGTACTATCCCACTCTTGTAGATTATAAGAATAAGGCTAAGATTTGTTTTAGTAGGATATATGGGCCATACCGAGCAGTTAGCATGGGTAGAATTAACGAGGAAGGAACGTTTGTGAGAAGCCAAATATAAGGACTATTTTAATTTGTTCCGCACTCCTTATCCTGTATGGTTATTATCTATTTCTCGTCCCTCTGAGCTTATCTTGATAATAAAGTTTAATTTTTTTAAATATGTAAAAACTCATAGCATATCACGGCGATGAGATACGATAATGGTTACATGCTAGCACGAGAATGGCCTGATCTCGATCTGCGAAGCGTGTGCATGTTGATAAATTATCACCAAAGTACAAGATTTGAACAAAAACGCTTTCTGACAATACAATGCACGCCTAGAATGGCGCGTTCTCTAAGTGAGAGCGTCCATCGGCCCTTCTTTTTAATTTAAAAATCGCTATTTCTATATTCCTCAGCCAATTTCATTTTCTTGTCTTATACAAGTTGTTCCGTTAGGTTCAATGCTTCGATTTTTGAGGAAGAAAGCTTCTTCTCATGATCAAGAATTACAGGTTTGAAAAAGTTTAGGTATTTTATGTATCAATGAATCCTTGAATAGATTCTTAGTGACGACGTTGAAGTGTATAAACAAGTGGAGGCGCTTGATCAAACAAAGGTTGAACTGTCTAATGATATATTCTCTGATCATGCTTGGTTTAGACTACCATTTCATCTCTCCCTGATGATTTGATATTGATGATATTCGAAAATTTGTCAACTGATGATAGAATAGCTATGGGTGCAACGTGCAAGCGAATAAGAGAGCTTGATTTTGATCTTGGCTACAAAGTATTCTCAAAAATATTTGTCAATTGGGTATGTTCTATTTTTGAAAATATTGAGATGATAGTGCTCCAGAATTCGGATTTCCGCTGTTTCCGTGGAACAGCATCGAAAGCAGACTATTTCATTTCCGACGACAATGCACCGCCGACACTTTCAACGCATTGTGCTTTGAGAGCTTTCAAGAGCTCATTCACTAAAGAATTGTGGATTTCGGTGCTATTTTTCTTTTTCAATAGATAAAAAATGAATATATCAGATATGCAGAACATGTGACCAAGACGACTTCGATGCGATTACGGACACTCTGAAAAGCGTGTCATATGAACGATTGTCTGCGCACTTCAAAAATCCTCAGAAAAATTATAAGTCAGTCCAGTTATAATTTAAAAATCATTTGAGTACAATGCATATATCCATTCCTCGAAATCTTAAAAACTCGTGATTAGCTTCCCCGGGATTTACTAACTATACATGTATAGAAAATAATCGCACCGAAAACTGCATAATAATAGAATACGTGCGGTTATGGTGAGAGCTAATGTGAAAACGAGTAAAACATGTTAAACTATTCATCAACAATTTAGCTTCATCTGTAGACTAACTGAAGGACAAAATCTGGAGAACCGGGAGGTTCTGCTTCGATGGAAGTCATCCGCATTTCACGATGTGAATCTATTGAGAAATGCTATTATGCAATTTCCCAAAATGGGCAAATTAATTATAAAATATAAATCTCCCTGTGGCTTGAACAAGGTTAAAAACAGACTCCGCAAAAGTAAGCTGATCGCAAAAGTATGTAATTTTATATTGAACATTATTCTATTCCTTCATTTCGTTCTCAAAAGTTCTCAAAAGTGAGAACTGACGAATGTCTTCTGAACGATATTTCTCTTCTCCACATTGTTCATCAAACAAATTTTTCCGCGGTACATGCTAAGGGAGATTGCACAGCTCAGGGAATATTGAATGCGTTCGAGGTTTGTGATCGGGCGAATTTGAAATAAATGAAACCCTATTTTATCCTAAAAACGTTTTATGTATAATATGACAAGCTGGGGTTTAAAATTTTTCTCGTTTAGGTGATTTGCCAATTCGATGGTAAGATGAAGTACATATTTTTCCACGCACAAAGAACAGTAGTCGAAGAACTTTTATCGATGACCGGGTTGAGATTTACAAGAAACGATTCCTGGTACTATCCCAATCTTTGCGACAGCCAGAATCATGCGATGGTTCGAATCTCCGAGGAGTACGGAGCATATCAAAACATCGAAATGGGAAAGGTGGACGATGAAGGATATTTTGTGAGATGCAAGGAATGAGGCCCTCTGGAAGATCCTATTCTATTTTGTTAATTCAATGCATAGCACATTATCACTTATTGTTCATCATGAAATGTTTGCTATATATCCTGACTTTATTTGTTTTGTACTCTCCGAGTAGCCTCATGAATCAAAATGTGATGTACCATTCTGTGATTGGAAATCAAAGACATATGGTACACTGTCTTTGTAACTCTCTTTTTCTAATATGTTTGCTCGTATATTTTCTAAATGAACTGTTTTGTTATTAAATGATATGCAAACTTCGTTCCGCACACGAGCAATCAGTCCATACTCCACGTACTAGTGTATGTATTCAATCTCACTCTAAGTGTTATTATTCAATCATCACTTATGGGCGTGCTCCTTAGCAGTTACCAAGTGGGACGAGATTAATGAGGCATCATTCAAGTGAACAGGAATACTCCCAGGGGGGATTTTGAGTGACGTATTCACTTTTGTTTCACTCCATTATTAGGAACGGCCTTTGCTCACTCATTTGTATATTCGGTATCACTGATTCGCTATATCGCAATGCTACGATTTTGGAAGAAGAACGCTTCGTCTCAGGGCCATCAATTGGTATGTAATTTCTTCATGCAATTTAGTTGTGAATCTTCAATAGGTTGGTATCGATTATGTGCAAACGGAGGAAGAGATGGAAGTGCAGGATCAAAATAAGGTTAAACTTTTCATGGAAAATCAGATAATTTTTGTTTCAGACCACCATTTCATCCCTTCCTGATAGTATGATATTGATGATATTCGAAAACTTGTCAACTGATGAAAGAATCGCTATGGGTTCAACGTGCAAGCGAATAAGAGAGCTTGATTTTGATCTTGGAAAGAAAGTGTTCTCAAAAATCTTTGTCTATTGGGTATGACCTGTTGTTGGGAAACATTGAGATAACATCGTTCCAGGGTTCGGATTTCCGCACTTTCCGGGGAACAGCTCCGAAAGTCGACTACATTATTGAGGATGAACAAATCCCGCCAACACTTTCAACTCATCCCTCACTCAGAGCATTCAAAAGATGCACGGCGAAACAAGTGACTATTTCGGTAATGTTTTGCATAATGGTATCTTGAATCGACAGCCTACTGGAAATCTTTCAGATTTCCAGAACATGCGACCAAGACGACTTTGATGCGATTTCAGAACTCCTTAAAGATGTTTCATACGCGAAATTATCTGTGCACTTCGAACGTCCTCATACATTAGATAATAAGTGAGCCAATGCACCAATATTCACGAGACATGTAATGCCGATACATGTAATGCTATCATGATGTGCGAACTGAAAAGATATATAATTATTGATGCAATTTCAGCTTCGTTTCTAAAATAACAGAAGGCCTAAACCAGGAGGAAGGAAATGTTCTTCTTCGATGGAAGTCATCCGAATTTCATGATGTGAATCAACTGAGAGATGCAGTGATAAAACTTCCCAAAGTCGATAGACTAATTTTAAAGTACAAATCTTCCCATGGTTTGAGCAAGTTTAAAAATAGACTTCAAAGAAGGGCATTTGTCCGAATGGTTGGTTGTTTTGTGTTGTGATTGGTAAGACTATTCCTACATTGCAGTTTGCGAAAGTGAACCCCGTCGAATGCATTCTGGACGATGCTACTCTACTTCAACTCGTTCAAAAGACCAATTTCGCCATCGTACTTGGTAAGGGAGATTGCACCGCTCAGGGAATTCTGAATGCCTTCGAGGCGAGACTTTCTGAAATTTATTAAATACTTAACCAATTCAGGCTATTTGCCAGTCGGCTTGCGACAAGAAGTACGTAATGTTCTACGCATCAAAGAATGTGATCGATGACATTTTGTCGCTGACAACTTTGAGATACACACGAGACGAGTCGCGGTGCTACCCTAATCTCAACGATGATAGAAATCGAACGTTGATTCGTTTCTGTGAACAGGACGGTGTTTATCGCAATGTGGAAATGGGAAAGGTCGACGATGAGGGACGATTTATTAGAAAATGATTAATGACACGCTGTGTCATGCATTTAACAATCAATGTATCGTATTTGATGTTTTATTTCCTTTTATTTGTTTTATGCATACGTCAGAATTAATGTCGTAAACTCGGGTCTTTTTCTGCTCCACCACTATCATCTCACTAAGAGCAGAGAGTCGAAGGTGATGCCAATCATGCTCATCTCTTTTATACTTAACAGCCGAAGTTGAAAAATTCAAACAAACACCAAGTTGCTCATATTTTATCAGAAAATCATGTATTTTCTATATTTGGATCAATAACTGTTGCACGACATAGGAGTACGGTAGATGAAGTTTGGTTACGGTATCACCGCAGTCGCATACTGAACTTACCCTCAACAGACTCGTTTGACTTGATAACCGGCCCGTGGATGGAAATGCGACCAGACTTGTTGCCCTGAGAATAAATCGATATTGTATCTGGGTAGGTCACGAGGCGCTCTTCCAATTCCTCACCGAAACCGCGTCGGCCTCGATCGCCGTCTCTGCAAAATAGAAAGTCAACGAGTGTCTACAGTACCCAGTGGACGATTCGAGTGCCTACATTGCTCCCATCGACCAGAGATCAAAGATCAAAGATCAACTCACTCATGGGGTCTCCTCCGCTCGCTGGCGTCGGTCCCTTCACAGATCCATTAGATGGAGTCTGAACTCGAAGAGTATGGTGGATCAGATTACGGTAGTGTCCATCAGGTTACGCTAAGTGATACTACCGTAGTCGCCGTATCTGGCTTCTTCTTGCCGCCTCCACACAGTGAGAGCGAAGCCGCGAGTGGGAAGAGCACCAGGATTACTGTAAGGGGTACGGTAGAGGTGCGGGGATACGGTATTGATTTAGATCTACGGTATCTGTGGATCAATAAATTCACGGTTGAGGAGGAGGAGAGGGAGCATTCGACCGGGTGCGAGAGAGGAAAGGAGTGGGAATGAGGGAAGGAGGAGGAGAGGGAGGTTATAATGAGACCAATAAATGAAAGTCTAAATGCAAAGTAGCAATAATGGTTGTTATTTTTCTGAAAACTATCAGCATTGCACGTACACCCAAAGAAAGGTACGAACGGGAAACAAAAATAATGTGCTCTCGTGAATAATGTGGAGTCGACGTAGATTGTAGCGAGGAAATTAAGGAAGTTACGACAGAATCATGACTACAAACCAAAAATTTTTGCTTCTAATATTGCTCACTGTTCAATAATACTGGCTCAGCATTATTCAGCATTAAGTAGTATCACTGAACACGAAATTTCGGACAGATTGAACTCTAAATTGATGCGTGGCGGCAAAGTGTGCCTTGTGAGAGCCGTGTATTACTGTATTACTCACTTTCTTTCTTTTCTTTATTAGCCTTGGAAAATCACGCACTTCAGAAGTTGAGAGTTTACTAACAGCATTCCCTCGCCAGTCCTTCCTTGTTGGTTGCCATGACTAGCCGTCGAGTGACGTGCCCTCGTCTCGTCTCTCTTCTCCCAAACCACAAATGGTTATTCAAATCTCGCTGTCATCTCTCCATACTCATCACAATCCGCCACGCGTAATCCTCCTGTACTCCTCCCCTCTTCCTCCCTCCATCCATTGATCCGCCCCAGTCAGTTTATCTCCCCTTCCTCCCCCGTATATATACAAACTCCCCCTCGTCCCTTCACAATTCTGATTCACAAAGCACTCCTCGATTCGTTCTCTCTCTCCTTTTCACTCTCTCCATTCTCAAGCTCCTTCTTTGGCCGAAAAGGGAGAGATAGCGAGAGAATCGGAGAGATCCCCCTGTTCTCGTCAATCGAATTCCTCTCTAAACCCTTCGCTTCCTTTCTCGATGGAATCGGCGGCCACGTTGGAAGAGGGAGCCGATTCCCCTCCCTCTCATCCCTTCAATACCTCCCACTTCCCTTCTCTTCTCCTCTCGTTGCTCCTCCACTCGACGTGGCAACGAAGAAGAGACAACCATATCGATTCACTCTGAACTTTCAGCGAGTTTTGTCTACTTATTTTCTCTAGTCGACAGTTTTGCACTGTAACGCTCAGAGATTGGCTGGCGTATGCATTTCTGCTGTTAATTCTTGTTATCTCCTTGTTGCACCCCGGGGATTGTATCTTGCTGCGATATTATTCAGTTGATAGAATACAGGACAGCAAGATGCTTTCCTCAAAACGAAATGCACGTGCAGGAATCAATTTTGTTCTGTGCTGCACAATAGCTTTGCTAGATTTCATTTCAATGGAATAGTACAGTCGTTAGGCAAGCCCTTGTCCTTTCCCTCTCTCCTCCCTCACAACTCTTTCCACCTGTCTCCGAGACCACAGCTCTGGTATTTCAGCCCCAATGGGGGACCAATCACCCCCATTGGGAGGCGAACTGGGGGACCATTGGGGGAGCTCACCAGCCTCTCTCCCCGCCCTAGAGACAATCCTCTCCCTATCTCTAACTGAGAGAGTTTTCCCCCAATGGTCCCCCTACAAATTCCTCCCAATGGTCTCCCATTGGTATACTATTGGGGGTAAACTCTCTCAGTTAGAGATAGGGAGAGGATGTTCTCTAGAGCGGGGAGAGCGGAATCCCCCAATGGTCCCCCAGTTCCCCTCCCATTAGGGGGGCCGTTGGTCCCCCATTGGGGGAAAAATACCGGAGAGGGAGCGAGGAGGCCTTCCCTCCTCCTCTGTCCTTTCACTGTGCTATGGAGACTCGCTAATGGAGTCAGAACGAGAAAGGGAGCTGATTGCCTAGTTGCCTAGTGCTCTTTGAGAAGCGCCAGGTGCACTTTCTCTTCCACTCTAGGAGCGAAAGTACCGTATAAAGAAATCAAGTGGCTATTAGTATTTTATTGTCGCAGTCCCAACCCATATAACATTCCAGAACAATAGTTCTTTCACGCTTGAAGATTGACTGAAACTCATTGCGACTTATGAATAGGGGAAAAGTAGTTCATTCCTAGCACTCTTTCGCTCTTCAGATGAGTGATAAACTACCTTTTCTTTAAATTTGTTGTCCCATTTGAATGTTGATAGCATGCTCTACTATGCGCTGTATGCACATGGAAATCCGCCTCTCTTCCCAGCCCCATAAATGCTCCTGAAACGCTCTGTTAGCTCAGCTTTTTGCCGCGTCTGCGGTTCTTTCCCTGGAATCAATGACTCTGAATTACGATAGTGATCTCTGAATTTGGCTTCGCCTTTTCCAACTTTCCAATTACGATTCGGAACCAGGGGGCGACAATCTCATCTTTGAATTATCGCTAATTACTCCGATATCACGTGTTGAATGCAGACTAATTGAGATTTCGCGACGGTGGCAGAGGCATTTCACTAATTGGCAGTTGCCATTTCGAAAGTGTCTTCTTCACTAGTAGTCTTCCCGTGTAGGCTAGCAACTGCGGAAATTGTCTCAGTCGCCGTGAGGGGAAATGCAGCCATTATCCGGAAATCACATCTCTACGATACGCGTCGTTTTCCCACGCTGCCAATCACAAGACACGAATCCATCACAGTCGAATGCTTTCTAGGCTGGGGTTTTTGATTCTTCTTGTCAGTCAGTAATGCAGTACGGTAACAGTATAGCATGGGCAGATCCTTCCCTTCTTTCCTTGCTTCGCTCGAAACGATAGTCTCTCGAAATTATGTCACTATTCGATGATAAGAATTGTGTGCTGAAGCCTTTGCCTCTCTTCCCTCTCCTTCCCTCGCTCGATCTCTGCGCGTGTATAAAAGGAGATAGTCGTTATCAGAGGGAATCGTGTTGCACGCCTTCTCGAGTTGTAGTTGGGAGGCTGAGCGATTGTTGGCCTCGAGATTTCGTACCTTCTTCTTTGGCCTGGGATCGAAAGAGTGATTACTAAGTAGGAGGGCTGGTGGGCGTGTGAAATTAGTCTGCAAAGTACATCTTGTTGTACTACTGGCGTAGGTTACTCGCATGATTCCCGAGACTTGTCATCCTTTCAATTTTGTCAGAATAAGATATTAGCTTTTTTTCCAGGCTTGTTCACTAGCACTATCAATATACTAGAAATGCTCCCAATATTGCTCTCCACATCATCTCCACTTTCAAATCTGCCCCCGTATTGACTCATCCTCGTGTTATTTCGAATCTCTCCTTGTGACTCTCCCCTGCCCCCAACAATCTTCTATCCTTCTATTTTCAGACGACGTCTCGAGCCTCTGGGTGATTACGACTAATATGCCTCTTCCCTAGCATCTTTACCCGCTGGTGAGTACTACTGTAGTTATCGATTAGATTACGGTGTATTGTAGTTATCGATTAGATTACGGATCTTGTAGTCATCGATTAGATTACGGTGCATTGTAGTTTTCGATTAGTTTACGGTGTATTGTAGATATCGATCCGATTAAAACATCTACAGTAATCTCCCTAAACCCCCACCACTAATACCCGTCCCGTTTGCAGAGTGTGCCTCTAGTCATCGCCTCTCCTCTCGTCGCATTGCCTATCGATCGACACATGCATCTACCGTAACCTCTCCGTCTACCGTAATCCCTCTCCATAATCGATCGTCCGCTCCTCCTCGTCTGCTGTCGCTCCGTCTCGTGCTCGCGCGGTCCAACTTTGAATCTCTCACGTCAACAAGCCTGCATTTGGCGCCGAGCAGGCGCGCCAAGCTACAATCTGACGCTTCATCCTCGTCAATCTGACGCTTCTGAAGCTTCAACCTGGCGCGTGCACGGTGCCTCGCAACCCGCCACGAGCCGGTAGTCAGCAAGAGCCCACGCGGGATCGTTTCCGCATTATTCCTCGTTTTCTAGCCCTTGCCCGTATGTATCGATTTCTCTCCTCAACCTGCATTATCGTATCCTACCGTAGCCTCGATGAATAGACACGCTCGCACCACTGACCTACCTGGAGTAGATTGGGGAATCCCCTTTTCACTTACATTTAGTGCGAAATTAGCTGAAACCGCAATTTGTTCCGAATGGGAAAAGTGAGTGAGTAGTAGGTCGCTAGTTGCAATTATCCCTCGCAGACCCCCGGTGTATTTTTGTTCGCCATTTATTTCTATATTTATGTATACAGTCCCCTCATTACGTATCAGGCATGTTATTGTCAGGCCCGCCCTGGCAGGTAGAGTTGTCCCGCCATACATAATAGCGTCTTCGTGAGCGTGTCGTCACTCTCTCCAGTTCCCATACTATCTCTTCCTGAGTATCGCCGACCACCCACTGCGCAGCCCACCCACTACTGCAGCATGCCATCTGAGCTGCCTGCGCTCTCTTCATTTCGCGTGCTCTCTCACTTTCTCTGACTGGCGAGAGAGTGTGCGAGAGGGAGAGAGCGCGCCACTGACCGCTACCCATGCCTGGCACGTCCGGAGATACCGTACCTAGTTGTGATATCGATTTTGTTGTCCGAAATTTCCCGTTGGAAGCCTACCGCATCAAGGCAAAGCTGTGATACTGTACATAGAACTTTTTTTCCCTATATTTTATCTCGACTATAATACCTCCATCATAATTACAACTTTTTCACTGCAAGATGATAAACATGACATCATTTATGCTTGATATTCAATAACAGAGAAGACATCAATTGGTTCTTCTGTTGTCGGGAATGAATTCAGTCGTCATCATTCCCGATTCGGCGGTTTGTAACTTTCTGAAGGGGGTTTATTCTGATGATTGAAGGAGATTCGTGTAGGCTCAGTTTCTCTTTATGCAGATGTACCTGATTCTCCCGAAACTACTTACGTCGGCGCGCTCGTTTGGCAAGCTCTGGTTTTTTCAGCAGGGCGTGTGGCGTCAGAGGTCTGCACTGTGGTATATTTAGAGACCGTAAGCTCCGCCCACTAGGAGGGGAAGAGAACCCCTCAAAACATGGATCGAGGGACTACGCCTCGAATTCTTAACCAAATTGGACGATCTAAACTGACTTCGGTAGCTATTTGGTTGCTTAACAAATGACCTCTGGAGCAGCTTGATCGGACAACTCTAATTAGGTCAGCATACGCTAATTAAGTACAGGGGGAGGGGTTTAACAGGGTTCTAGTGCACTTGCACAACTGCTCCACTCGCAATTTGTAATATAACCCTAATCATTAAGATAAAGCAGAAAAAATTACAAATAAATATTAAATTGCATGCGTAGCTCAATGTTAAAAATTTTACTTAAAAATAAGAAAAAAATGCAACAAAACTTCGCCCACTGGGTTTCGAACCTTTGACATTCGGGCGCAAGAGTAAAGGCTCTACCACTACACCAAGCAATCAGCCTGTATGGCTTCTTAACGACCACTACAATATCTTGCTCCTTGTCACATTCTCTCCGCGATCCCAATTTCGAGCAATCTGCCGTAGAGTACGAGCGCAAGGTTTTCTAAAATAATTTGCTTCAAATATGAGATATCGCTCAAATTTAAAAAGTACGATCTTATTCATGTCCATGGGGACACATGGACATAAGAAAAGGAGTCAGGTGAGTATTTTGGCAGAACACTTGTGGTCTCTAGGTATATTGCGTATCGTTTTTCTGTGCTCCTCCTGATGTATAGCATCAGGATTGTTGACTAGGCACGTAAGGCCAGAGAGTGCAAAACGTAAAGCAACAATATTTACAACGTGCCGGTTTTGCAAAAATTTTTTATGACACCTTTGAAAAAATATTTTTAGCTTTCGTATTGAAACGATAGGATGCTATCTTTGTGAAATTGGCATCCTATGCTGCATGATGCTTTACAGTACTATCTGATAATGACATTATCGATTGATAAACAT
Source organism: Pristionchus mayeri (assembly GCA_036245805.1). NCBI lineage: Eukaryota > Metazoa > Nematoda > Chromadorea > Rhabditida > Neodiplogasteridae > Pristionchus > Pristionchus mayeri. The sequence continues at coordinate 19,186,001 of BTRK01000003.1, read as the reverse complement.
ATGTCCAAATTAAATTACAGTTTTGATCTACAATAGAATACTCGCTCGAAAAGGTCTTAGATAACGAACTGAGTGGATACCAGTGTGGAAACTAGTTATGCAAGAAATTTTTAACGCTGTATGAAAAGATTCCGAAAATGGGAGATTGTATTTATGGGTGTAAGTCGGTCGAATCGAGCACGATCGAAGAGTAGAAGCTAGTTGAAGCAATAACTAGTACAAATTGTCCTGTCGCAACCCAGTTTGAAACAAATTCCCATTTTTATGAGAATAATCCACGATCAGAAGCTCATTTTGCATTGCTATACACCATGTTGCTGATAGATTGAGAGGGGACATTATCTGTCTTCATTTTACGTGATGGAAATTTAGTACGTGATTTCGTACGTGATGGAAATTTAGGAACGAAAACCGTGCAATTTCCAAAAATATCATGTTTCGTGGATTGTGGTGAATTTTCATTTTTACGACTTTTGCTTTTTTGCATTCTTTTTTTCATATGCGTTTTCGTAAAACGGATGGGATTTTACACGGAAATATGGCTAGAAATGCAATAAAAGCTCGTGAAAAAACATGACAAATTGATGAAATATTAGGTTGTTGCAAAAGTCCTGTGGTTTTTTGTGTCCGCACTTTGAACAATCATAACTCGCGTGTCTCAAATCTTAATCGCCAACAAACATAATATTGTTTAGGGGTATGCTTGAACTTTGTTCACACATATTTCAATCAAACCGATCTTGCCACCAACGCAAGAAATTATGATTTACCCAAATGCAAACAGTTGACCAAATTTTGCTTTAAATTTATTTCTCTAGATATTTGGAAGGAAAATCCAAGAAACAACTTCATATTGTTAGCTGAGAAGTAGCATTGATATTCTTTCAAAAAATAGGTTAGACCTGCCATGTGAGTGGGTTTGAACCAAATTACATGATTGAAAAAATATGAGCAGACCTCGGCTGCATGTGACTTGTACCTTCTTTTCTGAATGGAAGACCAAGCATACAGGCTCCGTCATGTGTGCGCTGTATGCACCCGAGAAGAGGCTATATTCTCATAAAAAATATTGGAGCTTGCTTCTTCTCCGTTTCCGAAAATTTGAATTTCTTATTTTTCAGAAATATGCAAAATCAACACCGAAATGCAACAATGTAGTCATGTCTAGATCAATGCATTCCTCGAAAGGGTGTAACTTCCAGCATCCATGAGAAAAAGTGTTTATAGGGTAAAGGTTGGGGCTTCATATAACCACCATAGTTTGAGCATTCATGCTTCAGAGAAAACAGAAAATTGAAAAATGTTGCGTTTTCGATGGATGAATTTTCGTAATTTTAACTGGATCCTGTTCTCGCCTCTCTGATTGGGCAATGCTGATAGGGTGCGCATATGAAAGAGTATGCAAGGCCTCATTAGTAATCAATATCCCGAAGTTCATCTATCAATCCAACAAGAAGATGGAAGGCAAAATTTCAAAATTCCACAGGACTTATGCAACAACCTAATAGTGCAAAAACCCGGTTATGGCTATTTCGTCAATATTTCACATTTTTTCACGAGCTTTTATTGCATTTCTAGCCATATTTCCGTGTAAAATCCCATCCGTTTTATGAAAACGCATATGAAAAAATGAATGCAAAAAAGCAAAAGTAGCAAAAAAGTAAATTCGTCATAATCCACGAAACGTGATATTTTTGGAAATTTCACGGTTTTCGTTCCTATATTTCCATTACGTACGATACGTCATCCAGACTCCCTCACTGGATTGCGTATACGTGTACACTATAGCCGTCCCTAGACTACAAAAAACTCGCTTGGCGTGGATGTATCTTTTCTATTTTTTCTTTTGTGGTGAGTGATTATTTTTTTCTTTTTCGTGGAGGGACGAAGGAGGCATCAGAGGAAAATTGAAGCAGAATACTCATCGAAAATAACAAGGTGAATGCTTCGGGGAATGTAAGGTGAGGAAGGGTTTTGTTAGCCCCGACTACAGCGAATCTAACAAAAACTTTTCTGAATCATCGTCTGCGAGGAAAAATTGGCTTAAAATCTCAAGATTCCGCCATTTAGGCGCAAAATGATTCTCCTCTTCTTCCTGCTCCTCCCTCACCTAGCTTCGGCCAACCTCCTTCGTGAGTATCTGGCAACTAAAGTGGACCCCGCGGTCAAACCCTGCGATGACTTCTACCTCCACGCTTGCTCGCAATCGACGCCAGATCCAGAGTCAAGATCGAAGATGTACGACGAAATCGCCAATAGATTCAAGAACATCAGCGAATCCAGAAACCTTCCTATAGTTGTAAGTGATAATTTTTTTTTTAAAATGAAAAAAAGTATGGATGCTCAATTAATTCAGAGCGATGTGGAAGAACTTAAAGACGAACTATCTGGGGAACCCGCATTTAATCAAACCGCTTTCTTAAATCTTCTGCAGGAAAGGTTTTCTTCGTTATTCATTTACTGCTTTATGGTTCAACGCATTCAGATGCGAAAAGGATGACGACTGTTATCGGGATGAATCAGACACTATTACACGCTCTATATCGAGATTCTCAGAGTTTGCTTTCTAGAGGTCTAAGGAACAAATAATAATATTTTGTTATCACAGTCTATTTAGATCAACAACAGTGGAATATTTCGAGAATAAGCTGGACAACGTCAGTGTCAAAGAAATACTCAAGATTCTACCAAAAATGTTGAAATCATTTCTCGGTGTCTTGAAAAATGGTCGTCTCAGACAGGTCGTTCGACAAATTCATGGGCATCAAGTTTGCATATTTTATAGAAGATTGAATTCTATCCGCACATGATTAATCGATTGTTTGTAATGGAAGCAATGCAATTGGAAGGTATTTTCGAGAAAATTGTTAATGCCGAAGAAGACTTGAAGCAGCTGAAGGAATTAATCATTAAGAAATTCAAGGTATTTCAAATCATGAATGGCGAGTTGGTGATTTGAGTAAATCTTGAAAGAACAGATGCAGCTATAGAGGCAAGGAGAGAGAGAGCGGAAGAAATCAGAATAAGGTTTAACCTCAAACACATTTGAACTTCAGGATACGGAATGGCTGACTGAGGAGGACAACCTCGGGTTATCTCTGCTTCCGGAGTTTGAGGATACAATCAGAGATATGCGAATTTTCTATGATTTGGATGAGAGTGATCGGGATTTGGCCTTGCTGAGAACAATGAACAGCGAATTCAGCAGAGAGTACTACCAAGCCAGGCAGAAGTGAGAATACAGACAATAATTGACAATTAAATATATGAAAATCAATTACAGAAGAACTGGAACGGAGGCTCTGGACGTATTTATCGCCTTGTACGCAGCCCGTGGTTCACTTAGCAAAGCGGAGGATCTCGAGGTGACAGTGCTAGCAGAGCGCGTGGAGAAGTCTCTCGGAAACAACGCTTACTACACTTACGGAAGGAATACCGTAACAATTCTTGCACCGTACCTCTACCCTGATCCCACGGACAGCATGTTCAACAAGGTTTTTCAAGTATTTAAGAAACATTTTAACAAAAAAAAATTGCAGAATTACTTCCTCTACAATACCATCACCCATGAAATCTTTCATTCAGTCGTATTAAAAAATTGGGCCTACAGAAGCGGTTGTTTCAATGAGGGCATGGAATGCCTTACCGGTCACTACAATCGAACCTGTAAATCGTTCGGCGACGTGAGATATACGTGTTATATTATCGATTATCAGAGTGGCAGTTTGCAGCTCCAAGGAACCTGCAATAGTGGACACCAAACGTACGAGGAAGATGGACCGGATGTGGAGGGGCTTCGAATCAACTATGAGTTCTTCTCAAAGCATTACAACAAATCGGAGCTGCAGAAGGAAGTGTTTACCTCGGGATCGGTCACCGTGAACAGAGAACAAGCATTCTTCTATCTAATGCCCTATGAATTCTGCCATACCATCGTGAGTGCGGAGTATCCGTGAATTTGCAACTGATCATACTTGTAGACATCAGACAACCACACCGACGAACACTCGTTGTCACGAGTGAGAGTAAACGGAGCTCTCACTCAAATGCCTGAGTTCACGCGAGCTTTCTCATGCTCCCCCGGCCAAGGCATGTTCGTGGAGAAGGTAAGGCTAAATTATTCAATGATAACTATCTAAAATCATAATATATTTCTCAGAAAAAGACATGTCACCTTTTCGGCCCCGAATCCAAGCAAGATCCTTGACACTACTCCTTCACAATATCATAATCGATTGATAAATATCTATGCAAATCACACATAAACGTTGTTCAACAACGAAAAAGTCTAAACAGGATGGTATTACAGGGTGCGCCATAATTACGTAGACTGGTATTTTCAAATGTTTCCTACCGTTGGAATCGAACTTGAGGAATATATTTTATGGGAGTTTACCAACCATATGTGTAATAGTAAAATACTGTTATCGTTGGATGGGGCCTCTATTTTCTTTGAGACTGGCCTTGAGTATCTTTTCAGATCCACCTATCGATTCCTGCATGAAATTTTCACAAATTTCGACTCATGCTTTGAGAAGGGCTGCCTTCAGGGGGGTTCGAGTATAGTTCTTGTTAGAGGACATCTTGGACTACTACGCACCTAAACCCTGAAGTCGAGGGGTTAAGATCGGGGGAGTTAGGGGGTCAATCAGTGAGAGTGGTTTGGCCGGCTGCATGGGTGTCCGGCAACGAATTTGCCTTCTGAATAGAGTTGATTGTTGCTGAGACGACCAGTGTTCCTGGTCGAAGTTGGATTGAGTTTGTGGTGTTGGCGCGCCTTCCAGGATGCGCATCTTGTAATAGTCCTTATTGTTCTTAGCTCCCGGAGTGACAAAAATGAGAAGGAACTTGACTGTTGTGCAAATTGCAACACTAACCCTGATGTAGACGTGATGAATGATATAACCAACGATTCCACAACAATTTTACGACACTTCAGGACCAGAGGCAGTGATTATGCTGGTTTGGATATTTTACATTCTTTCGACTGTAAAGATATTTACATCGCTGAGCAACGTACTGAAATGCGCGGACCTGGCAAACTGCAACAACAGTTTACGGTTCCGTTCTATGCGACGCTTAATCTGACGCTCACCTAATCCGAGCAACTTAATGTACTTGGGGGCGAAGAGTCAGCCGGGACTTGAGAAGATCAGAAACGGAAGTGCTCGAGATATCAATACTCTTGACCACCTGAGTACGGTTTCGAAGCACCATCTTTCGGATGCGCTCTCGGTGCCTTGTGGTGGAAACATTCCCAGGTCTCTATATGTCCGGACAGTCCTTATCAGTACCAAGCTGCTGGTATATTATGACGATATCGGAAGCATTCGATTTGTGAACGCCGAGTCGATGAGCGTCGATGTCACCGACGTGTGACACCTACTTGTGACTGATAATGAGGGTTGGAGACGAGTAGACATCGCCATTACTGGAAAACCTAACTAACTGACACGATACCTTGAATAGTGAGAGACCAATGGTCACTCGCCATGATGATGCTATAGGGGTCGCGCATATCGATTGGGCGGCCGGGTCACAGAATAATGAAATCAGTCTACGTAATTATGGCGCACCCTGTACATATAAAATCGATTGAAAATGAGTTGGAATATTCATTCGAAGTCGTATTCAGAATGGAGAAAAAACGATTAGACAAAACGAACTTCATGATTGGTTTTATGACCATGTGGTGTCTGCAATACGGGTTTAAAATTATCCAAAAACGCCATTACTGATGTTATTTCTCTTCTCGACACTTCGTCAAGACAATTAGGGCAATCATTCACTCGTCCTATAAAGGTCGAGCCAAAGCTCGAGCTTCTTGATACAGTAACATGTTACGCACCCTACATCGTATTGACATGGATAAGGAAGTCGATCGATTGGAGAAGTCGATGAAGCGGGATCGGAGACGATTGAGAGACTCAGATTGTTCGCGCATCACATGAGGTGAGCATTAAGTCAAGATATTCAACGTTTTATTTAGATCAATTCTTCCAGTTTCATGTGCATTTCTATAAATCATATGAACACTTTGGAGAGCCGATTACAGATTTTCCTCATTTTTTTCACACTGTCTGCCAATCCTTCTGTAGATAGATTACACGAAATGAGAAAAGCCACACTCTTGCAATTTGCCGCAACGACTAATTCCGAATTTTGTAAAAACTTATGGCAAATATTTTTGAGAGTGCCCTCGCTGGCTCGTCCTGCCTCGATCGAGGCTCGTCCTGCCTCAATTAATTTATGACCCCTTTGAAAGCTTGAAAGGATGGCAGGATCAATGAATTCTAGGGAGTCCCACTGCGATAATTCTGCGCTCTCAATGGAGAATTGTAGTGATTTTAGCTCGAGGAAGAGGCACGGTTATGTAGAACGAGTTGAACAAAAAGGAACCGGCGAGACTGGGGAGACCTCTGGATAGGTGCACATTAGCGATAGGGCAGGCAGGACGATGCATGAAGCGTGCGGTCGCTGGGGCAAAGGGGAATGTGCTTCTGGGTGCTGTGTGAGGTGTTCTAGACTCATCAGTAGCGTGCACATGTGAAGGGGTGAATGGGGCAGTGGAAATGAGCATGTTGGCACGGGCAATTGAGCTAGCAAGATCAGGGAAATTCAAACTCTTCCTCATGTTGGATGGTAGAAGAGAGATACGTTTATTGCGTGGATGTTCTTGCTAATTGCGGGATACATCAATTGGGTGAAAAGAGGAAGCATAGATGCCAATATTATGCGTGTTTTACATTTTCCGGAACTACTTCTGCTTCTAGTCACCCCCCGCCTTCCTCATCTTGCCCACTCGTTTCTATAGAGATATTCCTACCTGATTGTCGACCGCTAAAACCCTAAATTATGGGCGGGGCGGGGATGAGAGGGGGTGGCCATGAACCGAAGAAGTGCCCATTTTCGATTATATTTTTTCTGACAAAGTGCCCCTATTTTGTCCACTTGTTCGATAGTTAGCGAGAACATTTCCTGTTCCAAAACTTGGCCTCCTATCTCCGAGAAAGTGTCACTCTGTATAAGCTCAGGCATACTCTACACAAGTACTCTAGAACATCAATCTTCCCATTTGCACTTGTTTATGGTCATGATAATATCCCTCAGATGGTCAAGCATAAACTTGCACCTTACCTGTATCGTTTCAATATTATTCCTAAGTACCAACATGGCTTTCGATCCTGTGCCTCTGTTCTCACCAACCTTATAGATTGTGAAAATGACTGGACTCTTGCGCACTCTCGTAAAGAGCAAACCGATGTGATCTATCTAGATTTTTCTCGTGCTTTTGACACCGTCCCCTTTCCTAAACTTCTCTCTAAATGCTTGCATTACGGTATTGATGGTAACCTTCTTAATTGGATTTCTGATTTCGTCACGGATAGGCATTTCTCCGTACGACTAGGAAATACCGTATCCAAGTCCTTCCCTGTTCTGTCCGGTGTTCCTCAAGGTTCTGTTCTAGGGCCCATTCTATTCTCTCTCTACATTTCTGATATAACATATGTCCTTGCTCCTTTCCCGGATGTGCGTGTAAAAGCGTACGCTGATGATATTAAGATTTATGTTTCCTACTCCAATAACAATAAAGCCTTTTGCACTACCCAATTACAGTATGCCTTAGATGCCATATATTCATGGACTGTATCCAATCAATTATCTCTCTCGGAATCTAAATGCACCCATCTCGACATAGGTTCTTCTCCTGCTCCTCAATATCTCATTAATAATGTCATCCTCGAGCAAGTCCCCCAACAACGTGATCTCGGCGTCCAAGTACTGCCCACCCTTAATAACTCTGCCAGTATTGATGATCGTGTTCAGAAAGCCACCACAGCCATGCATATAATGCTTCGTGCTGTAACCGTCAATAATCCCACTATCCTTATCAAATGCTTCATCCTATATGTTCTCCCTCACATTGAATTCGCTTGCCCCTTCTGAAACCCTCACGTTAAAGCAGGAGTAAATGATGCAAACGCGCGCCCGGTTGGAATATGTTTCACCTAGGGACGCACTCTCTTCTAGTCGCGTGCTATCTCGCCCCCTTCCCTGAGCTTTCCCTGATCTGGCTTCCAGCCAACTAGCTATAACTCTGCTCTGAATGGAGATATCAATGTGAAAATTTCGGAGCTTCTTATCGTTGTGGAGCTCAAGGCAGTGCATATGATAACTTCAAAAATTGAATTTTGAGTTTACTCCTCCTTTAAGAAACAGAGTCAGAAGCTTGAGAAAATATAAGAGAAATTTACTCGCATTCTATACTATCGATGCTTTCCATCTCCATCATATCCTCTTGGTCTCCCTTCCTATTCTCAACGTCTGTCTTTCCTTGGTCTTCAAGCGCTTTTTGAGAGGAGAGTCACTTATGATCTGGTCCTGGCCCGTAGAATTATGCACGGTGACACCATACTCGACAGAAGTAATTTTTTTTCTGTTTGCTCCCCTCAGAGAAAGGACCAATAATTTTGGAATCCACATCGAGAAAACTAAGTCTACACCTCGATACCACTGTTTCTCTCGTAGAGTTGCTAGAATTTTGAATGCCCTTCCCTCTCATGTATTGTCATCACCTAGTATTCATGTTTATAAAAAGAGATTAAGAGCCCTAGAATTTGATTTCAGTAAATATATTTTCCAATAATATCCTGTTCCTCCCGCCACTATTTCCCATTAGCGTATCTCTTCACCTACCCTCATCCTCGCCCCTCTCCATAGAGATCTTCTGACACTGGTTCTCGGAGCAGAGTCTACCTGGTCTGCCGAGTGCCTCCTCCTCGGTATCCCTCCTATCAGACCAGACGAAGACAGATGAGACCAGTCGATTAGATCTTCACTTTTTTATTGCACCCCCGCCCCCACAAATATTGCCCTTCCTCCTCAGTGCGAGGAGAGTCATACTGTACCATATCACATAATTAATTATTCGTCTCTCGTTGCGCCGTAGAGCGTAGATAAAATATATATTATCTAAGAAGTTCGACTTTGCGAGAGAAAGGATAGTTTTTTGGCACCGCGAAAAGCGACGCTGAAACAACACTCTTGTTCATTTTTTCTTTTCCTTTTTCTCGCATAATGGAGATATTTATCGTTGATCACTAGAACTACAGAAAGGTCATTCTTGTAATAGAAAAAAAATGATTTTGTGATTTCTTGAAGGAACAGATGTTTGCTAAACGCATGCCCCCTAGCATCCCTCAGCTGGCAAAAGTGATTCCAAGTCTTGAGCTCATGTCGGACGTTGGAAGAGGCAAATCAATGGTAGTTGTAATTACTACTCAGCCCCTGGGTATGACTACGATGATATTGGATGCAACCTTTTCATAAACACCCGCTGGCAAACATCTGATTATGGAAGTGTAATGAGAACGGAAGCGTCCAATCCAAGGACATCATCACACCTATCAGATATGTAGTTGGCATCTGCTGTAATTACTACTCAGCCCCTGGGTATGAGCGGTATAAGCGGACTCAGTCGCATGCGGTTTTCCCGTGATAGACTCATACTTGGGGTTTTTATCATTTTAGAACTGGTCATTTTAGAACTTTTTCTTGTTGAGGTCAGTTGATGAATTTGGAAGACTTTTCTTTTCACCCTCTGTACAGTTCTAAAATGACCAGCTCTAAAATGATACACTCCCTTCATACTTATCCCGTCTTCGCAAGATGTTATTATCCTGAAATTTTTCGATGTGTACTGACATGCTTTGCCAATATGAAGTATTTCAGCCATGTCGAACGTCGAAGAAGAAGGAAGCAGGTTTCAGACTTTCGAGGACCGGATGGCTTATGGGCGGAATCTACTGTCGCTTCTCAGGAAGGAGAATGAACAAAAGTGAGCAATGATATTTTTTAAAATATAATTTGCTGGGAGTCAAAGAAACTACGACATAATTAGTTTGCTCTTTCATAAAATAGTATTTCACATGTTACGATATTTTTTCGGTCCTAGGAGAAACATGGTACTCAACTATTATGCTTATTGTAATTCACGAAACTGAAAGTGCTGAAAAGGGAGAACAGATTCACGTTTCTATATTCTTGCCGCTCCGAAGGAGAAGCTGTGGTGAACGTAATGTGAGCTGTGGTGTATAGCTGAATCTCGATAGTGGGGAAAGTTACCAGCTCAATTTCTCTATTTGCAGTGAGCTTCAGCCCAGCCTTCATTTCATTCGCCGCTGTTTTGGCTGCTTCACCGACGCTCCCACTCCTCGTTACGCGTCGAAGACGTGCGGACACATGTTCTGTCACAAGTGCTCGGAAGGGAAAAGCGCATGCCCTACGTGCACGAAAGAGACGAATTTCGTGAGAATGTTCGAAGATGAGGAACTCAGTCGTCGTTGCATCGTATGCTTCTGCGATGAGCCCGTGAGACGGGCCGTTCTACCCGCTTGCGGACATGTTATTTATGAAGCGTGTATGGTTGTGCTGACACTGGAATCGTACGAGCACAGGAAATCGTGCGAATGCCCATCCTGTCGCACTATCGTGAATTTAAAGCCGATCCTTCTGCTCGAATTCTGGAAGAGAGCCACCATACCGGAGTCTTCCCAAGAGGAGCCAACCAAGAAGAAACGGAAGTCGGAGTCTTCTCAAGAAGAACCAACAAAGAAGAAACAAAAGAATGAAATTGGGATAATCACACTGGAGTAGAATTCCGACTTTATGAATAAGTCCTCCCTTCACATAGGCACCCAGTGAAAATTGCATCTCGATTCTGAATCATTGTACCATTCCCTGTTATCGACTGTTTTTTTATCAACATTTCATGAAATGCATATTTCTATGTAATCTTATACGATCAATAAAGATAATAAGTCACTACTCCTTCCTAATCTTCAATCAGAACAGAGTGCCGAAAATTATAATTTCAAAAGTTGAATTTCACGATAACTTAGGGCAAGGTGGCGCAGTGGTTGTGTGCCAAGAATGCGAATCCGATGGTCATGAGTTCGACCCCCTTGCCTGCAGATCCACTCAGACCGCGGGGGTTAAGAAATAGGTCTTCTTCCTTTAGGAGAATTCTATTCCCTTGCCTGAAATGCCTCCTGATCGTCTCCTGGATCAGTTTGTCCGTATGCACGTCTACTGCAGCCGTTGCAGTAGACAAATAACGGCTGCAGTAGACGTGCATACGGACAAACTGATCCAGGAGACGATCAGGAGGCATTTCAGGCAAGGGAATAGAATTCTCCTAAAGGAAGAAGACCTATTTCTTAACCCCCGCGGTCTGAGTGGATCTGCAGGCAAGGGGGGTCGAACTCATGACCGTCGGATTCGCATTCTTGGCACACAACCACTGCGCCACCTTGCCCTAAGTTACCGTGAAATTCAACTTTTGAAATTATAATTTTCGGCACTCTGTTCTGATTGAAGATTAGGAAGGAGTAGTGACTTATTATCTTTATTGATCGTATAAGATTACATAGAAATATGCATTTCATGAAATGTTGATAAAAAAACAGTCGATAACAGGGAATGGTACAATGATTCAGAATCGAGATGCAATTTTCACTGGGTGCCTATGTGAAGGGAGGACTTATTCATAAAGTCGGAATTCTACTCCAGTGTGATTATCCCAATTTCATTCTTTTGTTTCTTCTTTGTTGGTTCATCTTGAGAAGACTCCGACTTCCGTTTCTTCTTGGTTGGCTCCTCTTGGGAAGACTCCGGTATGGTGGCTCTCCCCCGCAGCGTGAGCCTTTTACAACGTTTTAAGCAGGCTCTCACCAGTCGCTAAAATTATTTGCATGCCTAAAACTGGTACGTGGTCCACTGACATTCCATGCGGTTTTTTAAGCAAAAATGCATCCCAACCTGCTCTCATCCCCCGCAGCGTGAGCGTTGTGAAAGGCTCGTGAGGCCGAGGGCGATCCGAAAAAGTTGGGATGGGGCGAAGCGAAAAAGTTGGGATGGGGCGAAGCCCCATCACAACTTTTTTCGGATCGCCCGAGGCCTCACGAGCCTTTTACAACGTTTTAAGCAGGCTCTCACCAGTCGCTTACAATTTTTGCATGCCTAAAACTGGTACGTGGTCCACTGACATTCCATGCGGTTTTTAAGCAAAAATGCTTCCCAACCTGCTCTCATCCCCCGAAGCGTGAGCGTTGCGAAAGGCTCGTGAGGCCGAGGGCTATCCGAAAAAGTTGGGATGGGGCGAAGCCCCATCCCAACTTTTTCGTATCGCCCGAGGCCTCACGAGCCTTTTACAACGTTTTAAGCAGGCTCTCACCAGTCGCTTACAATTATTGCATGCCTAAAACTGGTACGTGGTCCACTGACATTCCATGCGGTTTTTTAAGCAAAAATGCATCCCAACCTGCTCTCATCCCCCGCAGCGTGAGCGTTGTGAAAGGCTCGTGAGGCCGAGGGCGATCCGAAAAAGTTGGGATGGGGCGAAGCGAAAAAGTTGGGATGGGGCGAAGCCCCATCACAACTTTTTTCGGATCGCCCGAGGCCTCACGAGCCTTTTACAACGTTTTAAGCAGGCTCTCACCAGTCGCTTACAATTATTGCATGCCTAAAACTGGTACGTGGTCCACTGACATTCCATGCGGTTTTTTAAGCAAAAATGCTTCCCTACCTGCTCTCATCCCCCGCAGCGTGAGCCTTTTACAACGTTTTAAGCAGGCTCTCACCAGTCGCTAAAATTATTTGCATGCCTAAAACTGGTACGTGGTCCACTGACATTCCATGCGGTTTTTTAAGCAAAAATGCATCCCAACCTGCTCTCATCCCCCGCAGCGTGAGCGTTGTGAAAGGCTCGTGAGGCCGAGGGCGATCCGAAAAAGTTGGGATGGGGCGAAGCGAAAAAGTTGGGATGGGGCGAAGCCCCATCACAACTTTTTTCGGATCGCCCGAGGCCTCACGAGCCTTTTACAACGTTTTAAGCAGGCTCTCACCAGTCGCTTACAATTATTGCATGCCTAAACTGGTACGTGGTCCACTGACATTCCATGCGGTTTTTAAGCAAAAATGCATCCCAAGCTGCTCTCATCCCCCGCAGCGTGAGCGTTGTGAAAGGCTCGTGAGGCCGAGGGCGATCCGAAAAAGTTGGGATGGGGCGAAGCGAAAAAGTTGGGATGGGGCGAAGCGAAAAAGTTGGGATGGGGCGAAGCCCCATCACAACTTTTTTCGGATCGCCCGAGGCCTCACGAGCCTTTTACAACGTTTTAAGCAGGCTCTCACCAGTCGCTTACAATTATTGCATGCCTAAAACTGGTACGTGGTCCACTGACATTCCATGCGGTTTTTAAGCAAAAATGCTTCCCAACCTGCTCTCATCCCCCGAAGCGTGAGCGTTGCGAAAGGCTCGTGAGGCCGAGGGCTATCCGAAAAAGTTGGGATGGGGCGAAGCCCCATCCCAACTTTTTCGGATCGCCCTCGGCCTCACGAGCCTTTCACAACGTTTTAAGCAGGCTCTCACCAGTCACTAAAAATATTTGCATGCCTAAAACTGGTACGTGGTCCACTGACATTCCATGCGGTTTTTAAGCAAAAATGCTTCCCAACCTGCTCTCATCCCCCGCAGCGTGAGCGTTGTGAAAGGCTCGTGAGGCCGAGGGCGATCCGAAAAAGTTGGGATGGGGCGAAGCGAAAAAGTTGGGATGGGGCGAAGCCCCATCCCAACTTTTTTCGGATCGCCCGAGGCCTCACGAGCCTTTTACAACGTTTTAAGCAGGCTCTCACCAGTCGCTTACAATTATTGCATGCCTAAAACTGGTACGTGGTCCACTGACATTCCATGCGGTTTTTAAGCAAAAATGCTTCCCAACCTGCTCTCATCCCCCGCAGCGTGAGCGTTGTGAAAGGCTCGTGAGGCCGAGGGCGATCCGAAAAAGTTGGGATGGGGCGAAGCTCGTTGCATCAGTACCAGTGGAACTTTCTCCAACACTGCTTTTAGTATCTTTCATAGAGGTTGACGTATTGGTATTCAATCCTTTGCAATATAATGTCTGGATTCCGAATGGCCCAATTCCGCTCGAATACCATCCTCTGTTGTTCTTTGCGGTCAATGAATAAAAATTGAATGCACGAGAATTTGCATTCTTGAGCATATCCACATCCTCGAATTCTTCAGGACAAATGATAGTATAACCAGAGAAGTAACCATTTCGGATTATGAATGTATACGTACGATCAGAATCACCGAAAATTCGCCCAAAATGGGCACATTCTGAAATAATGATAGTTGATTTACACTATAACCGTCGAGAACCGGATTTATAGATTTGCGAAGGCTGGAGACTAATACTAAATGACCAATGATATTGCAATATGCAGCTTCCATCGGCCTGCAGAACTTAATTATTAAGCCAATGACCACTAAACTACATGTTATTTTGTGTGGTACGAAAATATATCCTTTAGGGAAGACGGTATGCAAACCTTGATCGTAATCTTTCGAGCGGTGTAATAGGTACCATCCTCGAGCGTGATTCGGAGATCCCGTCTCTGACTACTTTCTGGACACTCGCACTTTTTCTGCATATCATTGCATACCATCGGCCCACTCGAAATCGACTTCAGATGGAGGTACGCTGATAAGTTATTAATGCACAAAGTTCTTGTTTTTCGCTCACCATCGAACATTGTCGTGGTGTCTTCAAAAGAGATCTCAGTGGTTTCAGCAATCTGTTCGCTTGTAGTAGTTTGCGGAGTACTAGTTGCACTTTCGCTGATAGTGCTTGAAGGACCATTCATCATGCTTGTCGTTTCAGAATCAAACATCGTAGTAGTATCTTCGAAAGAATTTTTCGTGTTTTCTGCATTCCAAAGTTGGGATGGGGCGAAGCCCCATCCCAACTTTTTCGGATCGCCCGAGGCCTCACGAGCCTTTCACAACGTTTTAAGCAGGCTCTCACCAGTCGCTAAAATTATTTGCATGCCTAAAACTGGTACGTGGTCCACTGACATTCCATGCGGTTTTTAAGCAAAAATGCTTCCTAACCTGCTCTCATCCCCCGCAGCGTGAACGTTGTGGAAGGCTCGTGAGGCCTCGGGCGATCCGAAAAAGTTGGGATGGGGCGAAAAAGTTGGGACTGGTGAGAGCCTGCTTACAACGTTTTAAGCAGGCTCTCACCAGTCTCATTCAACTTTTGTCTTGAACACACAACCTAACTATTACGTAGCTAGTCTCTTACCAAATGGTCACATCAAGAACTGTATCGGAAGAATTTTCGACCGGATTCAATGGTGATACAACCTCATCTGACGCGGAAAATACAAGAATGTTCAGTTCCGATCCCACTTCCACCCTTTCGGTTTCGACTATTCAATACAGTACTGCGTTCATAACGGCAGAAATGAAATCTGTGCAAGAAAGTGTTTCCACAAAACAAAGGGAGGATTCAACGAAGACAACTATGATTTTGAAACTACAAGAATTACTGATGATAGGAAGCACTCTACTTCGAGTTCACCCATTCTTTCGGTTACTGCAACCGAATACAGTACCCTGAGCGCGCTACGTTTAAAATGGAACAGACCAAGGAAAAAAAGGATTGTGACGAGAGCGAAAACGTTGTCAAGTGCTTCTGAAAGTGCCACTCTGTCGCTCAGTGACCTCACCACCGCGGAAGGAAACTCTGACAAGGAACACGCTAAGAGTTCAATGGATGGTGGATCGAAGACTGAAACGACCAGCCCCATGAATGATTGGACCAGCATCGGAGAAAGTTTTTCCAGTACTGGGACATCTAGCACAATCGAAACCACATGGAATGCAGAAAACACGAAAAATTCTTTCGAAGATACTACTACGATGTTTGATTCTGAAACGACAAGCATGATGAATGGTCCTTCAAGCACTATCAGCGAAAGTGCAACTAGTACTCCGCAAACTACTACAAGCGAACAGATTGCTGAAACCACTGAGATCTCTTTTGAAGACACCACGACAATGTTCGATGGTGAGCGAAAAACAAGAACTTTGTGCATTAATCACTTATCAGCGTACCTCCATCTGAAGTCGATTTCGAGTGGGCCGATGGTATGCAATGATATGCAGAAAAAGTGCGAGTGTCCAGAAAGTAGTCAGAGACGGGATCTCCGAATCACGCTCGAGGATGGTACCTATTACACCGCTCGAAAGATTACGATCAAGGTTTGCATTCCGTCTTCCCTAAAGGATATATTTTCGTACCACACAAAATAACATGTAGTTTAGTGGTCATTGGCTTAATAATTAAGTTCTGCAGGCCGATCTCGTGAGGCCTCGGGCGATCCGAAAAAGTTGGGATGGGGCTTCGCCCTCGGCCTCACGGCCTTCGCCCCATCCCAACTTTTTCGGATCGCCCTCGGCCTCACGAGCCTTTCACAACGCTCACGCTGCGGGGGATGAGAGCAGGTTGGGAAGCATTTTTGCTTAAAAACCGCATGGAATCTCAGTGGACCACGTACCAGTTTTAGGAATGCAAATATTTTTAGCGACTGGTGAGAGCCTGCTTAAAACGTTGTAAAAGGCTCACGCTGCGGGGGATGAGAGCAGGTTGGGAAGCATTTTTGCTTAAAAAACCGCATGGAATGTCAGTGGACCACGTACCAGTTTTAGGCATGCAATAATTGTAAGCGACTGGTGAGAGCCTGCTTAAAACGTTGTAAAAGGCTCGTGAGGCCTCGGGCGATCCGAAAAAAGTTGTGATGGGGCTTCGCCCCATCCCAACTTTTTCGCTTCGCCCCATCCCAACTTTTTCGGATCGCCCTCGGCCTCACGAGCCTTTCACAACGCTCACGCTGCGGGGGATGAGAGCAGGTTGGGATGCATTTTTGCTTAAAAACCGCATGGAATGTCAGTGGACCACGTACCAGTTTTAGGCATGCAATAATTGTAAGCGACTGGTGAGAGCCTGCTTAAAACGTTGTAAAAGGCTCGTGAGGCCTCGGGCGATCCGAAAAAAGTTGTGATGGGGCTTCGCCCCATCCCAACTTTTTCGCTTCGCCCCATCCCAACTTTTTCGGATCGCCCTCGGCCTCACGAGCCTTTCACAACGCTCACGCTGCGGGGGATGAGAGCAGGTTGGGATGCATTTTTGCTTAAAAAACCGCATGGAATGTCAGTGGACCACGTACCAGTTTTAGGCATGCAAATAATTTTAGCGACTGGTGAGAGCCTGCTTAAAACGTTGTAAAAGGCTCACGCTGCGGGGGATGAGAGCAGGTTGGGAAGCATTTTTGCTTAAAAAACCGCATGGAATGTCAGTGGACCACGTACCAG
Source organism: Pristionchus mayeri (assembly GCA_036245805.1). Taxonomy (NCBI): domain Eukaryota; kingdom Metazoa; phylum Nematoda; class Chromadorea; order Rhabditida; family Neodiplogasteridae; genus Pristionchus; species Pristionchus mayeri. The sequence goes on along the minus strand of BTRK01000003.1, from coordinate 19,168,783 downwards.
TTTTAGGCATGCAATAATTGTAAGCGACTGGTGAGAGCCTGCTTAAAACGTTGTAAAAGGCTCGTGAGGCCTCGGGCGATCCGAAAAAGTTGGGATGGGGCTTCGCCCCATCCCAACTTTTTCGGATAGCCCTCGGCCTCACGAGCCTTTCGCAACGCTCACGCTTCGGGGGATGAGAGCAGGTTGGGAAGCATTTTTGCTTAAAAACCGCATGGAATGTCAGTGGACCACGTACCAGTTTTAGGCATGCAAATAATTTTAGCGACTGGTGAGAGCCTGCTTAAAACGTTGTAAAAGGCTCGTGAGGCCTCGGGCGATCCGAAAAAAGTTGTGATGGGGCTTCGCCCCATCCCAACTTTTTCGCTTCGCCCCATCCCAACTTTTTCGGATCGCCCTCGTCCTCACGAGCCTTTCACAACGCTCACGCTGCGGGGGATGAGAGCAGGTTGGGATGCATTTTTGCTTAAAAACCGCATGGAATGTCAGTGGACCACGTACCAGTTTTAGGCATGCAAATAATTTTAGCGACTGGTGAGAGCCTGCTTAAAACGTTGTAAAAGGCTCGTGAGGCCTCGGGCGATCCGAAAAAAGTTGTGATGGGGCTTCGCCCCATCCCAACTTTTTCGCTTCGCCCCATCCCAACTTTTTCGGATCGCCCTCGTCCTCACGAGCCTTTCACAACGCTCACGCTGCGGGGGATGAGAGCAGGTTGGGATGCATTTTTGCTTAAAAAACCGCATGGAATGTCAGTGGACCACGTACCAGTTTTAGGCATGCAAATAATTTTAGCGACTGGTGAGAGCCTGCTTAAAACGTTGTAAAAGGCTCACGCTGCGGGGGATGAGAGCAGGTTGGGAAGCATTTTTGCTTAAAAAACCGCATGGAATGTCAGTGGACCATGCAAATAATTGTAAACGACTGGTGAGAGCCTGCTTAAAAAGTTGTAAAATGCTCGTGAGGCCTCGGGCGAGCCGAAAAAAGATGGGATTGGTCAAGGTCGGAGGTCTGGGCGAACACATTGAAGCGAGATATGTGCGAAAAACGATTATTGCATCATATTACATAATGATGACGTAATATGAAATTTTGAAAGAACTCACTCTGGGGTGTATAATGGTCAAGGTCCGGGGTCAGGGCGACCACTTTGAAGCGAGATATGTGCGAAAAACGATTATTGCATCATATTGCATAATGATGACGTAATATCAAATTTTTGAAAGAACTCACTCTGGGGTGTCTATTGGTCAAGGTCCGGTGTCAGGGCGACCACTTTGAAGCGAGATATGGGCGAAAAACGATTATTGCATCATATTGCATAATGATGACGTAATATCAAATTTTTGAAAGAACTCACTCTGGGGTGTCTAGTGGTCAAGGTCCGGTGTCAGGGCGACCACTTTGAAGCGAGATATGGGCGAAAAACGGTTATTGCATCATATTGCATAATGATGACGTAATATCAAATTTAGTAAGAACTCACTCTGGGGTGTATAATGGTCAAGGTCCGGGGTCAGGGCGACCACTTTGAAGCGAGATATGGGCGAAAAACGGTTATTGCATCATATTGCATAATGATGACGTAATATCAAATTTTGAAAGAACTCACTCTGGGGTGTCTAATGGTCAAGGTCCGGTGTCTGGGCGAACACATTGAAGCGAGATATGTGCGAAAAACGATTATTGCATCATATTGCATAATGATGACGTAATATCAAATTTTTGGAAGAACTCACTCTGGGGTGTCTAGTGGTCAAGGTCCGGTGTCAGGGCGACCACTTTGAAGCGAGATATGGGCGAAAAACGGTTATTGCATCATATTGCATAATGATGACGTAATATCAAATTTAGTAAGAACTCACTCTGGGGTGTATAATGGTCAAGGTCCGGGGTCAGGGCGACCACTTTGAAGCGAGATATGGGCGAAAAACGGTTATTGCATCATATTGCATAATGATGACGTAATATCAAATTTTGAAAGAACTCACTCTGGGGTGTCTAATGGTCAAGGTCCGGTGTCTGGGCGAACACATTGAAGCGAGATATGTGCGAAAAACGATTATTGCATCATATTGCATAATGATGACGTAATATCAAATTTTGAAAGAACTCACTCTGGGGTGTCTAATGGTCAAGGTCCGGTGTCTGGGCGAACACATTGAAGCGAGATATGTGCGAAAAACGATTATTGCATCATATTGCATAATGATGACGTAATATCAAATTTTTGAAAGAACTCACTCTGGGGTGTCTATTGGTCAAGGTCCGGTGTCAGGGCGACCACTTTGAAGCGAGATATGGGCGAAAAACGATTATTGCATCATATTGCATAATGATGACGTAATATCAAATTTTTGAAAGAACTCACTCTGGGGTGTCTAGTGGTCAAGGTCCGGTGTCAGGGCGACCACTTTGAAGCGAGATATGGGCGAAAAACGGTTATTGCATCATATTGCATAATGATGACGTAATATCAAATTTAGTAAGAACTCACTCTGGGGTGTATAATGGTCAAGGTCCGGGGTCAGGGCGACCACTTTGAAGCGAGATATGGGCGAAAAACGGTTATTGCATCATATTGCATAATGATGACGTAATATCAAATTTTGAAAGAACTCACTCTGGGGTGTCTAATGGTCAAGGTCCGGTGTCTGGGCGAACACATTGAAGCGAGATATGTGCGAAAAACGATTATTGCATCATATTGCATAATGATGACGTAATATCAAATTTTTGAAAGAACTCACTCTGGGGTGTCTAATGGTCAAGGTCCGGTGTCAGGGCGACCACTTTGAAGCGAGATATGGGCGAAAAACGGTTATTGCATCATATTGCATAATGATGACGTAATATCAAATTTAGTAAGAACTCACTCTGGGGTGTATAATGGTCAAGGTCCGGGGTCAGGGCGACCACTTTGAAGCGAGATATGGGCGAAAAACGGTTATTGCATCATATTGCATAATGATGACGTAATATCAAATTTTGAAAGAACTCACTCTGGGGTGTCTAATGGTCAAGGTCCGGTGTCTGGGCGAACACATTGAAGCGAGATATGTGCGAAAAACGATTATTGCATCATATTGCATAATGATGACGTAATATCAAATTTTTGAAAGAACTCACTCTGGGGTGTCTAATGGTCAAGGTCCGGTGTCAGGGCGACCACTTTGAAGCGAGATATGGGCGAAAAACGATTATTGCATCATATTGCATAATGATGACGTAATATCAAATTTTTGAAAGAACTCACTCTGGGGTGTCTAATGGTCAAGGTCCGGTGTCAGGGCGACCACTTTGAAGCGAGATATGGGCGAAAAACGGTTATTGCATCATATTGCATAATGATGACGTAATATCAAATTTAGTAAGAACTCACTCTGGGGTGTATAATGGTCAAGGTCCGGGGTCAGGGCGACCACTTTGAAGCGAGATATGGGCGAAAAACGGTTATTGCATCATATTGCATAACGATGACGTAATATCAAATTTTTGGAAGAACTCACTCTGGGGTGTCTAATGGTCAAGGTCCGGTGTCTGGGCGAACACATTGAAGCGAGATATGTGCGAAAAACGATTATTGCATCATATTGCATAATGATGACGTAATATCAAATTTTTGAAAGAACTCACTCTGGGGTGTCTAATGGTCAAGGTCCGGTGTCAGGGCGACCACTTTGAAGCGAGATATGGGCGAAAAACGATTATTGCATCATATTGCATAATGATGACGTAATATCAAATTTTTGAAAGAACTCACTCTGGGGTGTCTAATGGTCAAGGTCCGGTGTCAGGGCGACCACTTTGAAGCGAGATATGGGCGAAAAACGGTTATTGCATCATATTGCATAATGATGACGTAATATCAAATTTAGTAAGAACTCACTCTGGGGTGTATAATGGTCAAGGTCCGGTGTCAGGGCGACCACTTTGAAGCGAGATATGGGCGAAAAACGGTTATTGCATCATATTGCATAATGATGACGTAATATCAAATTTAGTAAGAACTCACTCTGGGGTGTCTAATGGTCAAGGTCCGGTGTCAGGGCGACCACTTTGAAGCGAGATATGGGCGAAAAACGGTTATTGCATCATATTGCATAATGATGACGTAATATCAAATTTTGAAAGAACTCACTCTGGGGTGTATAATGGTCAAGGTCCGGGGTCAGGGCGACCACTTTGAAGCGAGATATGGGCGAAAAACGATTATTGCATCATATTGCATAATGATGATGTAATACCAAATTTTGAAAGAGCTCACTCTGGGAAGTCGATTGGTCAAGGTCCGGGATCTGGACGATGCGTTTGAAATGAAATATGTGCGAAAAACGAAAATTACGACATATTGCGAAATATCGATTGCGTCGTATTGCATAGTGATGATGTAAGATATGGAGAAGATAGCGGTGGGCAAGGCGGTCACAATGGTACCTGTGCGGGGTCTGGGCGATGATTTTGAGCCGAGATATTCGCGAAGCGTTACGGACAGACAGACAGACAGACAGACAGACAGACAGAGACAGACAGAGACAGACAGACAGACAGACAGACATACCCACTGACAGACAGACGTTTTGTCTTTTTTCTACATAGTAATGTCCTGATGTTCGGTGGAAACTCCTCCTTTCATATTTACAGTTGCTCCAGTTCTCATCGAAGCTGTCGTTGAAGCTGTTGACGTCGGTGTGCTCGTTTGGAAAGCTGTCATTTGTGTAGGAGGGATTGCGACGTCAGAGGTCTGCTCTTTGGAGCCTTCTTCTTCATCTATTGCAAATGTTGTTTCCGCTCCATTCGAGGAGGTCGAAGAGGTGAAGGACATCGTGGATGAATTAACAGTGGCTTCTGATGTTGGTCTATCGGTTTCCAAGAGGAGAGATATGGAGGAAGAAACAGTCGGAGCATCGGACAGTTCTGAGCTTGTGATCCGATCCTTGCCAGCGGTTTCCCAACTCTTAGTTTCGGAAGAGTGGATAGGCTGTTCAACAGTTGCGGTATAGCTGTTAGCATTAGTGGTGCTTTGTGAAGGACTTTCGAATTGCTCGCCGATATCTTCGTGAATTGAAACAGATACCGAGAGAGTTAGTGGTCTCTCTTCACCCGATAACGTTACGTTAGTGAAGGTCCTTGCCGTACTGTTGCATTTTTCGCACGTTTCGGTTACCGATTCGGATGGAATCTAGCAAAGTTGATGAAATAATCGAACATACATTCACACCTGGCTCGATTTCCACCCGCAATTGAACTGGTCGAATGCGAATAGAGAACGGAGCACCACTCGGAGAGGGCCTACGCCAGTCTGAAAAGATAAAATATTTCCCTACATCGATTAACCCTCACATCATTCACACTTGCAGATAATCCGAGACAGTCCACCAGTTCTTTCATTGAGAGGGAAGTGCTGAAATTTCCCTTATTCAAGTTCCTCTGTTCCCATCTCACCTCATCACAATCAATTCCCCATTTTTCTGCTTGGCGAATACGTGGATATCACATTTAGCCGGGATTACGATCTAAAATAGTCAGATTTGTGATACAAATTATTATCAAATTGTCGATACAGATAACGCATCAAAGTAGGTCAAAAGCGCAAAACCTGTGAGAGTAAGAGAGCCGTCAATGCGAATCTTCGCATGCCTGCGAAGGGAAAGATTTGATTTCCGTGATTTACTTTTTTCCCCTTTTTCTTCTTTCTCCTCCTGACTTGTAGCAACAGAGTTCTTGGTTACCAGTAGCCCGTACGACCAAAAAATCAAAACGCACAAATTGGAAGCATCATTTTTATAGAATTCGTGTTTTACAAGTATTCTGTGAGTTTCAGTCTTATTCATCAATGTCCGTTCTCGAGAACGGTAGAATTTCCAAAAGCTGTCCAACATATTTCCGAGATGTTTTCATCACCTCCCCTTTCTAGTGGAGTACTCTACCACATCAGTCTTCCCATCACTTGCTGCTACATGCATAGAAAATCTTCAGAAATCACAACTGAAACTTCGAACATCATGATGCTGTCAAGATCAAATATGGCCCTTCGTAATTTGAGGTTTGACATATCCGCCAGATAAAGAATTTAGTGATCATTCGTTAGAAGAAGAAGAAATCTGATGAAAGGAGGGGGATAGAGAGGATGCAAATTAGAGTAATCAAATTGACTTAATTTCGAATATTTGTCCTCATTCCTCCCTTTTCTTCCTCTGGCGAGTGGTCTCTCGCCTCCCTCCCCCTATCTCTCGTTCGATCAGCGGGTATCACTGATTTATTGCATTTTTGAATGTTTATATTTTTCTGTGCCCGTTCTCCATTTATCTTTTGCCGCTTCGATTGTATTTCCCTTCAAGTATTCCTATATTATTTCGCAGTAGGTTTCAGATATTCTATGATATATATTTCAGCATCTAAACATAACATAAAATTGCCCAAAAAAGTGAAGCCTTAATAAAGCAAGGGCACAGATCGAGAATCGATACCACGGTCCATTCAATTTCTCACCACTCGATGAAGAGAGAGTGTGTAGAATGAAGAGACTGTTGTTTCGTTTTTAACGGAAGATTGACCCCCGAAAGAGTTTTTTAGATGTCTTCTGAGCATCGACGGGACGGCGACGAGGATAACATCGACGAGAACGAGTGCGTGACGTTCTCGCTGGGGGTCGTCGACCTTTTCACGTCGAGGTAGGCTTGCACCTCAAAGATCAAAGATCAAAATTTCATTCTACTCTTGACAGAAGTGTGAAATATTATATCTCGTTAAATGCTAAATATCCAGGGTCTTCGTCATCGATGAGGTGGGCGACTTCTACGCCTTCGGGAAGCTCATCGGACTGTACGCCATCGACGTGAGAACCCTCATCATCATCGACTATCACAAGGTCTGGGGGCTTAGGGATGGGGGTTTGGCTCCTGAACCACGCCTCCCAATTTCCCTCTCTATCACTGTCCATAAGGATTTGAATTATCAGGCTGTGTTTTGATCATTTTTGGGCATTTATCAATCGCGCTAACTTGCTGATAACGACCTATGTAGAGCACTTGAAAGCTGCACAGAAATCACGAAAGAATTTCTGAAAATTGAAAGCTTGCTATTTCCCACCCTTTCCACGGAGGTGCTAATGGCCATAAAAGAAGAAGATACATGAAATGAGTAGAAGATGAGAGGGGGATTGGCTAGGCGTTTAGTCGTATATTCTTTCATCAAGATTTGTTCTTTAGCACACGCGCCTTCTCAAACAGCGCGTAATCTACGTCGACTTGCATGCGAAAGCGGTCAGTCAATTTTTGATAATAAAAAGAGAATTCAATTTTTCCATTAATTTCAGGCACAGTGTGTGCTGCATCGTATCTACGGTATCCGATTCGACGATGACGACAACTAAGTGGTGTACACGGGAACGGTAATTGAAAAATTATTTTAATTGATTTTACAAAATAAAAAAATATTTAGAATCTCGCTGTGGTCGCACCTCTGCTGTTCGGCGAGCGCGGTAATGATCAAATTTTTGAAAAGGATGTTATCTCCAAAAGTTTCAGTCTACTCCTTCCCGGTGGATCCACACTCGCTTGCTCCGCACAGGGACATCACCGACATGATTGAGATGGTTATTTATTTTTTTTATTTTAAATTATTTATTTTATCTACCCCTTTCCGAAGATCTTAGGGGATATGTAGCACACACCAGTGAAAATAATAGTAAACTCGAAGACCAAATTGAGCATAACATATTAATATGGCGAGAATAGAATATCCTCAATAGGAATATCATTTTTGGGGTAATTTTGCAATGTTTTCCTATAAAATTAACAACTGATCAGCTTATTAGTGCACCTGAAATTTGATCGAAATCAAAAAAGATTCTTAAAATTTAAATTTAAATTTTAAAAAAAATATAATAAAAAACCTTACAATGAAAATGTAATGTTCTTAGGCGAGAGCCCACGTGCAACGACACATACCAAGGCTGCCGCACGAGACCATCGACATCTGCCTCTCTCTCTTCATCATCACGGATATGGTGAGTCGATCTAGATTAAAGTTCTGAAATTTGAAAAATTTTAAAAGCCTTTTTGATAGGTTTCAAATTAATAAATGACTCTATTTGTTCCACGTTATCACGAAAGAATTTCTGAAAATTGAAAGCTTGCTATTTCCCACCCTTTCCACGGAGGTGCTAATGGCCATAAAAGAAGAAGATACATGAAATGAGTAGAAGATGAGAGGGGGATTGGCTAGGCGTTTAGTCGTATATTCTTTCATCAAGATTTGTTCTTTAGCACACGCGCCTTCTCAAACAGCGCGTAATCTACGTCGACTTGCATGCGAAAGCGGTCAGTCAATTTTTGATAATAAAAAGAGAATTCAATTTTTCCATTAATTTCAGGCACAGTGTGTGCTGCATCGTATCTACGGTATCCGATTCGACGATGACGACAACTAAGTGGTGTACACGGGAACGGTAATTGAAAAATTATTTTAATTGATTTTACAAAATAAAAAAATATTTAGAATCTCGCTGTGGTCGCACCTCTGCTGTTCGGCGAGCGCGGTAATGATCAAATTTTTGAAAAGGATGTTATCTCCAAAAGTTTCAGTCTACTCCTTCCCGGTGGATCCACACTCGCTTGCTCCGCACAGGGACATCACCGACATGATTGAGATGGTTATTTATTTTTTTTATTTTAAATTATTTATTTTATCTACCCCTTTCCGAAGATCTTAGGGGATATGTAGCACACACCAGTGAAAATAATAGTAAACTCGAAGACCAAATTGAGCATAACATATTAATATGGCGAGAATAGAATATCCTCAATAGGAATATCATTTTTGGGGTAATTTTGCAATGTTTTCCTATAAAATTAACAACTGATCAGCTTATTAGTGCACCTGAAATTTGATCGAAATCAAAAAAGATTCTTAAAATTTAAATTTAAATTTTAAAAAAAATATAATAAAAAACCTTACAATGAAAATGTAATGTTCTTAGGCGAGAGCCCACGTGCAACGACACATACCAAGGCTGCCGCACGAGACCATCGACATCTGCCTCTCTCTCTTCATCATCACGGATATGGTGAGTCGATCTAGATTAAAGTTCTGAAATTTGAAAAATTTTAAAAGCCTTTTTGATAGGTTTCAAATTAATAAATGACTCTATTTGTTCCACGTTATCACGAAAGAATTTCTGAAAATTGAAAGCTTGCTATTTCCCACCCTTTCCACGGAGGTGCTAATGGCCATAAAAGAAGAAGATACATGAAATGAGTAGAAGATGAGAGGGGGATTGGCTAGGCGTTTAGTCGTATATTCTTTCATCAAGATTTGTTCTTTAGCACACGCGCCTTCTCAAACAGCGCGTAATCTACGTCGACTTGCATGCGAAAGCGGTCAGTCAATTTTTGATAATAAAAAGAGAATTCAATTTTTCCATTAATTTCAGGCACAGTGTGTGCTGCATCGTATCTACGGTATCCGATTCGACGATGACGACAACTAAGTGGTGTACACGGGAACGGTGATTGAAAAATTATTTTAATTGATTTTACAAAATAAAAAAATATTTAGAATCTCGCTGTGGTCGCACCTCTGCTGTTCGGCGAGCGCGGTAATGATCAAATTTTTGAAAAGGATGTTATCTCCAAAAGTTTCAGTCTACTCCTTCCCGGTGGATCCACACTCGCTTGCTCCGCACAGGGACATCACCGACATGATTGAGATGGTTATTTATTTTTTTTATTTTAAATTATTTATTTTATCTACCCCTTTCCGAAGATCTTAGGGGATATGTAGCACACACCAGTGAAAATAATAGTAAACTCGAAGACCAAATTGAGCATAACATATTAATATGGCGAGAATAGAATATCCTCAATAGGAATATCATTTTTGGGGTAATTTTGCAATGTTTTCCTATAAAATTAACAACTGATCAGCTTATTAGTGCACCTGAAATTTGATCGAAATCAAAAAAGATTCTTAAAATTTAAATTTAAATTTTAAAAAAAATATAATAAAAAACCTTACAATGAAAATGTAATGTTCTTAGGCGAGAGCCCACGTGCAACGACACATACCAAGGCTGCCGCACGAGACCATCGACATCTGCCTCTCTCTCTTCATCATCACGGATATGGTGAGTCGATCTAGATTAAAGTTCTGAAATTTGAAAAATTTTAAAAGCCTTTTTGATAGGTTTCAAATTAATAAATGACTCTATTTGTTCCACGTTATCTCTCGCTAGCCACACACGTTAGAGAGCACGCAGAATTAGTCGTTTCTTTTGAAAACCAATCCCATGTTGAATTCGATGCAGCCGTTCGCTCTGAAAGCTTTTTGGCACTTCTTCGATATTTGGCCCACCCCCTCCTTACCATTTCTTCCTGATTTTCGGTCACATAACCCCTCTGCGATAAGGAGGGAATGAGAATTGAGAGGGGGAGCGGGGGGGGGGGACAAATATCGAAGAAGAGCCAGCTTTTTATTATTCTTCGTGCCTAATATTCTTAATGTTGTTCTTAATTTACTCTCTTCAGGCGATTGGATTCTTCATCCAGCGCTCCGACGTTTTCGGAACCTTCATCGATCTTTCCATTGCACTCGTCGTCGACTTGAGGTGAGATCTACGGTTTCTTTTTGGGCTAATTATAATATAATTTATACTCTTTTGAGGTCATTGAGTAATTAATATTCCAAAAATTGCTTTTAGCACTGACTCGTGTTACCTGCAAGATGTGACTACACCGCCCAATTCACACGATTATTGGACAGAAGCCGACGAATCGATGTACTATAGCACTCAGGAAGACGATCGATCGGTAATATTTCTCAATATTCTATTTTGGCATCAATTGTTTCGGAATATATTGAGTAAAACACACTTGCTTGCTCATGTGTTTTCTGAGACTTCTGTAATCATTAATTAACTAGCAATTGATTTCAGATGATTGTGAGAGTTGCGGGATACTTCGCTTTCAAAGCCATCCTGAACACTCGCTTGCTGTCGTGGACTGAGATAGAGGTTTATTCCTTATGCATTTACACCCTTGTTAACACAGATTAATTAGATTTAATATACAGTATAAATTGAAATCCACGTAACCCTCTCTTCTCTAGGCCGGGAGAGTGTAGAGAGATTGTGGAGAATGAAGAGAGCGTTGCATCGTTGCTTGACCGCTCTTTTCCAGATTCCCTCAGATGAGGACGAGAAGGGCTATCCGCTTTGCACCAGGGACGGCAACTTCTTCATCATGTCTGATGAGGTCGGTCAAATATCCGAAAATCAACCAAAATATCACTCGTATACACGAATCTTAACTATACATACTGTTCATATATTTTGCTCTTTGAATTCAGGTTCGTCATATAGTCGGAAGTCGGTCGATTGGAGAAGTCGACGAAGGGGGATCGGAGACGATCCAGAGACTCAGACTGTTCGCGCATCCCATGAGGTGAGGATTAAGTCAAGATATTCAACGTCTTAGTTTGATCAATTCATCCAGTTGCCTGCACATTTCCCTAAATCATATGAACACTTTAGAGATCCGATTCCAGAGTTTCCCCATTTTTCACACTTCCAAGCAAATCCTTCTGTAGAAATATCATCTCAAATTATGAGGGCCGCAACGACTAATGTCGAATTCTGTGCATAAACATACAAATCCTTCCCAGAGCGCCCTCGCTCGCTCGTCTTGCCTCGATCGAGGTGCAGAAGGGAGGCCACGACCTGTCGGAGCTGCAGCTGCAGCAGATCGGCCAGCGATTCGCCTGAAAGCAGCCAAGATCGAACCTTTTCTTTCCCGATAAACACTTAATTTGTGGTCCCTTTGAAAGTTTGAAAGGAGGTCAGGATGAATGAATGCTAGGGAGTCCCACCGCGAAAATTCTGTTTCAAAAATTCTGTTTCAGAAAATTCTGTTTCAGAAAATTCAAAAATAAGTAGAATTGGAGAAGCGAAACATGAATCGGCGAGAATGCTGAGACCTCAGGATACAGGGTGCGGAGAAAGTATGGCAACAAGGATTTAACCATGTATTTTCTTTCAAAACCATCGAACACATTTGTAACGGTACACAGCATTTATCAGAGATGTTAGGAACATAACAACGATAGGATATTCTATTTGACCTCCGTTAGCCTTGATGACAGCCTTGAGACGAGAAGGAACTGACTCGACGACGGCCCGAAGGTACTTCTTATCGATCTTGTCCCATGCCTTCTAAAGGGAGTTCTTGAGACTCTCCAGATTCTGGTGGCGGGCCGAGCAAGCATACTTCTCCAGAACCGACCACACACTAATGTCGAGGGGATTCAAATCGGGGCTGTTGGAGGGCCATTCATTCGATGGAATGAAATCTTGAAGATGGCTCGCACACCAGTTCTGGGTGAGTGTTGCGGAATGGGCGAGTGCAGAATCTTGCTGGAAGGTCTAATGGCGCCCTTTGAAGTGGGAACGTGACCAGGGAAGAAGAGTCTTCTCCAGGATCTGCTTGATGTAGCAGTGTTTATCGACCTTCACACCGGGCTTGACGAAAATATGTGGTGTCTTGCCGGTGGCACACACTCCTGCCCAAACCATCGCTGACTTCGGGTGGGAAACTCGAGAGACGGTTTTGCCCTAGCATTGGCTTGCTGGGCAGGCTGGGCAATCACTCTCGTGTTCTGACTGTTGAAAGCCTGCTCCACCGTGAACATCTTCTCATCCGAGTAGACAGTCGTGAGATGTTCGGCCCACGCCAGAAGCTTCTTGCATCTCTTCAGTCTCTTTTCCTTGTGAATGCCAGTCAGAGCATGGCCCTTACGCATCTTATAAGGGTAGGGCATGAGTCCAGAATGGACGATCTTGCGCACTGAATGCTCGTCAATACCGAGATCACGGGCCATCTTCCTCATAGATCGCTCGGGATTGCGTGCGACTCGCTTCTGCACAATTTTTTTGTTCTTGCGAGTGACAGCGGAGGAAGGTCTGCCCATTCTAGGACGGTCCTTAGTCGTGCCCAGCTCCATGAAACGGCGGATGGTCTTGAAAACGATAGGACCGCAAACACGGAGTTTCTTCGTGATTGAACCAACGGTCTCGCCGGTGATCCAAAGGTCAATAATTGATTGGCGGAATTGGTGGGGTCGAACCATGACTACGGGAAACAATTTAAAGTGCGCCTTGAATACACCGAATGATTAGGTAAAACCTGTTATAACATGTATTAACAGGTTTCCAGGACTGATGAAATATTTGAGTTCAAACTTTGTTTCCATACTTTCTCCGCACCCTGTAGGTGCACATTAACAATATGGCAGGGATGGCGATGCATGAGGCGAGTTGTCGCTGGGGCGAAAGGGAATGTGAGCCTGGATCGCCTGGGCCGTGGTGTGAGGTGTGTCATGCTCGTGAAAGGTGTGCTAGTGTGAAGGGTGAATTGAGTAAGGGCAGGGGGAAATGAGCAAGGAGGAACAGTGAAATCTTCCGTTGGATGTTAGAAGAGAGACTCACGTATATTGCGTGGAAGTTGGTTGGGAGGGGGTGGACAGAAACCGTAGAAGTGCAAATTTTCCATTATATTTTTTGAAAAAGTGCACATATTTTGTCATTGAAATTGTTTTTACTTTTGTTAGATATTTCGCGTGAACATTTGCTGTTCCTAATGTTGGCCTCGTATCTCCGTGAAATTATCACTCTACATAAGCTCAAGCATACTCTGCACAAGTACTCTAGAACATCAATCTTCCCATCTGCACTTGTTTCTCTAAGAAGTTCGAGTTTGCGAGAGAAAGGATAGTTTTCTGGCATCGCGACAAATGACTGTGAAACAACACTCCTGTTCATTTTTCTTTTCCTCTTTCTCGCATTATGGAGACATTTATTATTGATCGCCTAGATAGTTCTTATATTAGAAGAAAATGATTTTGTGATTTCTGGAAAGAACAGATGTTTGCTAAACGCATGCCACCTAGCATCCCTCAGCTGGCAAAAGTGATTCCGAGTCTTGAGCTCATGTCGGACGTTGGAAGAGGCAACTCAATGGTAGTTGTAATTACTACTCAGCCCCTGGGTATGACTACGACGATATTGGATGCAACCTGTCCATAAACACCCGCTGGCAATCATCCGATTACGGGAGTGTATTGAGAACGGAAGCGTCCATTCGGGGTCATCCTCACACCCGTCCATTCGGGGCATCCTCACACGCCGATATGTAGTTGGCATCTGCTTTACTTCTATAAGCGGACTCAGTCGCATGTGGTGTTCCCGTGATCACTCTTTGTTTTTGAACTCAGTTGATGAATTTGGAACACTTTACTTTTCACACTCTGAAGAGATCTAAAATGACGAGCTCTACAATGATACACCCCTTCATACTTATCCCGTCTTCGCAAGATGTTATTGTCCTGAAACTGTTCGATGTGTACTGACATGTTTTACTAATATTGTATATTTCAGCCATGTCAAAGTCGAACGTCGAAGGAGCAGGGAGCAAGGTTCAGAGAAGTGAAATGAGTTTCGAGGAGTGTATGGCTTATGGACGGAAGAAACTGTCGCTTCTCAGGAAGGAGAATGAACAAAAGTGAGTAATGATTTTTCAAAAATTTAATTTGTTTGGAGTCAAAGAAACTACGACATAATGAGTTCGCTCTTTCATAAAATACTATTTCACATGTTACGATAATTAATCGGTCCCAGGAGAAACATGGTGCCCAACTGTTATTCTTATTGTAATTCGCGAAACTTAAAGTGCTGAAAAGGGAGAACTGATTTACGTTTCTACATTCTCGCCGCTCTGAGGGAAAAGCTGTGGTGCATTGCTGAAACTCGATAGTGGGGAAAATTACCAGCTCTATTTCTCTATTTGCAGTGAGCTTCAGTCCGGCCCTCAGTTCGTTCGCCGCTGTTTTGGCTGCTTCACCGACGCTCCCACTCCTCGTTACGCCTCGAAGACATGCGGCCACAATTTCTGCCTGAAGTGCTCGGGAGGGAAAAGCGAATGCCCTACGTGCTCGAAAGCGACGACTTTCGTGAGGATGTTCGAAGACGGAGACCTCAGTCGTCGTTGCATCGTATGCTTCTGCGATGAGCCCGTGAAACGCACCGTTCTACCCGAATGCGGACATGTTATCTGTGAAGCGTGTATGTTTGCGCTGACGTTGGAATCGTACGAGCACAGGAAATCGTGCGAATGCCCATCCTGTCGCACTGTAGTGAATTCACATCCGATCTTCCTGGAAGATATGTGCAAGATAGCAACGGAGTCTTCCCAAGAGGAACCAACCAAGAAGAAACGGAAGTCGGAGTCTTCCCAAGAGGAACCAACCAAGAAGAAACGGAAGCAGGAGTCTTCCCAGGAGGAACCAACCAAGAAGAAGCAAAAGAATGAAATTGAGATCATCACACTGGATTAGATGATAATCACACTGGAGTCCCGATGATACAATTTACATGAAGTGCACCCTTCCCATAGGAATTAATCAATGAAAATTGCAACCCGATTGACCATTTATATTCATTGTACCATTCCCTGTTATCAACTGAATTCTTCAGTAGCGTTTCATGAATTAACATTTGTATGCAATCTTAAAACAGCGATAAAGCGAATAAGTAGCCACTCCTTCCTACTATCTACCATCACAACAGAAGCCAATAAAAATGTCAAAACATTGAATTGATAACTTGTCTTCTTTCGAAAAGATATTATTCATTTCAACATTCGTTTGCTTCTGTTTTCTCATTTTCATCCTTGATCATTCGTGAGAATGTGGAATTCCTGTCTGCCATCAGCTTCCCAGGAGAGTCCATCTCGATGATCTCGCCTCTGTCCAGGACCATGATTCTGAAAGGAATGAAATTATCGACTATTTGAATGACGATCTCCGTTGTGAATCAAGATTCATGTGTGTACTAGTATGGTCAGTGCTTAGATTTCTCCATGCAATTCACGATCCCACTTTGGAAATTGTTCGAGTTATTCTTTTTTTCACTATTGCTTGCCTGTCATAGTCGAGGATCGTATTCAGCCTATGGGCGATCGTGAAGACCGTGCAGTCGCTGAAAGTTAGCATGAGTCCTTAGAATGACACAAGTAGAATGAGAACTCACCCCGCCTGAAATATACGAAAGACTGTATGATGCAATAGCTATCTTCCTTCCTAATGACTTAGAAAGGTGTTCCCTTGCCTGAAATGGCTCCTGATCGTCTCCTGTATCAGCTTGTCCGTCTGCACATCCACTGCAGCAGTCGCCTGAGGGTAGCTCATGGTCGAATATTATTCCATCTTTTCGGAATTCGTCTATCGAGCTTTAGAGTGGGAAAGTTTCAAGATGCGGTTTGTACGAATTCTATCATCCACAACTTTGATTATGTTTCACAAATCCTTCCGGGAATTTAAATTGGAAACTCGTTGACCTCATCGAGCACGAGAATCTTTGAATGCCTCAGAGCTCTCGCCAGACACACCAGTTGTCGTTGACCCACACTGAAGATCATTAGATTATTTTTATGAATCATTAAAATAGCACTAAACCTGATATTCTCTGTAATCTCGTGGTCCAAGCCGGCCGAAAGCGTCTTCGTGAAACTGAATATCGGCTTTCTTGCATTCTTCACAAGCATTTCGGCATTGTTCGTTGATGAAGATTTTCTCAAACCAACTTCTAGGTGAGCCAGTTGCAGCGCTGTCCAAAGTTCTTCGTCTTCGTACTCTCCGAAGGGATCGAGATTGAATCGAAGTGAACCCGAGAAGAGAACGGGGTCCTGAACTACGGCTGTCAATCTTAGTCTATTTCGAATTTTTTTGCCTACACCACATCTCCCACACCTTTCAAGGGTCTTGCAAGACAAGAATGTGCTCGCAAAACAATCTCCACCTGAGGAATGATTGTGAGTCTCTTCCTCAGTTCATGCAATCCCATCGTCGTCGTCGATCTTCCATCGATAGCAATCGATCCTTCCGCAGCCTCGACCATTCGGAAGAGACCGATGACGAACGAGGATTTGCCTGGGAAAACGTCAACGTCCCGAATTGTATGGGTGTATTTTCTCGCAGATTTCTGATATATTATTCAGGCTGAACAAGTGAAAAGATTGAGAAATATTAACCGGCTCCGGTCCTGCCAATCATGCCGATCTTCTCTTCGGAGAGAATGCGCGCAGTGATGCCGCGCAGCACTAGATCAAGGCCGGGTCTAAAGAACAACTAAATGATTTCATAAAGATGTGTTTCTGATTCAAACCTGTATCTGATCGAGTAATTATCGATCGACACATTATCGATCGACACTCCTCATGTAAATTCCGAGGGCCACGAAGGTGGAAGTTCGATCGTTCCCATCACCCATTCTGCCTGGGAATTCAATGGAAGTCAGATATCGGCATTTGTTACTGGGTAGGGAAGCATTCCACCTTATTAGTTAGCAATATTCTATATCAATAATTCTTCATATCCATGTCAACTCCATATTCATTCCAGCTCAACTTGCTGAATTCAAAATATGTCTCGTATCAAAAACATTCCCAATTTTTCTATAACGTGGGAGAGGTCGTTGTCTTGCCTCATTGGGCGTCCGGATGTACTCAACGACTCTTTCAACGCTGACTACATTCGCATCGAGCATCGACAATTGACGAACCACGAGATTGAGGACATCCGTGATCTGAAATACTTATCCTTCATCAATTCGAGTATTGTGGAAGACTTTGCACAGAAGCTTGTGTAAGTTTCCCATTCACTGGGAAACTATTTTCAGAGGTAATTTATTGAACTTACAGAGATTGCGTAGGTGATCGAAAGGCCGACGACCCCCGCTGAGATTCCCCAGTGTCACTCCTTCGAGAAGACAGCGAACAATGCGGCGAAGAATATCGAAAATGTATCAATGATTTATTTATGATTCAAGCAAAATATTACTCACAACAGAATTTCCGAGAAATTCCAAGCGCACTGCGATCCAAAGATTCGAAATGACGTTGATGTACCGAAAATGGCGCATTTATTAAGCAAAAAGTAAAGTATTTTTTGAAGCTTTTAATATTCCTTAGTGCCTATTGTTGGCACTGCACCGGATGAGAACCGTCGGATGAGAACCCACCGGATGAGAACCAAAAAATGGACCCTTCTGTAGGACGTTCACGGAAGCATTTTTGACACTTCGGGAACCTACTGTGAACATGCTGGAGAAGTATTAGGGTGTCCGGAAAGTTCGTTCATTTTTTGTTTTTATTTTTTATTCAATACTTTACAATTCTCAGTGATCAATGTATGCTCCCATGTTTCCTCTCACTTCCTTCCAGCGATCGGGCAGAGTAGCGATTCCTCTCTCCCAGAAATCGGGAGTCCTCGAGATCATCCATTCCACGAAAGCCCTCACAACTTGATCTCGATCTTTGAACTTCTTCCCCTTGCAGAAGTCAGAGAGAGAGCGGAAATAGTGGAAGTCACAAGGAGAGAGGTCCGGTGAATACGGTGGGTGGGGAATCCTCTCGATATCCAGCTCGTCCATTTTCTTCTGAGTCAATTTCGAGCGATGAGGGCGAGCATTGTCCATCAGAAGAAGGATTTTGCCCTCGCTCACAAGACTGGGAGGGGTTCTGTGGGCGACTTCTTCCAGTTGGTTGGAGAAGAGGTCGGCAGTGATGTTGGTGCCAGGGGACAGGATCTCCCAGTAGATCGGACCGAGCACGGAGAAGAAAAAGCAGAGGAGTTCCTTCTTTCCATGCTCTTCCTTCTTCGGGACTGACTTGGGCTTCTTATCCGCATCGACCCACTGTAGTTTCCTCTCAGGGTTATCGTAGGCGATCCACTTCTCATCTGCGGCGACAATTGAATTGACCCATCCAAGATTTGATCTGCGATGGAGCAATTCATGACAGATCTCGACACGGTTTTTCAGCTGTGCCGGAGAGAGATCATGGGGAACCACTTGTGGGAGCTTGGGCTTCTTTCCCACTCGATGGAGGATATCGGACACCGTCGATTTAGGAGTGCCACAAAAAGGAACGATTTAGGAGTCTCTCCTCAAATCGCGCACACTGGCTTTGGGCTTCCTATTCAGAGTGCTGAGGACAAGAGACTGATCGAGGGTCGGAGGGCGTCCAGAACGGGGGTGATCTTCGAGACTATAGTCTCCGTTCTTGAAGCGAGAGAACCACTTCTGGCAGAACCGAAGGGAGGGGCATCGTCACCTTCCGATTGGGCCAGGGCAGAATGGGCCTGCCTCACTGATTGGCCAAGACGGTAATAATGCAGCAAGACTACGCAGAGGTAAAGATGAGTCTCCATCACGAAAATCGATGTTGAAACTAAGAGATTGATTCAATCCTCTCACCACTTAGCGTAAGGATGATGCAATACTTTGTTGACAAACAACATTGCGTGATTGCGAAATTCGATCGCAAACTGAGTTTTTACAAAGGCATGAACGAACTTTCCGGACACCCTAATAATTTTTTAATTTGTAATTTTTTTGGTTCTTATCCGACGGTTCTCATCCGACCTACTGCCCTATTGTTCTAGGAATCCGGGATCAAGAAAAGCGAGAAAAAAAGTAAAACTGTTTGAATCTCACTTGCACTTCATCAGTCTGTCCACTCTCTCTTCCAAATCCAAGCAGAATTGAGGCATCTACAACAAGAATTATCATCCTTGCTCACATCTGCTCATCGTACTTTTTGCAAAAGCTTTTGCAGCATTTTATAACTCTACTCTATCCCCAATTGACACAATTAGTTGGAAGTTCATCAGTTGCCATGACTCTCATTGTACCTTTCCATACGCTCGAATGCTGGCCACACCCTGAATCGTCTCGCCAAAGTGAGAGTAAACGGGCGATCGATTCACGGATTCGAGTCGCTTCAGTTGACGCGCTGTTGGAATGTATTGGGGTGTCCGGAAAGTTCGTATAATTTTTTGTTTTTATTTTTTCTTCAATGCTTTACAATTCTAAGTGACCAATGTATGCCCCCTTCTTTCTCACTACCTCCCTCCAGCGATTGGGCAGGGTCTCGATTCCTCTCTTCCAGAATGCGGGTTTCTTCGAGACCGCCCAGTTCACGAAAGCCCTCACAACTTCATCTTGATTCTTGAACTTCTTTCCTTTGCAGAAGTCAGAGAGAGAGAGCGGAAGCAGTGGTAGTCGCATGGGGAGAGATCCGGGGAATACGGTGGATGGGGAATCCTCTCGATCTTCAGCTCGTCCATTTTCTTCTGGGCTTGCGCTTCAGTGTGCGGAGAACGAGAGGCTGATCGAGGGAGGGAGGGCGTCCAGAGCGGGGTTGATCATCGAGACCAAACTCCCCTTTCTTGAAGCGGGAGAACCACTTATAGCAGAAGGGTATGGAGGGGGCGTCAGCTCCTTCCGACTGGGCCAGGGCAGAGTGGGCCTCCTTCACGGATCGGCCAAGACTGTAGTAATGAAGTAAAACTGCTCGGAGGTAGAGATGGGAGTCCATCACAAGAATCAATGTAGCAACTAGGAGACTGATTAAATCCTCTCACTACTCAACGTCAGAATGATGCAATACATTGTTGACAAACAGATTGCGCAATCACTGCATTTGATCGACTTTTTGACATACCATGCAAACAACTGACTTTTTTCCGAAGCATTATACGAACTTTCCGGACACCCCAATACAATCTCTGAAGTGAAGCCTATCGATCTAGGTAGGTCAAAATAACTGACGAGCAGCAGGAAGTAGAGGACGCCGAGTGGAATGACGACAGCGACGAAGACTGGAGTGGAGAAGACGATGACAATGAGGATGGACAGCATCTGCAGGTCTATTTTTATCATTTGCATAGAAATCTGTGTTCCACCACTAATGAGCTGAACAGTAAAGCAAAATACCTTGAATCAACATTTTTATAACATTTTTTGCTCTAGCATAATTTAAATAGACTTCTCAGATGACATACCATGCAAAACTGTATCATAAACACTCGAATATTTATGACTAATTCAGTGTCGATCGTGTCGATATCCTTGGAGCATCTATTCAGAATGCGTCCAATCGGCGTCGTATCGAAGAATGAGATGGGTGATCTAAAGTGAATGCCATTTCGCTTGCGGCTCAGATCATGTTAAACAAGAGACCATTAGTACCTCATTAGGTTGTGAATGAGAGGCGCGTGAAGCCTCTTCGATGCATTCAATCCTGTCGAAACCAGAAGCGAACTTGCTGTCAGAAATACGGCGGCTGAGTATTAGGATTTCAATAATATTTGGAAATAGTGTTGTAGCATAAAAATTCGAGATATTCACACTCCATCACGCCAATTCCAATGAAGATGATGAGTCGAAGGACTTGGTTCATTCTCGTGTCTTCATTGGTTGGATCGTTCTCATTCGACCTGAAATGTTGTTATCGATCTATCCATTACAACGCTCACCAAGCCGACAGCCACGTGTTACGGGCCATTTGAAGCCCATTGGAGACAGCTTAAGTGACGACGAAAGCGATGCACAATGGGATTGAACCACCACGGATGTAGTCGGTGTACACTGAAGTCTTTACCTGAATAAGATACAGTGAATATTCGAAAATACGATACCACAAGATTGGGCTTTCTTTTCAATTTATGGTAAAGAATATAATTGAAGTTGGTACAATATTCAATGTAACTTACCCTTCCATTCTCCATCCCTTCTTTCTTGATCAACTTCTTATCTTCAGTAACTTCCAAATATTGCCCGAGTTTTTCGTGTGCAAGTTTGTGTGAAATATCTTCCATCGTCTCATTGTCAGTGATTGTCATATCAGAGATAGTATCACTCATCTTCATCTTCGTCATTGCTTGTTTTGCTGTACTCTTCCATCAACCTGTATTATTGTTCCTTTTCTATTTCAATACTTAGTCTATTCAATGCAAATAGAGCTATATTTGCGCCTTTTTCATTGAGTATCTTTCTCATTTTAGTAAATTTCTCACTTTGTGAATGCTCCTCTCTGTCTCATCAGATCATTAAAGTTCCCCTTCTCGATTATTTTACCATCTGAAATACGTTAGTATTGAATAACTGGTGTTCAACTCCTCACTACTGAGCATAAGTATATGATCAGCTTCTTTGGTGCTGTGCAACGAGTGCGTTACTAGAATTCTCGTCATATTAGCCAGGAGTCCGCGAGGTCCGAGAACCTTAAAGGAGGACTCTCGGCAAAGTATCCACATCGAAAGAAAACGTGTAAGGGAGCTTCTACCCTCCAAAGATCATAGCGCGAGCTAGGAGGGTTTCCAGCGATCGGTGCTTAGCTCAGTGGTAGAGCAGCTGTCTAGTGATCGGAAGCTTGGGGTTCGATTCCCCCACTCTTTTGACAGATCTTCAAGAAATTTGAATTCGAGCACTTCCCTGGCCCATCAAGCGTCCATGGCACTCAGCCAACTAATCATAACTCTGTTGAGAGTAGAGATATTAATGTAACCTTTTGGGAGCCTATAATCGTTAAGAAGAGCTAGACCATGGTTATGGAATGGTCCGAAGTTGAACTTTGCCTACAGTCCTCCTATAAAGCAAGGATCAAAAAAAGTTAATGGCATTTGTTCTTCATGATCGGTGACGGCATGAACCGTCGTATACCTTGTTGAAAATGTGCCTTCCCACGTGGGCATCTACTGCAGACAGGGGATCATCGAGGAGATAGACGTCGTCCTAGATGGACATTAATATTCAGTAATTACGCAAATAAAGACTCTTATGAGCTAAGAAAATGGTGTTCTACCAACCTGTTGATACACAGCTCGTGCGAGCGATACGCGTGCCTTCTGCCCTCCGGATAGATTGATACCCTGTCAGAGAAGATTGATAATCAGATAACTAAAAGTTAGACCTTCTCTCCGATCTCAGTAGCGTCTCCATTGGGGGAGAATGGCCAGGTCAGGAGCGAGTGCGCACGCAGAAACTACCTGCGAGTTCTGATAAACACCACCGACAAAAATAAGAAATATGAAAAAAATGAGCGTGCAACACTTACCTTTTCGTACCACTCCCTGTCAAACGCGCGTCCGAAGGTGATGTTGTCGCGCACGGATTGATTCTGGATCCAGGCCTGCTGAGGGACGTAAGCCAGACGGCCGGCGACGACGATTTCCCCTCGAAGACGAGTGAGCTCGCCTAAAAATAGTGGTTGTCAGAAAATGAAAAGGCACACTGTGAATTATACTTATGAAGAATTCGAAACGAATTCATACGATTTTTACTTACCCAGCATGACAGATAGGAAGCTGCTTTTGCCCGACCCGACGGCGCCTACCGCCACCAGCGTACCACGAGGAATACTGGAGAATCAAACTATTTTAATGGATCAAGTGAAGTCCTAGAAAAGGTTGTAAATGAAGCGATTTCGTTGCGCCTCCCCTCTCCTAATTTCACAAGGGGAGTCGCGTAGCCAGTCCTCATCGGATAGCTCACCGCGCACTGATCGATTGCAGTGTTGTGTTTGACTTCTCTTCTTCTCCATGATGCCAGGAAGCGTCCACGTCGAGGAATTGCATCGCGAATGGGCTTGATGAATTGAGATATGAGTGGATTTTGTGAGAAAACACTAACACTTAGCGTCTTCGTTCCTGCTAACACTTTCTTCGTCCAGCTCCTCGCTGATGAGAAAGGCGCGCAGGATTATTCGATACAACCGCCTTGGAATTAGTAATTAAATCCACTACAACTAAGCTGTGACAAACCGCAAATAGGTGAAAATTCAAACTCGTATTATCATAAAATCATCTTAATACACCTGTACTGTCGAGTTGAGAAGTATTGCAATTAAATGCATGGGTTGCTTGAGCATGTTGAAGAGAGTCAAAGAGACGAAGGAAATCTGCAAATGACCCTATTAGCAGTGTGGAAAAGGAGAAGATTTCTATTCTGGTTCTCATTTTCATCCAACGGTGATCAGCCGGCGTAATTCCGATACGCAAGCATTCCAACCTGAGAAGAGAGTATTTGCTCATCGGAAGAGAGGATGAAGGTGCCGAATGAGGCTGCCGCGACCAGAAAGGGAGTGGCACAGTTGAAGGCGTGCAGGAGGGAACGGAGTCGAGCAGCATAACGGACAAGGATGAGCTCTCTGCAAAGAATTGTTGCACTACTACTTACTTCTGATATACATCAATCGCCCTCCTAACGGCATGTTTCCTTCAAAAAATAGTGGTATGGTGAAGAATGGACCATGTACATAGCTGCCCACACCGCCGGTAAACCCATGTATGTATACGTCGATTTTTTAGACGGCCTAAATTTTGGCCGTCTAAAAAATCGACGTATAGGGGGTCATGGTCGATAATGGTGTGGTAGCTCATGGTGTGACCAAGCCTAACTACCGTACCAACTTACACTATTTGACTACAGTAACCCAAATTACAGTAACCTGGTTACCGTAACCTCGGTTCCGTGGAGCAACTTTAGTTCCTTGGGTCAAACTTTTTACAAAAATCATCAATGTTATCGATGTTCTACAGTAACCTACCGTAACCCTTGCTACCGTATGCACATTGCCCGATCATGAACTGACTTTTTTACAAAAAATGCCGCAAAAATCAGTTTTTTGCTCAGTGACGAGTAACTAAGTGAGGAAATTTTATTTTTATTTTTTCGTCATTAAATCATGGCCGAGTGGCTAAGGGGCTTGTCTTGGAAACCGAAGGTTGGGAGTTCGAGTCAAGCTAGTGTAAAACATCTTTGCCGTGCTTCGAGGAATTTGCCTAAGGCATTTGGAGTAACCACATCCGCCTTTCTACCGTACCTCGGTCCGGTGGGTCAACCCAAGTTCGCTGGGTCACATACATGAATTTATAGAGTAAAATCACTGTAATCATGCTAGCAATTATGTTTGTCATATTTCTCTACATTACTGCTGATTAACATACTTTCTCGGTACTATTCGAGGGTTCGTCTGTTGTGGCCAGAAGGCATCGTTAATCTTGATCTAATTTATTTTCTGGATTCATCCATTATCGCTGTCCACTGAGTGAAGTACTATTGGGTAGTCCCAGAATTCGTGTCGTTTTTCTTCTAATTTTAATTACTCGTAAATAATCAAACGCCTTCATTACCTCAAGATATATTTAATAGAAGACTCATGCTAAGAAATATATCGCACAGTTATCTCCGGCGTACATTGCCTAATGGTGATGCAATAAGTGAAAATATAGAATTTCCGACCTTTTATTCAAAAAATTATAGTTATTTTACGAGTAATGTTTAAAATCCCTAACACTACATGTGGATTTTTTGAGTGGCGTGGCGAGCACTCTATATTTTAGCTGCATCAGCGAGTAAAGACATTGCCGTGGAGGGGAGTTACACGATTGCGAAATTTTTGCTAAAAAATCGATGGTCTCAAAATTGAAAAAAATAACTGCAAATACAATTATTTGCAAACGATTAGACACTGTTCCGGAAAGAAATCCGCAGAAATTTTCAAACCACGTTGAAAATATCGGGTTTTGTAGTCACCTCGCAAAGCATTTTGGAAGGCTGGGATTGTGCCAAATAAACTTATTTGCTACTAGAGAGTAACGATGTACTATGCACTTATTTTCATATGTTCATTAGAGTTATTTTTTTCAATTTTGAGACCATCGATTTTTTAGCAAAAATTTCGCAATCGTGTAACTCCCCTCCACGGCAATGTCTTTACTCGCTGATGCAGCTAAAATATAGAGTGCTCGCCACGCCACTCAAAAAATCCACATGTAGTGTTAGGGATTTTAAACATTACTCGTAAAATAACTATAATTTTTTGAATAAAAGGTCGGAAATTCTATATTTTCACTTATTGCATCACCATTAGGCAATGTACGCCGGAGATAACTGTGCGATATATTTCTTAGCATGAGTCTTCTATTAAATATATCTTGAGGTAATGAAGGCGTTTGATTATTTACGAGTAATTAAAATTAGAAGAAAAACGACACGAATTCTGGGACTACCCAATAGTACTTCACTCAGTGGACAGCGATAATGGATGAATCCAGAAAATAAATTAGATCAAGATTAACGATGCCTTCTGGCCACAACAGACGAACCCTCGAATAGTACCGAGAAAGTATGTTAATCAGCAGTAATGTAGAGAAATATGACAAACATAATTGCTAGCATGATTACAGTGATTTTACTCTATAAATTCATGTATGTGACCCAGCGAACTTGGGTTGACCCACCGGACCGAGGTACGGTAGAAAGGCGGATGTGGTTACTCCAAATGCCTTAGGCAAATTCCTCGAAGCACGGCAAAGATGTTTTACACTAGCTTGACTCGAACTCCCAACCTTCGGTTTCCAAGACAAGCCCCTTAGCCACTCGGCCATGATTTAATGACGAAAAAATAAAAATAAAATTTCCTCACTTAGTTACTCGTCACTGAGCAAAAAACTGATTTTTGCGGCATTTTTTGTAAAAAAGTCAGTTCATGATCGGGCAATGTGCATACGGTAGCAAGGGTTACGGTAGGTTACTGTAGAACATCGATAACATTGATGATTTTTGTAAAAAGTTTGACCCAAGGAACTAAAGTTGCTCCACGGAACCGAGGTTACGGTAACCAGGTTACTGTAATTTGGGTTACTGTAGTCAAATAGTGTAAGTTGGTACGGTAGTTAGGCTTGGTCACACCATGAGCTACCACACCATTATCGACCATGACCCCCTATACGTCGATTTTTTAGACGGCCAAAATTTAGGCCGTCTAAAAAATCGACGTATACATACATGGGTTTACCGGCGGTGTGGGCAGCTATGTACATGGTCCATTCTTCACCATACCACTATTTTCTGAAGGAAACATGCCGTTAGGAGGGCGATTGATGTATATCAGTAGTAAGTAGTAGTGCAACAATTATTTGCAGAGAGCTCGCGGATTTTTAAGACGGCCAAGACGTCGTCAGTGCTGGACAGGTATAACCATGTACCGATCTCGTATGGCGGCGATATGGGCCTCCATCGGTTCCTCCCATGCGTACAACTTGACCACTTTGATGCCGTTGAGAACCTCGCTGATCATCTTGATGCGCTCATCTTTCAACTTCATCTGACGCATCTGAAAACGTGCAGTAACATCATAAGTTATCAATGCAGAAAAGTTAACTTACCTGCCACTTCTTGTTGACTATTGAGCACGAGATGTTGATGGGAATGGAGATGGTCATGATTAGTATTCCTGGCACAGAAGAGTGGCCGAGTGTGAAGTAGAGGAAGACAAGTGCGAAGATTATCTATTGCGAGGGGAATGTAAATGCATACGCAAATTTCGAAAAAAAACTGCACTCACCTGATACGGAGTAGACCAGAAGGTAAACAACTGTGCCGTCATATTCTTAAAATACCTATGATTTTAGCAAGAAATTGAATTTCTCGTGAGTCAAACCTGGAACACTTCAGTATCGATGGCCATGAGATTGGTAATTTCCCCAACTGTCTTCTGGCGACGAGCAGCGGGTGAGAGCCGAAGCGTCTGCACATCAGAGAGTCAGATCGATATTTTCGAGGCCAGCACAGCAAAAAAGTGCAAAGGTGCAACCACATCAAGCGATTTTTCACTCCTCAGAAGACGATTTCGAAAGGTGGTGCAGTTCGATGAAACCGACTACTGCGAGGAAGAAACCCACGGTTGTAACCAATAAGTACAGTCTAGCCTTTCTGTACACCGCCGTAGTCAGAGCTGTTTGAACTTGGTTGCCCATCCTCATCATTATACCCGAGGACGTGTTGAGGAGCATCGAGCGTGTCTAGAATTTGTAGCGAATGAGTCTTTTTTTCGTATTTGGTTACCTCAGCTATGACCAGCATAAGGATAGCGTAGCTACAGCCCAGCCAGAAAGGCGCATCGGGAGTGGAGATGAAGGTAATTAGTTGCCTGAAAATGTGCCCGAAACGACGTTGACAGTTGTAAAGACAGGCGTACTTCAGCATGAAGGGATTGGAGAATATTAGGGTTTCGGAGAGCACCTGAATGAAGGTTTATGTAATGATCAATTTCATTTTTAGAACCTTGGTGTAAGCTGTTTTGTCGCTCACCTTGAGCAGAAACGCAGTGATAATTTCAGCTTTGAACATGCAGAACAAAGCGATAATTAGTGAGGGTTCGCCTTGCATTTTTCTGTAACAATCTAACGTTGTTTTCCAGCGTTGTTACATTTCCCTTACGTCTCTACATTCTTCGCCACCTCGTGCTTCTTCTCCAAATAAACTGCAAAAATAATTGGTATCTCACGGAGAGGGATAGCGAAAATATCAACAATGTTGATGCAGTACTACTGTGACCATGACGATACCTTTCATCATAAGGTAAGGATCCAGTACTTTTCGAATAATGCACCAAGATTAGCTGAAGACGAGCTATGATCCAGCTCTAACAAATCACTCATCTAAGAAGTATAAATTATTACAACTTTCCTTGGTTTTTTAATGCAAATACATAAATCCTATGTCTTAATTAATTGGAAATAAAGTAACACTCATTACTTCGAGGTCTTTCTTCGCGCCACGAATCGCAATCGGAGTGAAGAACCAAATAGTCAGTCTATTAAGAGACCCTCCACGAGAAAACGTGACAACTGTGCAGGGGTC
Organism: Pristionchus mayeri; assembly: GCA_036245805.1. Lineage (NCBI taxonomy): Eukaryota > Metazoa > Nematoda > Chromadorea > Rhabditida > Neodiplogasteridae > Pristionchus > Pristionchus mayeri. Next base: position 19,140,249 of record BTRK01000003.1, on the reverse strand, counting down.
CACGGATGGCCAAAAATTCGATAATTCCCATATTTTTTTTTCTGAAGTGTAGGCCCCGAGTGCTGATTGATGGCCGCAATAACTAAGGCTAGGGGTCGATTTTGAAAAAGTTTCAGCCACGCCCACTTTTTGGGGTCGAAAAAGTCGATATCTCAGAATGAAATGTTATATAGATTTTCGGGAGTAATTTTACTCGTAGACAACAAATTTCGATATCGGAACGCTGAAAAATGCGAAATAGAAATGTTAGCCTCGAAAAACCTCTTTTTTGAGTAAAAAGTCGAACCGTTCGATTCGAAAACGTCCGAGGTGCACCTTCTCGATACGATTTTTAGAATCTACGTCAAAAACCATATCTACGGTGAAAATTTCAGATTTTTGAAAATGGACATATATGGAGAAAATTTGGCCCGAAGTGCTTTTTAGTGAGCAAATTGGCAAACATGCCCTCGTTCTGAAGCCTGAATTTTGAACCTAGATATCTCCAATGGTCGGAAAATAGGTCATTCTGAACGAATTAGGTGCTAGGTACGCATTTCCATTTGTTTTTACGAAAGTTGCCAAAATTTTAAATTTCACTTTTTTTCGACCCCACCAAAAGCACCAAAAATGTCGATATCTCAAAATAATATGTACTATATATATTATATAGTATTTTCACTCCTACAATACGAATTTACTAAGCAGAACTTCTGAAAATGTGTTTTGAAGATGTTATGCCGTGTTAAACGTTTCGCATGTTTTAAAATTTTGAATTTTGAACATTTTTGAAAATTCATTTAATCATAATTCTTCAACATGAAATGTTCTACAAATGATTGTACAATGTATACGGAAGCGTTCTCGAGCAATGATAGTTACATATTAGGTTGAATAGAAAGTCTTTATAAACTTTTTATTTCCCTTCTTCTGACAATAAAGCACAAGAGCAAAATCAAACATATGCACCATTGTTATCTACGACAAATCTCCAACGTTCAGGCAACTTATGGATTCCCTCCTTATAGAACCCATCTCGGCGCGAATTAAAATATTGCTTGAGTGCGGCCTCGATCGCCCCACGGGAAGTGAAGGATCTCTGATCGAAATGACGGGTCAGATCTGAGAACAACCAATAATCCGAAGGGGCCAAGTCAGGAGAATACGGTGGATGAGGGAGAATCATCCAGCCATATTTGGACAGCTCTTGCTTGACCTGCCGTGCAACATGGGGTCGGGCGTTATCGTGTTGATAGTACACTTTCTTGCCGTTCAGGGGAGATTGTGCGACTTTCTTCTTGAGATTCTGTAGTTGTTTCGTGTAGACGTCTCCAGTAATTGTCCGCCCCTCAGGTAGGAGTTCCCAGTAAATCGGGCCATCCACTCCCCACCAGACAGAGAGCAAGATTTTCTTGGGGTGAAGGTCAGGCTTTGCGACGTCCTGTGGGGTCTCATTGGCATCCACCCACTGCGCCCTCCTATGGTGATTTTCATAGTAGACCCACTTCTCGTCCCCTGTTATGAGACGGTCCAACCATCGATCTCCAGCGTGAAGAGTGAGTAGAGAAAGGGAATCGTCAACTCGGTGGTCAAGCTGGTCTTGGGTCAATTCGTGGGGTATGAAACGGCCTAGCTTCTTCTTCTTGCCAATGGAGACCAAACCATTTACGATGGTGCCTTGCGATACCCCAAGTGTGGATGCCATGTCGCGGGTGCTTTGGAAGGGATCCGATTCCACTACGATCCGTAGTGCATCCAAATCCAGCTCGGGTGGCCTCCCAGACCGGTCACGATCATCCATGGAAAAGTCCCCCTTCTCAAAGCGTTGGTACCAATTGCGTATGGTCTGGTAGTGAGGGGCATATGACTCGTAGACTTCAGCCAACTGACGTTCCGATTCCTTCATTGTAGTGTGAGAGAGGAATAAGAATAACAGAACGTTGCGGATGTGCAAGGCCGTGGGAACAAACATCGTGGTCTTACTAGTGGCAGAATGAAAAGATTGGAATGGGAGGTTGTTGACCACATAGTCCCTTTGTCATGTGTTATTCACTAGAGGCGAGGGAACACCAAAGGTATCCTGCACAGAGCAGTGATCGAGCAAAACAGTTGATAAAGACTTTCTGTTCAACCTAATAGATTCAAAATACAGTCTTCAGAACGAGGTCATGTTTGCCAATTTGCTCACTAAAACGCACATCGGGCCAAATTTTTTTTTAAAAACTTTTTTTTTTTTAACTGAAATTTTCACCGTAGACATGGTTTTTGACGTAGATTCTAAAAATTGTATCGAGAAGGTGCACCTCGGACGTTTTCGAATCGAACGGTTCGACTTTTTACTCAAAAAAAGCGGTTTTTCGAGGCTAACATTTCTATTTCGCATTTTTTCAGCGTTCCCATATCGAAATTCGTTGTCTACGAGTAAAAACACACCCGAAAATCTATATGACATTTCATTCTGGGATATCGACTTTTTCGACCCCAAAAAGTGGGCGTGGCTGAAACTTTTACAAAATCGACCCCTAGCCTTAGTTATTGCGGCCATCAATCAGCACTCGGGGCCTACACTTCAGAAAAAAAGTATGGGAATTATCAAATTTTTGGCCATCCGTGGACCTGTTACGTTCTCTGGTGGAGGGTCTCTTAAAAAATGAGGTGTCGAATTCGATTAATTTCTTCTGAATATTTTTATGTAAAATTATTGCTTCAAAATATTAGCTCACTAAATTTGGATGTCGTTTGTCCGCCCAGAAGTACAGAATAGTATGTAGCACGACAACTGGCCAAAATGTCATACATAATGCAGAAGTTATGGAATTCTGAAAAATAGTTTGTTCAAATAATTGTAGCCATTCATAACATCGTGTGGGCAGTCCACCACGCAGTAGACGAACTCTGGCAGTGCACAGATCGTGAGAATTAAGAAGGAGACGTGCTGGATGCCCGATGATACCTGCCCGCATTTGGAGCGATGCCTGTCGATGACCAGGTGGAGAAGCTCAACGAAATTTTAATTATCTCTAGGAAAAGGAAATCGTAAAAGTACTAGCGGGGAATTTGAAAATATCGGTAATTTCTAGGATTTTGTCACATGCAATAAAAATAGTTTTTTTCCGCAAAATTTACACAAAAATCAATAAAGGAAGGGATTGAAAATGGTGAAAACTCACGAAGAAAATTATCCGCACGCAGGGATAAAAGATATCGACAAAATGCGTTCCAGGCAACAGCAGAGTGTTCACAACGAATAACATAAAAGAAATCAAGAACAAAAATCCATTGATAATCTTCAATGTGGTTTTGTTAGCGGGAAAAATCAATAATTTACTGACGATTCTTGCATTTGCCAGTCTTGTAACTGGCAGTTGTTCGAATCTACGACTGATTCTGCGAGCTTGGAAGAGTTGAATGGGCAGAAGTACAAGAAGAAAGATAGTGGGGACATAGTCGAGAACCGTGTGTTGGAAGCAATTCGAGAGGCGAGGAAATGACTTGGACGAGGAAGAATCAACCTTAATTTAGAGAAAATATGCATCTGATATCCAACGTGCTTTTCACAAATAATTAATAAAAAAATCAGCAACAAGGCAGCAAACCATACCCACAAGGGTTCTCCGCAAAATGCACTCATTTCGAATGTCTACGAGAGCTCGCAAAACTCAATGCTTTGACGTCCACATGGCGAAAACTATATTTTTCCAGGAAGCGGAGAGTTTTGGCACAAAAAGAACCAACGCGATCGGATTTGGCGCTATTTTTGCATGTTTATTTGCCAATCGGCTTTGGAGAGTGGAGAGAAGAGGAGAGGCATCTCCCCTCAACTTCTACGGATTCCGAGTGGAATATGAGGCAATTTTGCTAACAAAAAACAATCAAATTCGACGGATCATGAGAATGAGGTATATCTCCCACAGTAACCATTTGCTCAAAATGTTCTCAGGACACCCAAATCATGTCAATTGTGGTTTAGAATACACGCAAAACGTGCCATTGTGATTCAAAATTCAAGCAAAGCATGTCGGTTTCTCACTAGTTGCTCCTAAAATGACAGTTTTTTGCTGAGTACGCGTACGCGTAATTCAAGATGGTTTAGTGCAGAATACATTCTAAATATATCGACTATGTGAATATTAAACGCTAAACATTGCGTTTTCAGGGAAAAATAACATGCCAGGATCACAGAAAAGTGTGCACAAAAACGTGCAGTTTGAGCTGGAAGCGACCAGGCGCAACTTCAGTTAATTGTAAAAATTACAGATAATTTTTCTGTATGGTTTCCTGTATGTATCATCTCATCCCTCCAGCTAAACATCGTTGTTGTCTCTTGACAACTGCACTTTCTTTGTGTGGAAGCACTTGCCTTTTTACCATCAACTTTAGGTATGAGGAGTGAGTGTTCTCTCACACGCTCTCTCATTTCTCTAATCCTAGAAACAAACCCATCATAACCTTTCCTGCCTAATGACTGGAGGCTAATCCGTTCCTAATCCGTTCTTTGCTTCTAGTCGGAGTCTTCCGATTACGCCATTTATGACTATCATAAACGTCAATCTTAGTGAGTATACATGCCCCACTCATCCTTCCATTCAACACAGCATTCACTTGTGATATCTCCTTGCCGATATTTCACTGATCTCTCACGATGCTCTCCGAGTCGCCAGATACGGTATGTCTCGCCGTTCCACTAGTAGAACTGACATCGGCCATTCAGGGCATTATCTCCTCTATACCAGATGATTGTCTCTTCTCCATTCTATCACTTCTCGATAGGTGCGTATATATTTAAAGGTATTCAGGGCGTCTACTAATTTGCAATTCAGGGACAGCTTGGAAAGAATGGAATGCGTAAGTAGGAAAATGCACTTCTTGGCCAATTACAGAGGATGCAGAAAGCAGAAGAAACGAGTGAAAGAGTTCATCATCCAACAGGTTCGTTTTGATTCTTTGCAGTTCATTTGAATTGTTCGTTCAGAATCTCAATGGAACCAAGAAACAGTTCAAAGGCTCTCACAAATTTTGGGAGGTCAGTTTTGTTCTCCATTTTGGAGCAACAATACTACAATTTGACAATAGACGCAAATCTGTCAGAATCTCGTGCATACCGGTGACGCTGTGTCAACTCCGGATAATCTTTTCGGTGCGATCGAAAAACTCAATTCGAAGTTCGAAACAAAAGAAGTCATCATAACTGAGGTTGGAAATTTTTCCATCTATGTTTGCATCCCATAACACTAAATTATCAATCCATTGCAAAATTGATTTATTTATCACGCGTATCACGAGTCAGTGGATGAAAAAGATACCTCTCGAGAACATTTTGAAAATTTTTATTTCGTATTTGCCCCATATTATGGTGGGATAATACCCTGGAGTGAAGATTTCGAAAAATAGAGGTCATTAGTCCCAGCGCCGGCTTTTAGAAATTTTCCGGTTTTCAACGTGGCCATGACGTACCTCTGCTCCCAGAGGAGCTACAGGGGTGTTTTTGGGCTCAAAATGATCAGAAAATTATTCTGAACAACTTTCATGTTGAACACTTTTCTGTGAAACGTGAACCTGACAAGTTGTAGCCAAAAAACCAAAATATTTATCAAAAAACCCTTTATTCTCCATCACGGAGGAAACTTCCACGGGGACTTTTTTCCATAAAATGAAAGAATAATTCCCTATCTGTCTAGGAACAATGAAAATTCAGGATTTGAAGGTGGATCATATCGCGAAATTTTTAGTCAAAGTGGGTACTTTGACTACTAAACTACAAAAATTGCTCCTGCTAGATTTCAATTGACTACTGATTATGAACTATCAGTGGTTTTCGAGTTTTAGTCATTGGATGTTCACAATAACCACTTGAAATGTGGTGTTCGAATCAATTTGAAAAATCGATTTTCTGATTCTCGATTTTGACCGAGTTTACGCGCAGCTAAGGTCCGAATTTAACAGCTATACCCGTGACGCCCTAGCAAATATTTAGTAAACCCCGACTTGTACACAATTATGTTGCAAAGTTCCACCTAAAGCTTTCGATATTCTACTTAAATGTGCTCAAACATGCTCAAAATGAGAGAGCGTAAAATATCATTTTTTGCTAGGGCGTCACGGGTATAGCTGTTAAATTCGGACCTTAGCTGCGCGTAAACTCGGTCAAAATCGAGAAAATCGATTTTTCAAATTGATTCGAACTCCACATTTCAAGTGGTTATTGTGAACATCCAATGACTAAAACTCGAAAACCACTGATAGTTCATAATCAGTAGTCAATTGAAATCGACGAGGAGCAATTTTTGTAGTTTAGAAGTCAAAGTACCCACTTTGACTAAAAATTTCGCGGTATGATCCACCTTCAAATCCTGAATTTTCATTGTTCCTAGACAGATAGGGAATTATTCTTTCATTTTATGGAAAAAAGTCCCCGTGAAAGTTTCCTCCGTGATGGAGAATAAAGGGTTTTTTGATAAATATTTTGGTTTTTTGGCTACAACTTGTCAGGTTCACGTTTCACAAAAAAGTGTTCAACATGAAAGTTGTTCAGAATAATTTTCTGATCATTTTGAGCCCAAAAACACCCCTGTAGCTCGTCTGGGAGCAGAGGTACGGCATAGCCAGTTTGAAAACCGGAAAATTTCCAAAAGCCGGCTCTGGGACTAATGACCTCTATTTTTCGAAATCTTCACTCCAGGGTATTATCCCACCATAATATGGGGCAAATACGAAATAAAAAATTTCAAAATGTTCTCGCACTCCTCCTCTGACTCGTGATACCCGTGTTATACATGAAACTGGCAATGAACATCAATAAGCCTTTTCACAATCAATCATTGAAGCCATTGAAAACAAATGCAATCTTGCATAAATCTTCTTCGCAGCAATGAAACAATGTACAATAATGAATTCAGGCCTTTCTTGACGAACGCTTCTTCGGATTGCTCGAAAGATCATTTTCTGGACAGGTCCCCGAATCAATGAGACTGTATGGACCAATCGTGGAGGATTATGCCAAGTGAGTAGTACTTATTTCGAGAACAGAACATGCGAGACAATAGTTCATTATTTCGGATGACTTCAAGAATAGAGTTTGGGAATTATTCATGTTTTGACCAACCGTTACCCAATTGACCATTTGACTCATCCTCTCGTCTCTTAAGAAGTTAGATTAATCGCATCCGTTTCAGGTTTGCCGACTTTATCTATAATTCCACGATTAGGCATCTTACAATTATGGAAGCCAATGAGCGTCTTGAGACCCTCTTCGATGAGGAATTTGTCCGCAAATTCGGTAAAGAGAGTGAAAAGGAACATTCACTCATCGTCTATCCTTGGGTTAATATATTTTTATAAATATGTATTGTATCGAAATAACGTCTAAACACGAAAGGAAATGATCTACATGACAAAAATCCAATTGCCTTTCTTTTCGAATGCACCTTTCAGACACAACTGTGGACTCCCTCTCACTCTCTTCTGCCCATATTATGCCGCTACGAGACGCTGACACTTACGTCGATGGTTCTCTCAGTCGAATTGCTCATCGATCTCATCAAAGTGAGTTTATGAAAATTATTTTGAGACATTTTTGCATAATCTGGAACATAACAACGAAACATCACACCAAAGAAAAAATGGAACACCATGTAAGTAGATAGCAGTTTTTCTTACGGCAGTTGCTGAATATTCTCGAAAAATATCCGTTCGTCATTGATGTTTTTTAGATAGCCCTGGAGACGAACAACATGTTGTTTTGGACATTCTCAATCACATCGCTCCTTCAAGAGAGCCAACTGACGTGCTCTAACAATGGAAAGGTGGAAAGGTCACCGGATTCGGGAAGGATACGAGAAATCAATGTATATTCAGTACTTCGTCGAGAAAGATCCGAAAGATGGGAACTCGTTCTACATCAGAAAAATGAATAATGAGCTGAGAAAGCGACGTTATTGCCGAGTGTCCACTACTGACCTTGGCGAAAGTTACCATATCATCAATATTTCAACAATATAAATTATGTTAACAAAGAAGAATCGCATAGAAGTGCATAAGACGAAAGATTAACCTGATACTCCAAGTTCCTACAGTTATTATCGTTTTCTCTCTTCTTTTCTTTCTTTTCCTCTTCCTTCTATCATTCGTCAATTCCCTGCGCTAATGTCCTCTGAAGAGGAGGAGTATCTTTTTACGTACACCTTCAATTCTCAAAGAGTTTAGAGAAGAATGAATTAGAGAGGGGAGAAGTGAAGAACGCACAATGGGAAAAGGAAAGATTTTTCCAGAAAGCGGTGAGAGTTTCGGTGAAAGAGGCACAACCGAAACATCCAAAAATCGATTGCCTGAATCTCGGTGATCTTGGGATCTCAACGGTGATAAAAACTAGCATAATTTTAAGCAATTCTTCCTCCCTCGGTTCACTATTTTACGAAGATAATTCGTAAACTATTGCATGATGAGGCTGGCGTGAATAATATGAGACAGGTGGAACAACTTCACTGTAGTACAGAAAGTGGCATTCCATGTGCTATAGAAGACGACTGAATCAATTCAATGGCTGATGCGTTTTTCTATGGCACAAAAAATGTTGCGATCAATGAATATTTAATGCGGGAAACAAAGTTATATCTTCATATCAATAACATTTTCTTTCTCATCGTCTTGTTCCTTTGAACACCCAACATCCGGCAAGTCGATGGGCAGTTTTCTTCGAAGAAGTTTTCCCACCCTGGTCCTGAAATGGCGACCGTGAGTCTCAACTAAAATTCCAATCAAACCTCGGAATCTCCTCAACGAATCGTATTCCTCCAGTGAGATGCATGCATTCGGGAAGGTTCTCTTCAAGTGGTTCATTCTAGGAGAAAATACTCGAACTATTTCTGTTTGACTTTATTATATCTTACGAGGTAAAAGATGGCAGAATAATAGGAATTTCTTACCAGATACTAGATCCAGAATTGTTGCCTCATCGATTTGCTTGGCTCCTTTGAGTATAAATGCCCGCAAACATTTGTTGGCCAAAAGTGCGTTTTCTTGTTCATTCATTCGATTAATATTCTCGATGATATTACGACCAGTATTGCTACTCCCGTATACCTTTCCATCTCTGCATCCAGCTACAGCGACATCTTCCACCAATGGACAGCCGAGAATAACGTCCTCTATGATCGAGGGAAAGATCTGGATCGTATGTTCCTACTACATTTCATTCTTGATATACTTACTCTGTGGATGGTTCCCCTGCACTCGATTATGATGGTATCCTTGACTCTGTCAATGAGATGAAATTCGCCCAGTTCGTTTAAGTATCCGGCATCGCCTGTAATATTTCGACCATAATTTGAAACGAGGAGATCAATATCCGAACCCACTTTTCATTGAAATTACGAGAGAAAGAAGAAACAAGAATGAATTCCCTCACCAGTATGCAGCCAGCCTTCCTCATAGATGGCTACATTTGTCTCTTTCTCCATGTTTAGATAACCGACCATCATTGAGGGACCTCGAATGCATAATTCGCCGAGTTCTCCAGGAAGGCACGCACGAGCTCGATCGATTTCCAGAACCTAAGCGGTGCGTTGTAAAGAGGCGACATTCTTCGTGGTTGATTTCAAGATGATTCTCCTCATTTAACAGTCGTAGAATGACTCTATTGAAGGAGATTATGCGAACCTTCTGTTCGTACTCTTCGACTACTGCTCCCACCGACTCAACCGAGCAACGTTCATTAAGAAGAGGCAGATGACTGGGTCCAACCTCCGTCATTCCGAATCCTGATATATTTTGTTTTTATTCCTTATATGAATAGATCCATTTGATTTCCCCTTAGGAGTGCCAAAACGTGTCGCAGAAACTGAGAATTTTAGAAAATGATAAAAAGAAAAATGGGTTTCTTGACTTCTTGACTTCTTGACTACACCAAATGATGATTCACACATACCTTGTGCTAGAAATTTGACGCTTTTGAAGCGCCGAAGGAAACTGTCCGCTATTTCTCTCCTCAGCCGAGATCCACTGCTCACTATCACCTGCACAACACTAAGCATGACACGATATCAAATTTTTCAATAACCTTGAGTGATCTAATGTCAGCATCTGCATTTTTTAGTAGATTCTTAACCATCAATGGATAAGTGAGAAGGAAGATCGGCTGAAAGAGATCAACAGACAATGGCTAATAGTAGGCTATCAAATCGAGATAAGGTGGCGAGGCCACTACGCCTCCCCTTTTTCGCACTTCAATGAGGAGAGGTGGTCTCGTTACCCTGTCTCAAATTACCCTAGCTATCATGAGTAACTACCTCGTATTCCTTAATCATCCTCAGCATTTTGGCAGGATCGGGAGATAGGTTGATAACGGCCGGCATTCCTTTCAGCAGACACATATTGAGCATGAGAAAACCCATCAAATGGAACAGTGGAGTGTTCACGATCTGATGCTTCTCAAAACAATCTTTGGATTTTCGTTCGCAAATTGGAATGCATACCGTGAGCGCATCCTCGGGCGCGACGTCCACTGCTGGATGCACCTTGTCCAGTATAAATCTGTGAGTATGATTGAATTCGTGACGTCACTCATCTTACTTGGCGTAAATCTCGACGGCAACGAGTAGCGTATGATGGGTGTGGAGGACGCCCTTGTGCCCGCCTGTCGTCCCCGACGTGTAGTAGATGATGGCGGGCGAGTCAGAGTGGGTGTATTTGCCTGTACCAGCACAATTCTCATAAGATGGGCTTGTCTATTCAATGACAGCCGCCTTATTTCATACGTAGTGAATCCACCTGATGCCCGTCTTTCTAGACGGTCGTTCTCCTTTTTCGTTTCGATGACGTCCCAACGCATTTCGCCTTCTGATGAGAGATTGGCACACAAGATCAACTGAATGACAACCATGCAATAGAGAATCCGTACTTGGGAATGATAAACTAGTTCTTAGTACGTGTTATGAGTGAACGATAATAATGAATGGATATAGTCAATGCACCCTTAGCACTGGACATCCACTTGCAGCCCGTATCGCCGTTTCCAAGTGATGCTTCGTAGTGAAAACAACGCTCGTTTCGGAGTCAATCCACAGTTCACGAAGCTCGTCTGCAATTGGTTAGCAAACAAAGAAATGTTGAGCAAGAATTTAAATGTACGGAGGGAGAAACCTGTGACTTTCCAAGAGAACTAATGAAGTGATGCATGTTTGCAGTAATTGACCGATAATGAAAAGTATGTGTAAAATGAAGGGATTGGGGAGTACTTTCCATAAAAAGGAACTAGCTCATTAGTTCATTTTGAAAGTCTAGTGATACCCATGGCCAAATTGACTGCAATCTGAACTACGCACATTCACCCTTCGATTGCTCGCCACAACCCCTTACCAGCATCGATAAGCGTGCTCACTCCGACGATCGTTCCTCCGCATGTCCAGACACCGAGATGAAGAATAGGAAATCTAGACATGAATTGCTTAGTCGCATCCGCTCTAAATTAACTCACTCAATAGCGTTTTTGAAATACAATCCTGCTCGATCGCCACTACAGAACGAGTGATCTCGCAGGAATTGAGTTGTTCCTTTCACCTGAAAAACACGAAAATTCCTCCTTTAATGCAAAGAAATGCAATAACGAACCTGTTCATGAAGATTCTTGTAAGAAATCTTGCGCGTATCTCGTCCAGTTTCGTCATACTAGAAAATTGCTTTTTTAAATTGAAAAAATGCCGAAAAATCAAACCAAGGCGTTAACGTTTGGCCGCTTTACAGCATTTTCTTCAACAGACTTCAAAATGCTGTTCGTGAAAACTAAATCCATCAGAAGTTGAAATACAGGAAGTTACTGAAAAGTAAGTTAAAAGTGGCGTGATGACGTCCCAAATAATGCGGATTGGCGGTTCCGCCCATCTAACGTAGGTTAATGATCACCCAGTGATGAGGGAATTTCGCCTGAATTGAGCATACTAATGACCCTTGAATGAACATTATTTAGCATTTTGCATTTGGTGTTCATGACGGATCGAACAACCGCAGTGAAAATTTTCCTTATTGTTAAAAATAAATGTCGTTAAAGAAGGAGTAACACGAAAAATAAAATGTACATATGGAATAGTGGTTGTCGTAGATGACAGAAATCCGATGAGAAAAAATAAAATTTAAACCGTTGGGATTCCTGCACTGAAATTTCATCCCTATAAAGCGGAAACTGTACACTTGTTACAAGCCGCAGCAGCCCTAGCTATATAGTGTGAAAATCACATAGTATACTGTATTAGTATACTTTTTTCCTGCGCTGGAAGTAAACTTTGAACTTCATTATCTCTGTTCGGAATTTAATACAATCCTCTATGTTTTCTATCATCGTTCAAGAGATGATTGTGACCGTAGCTCCAACTGATAATCTTTGTTTTGCTGACACTCCTTCTTTAATAACTTATCTCTCTATTGAGTGTGCAAATATTATTAGAGACCTGTGTTGCAAGAGACCGTCTATAGAACGCTTCCGTGCACATCGCACAAAGCACAAAGACACACAAACAATGCTGACAAGTAAAGAGTAAAAAATCATCGATCATCATCAAACCTCTATCAACCAATATCATGTTTCCTCGTTATTTCCTCTTCACGTAGAATGTACATAGTAAACGCCCATCCTTTACAATCTCTGGATCCAAATCAAGTTCAGTTCGTTTCTGGAGTTCCTGCTTTCATCAGAAATGGTCATCTGCATAAGTTTCATCCCATTAATGGTTATAATCTACTTGATCTGCAAGTGGGTGTATCTCTTTCTGTGTCTTTCTTTACCTCTTTCAGTCATATCAATATTACTCATCGACTTAAGCAGAATGGTTTCACCGTAGTTCCTACTCTTCCTCTATTGGGAAACGTGGCTCTTCTCTCTTCTCCATTTTCGTTCATTCGATTCGGACAGTTATCAAAGATTTATGGCAAAACTTACGGTACGTTGTACAAATCCCTTCTCGAATTACCTTCCGAATTCAAGCATTGTTGCGCGGCTCCATCCCAACTGTAATTACGAGCAATCCCACAGTTATACGAGAGATTTGCATTGATCACTTTCCCTCATTCCATTCACACGCGGTGAGTAAATGAACTTTCCAGAAGATGCATTCGAATCCAGTTGGATCCACTCGACTCGGACATCTTCTCTCGCTCCAATCTCCATCTCTTCCATGCTCGAGGATCGAAATGGAAACGGTTGCGAACAGTGATGTCAACTGCTTTCTCCCTTCAAGCGATGAGAAAAGTCAGAGAATATTCAAAGATTGTTTATACACTTTCTTGTAGTGGTTCACAAAGATGGAACTGAAGACAGACGAATTGCTGGAGTCTCTGCCCCTGGATAGACCCGTCCTCATACACAGGTTTCTCACCTCAAATGATCTAGATTCTGTTTAGGTTATTCCAGAGACACACCTCTTCCGTGATTGCTGAATGCGCCTTAGAGGGAGACGAAAAGGGAAAGAAGCAACTGCAGCAAGTTGTGAGCTCCTTCGGCGCTCCTTCCACTCTCTTCTCACTATCCACATTGGGATGTGAAGTGATCTTTGATCTTTTAAACAAATCAAACAATACTCAGATATAATTCCTTCTCTCACAACATTCTTAATCGCATTCGATCGATGTAGATCGCAGTTTGGTCCTGCACATCCACTAGCAACTTATACGAAATACCTAACAAAGGTGGCTAGTCTAAGGGAGAACAGCCAGGTTCGAATCGCATTCAATGTTCTGTTGATTGGTCAGTTCAGATTCCAGCCGATTTCATGCAATATCTAAAGAACGTGGAAGTTGGAGAAACTGAGTTAGATGATGATAGAGAAGAACTCTTTGATCCCGGCAAAGCTCGCGCTATCAAATGCATCACAGCGAATGTGAGTTGCCGGAATGTTGAATGGTCACCATCGGATAATAACCAACAATTGCACCCGTCAGCAGCAAAATACTTCTTGACATCATGGGAACATGCTTTGAAAATCCTACATAATATTATTTTTTTGGTTATTAGGGTGTCCCATAAGTTTCCGGACATTATGAACATTTTGCTTTCTAAGTTATATATCTAATCTAACAACATTCTACCATAGACTATTTGAAAGTGTGTGATACTACTTTAAAAATAAATCACTAGACCAGCATAGCTGGTTCTTTTGGAGAGTGCTACATAAATTTGAACAAAATATAGCAAAATCCAAAAAATGATTTTTTTGAATTATTTTGCTAATGAATGTGAGTTGAAATGAAATTACAGTCTTTAATTAATATACACAGCTAATCAATAATTTCAGGCGCATTTCTGATATCTGGATTTGCTTTGCTTCATCGATAGGAAATTTTGTTTTTTGCAAAGTGTCTTCAAAAGCATTGCTTGGTTACGTTCTAAAAACAACCTCAAAAGGTTGAGAACAGGTTGAGATATCATCACCTTTAAAGTTGTTTTTGATCCAATTGGTTATCGAAGGTCTAAAATATGCTCGAAAATATACAACTAACCGTAAAAGTGTACCCTTGATTTTCGATTTTTCCATTTTCCTACTACTGGAATAGCAGTACAACCGATGTTAATGTATTACTATATACACAGCAAGATACTGATTACACCACACACATCTGGCTCTCCTAGAATCTCGCGGAGAGGTTGCAGAAAAGCAAAACGAAGTGCTCAAAAAATGAGCATTTTCAAAGGTTGCAGCATCACTATGATATGCATGCATAGGATAATGACATTATGTAACAATACGCCCTCTGCCACTAACTATGCGCAAGTATAAGGTTGGTGCATAAGTTTCTTTCTTTTTTATTTTTCAAATTTCTGTTGCCTAGAGTATCATGATTTTCTGAATACCATGTGGTATGGCCATGGTGGTAGATTACTACCATACATTTGATTTGTATCTACGCGTCATCGTGAGAAGTTGATAAGTCTCAGAAAATTAACATCGGAAAACGGCTATTTTGAGCATTTTGGGATAAATTACGCTTATCGAATACTTGTGGGATTCTGATTCTACCCAATTGAGGAATACTTGGGCAGGAGTTAATTGTTCTACTAAGCACAAAAAATCCGGATTCGAACGTGTGTGTGAGACAGGGGAATCCAGAAAGTGTTGATTTCAGCGGATGAATCAGAACACGATTATTTCAAAATCTGTAGTTCTTCAACGGAAAGTCCTATCCTTTCCTAAATTTGTTAGCATACTTACATGGGAAAGTACTTCACAACCCATCGAAATTGAGCATTCATCACTGCTGTGTATGGAAGTTGCGCTCATAAATTTATGATCTATGATTGTCAAAGACACTAGTTCCGTAATTGGGCCAACATTTCTAGTAGGTTTTTCATGGCAGGTTTGGTCGGCTATATCGTATGGCATACCCAGTCAACGTACTTTGTAATAATGTGCTAAATGTAGCCTTTGCGCTATTCCCCTCGGAGCATAGAGCAATTGAAAAGTCGGATTGCTCGACCTGGTGCGATTACTTCCGAACTAAAATGCTCAATTCTAATTGATAGAATCAACACAATATAGTACTCACTATAGTGTGTACCCATGTCCGTATCAACAGCAAAAACAATTATTTGATTGGCTCATTACGACTACCTGGGGAGGTCAGAATGTTGGTGCATGAAAAAAGAAAGAAACTTTTGCACCAACCTAATACTTTAAGTCCGAACTCCAATGGCTAATGTAGTAGATGGATTGAAAAAAAAGTCCGAGAACTTATGGGACACCCTAATATCATCCGGAAGGTTATCATCCACCGGTGATTATCCGACCTACAGTAGTGGACAAAAGTTTAGCACCAAAATTCAAATGATCATAACTTCTTTCAAAATTGAGATAAAGACTTACGGTTTGGAGCATTCGAGAGATACACCCCAGGACATTATCGGCATATGGATGATGTGTTGAAACCTAAATGTCGCGGGTTACAAAAATTGTTTTCCCGGAATTCTTTCGATTTGTTTTTTAAGACCTTCCACGAGAAAACGGAGCTTTTGGGAGGGGTCCACGGATGACTTTTTTGCAACCTCCCTCAATATTTTGCCAGTGAAGTTCCCATACCGAGTGCTGATATTTGGCCCAATATGAAGGGCTCTGGTGCACTTTCCGAGCCAGACCTGGCCCAAAAAAATTCGAAAATTTCAAATTTTTGAAAAGTACGATATTATAGGTTTTTCTGGCGTATTTTTTGATGAAAACAACGAAAAACATACTTAAAAAAACATACTCAGATGCAGATAAAATGTCGAAAACGTAAATTTTCGAAGTTTTTTGGCCGTAGTGAAAAATTTTGTTCGCTCTGTGCAAAAGTTAGTTACATTTTCAGATTTTACGTGGAAAACTACATTACAAGTCCAAAAATCACGGAAATTCGTTCATGTGCACGGGAGATATAGATTCCAGAAATAGGGACTCTTTGAGGTCGGCATTATTAGACCGAAACAGAAAACGTGATTGTATGATCGCAGACCCACAATTTCAACTCTAAACACATTTTTATATCTTAATTATCAAATTGCAACTTAATGAATGCTTGTATGAGCCTTATTTGTCGATTTATCAAGAAATTGGATTTCTCGAATTTTACGTTTCGATTTTCGAGAATTGCGCGAGTTTTATGCAACCATTTGACTTCCAGAACACCAAGTATGATATTAACACGATGTAAAATAGTTTGTGTGATCATGTTATGTACTTCCCGATCACAATCAATGTCATATTTCAGTTCACTATTACAAAAACACAAGAAATTATGATTTTTAGCTGTTTTTCATGATTTTGGGTGACTGTAACTGACCAATTTCCGGTTCTTTTTCGATATATTACGCCTAGATTAACTCAACTCATCATTGTAAACAATTATCACTGGAATTGGTGCACAATTCAGATATCGAAAAAAATTGTCACTTTTCGATACCCAGAAATCCGAGAAAAATATCGATTTTTATTTTTTTCTTATTCTTACTAAATTTAGCTAAAAATTAGTAAAACTAATTATATTTAATTAATCTAGGCGTAATATATCGAAAAATAACCGGAAATTGGTCAGTTACAGTCACCCAAAATCATGAAAAACAGCTAAAAATCATAATTTCTTGTGTTTTTGTAATAGTGAACTGAAATATGACATTGATTGTGATCGGGAAGTACATAACATGATCACACAAACTATTTTACATCGTGTTAATATCATACTTGGTGTTCTGGAAGTCAAATGGTTGCATAAAACTCGCGCAATTCTCGAAAATCGAAACGTAAAATTCGAGAAATCCAATTTCTTGATAAATCGACAAATAAGGCTCATACAAGCATTCATTAAGTTGCAATTTGATAATTAAGATATAAAAATGAGTTTAGAGTTGAAATTGTGGGTCTGCGATCATACAATCACGTTTTCTGTTTCGGTCTCATCAAGGCCGGCCTCAAAGAGTCCCTAATTCTGGAATCTATATCTCCCGTGCACATGAACGAATTTCCGTGATTTTTGGACTTGTACTGTAGTTTTCCACGTAGAATCTGAAAATGTAACTAATTTTTGCACAGAGCGAACAAAATTTTTCACTACGGCCAAAAACTTCGAAAATTTACGTTTTCGACATTTTATCTGCATCTGAGTATGTTTTTTTAAGTATGTTTTTCGTTGTTTTCATCAAAAAATACGCCAGAAAAACCTATAATATCGTACTTTTCAAAAATTTGAAATTTTCGAATTTTTTTGGGCCAGGTCTGGCATTTTTCGGAAAGTGCATCAGAGCCCTTCATATTGGGCCTAATATCAGCACTCGGTATGGGAACTTCACTGGCAAAATATTGAGGGGGGTTGCAAAAAAGTCATCCGTGCTGTTCCGACGTTTTCTCGTGGAACGTCCCTTAAACCTCAGCCGAACTGAGCTATGAAGTCAAATTCATTTTGATGATAGTACATCCCCCGATGATGCGAATCCACTATCCAGCGTGTTTGGTGCTTCTCGATGAGAATCGGTATATCGATTTTCCGAGACATTACAAATTTTGTTTTTTGGCAATATCTTCGGAACAAATTGAGCTAAAAGGTCAAAATTTCACAGGTATCATACTGTCGTGTTGGAGCAACATTGTGCCAAGTTTTATTGCGAACAGACTAAAAATTGCAAAAATCGAAAAATTTTGTTCACCAATTTTCAGCCACATGAAACCACCCAATCGGGTTCAGCGAAAAATCTGATTTCCTGTCACTTTATGTAGAAACAATCAAAGAACTATTGTGCAAAATTGCGAGATTATGCGAGTCTTTTTACCCATTTTGCATCTGAATACACGGGGAGGGTCAGCGGGGAAGGAACAGTTTCATGAGGTTTGAGTAAAAAATAGAGCATTGCCAGATTTGCACTAAACCAACACAGTAGCATATTTATACCAAGTTATGCACATTTATCGTTGAATTTGGACTTGAAATATTCGTGATCAGATAATGCGATTGTTGAGTCCGACTACTTCTGAACAACCGCTTCACAGTATTAAGCCCCGTGCAAAAACAAAAGCTCATTTCGAGCTCCTTTTTAAATTCAAAAAGCAGCGAATTTGCTCTTACACGGAATTTTAGCTTACTGTTTCTCGTTTTAATATGAACCAATTTTGAAACCTAGAACAATTGGGTCTCTAAAACCGTTACCATTTCATAGCGTTTGTGAAACACAAATGATCATGATCTGTTTCGAAGCACGGAAGTGGTCGATTCATTCATGTTTCATAGAAAAATAAAGTATTAGGTGCGGTTCTCGGTTTTGTCCGTGGACTGCCTCGCGCTTAATACTGTGGCTTCACTCTGACCCTCGCCGAGTATTCACTTGAAAAATGGGTATAAAGAATCGCCTAATCTCGCAATTTCGCATAGTAGTTCTCTAATAGTTTCTGCATAAAGTGACAAGATATCAGATTTTTCGCTAATCCCGATTGGGTGGTTTCATGTGGCTGAAAATTGGTGAACAAAATTTTTCGATTTTTGCAATTTTTAGTCTGTTTGCAATAAAACTTGGCACAATGTTGCTCCAACACGACAGTATGATACCTGTGAAATTTTGACCCTTTAACTCAATTTGTTCCGAAGATATAACCAAAAAACTAAATTTGTGAGGTCTCGGAAAATCGATATATCGATTCTCATCGAGAAGCACCAAACACGCTGGATAGTGGATTCCCATCATCGGGGGAGGTACTCTCATCATAATGAATTTGACTTCATAGGGCAGTTCGGTAGAGGTTTAAAAAAATCAAATCGAAAGAGCTCCGGGAAAATTAATGTTGTAACCCGCGACATTTAGGTTTCAGCACATCATCCATATGCCGATAATACCCTGGGGTGTATCTCTCTAATGCTCCAAACCGTAAGTCTTTATCTCAATTTTGAAAGAAGTTATGATCATTTGAAATTTGGTGCTAAACTTTTGTCCGCTACTGTAGTGCCGAGTTACCTCACTCTTCTCATTCCTACAGGAACTCCCGCCACAACTTCGATTCGTTTCCATCGCTGGATTCGATACTACTGCTAACACCCTCACATTTCTCTGCATGCTACTGGCTGAGCATCAGGATATTCAGGCACAGTAATTATCTCACTCAACGCGGAATATTTGGAAATCTCACAGGATCATATTAGAACTCTGGTTGCTGATGTATCTCCCGACATGGAGTCCCTCTCCTACATTCCGTACCTCCAATGGTGCATCTGGGAGACACTGCGGCTCTATCCACATGCATCGCCGTAAGATCAAAGACTATTCCAAATCTCACGGCTCCTGTTCAGTCTCTCAACCCGAGAATGCACCTCTCCTGTAACTCTCTCCAATGGGCTTCGCTTCGAGAGGGGAACGCAAGTGTTCTTTGATGTATGGTCTCTTCACTACGATCCAGAACTCTGGCAAGATCCCTTTGTATTTCGTCCTGAGAGGTTCGTCTTCGATTAGATATATTAATGATCTGATTATTTAAAAAAATAGATTCTCCGATCCTCATTATGTCTTCATTCCCTTTGGTCTTGGCCCTCGTCAGTGTGTCGGGATGAGATTCGCTCTCCTCGAGATAAAATTGGCGATAGTTCGATTGCTTCAAAACTACCGCATCTTACCAGTAGAGGAGAGTGCGGTACGAGATCTTATTCATTCTTTGACAATGATACTATGAGTTTTCAGTGTATCCTGTCTGTTCGAGATACTAATACAATATGGCCTAATGGAATCGCGGTGCGATTCGAAAGTATCCTCACCACTCGTAATGAAACCATAGATAAATAAAATGATCACATCATGGTTTTTCCACATTGAATATCATGTAGAATCGTGACTGCACCTTTTACATGCAGAAACACACAAGGATATTTTTGTTCTATAAGGTTTATTCATCTGACATTTGAAGTTCAGAGTGTTGCAAAGGTCGCGCAGTCGCAAACTGTTTCCAGCAATCTCTAACCAGTGGTAATATGAACTGTACACACTTTGCTCCGCGTAACACTAATTGCCGACGACACGCGCACCGATCGAGTGAGAGTGAAAACAATGGAATGAACACTGGTGTCTTGCCAATGTGATGATCGAGTGGCTCCTCTGAGCACATGGAAAATAAAGAAATGTCAGAAACAACAGAGAGAAGAAATAAAATGTTGAGAAAAACGATGAAAAGGGACTTTATCACTTTGCATTAATGAATGACAGTTTGATTATCCTTATAAAAGATCGCAGATAAGTTTCTTAGATCACTTTCGTCGCGTTCACGATCCTCCTTAACGTAGTAACTCGATTGGCTAGTACATCATGGCCTCATTATGAACGAAGCAATATATTCTTGTCTCTTGATGTCGTTGGCACTGTTCAGAGAACAAAGAGTAGAAAGGAAAGCAAAAGAAGGGCTATAAAGTCTCACGTCCCAGGCCATCTCCGGTTTCCACCATTCAGATGCAGCAGTACCAGAACATCGCTCATGAAAGCGCTGCACGAAAATGTATGTTTATGTAGGATGCTTAACAAAATGCAATTGATCACTCAAGAACAGACAGGAAAATCTATGTGCGACTTCAATTGTCAGATTTTCAGAAATTTAAAATTTTCATTTGCCAGTTCTTGATCGACTGATTTACCTTGTCCATTCGTTCACTTTGTTCTAGCGAGAAATGCTCTTTCCAGTTCCTCGACCCGCCCTTTCGAACGAGGGCTCCATTGTGCCTATGAGAAATTCCAGGAAGATTCGAAAGGCATCGTTAGCGTGGGAACGACACAGCAATGAAAAGAGACACTCTCCAGCGCTATTAGCTCTTGAATTTTGCTCAACTGTAGGTGCAAAACATACAGGTTTTCGAGAGGGAACCACCGCTGCTGATTCAGAATCATCGACGAAAACGTCGATGCGTCCACAATCTTTAATTATATTTTGCCAATATCATCGCAGATCAATAACCTTTGCCAATTGTTTCTCATCACTGATAACTTCAGCAGCTTTCCCTCCTAGAAATTTTGCAATGCGAACTACGGCAGATCGGAGGTCGGCTATCATATCCTCGTACTGATCAAAACAAATGAGTTAACATCAAGAATGCAGTCTTGTGTACATACTCTAACCAAGAGGATGTACTCCTCTCCCTTCTCGATAGCCTCGAGCCACGACATTAGGTGATCGAAGTAATCGCAGTACGTTATCTGAAAATGGCAAGTGCATATAGTTCAATCTGTTCAGCTTCATTAAAAGTTACTATGCTAAATGGATTGATAGGAGTGTTGAATTGAATTGGTACTGTACAGTTCCCTCCATAAACAGCCCGAAGAATTCATCGAAATAGCCGTCTTTGAAGTTGAAGGGCTTCATGTTTCGACGGTGATGAAACAAGCTGGAAAGGGAGCAGGTTGCCTTAGTTTAACCTTGAAGAAACACCTAGTGGCGCAGTCCTTTAGATTCCGACATGCGTAGATGTACTTAGCTCCGCCCCCTTTTGGGATATCGACGAAGCTGAAGTGACTCTGAAAGCCTGAATCCAACAGGAGTTCCAGGTTTGCCCACCTTAATTATGCGAGGGCTCTCAATGCCATCGTAGAAGCCAGCACCAACATTTTCGAGCATCGGGGAGATGGAATGCAGTGCTTCAAGATCCCCGGATTCGTGATTACAGCCTGAGAAGTCACGAAAATACGAAAGAGAAAAATGTGAAATTAAATTAAACCTTTCATTTTGCCCTCTTTGCCGATCACTGCTTCATCATAGGTAACTTCGTATTTATCTTTACCTGTATTGGCACGAATAATCGTTTAACTAAATGACGGATCTCATGTGATTTGTTGCCAACAATAAAAAGGGAAAATAACCGAGCAGTTGATGGACAATATGCTGAATCCATGTAGTACCACTCCTAGGAAACGTGCACACGAAAATATCGTCTGCCCGAGGCTTCAATGATTTTGCAGACCTCAAAATAGTTGTTGAGGTACTACACTAGTGTCAATGCATGGACAATTCCAGGGAGGGAATGTAGTGCAGGATTTCTAGCTCTCTCTTATAAATATGTAAGCTCACTTGATCATTTCTTGGCTGAAGGTTGGTGGCCAGTGTGCTCCGTCGATTAGGATACTGGCTGGTGAAAGCCGCGCCATCTGGGAAGCGCAAATGAGTTATTTGTAAAGTTTAAACGACATCGATTCATGACTTATAGATTGTTGAATCGGGTGAAGTTACGAAAAGGAAGTATGTGCAATTCCTGTTGTTTGTTATCGTGCCTCTTCGTCATTAAAGCGAAAACAATGAAGTAAGGCGATCAACCGTCTCACTTTGCATGAGAGGAAGGAAGGCGTGAATAGATCAAGGATACCTTACTGGATTACGATTCCTTCGGCTCATCTCCCATTTTATGGCCCAGATCCTGTGTTTGGGTGGACATCGGGTTCTGCCTCTCACACCCGCACGTCTCTCTACGCGCTTTCGTTTTACCCGTCTGTCGTGATTATTCTTGCAGACGCTTTCTCACGTATAGATTGCATTCGAAATACTCGGCGAGCTGCTCAATCCTTTAAAGAAAGCCGGAAATGATCGGCGTAATCCCGCGCTCTCTCACTTTTGCATACTCTCTCGTACACGCGAAGAGATCAGGGTCAGATCAGGGTTTCGTCCTCGTCCGGTAACTTTAATGATCCGGAGAGGCTCATAGCTGAATTTCTGAATAATTTGTAATTACAGTTGGTATGCAAAAATATGGCAAGTTAGTCGCGAAAGTAATAACTTTTAGGCACAACATACATAATCGAAAAAAATCTACTCTTGTCGCTCCTCAAGTCTCGTCCATTTAACTGATTTTCAAAGAAATTCATAATTTCAACTCTCCACGTTTCTTCTGGATCGCTTTTCTCTTATTGTCACCACGCGCATTCTTTGCCCGTACTGTCTGAATTGCGCGTGAGAAAACAACGGGAATTTGGATGATCGATGGTCTCTTTCCTCTTGGAACACACTAAAAACAATTGAAGGAAGGAAGAACTAGAAAACTTAGATATGGTCAAGAATCAGATTAGAAAAGAGGGATCATGTTACAATAAATAAAGAAATTGATAATTTATTTCCCCATTCATTCATTGTTTTGTACCAATTTCTACACTTTTTTCACTGATAATCATCAGCCTATCATGCATATCTAATGCACCCATGAAAACTGTTGCAGCTATCGAAAAACGAGGCATGAACTTGTGTGTTGCTTCGGACGAATTGAAACAGAAGTGAGTACGGATTCATTTGAACTTATGCCAAATGAGAGCATTCATCATTTCAATTTGAATACATCAGCCTTCCATTCAGGTATCTCGATTGGACACCTTCAGCAGTGCAGCTCGATGATATAATCTATCCTGGGAATCTCGTTTCCTCGGAAAGCATTCTCTCGATCAAAGAGATGAAATTCGATCAAGATGATATTGTAATTTGCTGCTACCCTAAGTCAGGTGAGTTGAACATAGGGTGGATGATTGAATTTAAAGTTAAAATTATTAATTTTGTATTACAACTTTGATAAATATCACGCCTCTCACGAGAGAATCGAGCTGATCCGGGGAATGGAGGGAAAATCATGAAATGAGTTCTAACCGGATTTAGGCATCCTAAGGTATGTCTGACAATCCCCCAAAGTCTCATTGTGCAGACTTCACTTTGGAGGTCCCTGCATCTGGTTGGATCTCGGCACCTCCTTCTTTGAGGGCTCATTTCGCTCCTCTCGTGAAAAATATGCGAAAATAGCCCTCTGAGCAACCCCCACTCATTTTTCGAGCTCTATCGATCTATGTAGCTCATTTTGTCTGAAAGTCGATTTTAACAGTTGCACACAGTGGCCTAATTTTCTCAAAAGTGTAGGCAAAGAAGCAGCGAATATTACCATAGGTTGTGTGTTTTTTAATGAGCTATCGAATAAGTGGTTTGTTCCAAAAATACGGGTACTAGGGTTAGAGTTAAAGCCTTTTTTCGCTTACATATCAATCAATCAATCAATCAATTTATCAGGCGGAAACGCTCAGAAGATGACAGGTCGGTAGTCTTCATAAGTTGCACTCCACCAATGGCTGCCAATAGCTCGGGATAGGTCGTCTCTCCATCGCGCGCGAGGCTTTCCGGGGGGACGAGTCCTATTGAATGGAGTCCAGACAGTTGTCGCACGGCTCCACTGTTCCACTCCCATTCTTCTGATCTTGAGGGCCCAGCGCGCTTTCCGTTTCAATCCTTCCTCATTCCAGTCTCTCAGCTTGGTAATCCCTCTCACGCGGTCATTCCTCCATCTATCCATCAGCGTGACTCCAAGCATCTTTCTTTCCATCTTCCTCTGGGTGACTCTCAGCCTCTCCTTCTCGCTAGATCTCAGAGCCCATACTTCACACCCATAGAGAACTGTAGCCGTGATGCAGCTCTCGAAGACTCTCCTCCTGATCTTGATGGACAGAATTCGAGAAGATAGGAGGTGCGAGAGCTTACTCCAGGCCAGCCACCCTAATCGAATCCGGTGTTCTATTTCGTCGGAATGATCCAAGGGAAGAGCTATTCTCCCTCCGAGATAGGTGGCGCTATCGACGAATTCGAATCGCAGATTGTCGATGATTATTGGATTGCGGGTGGAGGTGCAGGAGGTGAGGAGGTTGGTCTTGCTTGCATTCACTTCGAGACCAACTCGGCTGCACGCGTCCATCAGCTTCTTCAGCATTCGTTCCAGCTCGGGTCGAGATTTGGCAACGAGAGCCACGTCATCGGCATACTCCAAGTGGCAAAGGTTCCTTCCGTCGATTCTAATTCCATCCGACTCCCAGTCAATGTTGTCCATGGCTGATCGTAGCACTGCGTTGAAGAGACGAGGGGAGAGGGTATCCCCTTGGCGGACTCCTCGACGCACAGTCACGGGAACGAGCTCCTCATTAACTCGAATGAGTGTAGAGGAGGACTCGTAGAGACCACTGTTCCACTCCCATTCTTCTGATCTTGAGGGCCCAGCGCGCTTTCCGTTTTAATCCTTCCTCATTCCAGTCTCTCAGCTTGGTAATCCCTCTCACGCGGTCATTCCTCCATCTATCCCTCAGCGTGACTCCAAGCATCTTTCTTTCCATCTTCCTCTGGGTGACTCTCAGCCTCTCCTTCTCGCTAGATCTCAGAGCCCATACTTCACACCCATAGAGAACTGTAGCCGTGATGCAGCTCTCGATGACTCTCCTCCTGATCTTGATGGACAGAATTCGAGAAGATAGGAGGTGCGAGAGCTTACTCCAGGCCAGCCACCCTAATCGAATCCGGTGTTCTATTTCGTCGGAATGATCCAAGGGAAGAGCTATTCTCCCTCCGAGATAGGTGGCGCTATCGACGAATTCGAATCGCAGATTGTCGATGATTATTGGATTGCGGGTGGAGGTGCAGGAGGTGAGGAGGTTGGTCTTGCTTGCATTCACTTCGAGACCAACTCGGCTGCACGCGTCCATCAGCTTCTTCAGCATTCGTTCCAGCTCGGGTCGAGATTTGGCAACGAGAGCCACGTCATCGGCATACTCCAAGTGGCAAAGGTTCCTTCCGTCGATTCTAATTCCATCCGACTCCCAGTCAATGTTGTCCATGGCTGATCGTAGCACTGCGTTGAAGAGACGAGGGGAGAGGGTATCCCCTTGGCGGACTCCTCGACGCACAGTCACGGGAACGA
The DNA here is from genome assembly GCA_036245805.1 of Pristionchus mayeri. NCBI lineage: Eukaryota > Metazoa > Nematoda > Chromadorea > Rhabditida > Neodiplogasteridae > Pristionchus > Pristionchus mayeri. The sequence continues at coordinate 19,114,110 of BTRK01000003.1, read as the reverse complement.
GCTCCTCATTAACTCGAATGAGTGTAGAGGAGGACTCGTAGAGACCACTGTTCCACTCCCATTCTTCTGATCTTGAGGGCCCAGCGCGCTTTCCGTTTTAATCCTTCCTCATTCCAGTCTCTCAGCTTGGTAATCCCTCTCACGCGGTCATTCCTCCATCTATCCCTCAGCGTGACTCCAAGCATCTTTCTTTCCATCTTCCTCTGGGTGACTCTCAGCCTCTCCTTCTCGCTAGATCTCAGAGCCCATACTTCACACCCATAGAGAACTGTAGCCGTGATGCAGCTCTCGATGACTCTCCTCCTGATCTTGATGGACAGAATTCGAGAAGATAGGAGGTGCGAGAGCTTACTCCAGGCCAGCCACCCTAATCGAATCCGGTGTTCTATTTCGTCGGAATGATCCAAGGGAAGAGCTATTCTCCCTCCGAGATAGGTGGCGCTATCGACGAATTCGAATCGCAGATTGTCGATGATTATTGGATTGCGGGTGGAGGTGCAGGAGGTGAGGAGGTTGGTCTTGCTTGCATTCACTTCGAGACCAACTCGGCTGCACGCGTCCATCAGCTTCTTCAGCATTCGTTCCAGCTCGGGTCGAGATTTGGCAACGAGAGCCACGTCATCGGCATACTCCAAGTGGCAAAGGTTCCTTCCGTCGATTCTAATTCCATCCGACTCCCAGTCAATGTTGTCCATGGCTGATCGTAGCACTGCGTTGAAGAGACGAGGGGAGAGGGTATCCCCTTGGCGGACTCCTCGACGCACAGTCACGGGAACGAGCTCCTCATTAACTCGAATGAGTGTAGAGGAGGACTCGTAGAGACGGCGCAACACGTGGACGATGGAGGGATGGGCTCCGAACGAAAAGAGGGCTTGCCAGCAGGCATTCCACTCCACACAGTCGAACGCCTTCTTGAAGTCGACGAACGCCAAGTAGATTGGGATACCGTACTCGGAGGTTCGTTCAGCGACCTGCTTGATGGCATGCAGGTTGTCGAGAGTACTATATCCGCGCCGGAAGCCGGTTTGGGTCGAGGACTCTGTTTCTTCAAGCACAGTTTCGAGTCTCTGAAGAATGACTTTGGTCATTGTCTTCAGGGAAACGGTGAGGAGGGAGATGGGACGGAAGTTCCCAATGTTGGTACGGTCTCCTTTCTTGTGCAGAAGAGTGACAATTGCTTCGGTCAGGTCGCTTGGAACAGCCTCTCCATCTACCAGATAGTTGAGTAGATCAGCGACAACGGGAGCAAGGTGGTTTTGAGAGTGGTATAGCATATCAGGGAGAATGCCATCCGAACCGGGTGAGTGACCACACTTGAGTTGATAATTTTAATCTATTTTTCTTCATCATTCAATGCGCTACAGACCGATCTCACTGCTCGTTCACCCAAGAATGATCGAGTCTCACCCAACTTTACTGTTGAAAAATAACTTCAAATTGACGGAAACGATAAAAAGGCCTTAACTCTAACCCTAGTACCCGTATTTTTGAAGCAAACCACTCATTCGATAGCGCTGGGAAAACTCTACAATATGCGAACAATCCAGCCGCTGAAAATTGACATGGTGTGTACCATTGTTAAAATCAACTTTCAGACAAAATAAACTATATCGATCGATAGAGCTCGAAAAATGAGTGGGGGTCACTCAGAGGTCACTTTGGCTCTATCTCCAAATATATGCGCGATACGAGCTCCTAAAGTGAGTGATGCCGAGATAAGGCATGATTTAGGGAGCCGGAAAATGAAGTATGCACAATGAGGCTTTGGGGGTCAATTAGGTATGCCTGAGGATGACCAAACACGGGTAGAACACATTTGACGATTTTCGTTCCATTCCCAAGAATGATGATTCTAGCTCGATTCTCTGGTGAGAGGCGTGATATTGTGCACTCCTCCCTAATAATTCTCTCCTCATCAGGGAGAACGTGGGTCTCAGAGATTCTCTCAGCACTCGCCCACGATGGAGACATTGACCTACTCAGATCGATTCCCCTCGTTAAAAGAGTGAAATGGCTGGAGTGGATCGGTAGAACGCCAAATGGTCCACATTCGCAATTGGTCGGAACTGGAAAGAAGCGGATCTGGGCCACTCATCTCCCTCTTCGTCAGCTTCCTTTTAGTATTCTGGAAGGGAAGTGCAAGGTTGTCTTCCCTCATTCACTATCATTCTATGCTTATCTTACAGTTGCTGAATGTTGCTCGAAACCCCAAGGACCAAGCAGTTTCTTATTTCCACATGCACAGAATATCAAAAGATCATGGACTGCTAACAGGTAATCCAATTGGATGCAGCAAAAGCGAAAATTTAGATCTGACCTGGGACGAATTCTTTCGTCTGCATTGCTCTGGTTCTCTTTGTTGGGGAAGCTGGTTCGACCACGTAATGGACTACTGGCATTTCGCTCGAAACAATTCTAACGTAAGCATAAACAAGTGAAACAAATTTAAGCGTAACTATCATATATTTGCGAGCTCTCTCTCTCTCTTTCTACATCGCTTTGCATAAATCTGCGATAGAATTCGTTCATCAAACATAGGATAACTATTCATGAAATATCGTTTACTCTGGTACACATTCGATATCAATCAAGAAGAAGGATTCAGGCTAAATTCATATTTTACGAAGACATGAAAGGAAATCTGATGGAAGAATTGAAGAGCATCGAAGATTTTACTGATATGCATCTCTCAACAGAGAAGAGAGAGAGGCTGTTCGATCATTGCTCATTTGATTCAATGAAGGTATCCCAAAAACGGAAGCGATGACCTTAAAATTGATTCAGGAGAACAAAATGACAAATAAAAGTGCCTCGTCATCACTGGATCATACGAAGGGAAAATTTATGAGAAAAGTAAAAATATTTATGTGTATTGATATCATATTTGTTTCCAGGGCATAGTTGGAGACTGGAAGAACTATTTCACAGTCGCTCAGAGTGAGGCATTCGACGAGCTATACAAAACGAAAATGGAAGAAGCGGGATTGGAATTCAAATTTTGATAAAGCAACTGACATGTTATACAGTACGTGCTAATCGCCTTAGCCATGTGCGTGCGCCGCGCTGCGCGGCGGCGCGCGGCTTACGCGGATTGATTTTGAAATAGGAATATTGTTTTTCACTATTCGAACCTATTATTTTCAAACTCTCCGTAAAATTTCGCATCGGAATGACTATTAATTCATATTTTTAAAAATATTTTTATATTTATAAATCAATATTTTGAATGTGGTATTTCTGAAACCTACCGTAATCTCAGTTTACGATAGCGACAGTATCGCAAAATGGGATTACGGTAGGTTGCAGCGTTACAGAATTCAAAACAAAGATTTTTTTTATTAAAATATAAATTAATGGTCCTTCCGATGCGAAATTTTACGGAGAATTCGAAAATAATAGGTTCGAATCGTGAAAAACAATATTCTTCCCTCAAAATCAATCCGCGCAAGCCGCGCACCGCCACGCAGCGCCGCGCACGCACATGACCAAGGCGATTAGCACGTACTGTATTGCATGCCCTTCACGATATACACTTATCTTCAGATAAATATTTTGATATACAGAAATCAATAAAAGGAACTGAAAATGAAAAATAGCATTACTTTATTGACCCCGTCTCTTTCCCTACAAATCTGGATTTCAGTTATTGATTCTAGGCTACTTTATAATTATAACAGTAAACTCAAGAACTAGCCTCGATGTTGGCCTAGATGTATATGCGAGAGGCCTCATTCTCAATCGCCATCAGCTTATCAGATAACCGCAAATTACTGAGTTCTATGAATATTAATTTTTAGGACTTTGTGAAATCTCACCAGAATTTTCCGATTCTAACGCGACATCGATCAAAGAGCTATCTGATGTATTATATTTATTGTCAACAGAGTCAACAATCGAAGTAGGATGTTTTCGTGCGCTGTTTTTGCTCAGTATTCCATGAGCAGCGAGGAATCGAAAACAAAGGGATCAGCCATTTTATTTTGTGCAGGTTGCGGAACTCCCTGAATATCACCATCTCACTCCACTCCGGTCATGCAAGCTACTCATTCACTTAAATATCAGGTTGTGAATTGATAAGCTCTGCAACGTTGCGATTGATGATTGAAAGATTAGGAGCATGCATAGTTGCTAGATCGAAGTTCATATCTAACATTTTCATAATAATATTCTGTTCAGGAGGCCCTATTGAAGCTGAACTCCCTCTCACATGCTCCATACAGTGGTCAGTATGAGTGACTTGCTAAAGAATCTCTCCGGGAAGAAAATGAACTTTTTTTTCAAAAACGACTCCATCCTCAGTTATTCGAAAGGATTCGTGGCCTAACCAGAACATATAAGAGAATTGTCAAATTTTTGGCTATCTTCACACCCCAGAACAGTTCTTACGATATCTCATGTTAACATATCTTGCCTTTTATAGGTGTTCATGACCGTGCTTTTATTAAAAAAGAAATGCTGTTAAACAAACCCCGGACGGTGAGCTGCCTCGAACAGCTAGGGCATACGGTGAGTTACTGGGGCATAATACGGACTGGTATTCGACGCCCACAACATTCTAGATTGCGGATCTGGACGCACTACGAGCTATCCACGTAACGGGTTCGAAGGGCAAGGGATCGACTTGTGCCTTTACTGAAGCGATGCTGAGATCTCTCGGACTCAAGACCGGCTTCTACAGGCACTCATTTCACTATAATTGGCAAGAATATGCTGCTGCCTGCTCGACCACTTTACCACTTACTGTTTCGTACTCGACAATGCGACGTCACTTATGTATTATACCCTCGCGCCACTTTTAGTAACAGAGGTCTTTCGCAATCTGCACACACGAACAGAGTGGTGCTTCATTAAAGGGATAGATTTCCATCTCCTTGAATACTACGGAATTTTCAATTTTTGGTGATCATCCGGAACAATATCATCCAGCCTACCTCATCCGACGTGCTTTTATAGTTCGCCTCACGTGCTTCAGCATCGCGAGATGATCCGCATTGATGGAGCGCCACTTAGTGAAGAGAAGTTCGCTGACGAGGTCATTGCGGCTTACGATCAGTTGGAGAAGGTAGATCAGGCAGTTGAGATATGCGATCCCAGCCCTCATTCAGCTCGCAGCCACCAACCCTGATCTCCAGTGCATGCCGACAAACATGCGATTCTATGCAGTACTGGCTTTCAGTGTTTGTCTCCGCGAAAAAGTAGGTGTTCTCAACCAATTCAGTGCTTATGCGAATCCTGCTTTTCAATTCGTTTAATTTCCTGTATCGTAGACTTCATGTTAACGTTGTCATTAAGAAATGTGGATGAATTCATCCACTGAAAATACAGATCCATGCGCGCACGCAAACAAAGCACAGTGAATGTTATCCAAAGAATGCAGAATCGTTTCAGCACTTAGGAATGAAAAATGCATATTTTACTGTGTGCAGTGGGTCTGAACAAGAATTTGAAGTAACAACAATTCTAATCAACGATTCTAATATAAATGCCGTATTCTAGTCGGGAATCTTCAAGCGAGACGCTGTGGTCGTAGTCTCCTCCGATCAAACGCCCGAATCGATGATCAAAATTCGCGAGCGAGCAGACGAACGAGAGGTTGGCGAGAATTACTCCTATCCTGTGGATTTCGAACTCCACCGAGTCGTTTGATTTTGGATCTCAATTTGATGGTGCACAAAGATACTCAAAGGATGATCTACTCCAGGTTGCCTCGCTGGCAGTCGCTCCATTGCTCTCCGACTACACCTTCCCTGGGGGCGCCCCGCAGCGAATTGGTATCGAGGGTAAGTGGATATTGCGAGAACAGCACAATGATTATCGAGCTTTTTTCGATCCTTTCGGTTCACCCGATTTTAAGACACTATCTCGTGTCTGACCCTATATTTCCAATGGAATAGGGCTCGAACCCTTTTTCAGTTAGTGGTTTGCCAAACAGTCTATTTCCCTCTGAAGCTCTCTAAAATGCCGCCAATGGGCTGTTTTCGCCATCTAAATGTGTACGCAGTTTTGTCTTGGCTGTAGTTGGTAGTTCGTTCGATATGTAGATTGCTAACATGAAACTGAAACGGTGTTCGTTGATCATTCCCTTTCTTCTCCTGCAGGTGATCCCCAGCAGAAGAATGTCTCACTGGCGCTGCAGCTGGCGCGTGCCTGGCTGCGCAGGGAGCGCCTGCAGCTGGTGCAGCAGCTGTGGCTAACGGATGGAGAGCAGGCGAGAAGATCAAAATCGAATACGAAACATCTCGTCCGGGAATGGCGTTTGCAGTTCCAGTACAGTGGGCTGAAGCACTCCGTCGTGTTCACTGGCCGGCCAGGTGTCAGGTAGACGATATATTGGGCAGAAATGTAAAAAAAACAACAATAAAACCTAGACCTTGTGTATGGTTGAAATTCAGTTTTGGAATAAAATGAAATAGCTAATTCAGATCGTAGAGAGAGGTGCGCGCAGCTTCTTCCTCGACTGCGCACACACAGTCAAAAGTGTTCAGGTCAGCATTCTTAAGCCACTCACTTTGTTTAGTTTAATTCTTACAAAGCTGTGCAAGTATTCACACACACAACCAAATAATTAGTAATGTTATCACGACATCGAAACAGAAATATACATGAACTTCATGAATATTTAACGTTCAATCATGATCACAGTGCTGCGTTGATTGGTTCAAAATGGCGTCATCTTTCTCGAAGTGTAACGATCAGACAACAGAAACAAGCGACAGGGTACGGCAATTCAATGAGTGTTGTGGCACTTTAGTGCGGGAAATTCGGATTATTGTTTTCAGGTTGCATGCAAACGTGCGATGTCTCTTGTTTTCCATTGTTCGGTCGGTCGTGATCCGAAGAAATTCATTGAAATCCTCAAGGTGATTTTTAAATATTCTTGCTTTGTGTGACATCAAATTACATTCGTTTTGTGACACAGATGCTACTAGCTACTCGTTTTTCGAAATATTTCCCATAAAAGCTTTTAAAAAATTCCAATTTTCAGCTACTACCATTTACGCGTGTGTTATTGTGCCCGTATATGAAACCGGAAGTAGATTCCGTCCCAGAGGACGAGGAAATAAGGTGAACATATATGGGTAAAGGAATATTCTCAAACTTGTTCCATGACTTCTCGGATTCAACAAAATCATAAGTAGAATGGTCATCGTGTTCTAAAACGGATGAGAATTAACTCTTTTCATTACCAGAATGTCCATAAAATGCGAGGAAGCTTGGCGCAGACTCGGGCCGGAAATGGTGAGCTTCACAACATTTAGTATTTGTTGAATTCGTGGCCCCATTGTCTCACACATCCCTGTGTAATCGCACATTTTCTATCGCTTTATTATTAATAGGGAAGCATGTGGAAGTGAACGCAACGCACTGCATCACTGATGAATGATAATGTTAATTGAAAGTATTTAAATTAACCTAAAATTGGCAATTGATGAGTATTCTAATCCAGATCGTCCACCGTTTCGGCAGCGTATCGGAGGCACTGGAGGAGCTATCGAAGGGCGTCGACGAGGTGAGAGAAATTGGTTACGATTAACCATGTTATACTCATAGGAGAGGCAGACAATTGTTTACAAGTTGTGCTTTCACTTGTTCTAAACTTGTGCGACCTATACCAGAGTGTCTGGGGCAACTTCTTGCATGATGAACCAAATTTTATTTAGGAAGACGTCCTGGTTACTGGCTCTTACTATCTCGTTGCGAATGTCTTGGAAGCCCTGGGGTACAAACTATCATCATGATACTGGAGTCTACTGATATTGTGTTCCGTGCTCGCCATTATTGGGTTCATATCTATTGGGGTGTCCGGAAAGTTCGTATATTTTTTTGTTTTTATTTTTTATTCAATGCTTTACAATTCTCAGTGACCAATGTATGCCCCCTTCTTTCTCACTACCTCCCTCCAGCGATTGGGCAGGGTCTCGATTCCTCTCTTCCAGAATGCGGGTTTCTTCGAGACCGCCCAGTTCACGAAAGCCCTTACAACTTCATCTCGATTCTTGAACTTCTTTCCTTTGCAGAAGTCAGAGAGAGAGAGAGTGGAAGCAGTGGTAGTCGCATGGGGAGAGATCCGGGGAATACGGTGGATGGGGAATCCTCTCAGCTCGTCCATTTTCTTCTGGGTCATCTTCGCTCGATGTGGGCGAGCATTCTCCATCAGAAGAAGAATTTTGCCCTGGTTCAGGAGTCTGGGAGGGACTCTGATCGCGACATCTTCCAGTTGTTCAGAGAAGAGGTCGGCATTGATGCTGGTGCCAGGGGCGAGGATCTCCCAGCAGATGGGACCGAGCACTGAGAAGAAGAAGCAGAGGAGTTCCTTCTTTCCGTGCTCTTCCTTCTTCGGGACGGGCGTGGGCTTCTCATCTGCATCCAGCCATTGCAGTCTCCTCACAGGGTTATCGTACGTGATCCACTTCTCATCTGTAGCGATGATGGAATTGACCCATCGAAGATTGGATCTACGATGGAGTAATTACCGACAGACTTGAACACGATTTTTCAGCTGTTCGGGGGGAGAGGTCATGGGGAATCACTTGTGGGAGTTTCGGCTTCTTCCCAGATCGATGGAGGATATCGGACACCGTTGATCTGGGAGTACCAGTATCCTTCTTCAACTCACGCGCACTGGCCATGGGCTTGCGCTTCAGTGTGCGGAGAACGAGAGGCTGATCGAGGGAGGGAGGGCGTCCAGAGCGGGGTTGATCATCGAAACCAAACTCCCCTTTCTTGAAGCGGGAGAACCACTTATAGCAGAAGGGTATGGAGGGGGCATCATCTCCTTCCGACTGGGCCAGGGCAGAGTGGGCCTCCTTCACGGATCGGCCAAGACGGTAGTAATGAAGTAAAACTGCTCGGAGGTAGAGATGGGAGTCCATCACAAGACTCAATGTAGCAACTAGGAGACTGATTAAATCCTCTCACTACTCAACGTCAGAATTATGCAATACATTGTTGACAAACAGATTGCGCAATCACTGCATTTGATCGCGAACTGACTTTTTTCCGAAGCATTATACGAACTTTCCGGACACCCCAATATATTCCATGTAAGTGCTGCAAATTTCCCACAGACCATAAATTGCGTCGTGCACGTTCTGCATTAATCATGCCTATCGCGGCTCCCGTTATTCACCGAAGCAAATATATGATTCAAAAACAACGAATTCTCCCTCTCTCACTCTTCCCACTTGTATTGTTACTACTATCGACGTTATACAAAACGAAGATAGAAGGAACGAGGCTGGTATTCAAGTCAACCTAAACCATACAGTCCTGCAATAGTATCAAATCGATATATGTTCCGTAATTCGAATTACGACCCTCATTCACATTTTTAAAAAAATCGTTTATCCTTTGAGCCGAAACTCAAAAACGTAATTTATGGTAAGAAATTTAAGTTCATATACAAATGAGATCGAACAGAGATTTAGAAAAGGTGGGCAATACCAGTCACAATAATACAGCTGAGGTAAAAACTTGGCGTGCAACTCGTAATAGTGAGAATATGAAAGTACAGAAGTGTTAGTGAGCCCTGATTAATACGGACAACGTATGAAAGTAACCACGAAACAGTGAAAACAACGAGATTCTGGAGTATTTACACATAATTGAACAACCTCTGCATATTCCTTGGCACTAACGTCTTGAAGAGAATCGAATCAGCTCGATACTGCGAGTACCTGAACATTTTTGTTTAATTCCCGTAAATGATGATGGAGTGGCATTTTTCACCTAACACAAACATCATATCGCATTATTTTTTAACGGCGAATTCTATTCAGTAATCACTTATGATTTTTAGAAAATTTTGCAGGATTCGATAAGCCGGTTCCATGCACATCTACCGCATTCATTAATAGATAGGAAAATGAGTCATCTCGACTTCTCACATTCAAATATCGTTCAAACCTGAGTGGATTGTATCCGTAAATCTTCACGAAGAGTCGAATGCACTCGTTTCTCTCGTTGAAGTGATCGTCGTCACTCCACAGAGACTCGGTGCAGTTCTCACATCTGGAGATGGAATCGTTGATGGTTACGGTGGATAGTATTCAGAATTGTCTACTTCAAACATTCACAATACTTTTTCATACATTCTCTAACTAACTCTCATAGAAAATTAAAGCGCAGAAACTTAAAAATTATCACTTTCAACATAATCGAATGAATCTGTTTTTCTGATTATCCCAAGAAAGAACAGGGAAGGTTAGCGATACAAAATATCATTGCTTTGAAATCAAGGATAAATCATACGTCATCGTCCATCGTCCGGTCGTCTTTAGTGGTGGTTCCCTCGTGAGATGAGCGATCAGGAAATTCATCGCGATATCCTCGCAGTTCGTCACCTTCAATGCCTCGGTTATATAACTAGATACAAAGGTGGAAAGTTTAGTTTCAGCATGATCAGTTTCAAGGTACAGAGAGAACTGATACTTGGAACGACACACAAGCGACCATAGAGATTTGATAGAGTAATGATGCAGCTCAAATTATGATGAATAACCTTATCGACGTGTTCCCGAATGGCCGCCGGCATATCATGCGTGTACGAGTAGAAATAACTCTGAGGAGATATTTTTTGAAAAACGGAAAATACAATTATACATTAGTTGAATACCTTGCTTAATTGATCATCACAACAGAGATGAATTACATTTGCTAAACCTGACGACAACCTTGTGGATGAATGCAGCTCCGGTGAGAATCATGCTCAGTTGGCAAGTTTTGTTGCTGTTGTAGAAGAGATTCGAGCCGAATCTGAGAAGATAGGAAGAGCTTCATTGAATCGGGCTGGTCAGGCATAGAAAATGTTCCCCACAAGGACTGATTCCTTTATGATCTCATTCAGGGCTTAAAAATACGTACAATGAAAATAAATAAATGATAGATAACTTTTCCTAGCCACTTTAAATGATCAATACTCTTTTGACCAGCATGTTTCAACCCACGTCAACAAATGGGCACATTTGATCGCATGATTAATATCATAATTTCTTTTAAAATGATATTTTACTCATTCTATCGAACCTCGAATGATGTCGTGCAGGGAATCCGACCAGCTTCCGTCTGTTTTCCCGCCATACACGAAAAGCGAAGACTATCTTGAAATTTAATAATTATATATTATATAAATATTATATTACCTCGTGCTGCTCCAGATCTATATCGTCGTCAAGAGAGAGCACTGCCTGTGAAAAAATATGCATTGCAAAAAATATTTGTATTCAACCCCCAGGACGAGCAATACACATTAAACTAATACATACATCCATTCGGAACTGGTAATTAAAAAAAAAATTAAACCTCGGTCTGTATCCGATTCCACGGAATGAATCGGTTGTTGAGGCTGTTGCGATCAGTTCGGATGAATCTGAATATTTATTGGGAAAGAGATTTTGAAAAAGGAAGTAGTTCAAATTTGGAGCGCCATATCATCAGTCAACATTTCTGCTTAGCATTATACAGCTAGATCTCATGTAATCGCAAATTTTAAAAAAAACTTGGAAAAAAAATGATCATACATTTTAAAAAAGGCTGCAAAATATCTCACTCGATAGGCACGTGCAGTTGTGGCCACACTTCATCATCCGGAACTCTATTGATGTTATTCCACACGACGATGACCTTAATGGAGGAAAAAAATGATCATACATTTTCGCATCCAATTCTATTACATTATATTTTTTCTAAGTACAGGAGATCTAGTATAAAGCACAAAAGATGCGCCAGAATAATCATAACACGTGTCTTCTGAGAGATTGCATGAATCCAAGACCCCTGTTTGACAAACTGTTCAAATTGCTTCGATATTGACCCCACTTCCGTGGTGGATGTATCCACGGCCCTGAAATATTCAGTTAACTTTTTGGGGCCGGGAATTCAAACTTGCCTAAAATCCGGCTCTGGGAATATTGAAAATTCAAAAATTCATATCATCCTTCATTTTTGAGCTAAGGCGTCGTTTAAAAAACAGAAATGGCCGGTGTGGCGAGATGAACAACTTACATGTTAATGGCATTTGGCTGGGATAACAATAAAACTATGATAATTGCGATTATCCATTTTTCGTGTTTGAAATTTGCATGATATTTGCTCGTCGTGAAAAAAATTGTTCCACGTAACACCGAAATATCGTCAGATTTGAACTCTACGCCCTTTTTTACAACAGGAAAAATTTTTTCGTTAAATTTAATGAAGGTATTTTTGTGCAATTTTGGGTCAAACATGCATAATCTGGTGTTTTGGAGCAAAATCGAAATTTTCAGTTCCTCATATTTCAGTAATGATCGTTCGGGGATATCTTTTCTTTCAGTTTTCAATGTTTACTGACCTATTTATACAAATTTCCATCGAAAAAACCGAAGATTTCAATACTTCATAAAATCATGCAATTTGAAAAAAATTCACCAAATTTCTCAAATTTCACGATTTTATGAAGTATTGAAATCTTCGGTTTTTTCGATGAAAATTTGTATAAATAGGTCAGTAAACATTGAAAACTGAAAGAAAAGATATCCCCAAACGATCATTACTGAAATATGAGGAACTGAAAATTTAGATTTTGCTCCAAAACACCAGATTATGCATGTTTGACACAAAATTGCACAAAAATACCTTCATTAAATTTAACGAAAAAAATGTTCCTGTTGTAAAAAAAGGCGTAGAGTTCAAATATGACGATATCTCGGTGTTACGTGGAACATTTTTTCACGACGAGCAAATTTATTGTAAATTTCAAAACCAAAAAATGGATAATCGCAATTATCATAGTTTTCTTGCTATCTCAGCCAAATGTCATCAACACATAAGTTATTCATCTCGTCATGCCGGTCAATTATGTTTTTTATCGACTCATTAGCTCAAATTTGAAGGAAGATATGAATTTTTGAATTTTCAATTTTTCCAGAGCCGGATTTTAGGCAACTTTGAATTCCCGGCCCCAAAAAGTGAACAGAATATTTCTGGGCCGTGGGTGCATCCACCACGAAAGTGGGGTCAATATCGAAGCAATTTGAACAGTTTGTCAAACGCCACCTGCGATCTCTCAGAAGACCCGTGATAAATTACCACACCACTCGAATACATTGGATTGCTGAGGATATCGAAAATGAAAGTTAGACAATCAGTACCACTGCGATGATCCCATTGACGCGCCATCACATTTTCGCTCATACGAGCAATTCACAAGAATACAAAATTCGTTTCGGAAAAAACGGTGGAAATATTCGGAACTGGATTTCTTCTGGAAGTGCGAAGGTACGATCAGTTTCTTTCACCGATATTTATTTTTGCTCAAATTAGAAATATTCGGAACCAGAAATACCTTGTTCAGATGGGGCATATTGTGCAGTCTTCCCAATGACGCATTGAGAACTGCGTCACGATTGTACGTCAGCATCACAACTGAAAAACATATTATTGCTGGTAATTGATGCCGCTCGAGATAATATTTACCTCGGAACTTGGTCGGATGAGAACTATGACATCATGCCGCCTTTGATATATCAACGACGGCATGGCATCATAGTTCTCATCCAACCTAGTACCACTTAACTCAGTATCATGCATAGTCTTGAGAATTGTGGAAAATCTGGTGAAATATTAAACTTGTCTCTCACCAGTGAACTGCTCCCTCTGTCTGTTTCCTCCGAGTGAGAATTCCTTCCCCGTATCTGGCTCGATCGGACGAAATCCTGCTGCGGTGTCCTCAAATTGAGAGATAGACAACACTATTTGAACAATAGAACCAGCTCGATATGACATAGTTTCGTTTAATAGGTGGCATCGAGGATTCGGTTGACTATCTCTTTCAAAAAGTAATCGTATTTCCTAACGGAATTAAAATGGCACTAATGGTCAATAATATTAAACAATGATGGCGCTCCAGATCATCACCGACACCAGTATGAGCCGTGTTGATCAATTATCAACCTCTACCGTACCTCAAAGAACTCCGCTCCATTCGGCATCTCCGATGCTCCAATCAGAAATTCGGGCGTGCCTCCAAGCGAGAAATGCTCGTTCCATCGATCATACCCGTACTGGAAAGTACGCATATCGTCAATCATTTAGACATACGCAAAACGGGTTTTCAAATATAATAACTATGCCTTCCCTTTGCGGAATTAAAGATCATACATCATCAATGAATCATAACTTTCAATATCATACACTATGAATAATTTTAAAGATCAACGATCAACCCACCATTCCCATCGCAGTCACATTGTGTAGGTAGGACGGAGATGCGAAGGGTGTCTCTAAGGGACCTAAAGAATGTCCAATTTACGGCAGATCGCATATCGAATGCAATCATGAACTATTGATTATCACGTTTATAGCTAATATTACTAATGATAATTAGTGTTATTTACAAAAAAATAAGCACAAAATAAACTCACCCATGTATGAATAGTCCTTGCGCTTCGGCTCTCCGGCGGGTGTCTGAATGGGCGCTACGAATGATCCGTTGTAGAGGGGCAGGGCAGACGAGGGGGCGGAGCCTCGTGATGGAAGTGAGAGACGAGTTGACAGTAGAGAGGAGAGCGAGTGCCATAATGCTGTTAAACCATTGGATTTACACTTCAATAAGAAAGCTGTTTGTTTTTTTTGTCGAAACAAACAGCTTACTTATTGTTCCCTCTTCTGAATTTGAAGATGAAGTATTCCTCTACAGCCCGGTCAGATCCCTACATGAAAACGGGACTCCCCGGGAGTCCCCGGATGTCCCCCGTGCCCCCCCCCCCCCCGCCATTTTGCGGCTCGGGCAGAGAAAGATTCGAATTTTTGGTTTTCAGACTCAGGAGGTCCTTCCCGATCGATTGCCATATAATTCATAAATTAATAAATTTGCGATAAATCGTAGTTTAATTTTGAAAATCAAGGAAGATTAATCGGAAAAGAAGAACTACGGTAGTTAATTTGCACATTCGCCGGTCCGGCTCTGGGTCCATCTAGTTAACTACCGTAGTCCTTCGTTTCCGAGTAATTATCCTTGATTTTCAAAATTAAATTACTATTTATCTCAAATTTATGAATTTATTAATTATATGCCAATCGATCGGGAAGGACCTCCTGAGTCTGAAAACCAAAAATTCGAATTAGTTCTTTCTCTGCCCGAGCCGCAAAATGGCGGGGGACACGGGGGGGACACCCGGGGAGATCTGACCGGACTGCATATTTCTTTCATGTTCTATCCCAAATTTTACTCGGTCTCAGTAATAAAGAATAGCACGTTAGATTTTTAATAGCGATATCGAAACCTCAATCCCACACTATCCATAGCATCATCTTGCTCTGTTAGCGTACGCAAAACCCCGATCCACCTAATTCCACCTCTTCCTCCCTTCCGTATCCTCTTCATTACAGAAATCATCGCTACGGTTTATGTATAGTCCTCCTGTCTACCGTACCATCTGCACTATCGAAGTACTCCTCCAGTATTCTCCTTCCTCTCCTTCTCATCTCTAGAGCATCTGCTACGGGGATATCTCTGAGTATGAAGTGGAGTTCGGGAAGACGGGAAAGACGGAGGAGGACACGAGACCAGTCAACCACCTCTGAAATTCGATATTCTACTAAATAATCAGCTAAATGCATATTCTTTTTTTGTTCGCAGGAACTCAAATTCTAGAATATTCTCGAATTTTCAGCAATAAGAACCGTCGGACATTGAAAATAACATTTTTACGCTGTTTCAACTATCAGTAGCCCCAATTATTAACGAATCCCTTACCTTCCAATGGCAAGTTCACATCTCTCCTCAGTATCACTGGAATTGTCCCTTTTCTCAGAGCCAGCAGGAGATCAAAGACCAATCGACGAGGAGAAGAAATAACGACGAAGTGAGATTGGGAGACCGAGACTGTAATGGATCAGCTATTGTACAGAACGGCTCATAAAGATTTATTACATTATTCAAGAATCGTTAATAGATACCGATGAGATAAGAACGCGTCATATTCCATCTTTTAACTGCACTTCAACCATAAATTGATTGTTTAATCATACATTGAAACTCCTCTTCACCTTTCAATCTCTCCTCGCATTCTCCCTCTTCCTCTCCACACTCCTCCACTCTCATCTCATCTTCCGATTTCTTTATCGATCGATCGATATTCTGCACGTCTCTCTCGTAGGTCGACCATCGATCGCGAACCACCAGAGTCAGCAGGTACTGTAACAAAGAATACGGTGCAAAAACGATTTTAGTATTCTGTAGTACCAACCCTCGACAAGACAGCAAATTAATTTTGTGAGATCTCTAAGAAACACGAATAGAACTACTGCATTTCTCATCTACCGTACCTTTCTGGAGTACGGTAGCAGCTGCGGGAGTCTCTGCCAGTCGTCGATCGATCGTCGTCTCAACGATGACGACGTCAGAGGGAGAAGAACGTCGAAGGAGCGACGGAATGTGCTGCTGAGTAATGTAGTGAGACATTAGCATCGTGAATGGAAACATGACAGCAAGGTATGACAAGGAATTATCGTATATCCACGGAATAGTTAAGCACAACAATCTGTAGTAATTCTTACAGGTATTGGTTCAGGTCTAATATTGACCTCGTTGAACTATTCGTAATACTGTCATTACTTACCCGGGTACGAAATCGGTCTGGACAATCTGCGCTTGATCTTCCATTGAGATCGGGGCACTTCTCGTGTTGAGCACAACGTGATTCGCACCTGTCCCTGCCCAGTACGGAAGAGTCTGCAAAAAAGGCAAATTTATTTTTTCTAGAACGCTATAAACAAAGATCTAAACTATTTTTTGAACAATAATACCATTTGAGGATCTCAATTCACTGTTCTGGCAGCGCTAATAACTTGTATAGGATTGCTTTATCGATCAATAATCGTCCCTTGACCTACCTTCAGACTGCTGTTCGACTGCTCAGTCAGCAGGACGACGAAGAGACAGGCAGAGGGCGGGGAGGAATCCTGAAACTTTTATTTTTAATCAATTTTTAAAGTATTGATGAAATAGACATATTTTTAGCACTCGTATCAGGTTGACTAGAAAGTTTTGTCGTATTTTTCGTATTTAAACTTTTGCTCACTAATACAGTTCAAAAGGATGCACCCTCTAAGTACTATAAGGAATTCTAGGGATAGTTCCCTGCTACAAATTTATACCGTTACGGATACCTCACTGTCATTTTTATGGGATCTATGATTCGAACAATTTGACCAACTGCATTTCAACGACTCCTGATCTTTGATTTACCGCTCATCTTAGAAGTTAACTAGACCCGCGAGCAAGTCATAGTTGGAGTGAGCAATGGTAAAGGAATATGCCAAGAGCAGTAGAAGGTATTAGTCACAGCAGACCATCCCAGGAAGTGAAGAACTTATGGGGAAGGCGCAGGCCATGTTGAGTGTGAGGTTGAAAATTACACTTCTTGGATGGGTCCTTTCGATTTGGTGCTTGAAATTGTGGTAGTAGTGAGCACAGACAATATCCATGATATCCATATGTAAAGTTGGGGAATAGTATGAATCAACACGTTTTCAACATATCTGGTCGAAGCATGGTATTTTGAACATCAAAATGGTGTTTGTAATGATATACTGCCTACCAAGCAGCAAGATCATGTGATTAATTGTGTTCATTTTTTTGCGCAATACGCTTAGTAATTATCTCATGTAGTAGCATTGTCTAGGTAAATTGAAGAGTCATGGAGAAGGGACAAAGTCAGAGGCACGTTCAGCATCGTGGTTTTGTAAGAATCTGGGTTTCAGCCAAGGAAATACTTTTCGTATTTTCTCACGTTTCCGAATATCTCAAGTCCATGATTTAGGGTGTGATGGTTGTCCCCAACAGTGATGGTGAGATCGCGCATAATATGGTTGAGGCCACTGTTTGCATCTAATCGAAGACGACGAAGGTGTAGTGAGGTAGATCCATCTGCTCGAACCTAATATATTTGTTCTACCGCCATATTTTCAACATCGTTCAACCAACATCGCGCAGTGGTAGAGAGGGGATATATATCTGATGCACATACGCTATAGGGAGTTATCTTGCCTTTGGTTTGAAACCGGAGAATGATAAGTATATAATTATGTCGTGAAAACAAGAACACTCCTTGGAGAACTTGTGCAATTATCTGGTTTAAACTGACTGTGATTACCAAATTTTAAACATATCTAAAATACCCCTGTGTATCCCTCCTTAACTTGAAAAATGGGGCGGCTTATATCGACAGAGAAATGAGAACGAACGGATTGAAGTGAGACCACAAAATGCGACAGAACTTTCTAGTCAACCTAATACTTCAGAGAAACTTCAAAATATTTAAAAACAATTTCGCTCACGTAGTATGCTGACTCCTTGATCGCATCATAGAGGGCGTTCCCAATGGCCGTCGGGTAGAGAAAGATGCGTAGAGGGCTGGTTAGAGAGCAACGACTGCAATTGAAGATTAGGTTTACAACAATTAATATGTGCAATTAAAATGTGTCAGAAATGACAAAGTAATACTAAAGTAAAGTATGGATCACGTTAAATATTTCTGACTTGTAATCGATCGAGTCCTCCAGTGATCCCGTCTTTTCCTTTCTCGATATGATCAGACTATTGTTTGGAAGGAGAGGGCGAGAAGGAAGAGAGACGCGTACGTTCCTTCTGAATAAACATGATTGTCGGTATCATGATTTAAGAAAATGATAGTTCTCACATATATAATACATAACTCTATAGCGTAGTCCATTTATATTGGGGTGTCCGGAAAGTTCGTATAATTTTTTGTTTTTATTTTTTATTCAATGCTTTACAATTCTGAGTGACCAATGTATGCCCCCTTCTTTCTCACTACCTCCCTCCAGCGATTGGGCAGGGTCTCGATTCCTCTCTTCCAGAATGCGGGTTTCTTCGAGACCGCCCAGTTCACGAAAGCCCTCACAACTTCATCTCGATTCTTGAACTTCTTTCCTTTGCAGAAGTCAGAGAGAGAGAGAGTGGAAGCAGTGGTAGTCGCATGGGGAGAGATCCGGGGAATACGGTGGATGGGGAATCCTCTCGATCTTCAGCTCGTCCATTTTCTTCTGGGTCATCTTCGCTCGATGTGGGCGAGCATTGTCCATCAGAAGAAGAATTTTGGCCTGGTTCAGGAGTCTGGGAGGGACTCTGATCGCGACATCTTCCAGTTGTTCAGAGAAGAGGTCGGCATTGTGTTGGTGCCAGGGGCTAGGATCTCCCAGTAGATGGGACCGAGCACTGAGAAGAAGAAGCAGAGGAGTTCCTTCTTTCCGTGCTCTTCCTTCTTCGGGACGGGCGTGGGCTTCTCATCTGCATCCACCCATTGCAGTCTCCTCACAGGGTTATCGTACGTGATCCACTTCTCATCTGTAGCGATGATGGAATTGACCCATCGAAGATTGGATCTACGATGGAGTAATTCCCGACAGACTTGAACACGATTTTTCAGCTGTTCGGGGGAGAGGTCATGGGGAATCACTTGTGGGAGTTTCGGCTTCTTTCCAGATCGATGGAGGATATCGGACACCGTTGATCTGGGAGTACCAGTATCCTTCTTCAACTCACGCACACTGGCCATGGGCTTGCGCTTCAGTGTGCGGAGAACGAGAGGCTGATCGAGGGAGGGAGGGCGTCCAGAGCGGGGTTGATCATCCAGACCAAACTCCCCTTTCTTGAAGCGGGAGAACCACTTATAGCAGAAGAGTATGGAGGGGGCATCAGCTCCTTCCGACTGGGCCAGGGCAGAGTGGTCCTCCTTCACGGATCGGCCAAGACGGTAGTAATGAAGTAAAACTGCTCGGAGGTAGAGATGGGAGTCCATCACAAGAATCAATGTAGCAACTAGGAGACTGATTAAATCCTCTCACTACTCAACGTCAGAATGATGCAATACATTGTTGACAAACAGATTGCGCAATCACTGCATTTGATCGCGAACTGACTTTTTTCCGAAGCATTATACGAACTTTCCGGACACCCCAATATTATACACCACTAATACTGTTAAACTACCAACCTATCTTGCAAATCCCTCAGTTCGCTCCTTTTTATCTCAATTTCCGCTTGAAGTTGTGGCAGTTGATTCTCTGCAATGTGAATCCGCAATTTAAAGTTACCGGACGAGGACAAAATTGAATCCCTATTTTTTGTCCTCCATCGAATAGCCAATGGCTGAATTAATTGAGATTGAATATACGAAAATGCTAAAAATCAATAATAGCCTCAAGGGAAAGCCGGAAATGATCAGCGTAATCTCTCTCACTTTTGCATACTCTCTCGTACACGCGACCAGATCAGGGTCAGATCAGGGTTTCGTCCTCATCCGGTAACTTTAAAAATAGTTCTCTTTCTATGATCACTCTTCCATACGAAGAACGATAAAGAAAAAAAGAAAAATTACATGAGAGCTTTAACAAAATGATAGATCAATTTCATCGCTATCTCTATTACCGTAATCAACTCACGCTTCTCGAGTATCTGGTGGTAGATCTCCTCGTACTGCTTATTGATCGCATTAAATCGAGCAGTAGAATCGGAGAGCGGAAAATCAATATTCGATTATCGCAATTGTGAAATTAATATTACTTTTTAATTTTTCATAAACACAGAAATGAGCTCGAAAAAAATATTCTCCTACTACGTTCCCTCACAACGATAATCTTACAGTAATCCTACAGTAATCCTCACCTCGCTTCGCACCGACTGCAGAATCCTCCTCAGATCGGCGATTCTCTCTGGTAACGGAACCGCTGGACAGCCCGTCTCATCATAGTCATATTCACTGCTGCAAAATCCGATCAGATAAGCACCGCCCATCAATCGATAATCACCTCAGGTAGTGATCTTGCCAGTCTATCCGATAGTGGCCGTGGATTACTGTAAGGAGAATCCAGAGAGCTACAGTACCCGCAAGGCCGAGGAAGAGCGTCTGAGTGTGACAATAGTGCGTTGATCGTCAATACGGTAATCGATACCTTCTTAGATACGGTAATAGATATGGGCTCATCCCATTGGCGAAGCAGCAAGCCGGCGAACGTCGTCATTCCATTCAAGAGACTTTACACGGGACTACACTACTTTCGAGCCTGGTGTAGAATTATTTATAAAAAAAAGAAACATAGATCGATATAGGTATTCATAGAGAAATTCAACTCCGACAACCGGTCCTGTACAGAGATCAGACAAGCCAGTCTATTGATCATTATTCACACCTTGTCAAATATGCAGTTGGACTGAGAACAACCTCAATTGCCAAATAGTAATAATGTTTATCCTTTGAACGAACTGAACTTCTAACTTTATGCTATAAAGTCTCTATACATGTACAATCGATGATCTAACAATCAGATCCACAGAAAAGGAGGGCAATACCAGTGAGAATAATACAGTTGAGCTTACAAATGTGATCTACAACCCGTAATAGAAGAATATGAAAGTACCAAAGTGTTAGGGGGCCTGATTAGAACGGGTAACGTATGAAAGTAATCACGAAATAATGAAAAACAACAAGGTTTGGAGGAATTTACACGTATCGGAAGCACTTTTGCATGTCTGCAGGGATTCTCGTCTTGAAGAGAATCGAATCGGCACGGTACTGTGAGTATCTGAATGTTCTTGATTTTTTGTAGATCTAAGAAACCCGGTGCTTCTCTATTTAAACTCAAGCATAACCGTATTGCTGTTGCCCTGATAACAATGATGTTCGTTCATTGGTTGATACCCAAATCACCCGTTCTCACCTGAGTGGATTGTATCCGTAGATGTTCTGGAAGAGTCGAATGCACTCGTGTCTCTCGTTGAAGTGGTCGCCGTCGCTCCACAGAGACTCAGTGCACGTATCGCATCTGGAGAAGGATTACTGTAGGTTATCGGAACTATAAATTTAAAAAAAAACATTACAGGTAACCGGCAAAAATGTCAACAAACATCCATGCGTGTATGCGGAGAAAAATCACTATTGATAAAATTGGAAATATCATGGAGGATGTTAGATCAGGTCCATCCTAGATGAAAGATCAAAGATCACTCGCTCACTTCATAGTCCACTTGCTGGTCGTCTTGAGTGGTGGCTCCCTCGTGAGATGCGCGATCAGGAAATTCATAGCGATATCCTCGCAGTTTGTCACCTTCAAGGAAATTTGTTAATCAATATTTAGAGATTAAGAAAGGTAAATACATGCTAAACTTTCACTATTTCAACAGAGAAGGAGAGAGCAAGCATAATGTCGTCCTAGTCGTGCATAGATATTTAAGAAAAGCGAATAAGAAAACATTACAAATATCTATACCTATATATAAAGCGCAGTGTCTGTCCGTTTGACCGGATTGCAAAACAGTTGTGAAACGATTACGAAATGGGTAGGGAGAGAGATCGCGTCAACAAGTTGCGAAACGAGTGATTGCGAAACCTAGATACTCCGCTAGGACGGGGCCCCCGCCGAAGGCGGGGGGCAGCCGGACTAGTATCATCATAAAATAAATCACCTTATCGACGTGTTCTCGAATTGCAGCCGGCATGTCGTACGTGTACGAGTAGAAGTAACTCTGTGGAAATAATTATTGCGAAGAGGAGAGTGTTTTATTATTTGACTCAACTGTGGGGGATATACTAACATCAGCGGAAGTTGGGGATCTTAGAATAACTGTGCACCAAGGAATTGCCTTGTGAAAAAAAATATTTCAAAGAATTGTCAAAAAAACACAGATCGATATAGCAAGATGGCACCTTGTGAATGAATGCTGCTCCTGTGAGAACCATACTAAGCTGACATGTGTGGTTGCTGTTGTAAAAGAGGTCCGAGCCAAATCTGAGATTATCATTAGAGAGATGTATTGTATTCAAAGACGCTATCGCGGTCCTATTGCCGTTACTGATCCATTCCTGATAACTGATACTGATGCAGCGTGAAACAACCAACCACGAAAGAAAATTTGTTACCACGAGGAGAATTACGTTTATGGATAAACCCTGGACTAAGATCTCAATAACCGTGAATACTGAGCACTATCTCTGCACTCGAAGAAAGAAGATATTTTATCTTTGATCTCCCTCCTACCGTACCTCGAGTGTTGTCGTGCAGGGAATCCGACCAGCTTCCGCCTGTTTTCTCGCCAAACTCGGAATGCGAATACGATCTAGAATTTAAAATCCATTGGCACTTTGCTATCCTGCAGCAAAAGGTTTTATCTGAATGCACGACTTAGTGTCGCCGTCCTTTGGATACTGTGAAACTGAGGTCGCAGCACCGTACACCTCAGAACTTAATGAAATATTTCCTAACCTCATGATGCTTCAGGTCGATGTCGTCGTCGAGTGAGAGAACAGCCTATGAGGAACATCAATTGGAAAAAAATATTTCATTTTAATAGTTATCGCCGATAAAGCAATGCGCGCTCATGTTCTAGAAACACAATCGAGCTTTGAAACCAGAATTGACGCTTTTAAAGATACAAAAATACCTCGGTCTGTATCCGATCCCAGGGCACGAACCGATTGTTGAGGCTATTGCGGTCGGCACGGATGAATCTAAAGTGAAATGTTTCATTTGTTTTTTTCTCACATGAAGATGCATTCTGCACTAAAAAAGTAACGCTGTCTAGTCTTCAAATCCCACATGAAGCCCCAAACAGACCAGAAACAGCACTACTGAATTTCCATTAGGGATAAATTGCTTTACAAATATCCGAAACAATTCATAAAATGAAAACATCAAACCATAAGAAAACCCTCTCTCTCCACTCACTCGACAGGCACATGAAGTTTCGGCCACGCCCCCTGCGGCTCTCGCTCGATGTTATTCCACACGACGATCACCTGGAAGAAAAAATTCAAAACGATGAATTGCCAAGGCATTCAGTAAATTTTTGAATACACTAGTTACTATCAAAACCAATGCCTAATCGTTACTTGAAGTAGAACCATAATCACCGCAACTATAATCGGGCAAGCATTTACACAAATTTTTAGTACAAATTAAAAGCAATCAATACCTTGTTGATGTAGGGGCACTTGTGCAGTCTCTCCAACGAGGCAGTTAGCACCGCGTCGCGATTGTACGTCAGCATCACAACTGGAATCGACTCATCAGATTTGTTGAATGAGATCAAGGCGCGATTGCATATCGCAAGTGCGCATGCGTAATCACACATCGATGGTGCGGTACTCCACCTTGATAGTGCGAGATTAGAGACAATAGTTAATACTGTTTATTTGGCATACCAAAAATCTGACAAAAATGTGGACTTGTCAAACTTACAGTTATGTAACATGAGATAAGAATTTCAGACTATAATATGGGCCCAGTATTTGTATACAAAAATATCTCACCGGTGAACTGCTCCCTCTGTCTGTTTCCTCCCAGTGCCAAGGAGAATTCCTTGCCCGAGCCAGGCTCGATCGGACGGAATCCTGCCGCCGTGTCCTCAAATAAAGAATGATAGATTACTCTGTATGTTTCCCTGATAATGAGACATTTACATCATGTGATCAAGCAGAATGTGACTGTGAGCTTCAACATATGCATATAATTCATGACGAAACATTGCAGCAATATTTGACACGGGGGTGTATAAACAGGTAAAGATAAATCAGAGGTCAAAGAATATAGCCCATAGCTGTGTTGACGCATTAATCGATACTCCTTCTATACCGTACCTCAAGGAACTCTGCTCCATTCGGCATCTCCGATGCGCCGATCAGAAATTCGGGCGTGCCTCCAAGCGAGAACTGCTCGTTCCATCGATCGTATCCGTACTGCAAAGTATTACTATTGAAAATAGTAAAATTACGAGAAATACGATATACGAAATCTGAGATGTGGTTATTGACCAATCATTGTGGATCATGTCACAAATCTACCAATTGCTCAAACACATATCCTCAAGGATAATAATATTGAATTGCTGTAGAACTTTAAACATTAGTTAGATGATTTATTTGAATCCGAAGCCGAGGGACCATCATTGCTTTCGCTAATCCGAAGAAAATGAATCATCGATGAAACCTAACTAAACCTACCAGGTAATTTTTTTTACAACTGGAATACTTTGAAAGATCAAAGATAAACTCACCATTCCCATCGCTGTCACATTGTGCAGGTAGGCCGGAGATTCGAAGGGCGCCTCTAGAGGACCTGGAATAAACGGATTGAAAAAGTTTGCTGGAATAAAACTTTGCTGATTATTTTATATTGTAGAATCATATTGTTATGACTAGTTATCCCAGTTAAAATCCTCACAATTCATTAACTCACCTAGGTATTCAGCGTCCGAGTAAAGAGGCTGGTTAACGGGTGTCTGAATGGGCGCGATAAATGTTCCGTTGAAGAGGGGCGGGGCGGGAGAGGAGGCGGAGCCTCGAGGTGGAAGTGATAGACGAGTGGAGAGGAGAGAGGAGAGCGAATTCCATAGTGCTGCAATTAGGAGAAATTTGGAGTTTGTAAATATATTTTATAGCGTATTCGCTTACCTCATGTCGAACACAAGATTTTTCGCCAGACTTACACCAGCTTAATAACCGCGATCTACCTGTTCGGGAAAAGCCCTATTTATTCCAACGAATATCACGCAATTTCCAGAACATCTGCATCGCAATCATCGATCATTCTATCAATCCTACCATCCTGTCAAAGCACCCAACAATTGCTTTCTCTCCCGTACCATCTTCATTACAGTACTACCCCACTCTACCGTACCATCTGCACTATCGAAGTACTCCTCAAGCAGTCTCCTTCCTCTTCTCCTCATCTCGAGTACATCTGCCATGGGGATATTCCTGAGTGTGTAGTGCAGTTCGGGAAGTCGGGAGAGAGGAAGACGAAGGAGGACGCGAGACCAGTCAACCACCTCTGCAATGGATCGATTATCCGCTGCTTGCATTAGAGACAGTCTTATTCTAAATAGACATTACAATACAAAAAAAATTATCCGAACACCATTAGCACTCGTTGTTTCGCAAAAATACGTAAGTATGGTGTTAGGTCGGTTGAGGGTTAAAGGAGGTGACAGAAAACAGTTACTTTAAAAAGTTAGTGTGAAATAATTATCATCCGAACCAGTTTTTTACTTTCAAAAAAGAAGATTTAACAATAGGGAATATCTTGTCAAGTTGGGCTTACCTTCCAATGGCAAGTTCACGTCTCTCCTCATGATCACGGGAATCGTTCCTTGTCTGAGAGCGAGAAGGAGATCAAAGATCAGTCGACGAGGAGAAGAAAGAACGACGAAGTAAGATTGGGAGAAGGCGGCTGCAATGCGTAGTTATTGGTGATTGAAATGCCCAATCGATTGGAGACGAGACCTAATCAGAGGTGATAAAGTCAGCGTGAAACACGAAACAACTAACCTTCTTATATTCACAGGAAACTTTTTACCTGTATCTCAAGGAGACGCTATTTTATCAATTATTGACATTTCGATATTATTCCTCCTTTTAGCCACACATTGAAACTCCTCTTCACCTTTCAATCTCTCCTCACAGTTTCCCTCTTCCTCTCCACACTCCTCCACTCTCATCTCATCTTCCGATTTCTTCATCGATCGATCGATATTCTGCACGTCTCTCTCGTAGGTCGACCACCGGTTGCGAACCACCAGAGTCAACAGGTACTTTAACAGAGATTACGGTACTGGAAAATGTGTTATCGCCAATGCCATTCACTTTGGAATCAAATTTTAACTGACTATCGTATTAAATATTCCCGAAACACGAACTATCTATCCATTTTTATCAAGCCCTTTCTCGGGGTTCGTCTGCACTAGCATGTGTAACCATTTCTACCGTACCTTTTTGGAGTACGGTAGCAGCTGCGGGAGTCTCCGCCAGTCGTCGATCGATCGTCGTCTCAACGATGACGACGTCAGAGGGAGAAGGACGTCGAAGGAACGACGGAATGAGCTGAATAGGCAGAATATATTGGAATTTTCGATAAGATAAATTCTGGAGACTAGCGATCAGTTAGGGAAGATTTCATTCTTCTAGAGCTTGTGCAACACAAAAATTCCGAATACGTACTATACAAGTTGCCATAAATCAGTTTCACAATGCAACGCTCTCAGTGGTATTTTTAAAGTTTTTCCTCCAAAAATTTTTTATCACTTTTGAAACTCCACTCACCCGGGCGTAAATTCAGTCTGCACAATCTGCGCGTGGCTTGTCTCTCCCACACTGATCGGGGCTTTTTTCGTGTTGAGAACGACGTGATTCGAACCTGTCTCCGCCCAGTACGGTAGATCCTGGCAATCGAATTATTACTAATTCGTAAAAAGGGTTAACACTTTTTTAAAGAGCTAATCTCGAATGAACATTGTATTTCTGAAAATATCATCAAAAATATTTGAATTCATTTTTGCCTTTTTCCAACGAGACTCCACTAATCTCAAACACTATATCCCTCCTAATAACGCGCAATTGAAACTTGATTGTTCCTTGCTGCATCTATTCATAGTTTCATTCTTGCCTTTATATAGAACTTGTCTGTTATCGTTATCTTTCGATATTCGTTCAAGCGCAGTCCTACTAATAATTCTAATCGTTGATATTTTCGATCGATAATCGTCCCTTTCACCTTGTACCGATTTCCTCTAAATCGATACCAAAATTCCATTCATACAAGAAAAAATCAACTTTCGCAATCCCAAACCCATTTTGGCACCATGCCAAGAAGAATTCAATTCGAATTGCGCGCGCATTGCGTATCAAAATCCATTCTTTCGCAATTCTTTCGAAATCATTGCAATTCCCACACAAATCGATTCCAACGTGTTTACCACGTTTATCAACGTTTTTATACTTCAAATTATTCTCATTTCAATCATTACTATTTACGCAGCCCGTTAGCCTGTGCTTGCGGGTTGTTTCCCTGTCCCCTCACGTTTTAACCGCCCTTTCACTCACCGGGCGTCGGTCTGTGCCGGCGTCTCGGCAATTCGCTTCTCTTCCTCGGCCTTCAGCCGTTGTATTTCATCACCATATTTTCCCATCGTTGCTTCGCGAGCACTCCGCGCAACTTACCCATTCCTTGAGCGCCGCATCAACGGTGCTTCTCAGCTCTACGACCGACCGGACACCATCTACTCACTCGACCCACTCCCTCTCTCCGATCTATACCAGGTTGGAGTCCCTTCCCACTCAACCCCACTCTAGAATAGCCCATTCCTTTCTCTTCCATTTAGCTTATTTAGCGTAGTTTCCTCGTTCACCTGTTGTGTAATAATTAATTGTGACGATAATCAATGTTTATTAATTGAATCTTTCGCCTTTATCACACCGAATACACAAATAGCGGACTTCTCTAACCAGTGAGAAGTTCGTATACACCTACCTTCAGACTGCTGTTCGACTGCTCATTCAGCACGACGACGAATAGACAGGCAGAGGACGGAGAGGAATCCTGAAATTGTAACCATACTGCTTGATCATTACTAATCAATACTCTATTAGGAAAGACAAGAATCGATTTTGCAGCCTGAAGCAATAGGGTAGTTCGATATTCAATCTTTCCTCATATTTTTACTAGTATTTCCGGCAACTTTAACTCACATAGTAGGCCGACTCCTTGATGACATCATAGAGGGCGTTGCCTCTGGCAGACGGGTAGAGAAAGACTCGCAGAGGGCTGGTTATAGAGCAACGACTGGAAAGTAAATACAAGTCAACGCCAGGTGATTCTCTGTTATAGAAAACCGCCAAAAGAAACAAATTTCTGCTGTAATCAAATTTCCCACACGAAAATTATCAAAAATCAGGAAACTAATAAGTATTTTCAACCTGACCTGTAATCGATCGAGTCTTCTAGCGATCCCGAGTATTCTTTTCTTGAATGTATCAGTGAATTGTTGGGAAGAAGAGGACGAGAGGGTAGAGAGACGCGAACGTTCCTTCTGCAAAAGTATTGACATCTATTGCAATCAATATTCAAGGAATCAGTGAGATGTTTCAAGTAAATTACAAATCACCACGATAAACATGATTATAATATCGCAGATTCATCAATGGCTAATAGTCATAAATCCTACCGGTCGTTCAGATCCCTCAGTAGACTCTTTGCGTTCTCGATTTCCGCTTGAATTTGTGCCAGTTGGTTCTCTGTAACAGGAAATTACCAAAATAACCAAGAATTCACCCTCCGTGATTACTACTACTACTAAAAAATACAATAAATAAAACATTAGTAAAGCATAGAAGCTCGTGCAATTTTTGCATGTGATAATCCATTACAAAATATATCGTAACCATACCGTAATATTATATGACTACCGTATCCAACTCACGCTTCTCGGGTATCTGATGGGAGATCTCCTCGTACTGCTTGATTATCGCATCCAATCGAGCTGACGAATCGACCACCGGAAAATCAATAATCAATTAGTGTTTTAGAGGAGATCTAAGAGAAGTGAAATTTCTCCACACAGTGACTTTGCAATCTATGCTCGCATTTTAGCCAGTTTACTATTTTTTTCCACGGTGCGTAAATCGATACTAGAAGACGGTGTCTTCAACCACCCTCTCATTCCCAACCGGGCGCAGCAGGTGAACCGTCATTTAAAAAAAACATTTGAACGGTCGTTTTCTCTATACGAACCCCGTTCACTTAAGAGACGGTCCGCGAAAAAGCGTAAGAACTGGCTGGGGGTCCCGGATGAGGTGTTTCCAATTATCACGGAAATGGGACCGGGATACCAAATGCTGATTGCAGGTGGTCTATCTCAGCTCTAGACCAACGTTTAAAAAAGTGGTCCTCCAGAAACTTTTTTTCGACCAAAAATTGTTTGCCTGTTTTAATAGCCTATCTGGTGTATTTTTATGTGAAAATGACGAATTTCATAGTCTGGAGTGTTAGAAATTACGTTTTAGTTGATAAAAGTCGAAAAAACCTCTAAAAACGGCCCATTTTGGCACTTTTTCAAAGTTTCCGAAAAAGATTCTCGCAGAACCCCTCTGCAGGTGGTAAGACGTCCGATGTATCAATTTGAGCCAATTATCGGAACCCCCTTTTCGGCTATTACCTCTCTAACTTGGGACTCTCATGACCGTTTGATTTTATAAACGTATCCATTTTTTGTAATTTTTAGTTTCTACGAGCCATAATTGAATATATTCATCATTTCAAGTCATGTTCTTCGCATTCAACCCATTTAACCCGTACTGGATTGCGTTTCTTTTCCATACAACGGCTCGAGTCGATTTGACCCCCAAGCTCACTTTGGCGCAGTATTTTGGTAACGATATCTCAACAACTAAAGATTCTAAACGTGCCAGATCGGGTATGTGTATCACCAATGATGTTTTGAAGAATATTAATTTGTTTGGGGACGACTCATAGACATTACAAGTTTGCAATAGTATTGTATATCTTAGTTCCGGGATTCTGTCACAACGTTTTCCACCGGTAGAAGGCTAAATCTTACTTTTTAAGATGTTGAAATTCGGATTCTACGAATGAAAATGCATTAGGGCAAATCGATTTCTACTGTTTCCGTCATTTCGACTAATTCACCCCCTACTAGGAGCAAAAATATGAAAAATATTCTTTTACCAAATGTTACTCAATTTGTAGTTTTATAATGTATTTTCATTCGTAGAATCCGAATTTTAACATTAGAACTCTTAAAAAGTAAGATTTAGCCCTCTACCGGTGGATAACGTTGTGATAGAATACCGGATCTAAGATATACAATACTATTGCAAACTTGTAATGTCAATGAGTGGTCCTCAAACAAATTAATATTCTTCAAAACATCATTGATGATGCACATATCCGATCTGGCATGCTTAGAATCTTTAGTTGTTGAGATATCGTTACCAAAATACTGCGCCAAAGTGAGCTTAGGGGTCAAATCGACTCGAGCCGTTGTATGGAAAAGAAACGCACTCCAGTACGGGTTAAATGGGTTGAATGCGAAGAACATGACTTGAAATGATGAATATATTCAATTATGGCTCGTAGAAACTAAAAATTACAAAAAATGGATACGTTAATAAAATCAAACGGTCATGAGAGTCCCAAGTTTGAGAGGTAATAGCCGAAACGGGGGTTCCGATAATTGGCTCAAATTGATACATCGGACGTCTTACCACCTGCAGAGTGTTTTTCAATAAAAATAATTAAGGGGTTCTGCGAAAATCTTCTTCGGAAACTTCGAAAGAGTGCCAAAATGGGCCGTATTTGGAGGTTTTTTCGACTTTTATCAACTAAAACGTGATTTCTAACACTCCAGACCATGAAATTCGTCATTTTCACGTAAAAATACACCAGATAGGCTATTAAAACAGGCAAACAATTTTTGGTCGAAAAAAAGTTTCTGGAGGACCACTTTTTAAAAGTTGGTCTAGAGGTGAGATAGATCACCTGCAATCAGCATTTGGTATGCCTGATTGATTGCACAGTTATTTAGAATATGTTCGAAAAACCCATCCGGGCAGTTCTTACGTTTTCTCGCGGACCGTCTCTTAACATTATCGTTTTTATCCTGGCGCGATTGGCGGCGCCTATACCCCGCGGGCAGGGTTCTCTCAGCCATCTCCTCTGATTCTATTAGGTTGTTGCGAAAGTCTTGCTCGGCGTTTGATCTTTCCGATTTTTCTCCCTTCTGAACTCCAGTGCCTGGTATCTCAGAATTGTTGAAGAGGGTGTACAGTTGTTTCACGAGCATAATTGATTTCAATCGTGATCAGAATACATGCCATGAAATTTGAGATTTCATAAATTAGCAAAAATTTTGCGAAATTTTGCAACGAAATTTTGTGTGAATTCTTATATGTTAGATATCACGCGTCTTCTGAGAGAATGCATGAAAACGGACACCCCGCGGAACCAGGAGCCCCAACTTTCAGCAGCATCCACAAGATAATTATTCCCGAGTATAGAGGGGATGAGAACACTTTCTACGTTGGCGGTTTTTTACAGTACCGGCTTTTAGGCATTTTCCGGTTCCGCACCCGGCTCTACCGTATTTCAGCTCCCAGATGAGCTAGAATGGTGGCATTAGGCTCAAAATGTCCGGAAAATTATTTCCAACAACTTTTATGTTGACAAAAAAGTTCGCCGGTGTCAACTTCATATTGAAATTTACGAAAAACTGCAATCCAAACCAGAAAATAAATTCTACCGGCTCGGGGACCCCATCCTTTCAAGTATGCGGTGCTAATATTCGGAATCTCCATACCCGGTTCTATCAGGAAAAAAATATAGTCGAACTCCTTAGGCATGACAAGTGGTCTCCCCAAGGCGAAAATAGCGTCCAACTCGCTCAATTTCAAAATCACTTTTCTGAAAATCATCGGATAAAAGCTCCAAAACATGAATATATTGGCGAAAACATCATAAATAAGTAATATAACTCTAAACAACTCGAACGGAAAGCATTTTGGCACTTTAAAAAAAATCGAAAAAATTTCGAAAAAAATTGCCTCGATTTTCATGAATTTCTATTTTCATGATTTTCATGTATCTTTTGCAGCCAAATCATATAAAACAATGAGATGGTAATGCAGAGGCATATTTTCTTCGAAAAAAATCCAATTTCGGTCACAAAGCCGGAAATTACATACTTTCCGGTTTTGGCTTCCGGCTTTGGACAAGACTATTAAATGTCTGGAAAATAAAGCCATCTAGTTATTTATATTTAATTATATTTAATAATAACTATAAATGAACACTTTTTCGGGAAGCCAAAACCGGAAGGTATGTAATTTCCGGCTCTGTGACCGAAATCGGATTTTTTTCGAAGAAATCATGCCTCTGCATTACAATCTCATTGTTTTATATGATTTGGCTGCAAAAGACATGAAAATCATGAAAATATAAATTCATGAAAATCGAGACAATTTTTTTTCGAAATTTTTTCGATTTTTTTAAAAAGTGCCAAAATGATTTCCGTTCGAGTTATTTAGAGTAATAATACTTATTTATGATGTTTTCGCCAATATAGTCATGTTTTTGAGCTTTTATCCGATGATTTTCAGAAAAGTGATTTTGAAATTGAGCGAGTTGGACGCTAATTTCGCTTTGGGAGACCACTTGTCACGCCTAAGGAGTTCGGCTATATTTTTTTCCTGATAGAATCGGGTATGGAGATTCCGAATATTAGCACCGCATACTTGAAAGGATGCGTCCCCGAGCCGGTAGAATTTATTTTCTGGTTTGGATTGCAGTTTTTCGTAAATTTCAATGTGAAGTTGACACCGGCGAACTTTTTTGTCAACATAAAAGTTGTTGGAAATAATTTTCCGGACATTTTGAGCCCAATGCCACCATTCTAGCTCACCTGGGAGATGAAATACGGTAGAGCCGGTTGCGGAACCGGAAAATGCCTAAAAGCCGGTTCTGTAAAAAACGGCCAACGTAGAAAGTGTTCTCATCCCCAATATACTCTGGCATAATTATCTTGTGGACACTGCTGAAAGTTGGGGCTCCTGGTTCCGCGGGGTCCTGCAATCTCTCAGAAGACGCGTGATATAAGAGATCGAAGTCCAAATAATATCCATATATATTTTGGAAGAGCATAGTGTGCTCGTTAACAAAAGCACAAAAGATCGATCATTCAAGCTGCGCAAGAAATTAAAACTTGATAGAAATATCAAAATCAGAATTCCAAGAACCCTTTCAATGATTTGAATAGCCATATCTAGTCAACGCAATTAGGAATAATTCCGATACTTCATTTTTAAGAAGAACATAATAAGATAATTATAATTTCGATTGATATTGATATTGATCCCTGCGTCTCCTTACCCAAAAACGTGAAGACAAAATCGTATTTAGCTATAAGGTGTTCACTATAAATCCCCAAAAAGGGACATGTCTAAAGAAGGGATTTTAGCACTGACTTATAGTAAGTGATCATAAGTGATGTATTAGCATAGCTGTGTACGCATTTACTTCAGGTATGGCCGTATTTCTATTCTCCATAAAATTATGATGGAAGGAAAAGTCATCTTGATTAACTCATATCGCAAGATTTGAACTATAAGTAAGCATTTGTAAATGAAATGAGAAGTCTGACCTAAGGTGCGCTAGAATTAACATTGATACTCTCATAGTATAAGAAAAACCAGGTAAGTCTGAAATGAATTCGAATGCCAACGCAGACAGAAGTATTAAAATGATAAAATCGAGCAAGACTTTCGCAACAACCTAATAACCCGGCAGTTTTATTGATTTGATTAATCGTTAGATAATCCTGAACGCACTCAATCTGTTATTGGAAGGAACAAGGTCAATTTAAATAATACTTTTCCCATGAAGGGATCCCATCCGCTCTTCGCAGTGCAAGCAGGCTCTCCTGCACAGATCCAGCCTGTACCCAAGAGTAAGGAGAGAGTGAGAAGGCGCATTTACTGCAAAACTGCAAAAAAACACACTATCAGAAAAAGCTGTGATAGATATAAGGATCGAGACAGCAAGAAAAAGAGAACAACAACAAGAACAAACGCAAGAGAGCAACTGGAAGAGCAAAAACAATATAAAGCGCTCTTCTCATATCTCACCATGTTCCCGCCATTTCTACCAAATCACGCTCGATCCTAGCGTAATATGCCATGATAATATTCTGCGTCAACGATTCCGCATCGACCAACTACACATCACCTGTTTCTTATCAACCATATCAAGCGTATCAATCGAACCTTATCAAGCCTTTAGGTCTTACCACAACACGTGAAATTACGCGTCTCAGTTACTGTAGACGCACGCTAATCTATATCTCTCCTCATCTGTCTTTCACATGACAGCTGTGCTAAGGTCAAATAAGTGCCTATGGACCCATTCCATTGTAGAGAAGGCACCTACGTGAGCAATAAGGTGACAATATGAGAAAGTGCGAATTTCCGATGTGTCTTGAGCAGAGATCAGATAAGAAGTGATGGTTTCCGAACAATGCAACTCATAAGAGAGAATTACTTGGATAATGATAGCCTATCAAATTATTCTAGCGAACTTTCGAAAAAATTGAAATATGTGATAAGTGAATTTATTCGATGCTGCAAATTTGGAAATGTGGTTAAATAAAAATTTGTCCGATGTGGGTAAGAATTTTTCAGTAAATATTTTTCAGTCACTGTGCGGGCCTATCTCACTTCTCTCAGAAAATCCGTAAGCTCTGCATTCGAAAGGAATACAATATCCTCTGCGCTTCCCACAACGATGATCATACAGTAATCCTACAGTAATCCTCACCTCGCTTCGCACCGACAGCAGAATCCTCCTCAGATCTGCGATTCTCTCTGGCAACGGAACCGCCGGACAACCCGTCTCATCGTAATCAGTCTCGTGACTGTAAAATTTTCCCATATTAATTCACACATCAATCGATAATCACCTCAAGTAGCTACCGTACTCGGCAACTGTCCGGTCATGACCACGGATTACGGTGAACAATATCCAGAGAGCGACGGCACTCGATAAGCCAAGGAAGAGCGTCTGAATGAGGTAGTTAGGCTAATTTTGATCTCTTCAATCAATACCTTCTTGGATACGGTAATCGAAAGGGGCTCATCCCACCGGAGCAGCATCTGTTGAAAGCGAGCTACCGTCACCATTCCATCCCTGAGACTTGACACCGGACAACCGTACGTTCGGCCTGTTATCGATCAATAGATGCAGAACGAGTAGTCGATCGAGGTATTCACAGAGCAATTCAACTCCAATTGTGTAAAAGAAAGCGCAACTTCAGAATACTCTTTATTTGAACCTCTTTCAACTCCTTCTGCAAACAAAGTGATATGCACATCTTTAACAATCTCAAGGCGGAATGACTAGCGATCACCTAGTATAGGGACAACACTGGGTGCGAGATTACTGTAGAAAAGTAGATCAGATTCAGAGTTCAAAGATCACCAGGCGAGATTCGCGTTCACATTCGCCCCGACGTCCTTCAGATCCATCCTCATCTTATCTTCTTCGATTGACGCGCGGAATTCATCGATCGATTGGAGGTCGGTTGACTGTCGAGGGAGGTCACTGAAAGCATACATAATCCATAACATGGACACACTCCACGAGACCATTGTTGCAGTTTCCCATCTTTCGCTGGACTGTTCACGTATAATCATTACACTGTAATGATTGCGCACCATAAAATAATTAGTAATCTATGAGCAAGCTAAAGTATCCCATATACCGTACCTGTACAGTTTCTCGACGTTCTCCGTGACTCGATTCCTTTCCTGGGTGGTCGCAGCTCGGATCTGACCTCCGCCGTTCGCGCAGCCTACAATCAATAGTTGCATTGCCATTAATTGCTCATCACTATCTGATCAAAATGTTTTAATTTTGAAGAGCGAATGGCCAAATGACTAAAGACCGAAATATGCTTGTCTTTGGAACAGTTCGTGAAACGTAACTTTCACAGCCTAAGCGAAAAGGTCCGCTTTTCGCGTTGAGATAAAATATGCATAATCGACCACAATCACATCATAACATAAAGTAATCCGAAAACGCACCACTAGGGCAGGCCATGACCTCCACCAGATCGTACTCCAGCTCCTTCTTCAGCTTCAGCTTACGCACCAAGTTCTGGATGTTCCTAAAATCGTTCGTGAAGACCACTAATGTAGTTTTGTCGCAGCGTTTTTCGAAACAATTAATTTTTATATGGCATGCGTCTTCATTATTGATAAGCTACTACTCAACTAAAGGTGAAGAAACTGTGAAACGAGAAAGTGCCAATTCCAATATTTTTGCTCCTTTTTTCCTATTCTGTCTTGCTCTATCTCTCTACCGGTAGGCCGACGAGTGCGCGGAAAATACGGAGATAATTTCGCTTTCGTCAGCTACGAGTTTATCAGTACTCTCCTTCTCCCACCTGAATCCGTAGATCCTCGCAGCCACAAATGGTCGACTGCTCTCCTCTCCTTCTCGCGTCGAGAATACTCGGATGACGTCCAGATTAGAGGCACTGATAGTTTTTTTAGCTTAAACGATTTACCGAAGTTATATTGACCCAAGAAAATTTGTTCTGTCTAAACGAGGATCGTGAAACACCGCTCTTCCTACCTGACCGCATCTCACGAGCTTTTCATAATTATATTGCAATCGGATTACTGTAACCATATAAGAGATGCAAGATGAACTCACGCCTTCGTCTCCTCCACCCTCACTGCGCCTCCCTTAGTGGCGCTCCATCGATCGATACCGTAGTCGACGTAGCCGCCGGAGAGATTCCCCGCGAGACCGTATAGTGAGCCTATGGTAAGCAATACAATATGAGCCAAAATATTCGTATTTCAGCTACTTTTTATTGTTAAGAGGAATCTGTGTAATCAACTGTGAACTAACTGACTACCCGACCCCTTCAAATAATTATTGGCTAACCTCTCATGAATCCAGTGACCTCCTCTGGCAGTTTATCGACGATCCATGACGAATCGTGAGACTCGTCGGTCTGGAATTTATATTTATTTTCCTGTGACATCTTCAAAATACTGGAGAACTCGAACAACTCGGGACCTCTAACCTCACTGAAGCGACAGCTCACCGACTTTTAATTAATTTTAAAATTGTTTCTCAACACCATAATATTCTGCTCATACGCGCTAAAAAAAAATTTTGTTTCCGCGCTAAAATATGCCTACTTCTCTTCATCGCGCACGTATGAAGATGTTTTCAATCCAAAACTTGATAAAAAAGTAATAATACACAAGTGACCAAAGCTACCGTACTTCCATGTTCTCCCCTTCTTGTTCCTCAAGAAACGCCGACAGGGCTTCGTTGAGCTCGGCTGAAATATGTGTTTTTGTTTTGAAACAGCGGTCTTCGCACCATTAATGAGCTCACACTACCGGAAATTTGAAAACTCTTTGTAGCTGCTGCTCACCTGGCGAATACGCTTTCATTCTCGCATGACAAAATATTGATAATAAATTAAAATTTTGAGAAATTAAATATTAATTTAATTAATCAGTAAATTACCAGTGCCCAGCACGCAGTCGACGTGCCGTGTGCCGTCTGCTGTCGTGTTCTCAGGCCTAAAAAATATAAAAAAATATAATTTTCGAAAAAAATATTCAAAACAGCTATGCAGTTTGGCGTTGCGCATGTTCATTTTGTGCAAGACCAGAACACCACTGCAATGTATCGGACTCATTGACCACGTAAATATAATTCTAAAAATTTCATATTTTCGAGCTATCGTTTTTGTTATAACATGCGCATAGCCCTTAGCATGAAATCTTCAATCGCCCCTCATTCCCTTCTATCCGTGAAAAATCATTCAAAATTGAGAGCGTCCGACCCACCTGGATGCTTCCAGTTTGCGATCGAAGCAGGGCATCACTGCCACGTGGTAGATGTCGGAGGGAGAGAGAGAGGGACCCTCTGAAGGCTATGTTGTGAATATAGACGTCATGGCTCGCTCTGATCATCAAACACCTCTCCCAACCCTATTCATTGAACTACTCAAACCAGAATTTGCCGGGTTTTCTCTTTTTGAAGTATTGGAGTGCTTAGAGCGGTTGACATTAATTTTGAAAAAAACGTACCCTTGTTGACCGCGATTAGCCTCGGTAGATACTCCTTCACCAGCAGCCCAGCCACGCCCTGGAGTACGGTATTGGATCAATAATTTTCATGTACGTACAGAACATCATTTTTAAAAACTACAGCAACTAATGCAATCAGTTCTCGATCAAACAATATCGTGCCTCTATCGTACCTGGTACGATTTGATCCTTGACATGAGGGGAAGAAGGAGGGCGCCATGGCTCTTCTCAGCGTAGCACACGAATCCGGGGCAGGCCGAGACGACGAGGGGGCGGGAGGCTGAAGAGAGCAAGTGGTGAGGAGGCGAAGGGTACGGTAACACACAAATTTGATGCTCATCCATTTTCTCATGAATTCTCCATATATGTAGTTCGTTCAGGTCAATAAACGTAAGGAACAAAATACCGAGAAAAGTATTATTTCTAGTTGAAGTTTTCACTGAAGATATTACACAGACTAAAACGTAGGAAATAAGTCCGAACTTTGAAACCATTCGGTGATGCTTGCTCACCTCCTCCCTTCTCCCTCTCCTCCATTCGCTCCTTCATCTCCTCCCAGCACTCGCGCAGCGCCAGCGACTGCACGACGTTCGCGTCAAGCACCACTTGCGCGCCCTGCGATTATAATAATAATAATAATTTATCTACGCCCGAGGCACGACGATACCGTGAATGCATTAATTAACGATTGCAGATTGGAGGGGGGGGGGGACTCGAGTCATTGAGGGTGAGAAAGGTCTACGACTATCGGGTGGCTACACGCTTCAAGTTGGTTGGCCAATAGCTTCCACAGTTCCAAAATTTTCCTCGTACCAATAGATTTTATGTTTCGTCCATGTCATGTAGTGGTAATCGCTGTCACTGAACAATTTATCTTGGTCATGATAGTAAAAAGATAGAAAACACAATAATCTACCGTATGCCTACCGTACCTTGGCTCTGAAGTAGTCCGTAAGTCTCTTCGCTCCCTCCTCCATACTCCATCCTCTCGCCGCGCAGATGGACGACAACGACGAGGGAGAAACAGTGACGACGCCCAGTTTGGAGGCTGGAATAAAACGTAAACGGTGCAGTCACGCCCAGCGATTTTACAATAGTCAAGAGACGAGCACACTTGGTGGACGCTGCAAGGGGTATCAGTAAAGCATTCTTTTTTTATTATTATTGCAAGACAAAATATGAACAAGATTGTCTCGAACAGCGCATTGCTGAACTAATGGAAAATATGAAGCGTGAGAGTACATGGCGATAAACGAGAATTTTTGCCAGGACATTTTAATCCAGTTTCTCGAATAAACGTTCGTTCCTTCAGCTACCACGCATAACTAACGATTAATTAACCAAATCAATGATCTTTCTGCTTAGCACCTAAAAATCCTCCTACCGTACCCCAGCCTACCGTAACCCTCTCACTCACCTCTCAATCCCTCAATTGCCCTCTGCACACTCTGCTCCTCGATGAGCACTGTCTCTGCTGACGTAACGCAGCCCGCGCACGCAAGGCAGTCCGCCAGGGAGATGGATATCTTCACCGATGGCTGAACAATAGTTTGTGTCTCTTTTTCCAAATCAGAAATCAATTGAACCTAATCGTCAGTCAAAGTGGATAGAATAATAGTGAAGCACGTGATAACCGTGGTAGAATGAGTTTATAATGTCTACACTGCTACCTATTTTTACATCCTAGCCCCTCCGTCATTTCAACAGAAGAGTCCACTAACCTTGTCACTCTTCGGTTTCTTCGTGTGTACCCCCACCAGTTGGACCTCGGCTTCATTAGGCGCAGGCTCGAGAGTCGGCTTGAGCGGAATGATGCACGCCTGTGAGTACGGTAATTTATTAGAAAAAAAAATACAGCAACAAGTGAAACACTTTCGACATTGAACAGTCACGATGTCTGAACTTTAGCTTGGCAAAAAGTCTATCCGACTTTCCAAGTAAAAGTTGAAGATCAACATGTACCACAAACAAAATTGGAGTACCGTAACCTGATTACCATACCGTTGAGGGCGCGATGTAGTCGTTAACGTTGGAGAGACGGACGACGCCACTGAAGCCGCCCGACATCTCTGACTACTGTAGAAATACCAAAAATCAAAAGTCTATCGAGAACTGATATTTCTAGATTCCGATATTCATGAGAGTAGTCGAACTCCACATGCGATAGAACGAGCAGAACGAATAGTATGAATACTTTATCAATTTGAACATACTCTTATATCACAATCATTTGGCAAACCCGTCTATTGAAATGCTATTATTACAACGATGGCGAAATTGTATGAACATAGGCCGAGCTCAACCGAGGAAGGCTAAAATAAAGTAACCACTGACACCAATCAATATTCACTGGTTACCGTATCGCAGCAACACAATAAGCCCCGACATCAATCGATAATCTACCGTATCACTCGGTTGGCGTCGAGCGGAAGAGCTCTGCGCAGGCGTCATCGAGAGCTCTGAATTGCAAATTGATTTTTGAAAAGTCATCATGGACAAGCATAACAAGTTAGTCAAACAAAACTTCAACTTAGTTGAATGATTATTCTTACTGAGTCAGGAACCAATACTTCTCAATCCTCAGCTAGGATAGATTTGTGTCAATGGTTCCTTATCAGAATTCATATAGCATATCAATGTAGCGCCTCAATCTTGCTCACCTCGACTTCAGCGGTTTGCCCAGTTCGTAGAATGGATTCGAGAGGCAGTTCGTGTAGAGGAGATGCAGTCGCTTGAAGTGCGCCCGCATGTCCGTGTCCTGCGATCAATAATGTATTATTATTATTAAAAGTTATTAGTGATGCCAAGATCAGGCAGCGACAACTCTTTTTTTATGATAGGACTATTTTTTATATTTATTCGCTACGCTAAGTGAAATTAATTGCTCAAAGAAGTAATTTAAGCGAGTTCTACAGATGTTGAAGCACCAATTCTAAGGCTAACTTCAAATAACCATTTGATGTTTTGGCATCATTCGTCTTGAGTAAAACGACTGGCAATACATGCACTTCATAGTATCTGATTCTAAGATCCTAAAGCGCTTTGCTCAGGACTTTTCAACATAACAATATCAAGACACACATCCCAAAAATGCAACATAATTTAACTTATTTTAGTTTACAAAAATGGCAAACCCTCTTCATGTATTTTCATTACCCTCAGTGAACCCACGCAAGTGATCCCATGCACCCTTGGGTGTTAGTACCAGGAATTCAGCTCTGAAAACGAAGGGCCCTCACCTTGACCGTGGTGTTCGCCAGCGAGAGGACGAGAATGAACTTCACCCCCGTGTTCGTCACGAACCCGTACGATTTGTACCTGCAAGAACAAACACACTCACAGTATTGTAAAATGTCGCCCATCGGAACCAAAGCACCAAAGCAGATCATGTTTTATCGTGCTCAACACTGTCTAAAGTGTCGAGAGAATTATGTGAGAGCGCGATATGCATGGTCAATTGTTTGCGCATAGTGACACCACTCTCAACATTCCTCATAATTCAGAGGATCAATGTTTAAAATGTCAAATCCATATTAAGAAAGAAAAAAGAGATTCATCAAGGATTGAACGATATTGAAAAGAGGGAGGGTTCAATATTACAGAAAAACGAGAGAACATTGTCTTCCAGTGACACACTCACTAGTATCTCTCAAGGCGAATATTTTCAACATAAAGACGAGGAAAAGGCAGGAACTAACTTGTGATTGGAGGTGAGCAGTCCGAGGTAGAGCTCCGTCGCCTTGCTCAGCTTGTCCTCCACGATGTCCAGCGTGCAGTGAATGAACATCTGCAAGATGGTAAAGATGATGGACATTTAGCTATTGATGAGCTTATTAAAATACCACTGGAGTGATGCTCAATCAGCAATTAATGGACGATGGACTCAAAAATTGATTGAAAAAAGGTCACCATTGAGATAAGTCAAGCAGTAATGGCTGAGGGAAGCATAACGCTTTTTTATATGCATAAGATTACACAAGTAGCGGGAGCACAAGAGTTCCTAACTAAATCAGGATGAAGAATCGCTCGGGAGCACAAGAGTTCCTAACTAAATCAGGATGACGAATCGAAACACGAAACTGACCTGTACTTCGTAGTCGTCGCGCTCGCGCTCAGTGACGCGCGTGTACAAACGGGCATTCTGAAATTACATTAATTAACTAAATTAATATTGTAAAAACAATAAAAAATAAGAAGAAAAACAGCAAAACACTTTTTCTTAGGGTCAAACGAGACTCACATCTCTCCCGATCAGCGCAACCGCCACAGCCATCCTCAAGCAGCCGGCTGACTACAACGAGATTTCAACATTAGACCAAACAGTCGATACGATGAGCATAATTAACACACAGAGAATCGATTACAAACACAGACTAGAACTGACGGGTGATTCCGCGATGCAAAACTCTCTTGCGAAACCGGACCACGAGCCGGAAAATGGCAAAGTTTGAATCGGAACTTACCGTAGTTCTAACCCCCCCCCCCCGGAATTGCCGGAGACGACCGGACCATTTTAATAATATTCATCGTTCCGATACAGTAAATTAGTTAAAATGTTCCGCGCACGAAATTTTAAATATGTAAGAAGTTGCCTGAATAATCGTGATATATTCAAAAATAAACGGCAAATTGTAAAGTTCACCTATTGGCAAAAGTCCAGAGTGATCTCTTAAACGGAAAACCCTGACATTTTGCCCTAAATAAAGTAACAAGTTGAATTTCGCGGGCTTGCCATTTTTGATGCATGTTTCTTTTTTATCCCGCGCGGCGGCACGCATGTCACACCGTGAAGATACATGTGTAATAAGTCACAATAGGTCACAAGTAAATTCGGAAATTACAGATACGTAGTAAATGTTTTGTTTTGTTTGGCAGTACAATCAAGTGCAGTCAGAACGCAGGCAACAACAAATCGATAACTGGTTTTTATCGATCTTTGAGATCAAATTCATTTCTTCTGTTCTTTCTCCTTCTCTTTCTTCTCATCTTTCTCCTTATCCCTTTTCTCCTTCTTCTCCTTCTCCTCTTTTTCGATGAAATCGAGCAGTATCTGAATGGGGGTACGGTAAGTGAAGGATGCAATCGATCGATCTCACCTTCTTCGCATTGGGACCAATCGAGTGTCGGATGGCCGTGCGCGATAGCCAGTGCATACTGTAGGAGTACGGTAGGTTGATAGAGGAGTGCTTGATCTACCTCAATCGATACTTTTCCATCATCTCGGGAATCCGTTGGGCTTCCTGGAGGGCCTTGAAGAGAATGACGGCAGTGGCCAGATTGAGGACCAAGCAGACGACTGCAATGGAGGAGAAGGGATCAGGGAAGGGAGAGGGAGGGTCGCACGAGAGACTGTAGACGCCACATTCAATTTATCCAATGTCTCGAGCTCCTTCCTGTAATGGTACTGTAAGGAAACTGTATGGGTGTGGCAACTGACTCGGTGGCTGGCTTCCCTGTCGTGGAAATGGGCGTTGCCGGATCATCTGATCCCACGAGAGGGAGGAGAAGGAGGAGGAGGAGGGGGAGGGAACCACTCGGCATGGGGAGAAGAGATGGGAATGGATGGAGGAGCGAGAGAGAGGAGAGATCGAATGAATTAGAATGAGTGAGATGGAAAATTTGAATAGTGCATTCTGATTTTATTAGGTTGGCGGGAAAGTCTTTGTGTATTTTTCAAAACTTTATTTCTTGGGGAAGGGAAAAGCATACGTTCAATTATACTTGTCCTCATTATTGACAATATGTGTCCAACGTACCTGCAATGTATGGATCCCCTCCCTTTAGAACCCGCCTGGGAGCGAATCAAAGTATTGCT
Organism: Pristionchus mayeri; assembly: GCA_036245805.1. Classification (NCBI taxonomy): domain Eukaryota; kingdom Metazoa; phylum Nematoda; class Chromadorea; order Rhabditida; family Neodiplogasteridae; genus Pristionchus; species Pristionchus mayeri. Next base: position 19,069,836 of record BTRK01000003.1, on the reverse strand, counting down.
TGAGAGCATACTCGAGACTTCCACGGTAATTGAACGACCTATCTCTAAGAACATAGGCCATGTCTTCGAAAAGCCAGTATTCAGACGGGGCCATGCCAGGAGAATAAGGGGCGTGAGGGAGAACCATCCATCCATATCCAGCCAGTTCCTGCTTGACTTGATTGGAGACCTGGGGACGGGGAACATTTTACTTATTATACACTATCTTGTCCTTTAGATTTGACCGATCGACTTCCAACATCAAATTCTGTAGGTATGTAACGTACTTGGCCCCGGTGATTTTCATCTCCTCAGGGAGTAGCTCCGAGTAGATCACGCCATCCACTTCCCACCACATTGACAGCTTTTTTTTCTTGGGGTGCAGGTCAAGTTTGGGGGCACCCTGAGGAGCCCATCCTTCTCCAACCCGCTGAGCTCACATGTGGTTGTTATTGTAGAGGACCCACTTCTCATTCCCTGTTTCGAGCCGTTTCAGCCATCGATCCCCACCTCGGAGAATGATGAGAGTAATGTGAACATCGACTCAACGGTCATGGCTGGCTTCGATCAGCTCATTGGGTATGAATCGACCGATAAATTTCCTCATTCCAAGAGATCTCAAGCCTTCTCTGACAGTGATATGGTGGACTCTATGTGCAATAGTAATTTCACGGGCACTTTGAAATGGGTCCGTTTCAATAGCTTTCTTCAAAGTCTCAAAATGCAACTATCGCGGTCTCCTAGATCCATCAGATTCATTGAGGGAAAAGTCGTCTTCTTCGAAGCGATGGATCCAGAGGGGGCATGTGTGTTATACACATTCTTCAGTAGGGTCTCCGAATCCTTCATCGTGGTGTATGATAGAGATAGGTAAAGCAGAACATGTGGGAAGTGGGTGGCTTCAGGAACATACATCGTTGATCTACTAGAGCTTGACTGAAGGAAAGGGAATGGGGAGTTGATTACTATAAGTGCAATCACTGACTGTTATTCACTAGGAACGAGGGGACTTCAAAGTACACTTGCGAAGAGCAGTGTTATAACAGATCCATACACAAAGACTTTCCCGCCAACCTGATACTATTATTGTTTTGATCGATGTTGTATATTGTCACAATTCCCTCCGAACAGTCAGACGAAGGATGTAAAGAGCCAAATTTCCTTGATGAAACATAATCATTTTTAAGTTTTAACGACTTTCAAAAACTCGAAAATCAAATATTTTTTGCGAAACATATCCAATTATTGTCGAAAATCGCTGTTTTCGACGTTAAACTTAGAACTAGTCTCGTAAGGTCGATCTTCCTAACCAATGAAATACATGATTCGATAGCCAATGCATCGGGGACCAACTTATAGGAGCCCGATTTTTCATTTTCGACTTAGGTTTCGCGTAAAATCGTTAAGAAAAAATGACCGCAAAACAGCAAAAATGGAGTGAAATGATCGATCTTTCCCCTTCCCTCATTAGAATACGTCCGCCGCGATATTGGCTATTCTCATCCAATCTGACAGACTGTGCAAGGAGAGGTGAGAGAGTGCAGAGGAAGTGAAACGACTCTGTTGCATTTGCAAGCTGTCTCGCGTGGATCTTTCGGGAGAATGCCTATGAATTTGCCTATGATGTCTCCCTTTCGTCATATTTTGACAGTATAAAAACTAGTGTTGCGAATTCGAACGAACAATTCGAACGCATTTCGAACAAATTGATCGGTCTTCTCATTACCATTTTTGTCCGAACTCTTCCCTAGATCGGACGAACGTTCGCATGTTCGATTTCGTTCGACTTATGCAAAAATGATCATTCAATATTTCTATCGATTATGAAACTCAATTCTGGCAAAACCGAAGGAAACCATTGGCTTTGGATAATTGATTCAGTTTTGTTTCAAAATCACAGTGAAAAATTAAGTTTCATATTTCATTCAAAGTCGAGTTGAACAATTTCCATAAAATCGAACAGAATCGAACATTCGAACGTTCGTCCGAACTCGAACAATTCCCACTCATTCCTCGATCCGTCTGTTCGAAGTTCGGTCTAGGGTTTACATTTTCATGTGGCGCCTAGGCCGCCTGAAACTCATTATCCCGGCTCACAACGCAATGAATAAAGCCTAATTGATCTGAACGAGAGAGAATGGAATTGATTAATAGGCGGCCTAGGAGCCTGATCCATCATTTCTCGCAAAATAGTGGTATTCCCGGTCATTCGACTCAATTGAAATGGCGAATTAGTTATGTTTCAACGATTCAATTTGTGCGAATGAGACAAATAGCTCAAATAGCTGTCAGAATTACCTGATCAGGTATCAAAGGAAATTACCTGATCAGGTAAATTGAATGTGAATGACCTGATCAGGTAATTCCGCCCGATCATTTTTACCTGAACAGGTCAAATTACCTGAAAATTGAAACCCTAGTTCGATCTCGTTCGAATTTGCAACACTAATAACATTTGACTTACGCGAAACGATTGACTTACGCGTATTTAAGCGTCTATTGCAATGCTTCCCATCCTCAATGAATGGAAGCCGCTACCCCCCACTTTAGCAGTTCATAATGAACTGTGAAATTCACGGTGTCGCTTTGGACGTAGATATAATAATATTGTTTATTCAGTCAAAGAAGGATGGAGAAGAGGTATTGTTAACCAATCTTAGACAATAGTAGTGCACATCTAACAAAGAATAGTTGAGAGATAAAACACTGATGGTATAAACGGACTAAAAAGAGGAGAATACCATCAGTTAAAGGAGGACTGTAGGCAAAGTTCAACTTTGGACCCTTTCATAACCATGGCCAAACTCCTCTTAACGACTAAAGGCTCCAAAAAAATTGCATTAATATCTCTACTCTCAACAGAGTTATGATTAGTTGGCTGAGTGCCATGGACGCTTGATGGGCCAGGGAAGTGCGCGAATTCAAATATCTTGAAGTTTTGTCAAAAACTGGTGGGGATCGAACCCGCAACCTCCCGATTACGTGACGGCTACTCTACCACTGAGCTATCCTACCGATGTCTGTCCACTTCCTAGCTCGCGCTATGATCTTTGGAGGGTGGAACCACCCTTCTATCGATGTGGCTACTTTGCCGAGAGTCCTCCTTTAACAGCAAATAATGGTAACAGCAGACAAATAGACACTCGAATTCTTTATCTCCTTCCGTTGTTAGGAGGGCAGACGGGGGGTCCGTTGGGAGGCGCACTATTCACCGCAAATCCGTAGCTCGGAATTGTGAACATATTGTTGAACCTGAAAAAGAGATCGAAGACTCTCGTTGCCGATTTGTTGTGTTACCGTACCCTTGTAGGTTGTTCTGCTGCATCTGCTGCAGCTGGCTCCGGATGAGCCATTGCTGCTGTTGCTGCTGCTGCTGACCCATAATCAGCGGTTCCGACTGCTGCTGTATCTGCTGCAAAGAAACATCTGTGTATTCAAATTATGGTAAACTAAACGAATGCGGAATTGCGAGTCGGACATTTGGTCAGATGATTAACGTCAGATGCTAATCCTTCCGGAAAATAGAACCCTTCTATTGTATTTTCACAATTTGTTCCCACAATGCCAAAAATATTTTACGAAAAAAGGTTTTTGGTTCTCATCTGGAAGGTTACCATGCGACGATGATCATCCGACCCAGTGCTCCTTTATAACAAGACTAGTCCGGCTGCTCCCCGCCTTCGGCGGGGGCCCCGTCCTAACGGAGTAGGTTTCGCAATCACTCGTTTCGCAACTTGTTGACGCGCGATCTTTCTCCCTCCACATTTCGTAATCGTTTCGCAGCTTTTCGCAATCCGAACACACGGACAGACACAGCGCTTTATATATGGGTATAGATATTTTCATAGCATACCCAGTTGTAGATGTTCTGCTGCCCTACAAGGGCTGCAGGGAAAGGTGCGGAACGCAATTGCGGCTGCTGCACCGGTCGAATTCCCGTCGCCTGAGGGAAAGCCATATGAGGGTACCGTACCAACCCGAAGACAGGATACGGTATGGGTATGATACGATATCTGTTACGGTCTTCCTCTACTCTTCCGTCCTTCTCACCTGCTTGAGAACATCAGACGGATTGAGTATCCTCGATTGATTTTCGGAGGAGGTGTACGAGGAAGTGCCCTCTCCTCCTGCAGACGATAATGACGTCTCAGTCGAAGGGAATGACGTCATCGATTGGAAATTTGCCAAAGACGACGATGTTTGATCCTGACATGCAAGATCATTAATGCAATCAGGCCTCAATCCTGCTACCGTATTCCCCTTTCCATTTATCTTACTCGACAATTTGCTTCATAGAAGGATGACGCAAATTGGACGGGATTGTTTGGGTTATTCTCACTACCACCCGCTGCTTACGAGGGCGGTCCAAGAGCGAGGGAAAGTAGAATCCGTTCTACCCACCTCTTCATCGTCGATGGTAATGATGTCGTCATTCTTCCTCGCAGCAGCAGATGTAGAACCTCCTGCAGTCGTCGACGAGGATCGGCAGCCCGGCTCGCCAGCCACATCGGGATTCAGATTCTCCTGGTCGTCGTCCGAGATGTTGCACACCTGTACAGAGTGGATGAATCAGAGATCGACTTCACCATGCGCACTATGACGTCATGCCGCCCTTGATATATCACTGGTATGACGTCATAGTTCTCATCCGACCTAGTTCCGTCAAATAGAGTTCAAAGTTTCGATAATTGTTTTAGCATTCTAATCTATCTGGCACCTTGTCCGGCTTAAAGTTGCAAACTCGACTAGATCACTGACATCATCTTCCTTGATCACACGGTAGCTGCCGTCCTTCAGCAGCTCGACCTCAGTTACCATCTGTCCGAGATCATCCAGCATCCTCATGAAGTACCTCGAAGAGAAACAATTGAACCACAACTCAGGTACTCGATTGTGTCCCTGACAGTTACATTTGTGCAATGTACAACTACACTTAGACGAGAATTCCGGAAGATGGAAAACAATGCAGTTCCTATCCACTCACTTGTCGATGATGAGTCTGTGGTAGGGAGCGAGGATGTTGCACACTCCACACTTCCACACGGGCCTCTTCTGATTCAACTGCAAAGCATAGTTCGAAATTCGGTGAGAAAACAGAAAGAAAATAATACTTTATATTTTGAATTGATTAAAATAATTCGACGCGAATCCATAAATAAACTGAAGTTGGAGGCTCACCATGAGGTACGAGTCGAGGTCGAAGCACTGCAGATGAGTACAGTCGCGAGAGCGCGCAGCTATGCCCATCCGAGTCTTCATCAACTGCAATTTAATTAATTATTTTTATATTTTATCTTTCACTTGAGAAATGTATGTCCAATGCGCAAACTTCCGGTGAACTCATTGATTATCAAAGGAAAAGTATAAAATCAATCAGCGACTTTTCTTACCGGGCAGAGCAGGGAGATCTTGAGCGAGTCCATGGCGACGTCATCGTCGTCACCTCCGCCCAATCTGAGATCGATAATCAATCGATATCGACCTGACTACCGTACCTCTTCTTGATTATGGCCTCAGTCGTCCCATAAGGAAGCTCGAACGCAGGTGATTTCATCATACGATTTCTCAGTATCTCCGCGTTTACGCACTCCACCTGAAGTGTCTTCTTTAAAACAGTGATTTTTCTTTTAAAAAACATAAAAAACACTAATTAATTTAAATTCAAAGCAGTCTATTTTTCTTCACATTTTCGGGATGGTTTAGCTGACTTCTGATGAGTACACCTGAGGCCCATCCAAAATTAATTTATAAAATAATTAAAATAATACATTGTTTATAAAACAGTTTGAAACAAGAGCCCTCTCTCGCTGACCAGATAAACGGCGACAGCCCACTGTCTCTTGTCCGCTTCCCACTCGATTTCCATCAGATGCGGCTTGTCCCTCCGGGAATTGACAACCAATTGCGTGATATTCACGGGTTTAGACCGTCGCTTAGGCTCCTCTTTCTTGTTCGGGTTTGGAGGGATAAAATCCTAAAATAATAAATATAAAAATGTAAATTGTTATATTATATAATTCGATAGTTATGTAAATCTACAATTAAATAAAAACATGAAATATTTGAAATAGTCTCGAACTGGCAGCGCCACGGGCGAAGCGTTAAGCGTGACGTCGCAGTTGGGAGGGAAGTCATCTGCCTGCTCGATGTCCCGAATGACGCCCGTGGTGTTGAAGAATCTTTATTGAAGTATATTTTCTGGATCATTGTACATTTCTTAATTTCTGTCTCTTGTGATTAGGAAAAATCTGAACACTCGAGCTGTACAACAACGCTTCTATATTTCGACAGGATATTACGCTTAGTTTCAAATACTCTTGTCGTATGCTAATCGATATTAGGAAAATTTCTTCAAAGGAAAATACAGATTGCCAAGCACTTTGCGATTGCTCACCTCAACTGCACTTCCACCCTCGGGAAGACGGACTCGTTAGACGACAGCTTCTCACGCTGCTCATGTGACAGTGTGAATTGGCAATTGACCTAAAAAGGCGCAATTATCATGGAAGAATGCAAGCAAATCATCTCGAGCATTGGATCACGAACATAGAAAAACAAGCTTTAAAAATATCGATCGCTTGTGAGGCGGGAATACCGTATCCTCACCCTGGACATGATTTTGTTGTTGCCGCTGCTTTGAAGCTCCTGTGGCTCGAGTAGTGCGTAGATGGGATCGTAGAAATGGAGAGGCATCACGGTCAGATTACGGGCTGGCCGAGGATTGATGACTTTCTGAAGAATCAACGGATTGACAAGAGAAGTTTGAAAGAAGGGAAACGTAGGAGGGCTTGGAGGGTCAAAATCACTTGCAGTTCAACTCACTGTCATATGCGTCTTAACATTGTGATTCACGTTCGTTCCTCCTGGAAATTAAATGAATTCGTAAACAATAAAGTAAGGACTACCTCACCTGCCAACTGATTGATACCCGGCATTCCTCAATACGATTGTTCGATCTCGTGTATCTAAATGAGCACTTCTTTCTTATAATAGAGATAATCGAATGAATAGATATTAGCCTTCGACGCGTAGCGTCCTTTCGGCTTCGGATAAGACATATCTACACGCCTATTCAAAGGCATCGCGATTACGTTGAATTATCCATGTGAAGGTGGATAATCCTATAAGGAAAAAGCGGGTGTGTGAGGGATTGAATAATCCATCATTCGTCCCAAACTGTCAAAAACATTGCACCATCAAAGCTTGAAAACACCCGGTGGCATCGCTTCCTCTTTACCAAGGAAGTGAAATGTTTTACATAAATATAGTTACCTAACATCGACTAACATACCACAAGATTGCTTGAGAGGAAATGTGGAAGTCGCTTTGTCTTACAACAAATTTCGAAATTACGGAAATTTCGAAATTAAATGGACAGCGATTCAGAGAATGCAATTATTGAAATCGGGTAATCATAAAACATCATGGCATTTCAGCAACCTTCGCAGATATATCAAGGCATGCAAGTTTCTTGAAAACGGCGTTGACGTGTCCTCCATCGATTTTAGGGACGGGATTGCAATTGTGAAATAGAGAGCGTACTCGAATAGTGCGCGTGATGAATCAACAGAGAAGGAGGACAAATAATAAATTGAGAGCAAAGTTCAAGTATCCCGAATTATACCGCAGATAGTAATGCTACTGAAGGGGAATCAAAGGATGAATCAGACCTGCACAATACCGCGGCTCGGTCGACCTTCCCGTCCCGTCCCTCTCTAATGTGTGCATGCTCTCTCGTTTTCTCTGACCCGCGAGAAAGAATGCACCATGAAGTAACGGACGCCTTTACGCTTTTACAATAGCCTCATATCGAATTGACCATTTCACAATGCGATCCTACATTACAATGCAGCGGGCACATGGTCCCGTCGAGATCACTCATATCACGCCTTTCACGAGAGAATTGAGCTGAATCAGCGTAAAACGGGAATGGGCAAAAAACTCAAGGTTGTGATTATTATTAGGTTGGTAAGAAAGTTCTGTCGCGTTTCTCGTATTTTACATTTTGGTTTAGCCTGCCCTTCAAAGTTGATCAATCTTCATACGATCTTCAGTAGTCTAATAGTGCTTGGTTACTCTTTCGAGAAAACGTTATCACAGTACTCTCCTATTACTAATTCTGGCATAGTCGATTGCCAAATTCAGCGAAATTGATGACTAACCCTATTTTTTATTTGCTCATGGTCGAAAGAAGAAATGTGATATGGGCATAACTAATATGCTATTGTAGAGTGCAACAAGTGGGCATGTTTTTTATTGCATAACAATAAGAACGCACCATTATGCGAACTTGGGATCAACGCTAATTCTGAAAATTTCACTGAATTTAATTTTGTTTTTAAGCATTTCTCATCACTGAAGATTTAGCAATTGATCCAGTAAGCTCAATTGTAGTGAGTAGTGAAGTACTCGGCATGGTTAGGGTTTACCTTAAATTGGAAAGTGGTGCACCAAACTGTTCGTAAGCTACAGTTTTTCAAATGATGAAACCGATAATTGTTCTTTGAAATCAGCCTTTTTTGCAATCTGCAGCTTCCCACACATATCGAATGCCGGATGTTATGTGATGATATGGATGTTCAGCTCTAGTGTTATCACCCTTCAAAACAGTATAAGGAATTGATAGCTCTTATTCAAACGGCTGAGTTCAAAAAATAACACCATAAAATCGTCATTTTCAGAATTTTTGAGATTTTATTTATTTACCCGCTTTATATGCGAAATAGAATCGACTTAAACTGTTGATGTATACTACTTACATCACTTGAGCTTATGTTAAATTGAATTTCCAGACGATTTATTGAGTCAAGAAAAAAAGGAAAAATAGTACGCGACAGAACTTTCTTACCAACCTAATATGAGAGACTATCTGAGTGGATGAACATATGCTTGGCACTAGAGAAAAATCGAATTCCTCCAAAATTAGTGTACGTGTAGTACTCAGTGAGTATAGCTCACACCCCACTTCTGGAGCGATATGAGAGACTTTTCGACTCAGTGAACATATGCTTGGCAAAGTGCAAAAAATCGAAATCGCCCTAAATGTGCCCACGTGTAGTACTCAATGAGACTAGCTCACCCACCACTTATGGAGTGATCTAGGTCGCCGTTAATAAGGCTTAAGCACGTTACCGTAATCAGACGAAGTTTCGATTTCGCTTTTGATCTGAACGGCACATATATCAAAAGATCCGCCGTTGCCTGTTTACAGCTTTTGGAAAGAAATTATTAGATCTGTAGCTTAATCGATATGGATTTCATGTTCAATCAATTAGCTCGACTGACGCTTAGCTAAATAACCACTCACATCACCGTTTTTCCTATTTTTCAAAAAATTCAAGAAACTACCGTACCTTCAAATGAAATTTCAAAAAATAGGTAAAACGGTGATTAGAGTGGTTACTTAGCTTAGCGTCAGTCGAGCTAATTCATTGAACATGCAAACCATATTGATTAAGCTACAGATCTAATAATTTCGTTCCAAAAGCTGTAAGGTACGGTAGCTTGTCAAACTTGTTTTGGCAATTTCTCAAAAAACGTATTTTTACTTATTCTTTTTTTTCTACGTTGATAGTCATCAGCGTGTGCTACAAAATTAAAGAATAAAAAGGGTCAATACCCACACATCTGAGCGATCTACAGAGGAAATTGCTCGACTATTCGATTTTTCGCGGCGAGCAGAAAAGCGAATAGGGTGAAACTTGGTGGCAGCAATCATCGTAAGTGCGCCGACCACTTGTGATATAACTCGTTCAAAATTATTGCGAAAGAGCCAAAGTTGAATACCGTAATCTTGAATACTATGTTTGGCGCATATCACTCCGCGTGTATATCGCTCCAAAAGTGGGGTGTGAGCTATACTCACTGAGTACTACACGTACACCAATTTTGGAGGAATTCGATTTTTCGCTAGTGCCAAGCGTCTACACAAAAATGTTCAATCACTCAGATAGTCTCTCTTATGAATTTGGGTACCTTTAGGCTTGTGACTTCGACCCTCAAAGTTGCGGAACCAGAGAATCATTCCGGGCTTCGTGGCACCGGGTCGGTCATCGTGGTAGCCACCCTTTAAAAACTAGATTTCGTGATTTTGAGTTTGAACCTCGCTAGATTCAGTGGTCCCTTTCTCAAACATGAAAGGAAAGATTCTGATAAAATTTTACCAATGCATAGATCTTGATGCGCTCTTTAAAATGAGTGGCGCTTATGGTTCTCTAAGTCGGCAACTGGTGGGAGTTATGACCCTGCGTGTGGTTCAAATGTCGTCCGCCCGGAAAGGGGTGGTCTGAGATTGATAAAATTGTTTCAAATCATTTCAACCACATTCAGGGCCATAACTCCCACCAGTTGCCGACTTGGACAACCGTAAGCCACTCATTTTAAAGAGCGCATCAAGATCTATGCAATGGTAAAATTTGATCAGAATCTTTCCTTTCATTGTTGAGAAAGGGACCACTGAATGTAGCGGGGTTTAAAGCCAAAATCGTGGAATCTAGTTTTTACAGATCGATAGAGCTTTTGAAAAGAGTGGGGGTCACTCTAAGATGATTTTTCGCTAACATTAACCGAAATCAAGTTATAAGGGCTCAAAGGTGGATACCACGATGACCGACCCGGTGTCATGAAGCCCGGAATGATTATCTGGTTTCGCAACTTTGAGGATCGAAGTTAGATACCAAAAGCTGCTTGAATCCATAGAAATCTCAAAAAAGGATATTTGCCCCATTCCCAGAGTCAGCTCGATTCTCTCGTAAGAGGCGTGATATGCAATCAATCAATAATCACGTAATTGGTTGAGAAGGCCAGACCGAACCTCTTCCTTCTGAATTAATATTGATCTGATAATACCACTGCTAGATTCCATTTCTTCCCTGATAGAATCACTAACCGAAGTATGTAATTCGTACTGCACCTAACAATCGAGTGTTAAAACGTCGATGAAGACTGCCCAATAGTTACAGATCTCTCTCATCCTCAATGACCGGTCCCACCTCTTTATCAATTCATGAAGAATTAGGAAATATCGATTGGACACAGATAAAACATTATTATTCCAATACGTCATAACTTGCATAACAATTACAAAAGATATACGAAAATACAAATAAATAATGAAAGGCAGATATTTGAAAAAAACGGTATTTTCAGGGACAGGCTTTTGCATCCTCATGCTTGATTCTCAGGCGGCTATTTCTTCTTGGGCCGATGTTGTACACAATCAACTTATAATGGCCGATGTTTTGTTTGGTTACAGTATTTGGCAGAAACATGTCACGACCAATGTTCCCATCGTAGAGGATTCTCTTCCCCGAGTGTTCGAAAATCTGTGGAATGCAAAGATATATATTTAATACTATATTCAACTTGTATACCTTGATGAGACGTTCAATATCAGAAAATTTGATGGGCGCGATGTCGTCGCGGTTATCGAAAAATGCAAGTCTTTCACACTTGCGACTGATCATGTCATGAATGATGGGAAGTAAGTCGGGATTGGGAGTATCATCTTCCCGCTCGCCAAGCAAAATGCCAATTGATTTCACCCGATCAGCAATTTGCTGCAGGAACTTGATCGAATCAGAAAAAATGTCCTTCGAGCATTCAAAATATCACAGGAAATGTGCATAAAACGAGAAAAATCGGTGAGCGCCCCCTTATTCTTCGCAACGCGCTGTCGAGACGGCAATTCTACATCTCCTTCCTCTCACCTTTCGTCAATCGAGCCACTGGGAAGCGCACATGATCGGGCTTGACATTCTTGACGAGGTCAATAAAGAGTGGACTGAAAGTAATTGTTTGTTCTGAAATTCATTGAATTCTCACTTGCTCCCATTGCTTTTTCTTTTCGAACTAGGCATCAACAGTTTTCGGATGTTCTTTCTTTCGAAAAATTCGAAGCATGCTTGAATAATTTCGGGAAGATCTTCCAATGTGAGCTGGTAGTATAATGCTCTCGTGCAGTGCGGTTTCAGGAGCCCGAACAAAAGTCGAACGTCCTCCAACTTTCGAACTTCCACTACAATATACTGCAAAACATATCCTTTAAAAGCGCAGCATTTTTTAACGTTTTACATAAAAAAAGGCCAATTAGCTATGATTTTAGGCAACGCGCAAGAGAGTGAGCAATTCGGAACACATTTCCGTTTTGCGAACCGCGCGGTTATTTGCACATTAAACACTAACCCATATTTTAAAACGTGTCCGTGGATCAATGCATCTGAAGGTCGAATCTTTGAGCTTCAATTGTATTTTCGAGAATGCGCATTGTATGCCAACTTTCCACATCTGATAGTGTCTGGCAGCATGATAGAAGTAGAAAATGATTTTCCATACACTTGTATCCTGAAAAATATTCATTAGTTTCCAGTACTTCGCAGTACATTCATTCCCCCGATATTAGCTTAATGAAGCGTAATGGGTTGATGATATCTATATCTATTGGGGTGTCCGGAAAGTTCGTATAATGCTTCGGAAAAAAGTCAGTTTGCGATCAAATGAAGTGATTGCGCAATCTGTTTGTCAACAATGTATTGCATCATTCTGACGTTGAGTAGTGAGAGGATTTAATCAGTCTCCTAGTTGCTACATTGAGTCTTGTGATGGACTCCCATCTCTACCTCCGAGCAGTTTTACTTCATTACTACCGTCTTGGCCGATCCGTGAAGGAGGCCCACTCTGCCCTGGCCCAGTCGGAAGGAGCTGACGCCCCCTCCATACCCTTCTGCTATAAGTGGTTCTCCCGCTTCAAGAAAGGGGAGTGTGGTCTCGATGATCAACCCCGCTCTGGACGCCCTCCCTCCCTCGATCAGCCTCTCGTTCTCCGCACACTGAAGCGCAAGCCCATGGCCAGTGTGCGTGAGTTGAAGAAGGATACTGGTACTCCCAGATCAACGGTGTCCGATATCCTCCATCGATCTGGGAAGAAGCCGAAACTCCCACAAGTGATTCCCCATGACCTCTCCCCCGAACAGCTGAAAAATCGTGTTCAAGTCTGTCGGGAATTACTCCATCGTAGATCCAATCTTCGATGGGTCAATTCCATCATCGCTACAGATGAGAAGTGGATCACGTACGATAACCCTGTGAGGAGATTGCAATGGGTGGATTCAGATGAGAAGCCCACGCCCGTCCCGAAGAAGGAAGAGCACGGAAAGAAGGAACTCCTCTGCTTCTTCTTCTCAGTGCTCGGTCCCATCTACTGGGAGATCCTCGCCCCTGGCACCAGCATCAATGCCGACCTCTTCTCTGAACAACTGGAAGAAGTCGCCCACAGAACCCCTCCCAGTCTTGTGAGCGAGGGCAAAATCCTTCTTCTGATGGACAATGCTCGCCCTCATCGCTCGAAATTGGGGGATTTACTATGGGGGAATTATCGACGTTAAAAAATAACCAAGTCTGGAAAGGTCGATAACAGCCTAGTAAAACCCTAGTGGGAGGACAGAAATAGGAAAACTTGTCAACATAGACACCCGCTCATTTCGTGTGGAGATTCCATCGGAAGAATAAAAACGATTGGGTTATTTGTATAGAAGCCAGAAAATCGATATTATCAGTACTTTTATCAACCAACAGGCTTTATCGTCGAATAACTCGAAAACGGGTGATTTTTTAGCTATCTTGCTCAGAAAACAGTTTTCTCCGTCTCAAAAAGAGCTTTCGATTTAATTTTTTTTAAATCTTGATTGGAGCACTATGAAGTGAAATACAACCAATAGACGTTTTGGGCAAAATTGGGCTATGTCCAGGAACTTCCATAGTAAATCAATATCGGGAAGCCAGTTATATGAAATACGTTCAACGTAGCCCCCCACTAATTTTGTGCGTAGAATTCATAGAAGCAATAAAACTCGAAAGTTAGGGTACCAGTCGAAATACGACCGATTTCTCGACATGAATATCGGTTTTCCGATAAAATGGCTATGAAAACAGCTTCCCTCGTTTTGGACGTTGCTTACACTTTTGTAGAGCTCGTCATTACGAGCAAAATGAGCACAAAAAGTGCCCTCTACGAAGAAAGAAAATGGACGAGCTGAAGATCGAGAGGATTCCCCATCCACCGTATTCCCCGGATCTCTCCCCATGCGACTACCACTGCTTCCGCTCTCTCTCTGACTTCTGCAAAGGAAAGAAGTTCAAGAATCGAGATGAAGTTGTGAGGGCTTTCGTGAACTGGGCGGTCTCGAAGAAACCCGCATTCTGGAGGAGAGGAATCGAGACCCTGCCCAATCGCTGGAGGGAGGTAGTGAGAAAGAAGGGGGCATACATTGGTCACTGAGAATTGTAAAGCATTGAATAAAAAATAAAAACAAAAAATTATACGAACTTTCCGGACACCCCAATATATCATCAACGCATTACGCTCCATTAAGCTAATATCGGGGGAATGAATGTATCTAAAGATTGCATCATTTTATTCAATTGCTTACGTCTGGGAGGGCGTCGTTGCAAATTTTGACGTGAGCTACCTTCGTCTTCTTTATATTCAGAATAGAGCGATCGATCATTTCCTTCACTGGTCTGCACACCTAAACACAATACTAATAGATTTTTTTAATGTTCGAAAGCACGAAGTTCAGGAACAAGACGGTATGCGACATGAAAGGAAATGATGCGAATCGCGCGCTTTTTAAGCTTATTTATTTAATCCGAAACTAGGTGTGACTTGTGGTCTCTAGATAATAGTTATGACCATAGTTGCCCACCACTGGCGGCGGCTTGTCAGGCAGTGCGTAACCATGAATAGGGGTTCATGGTGGTCGCCGGCGGCGTGGGTAACTATGGTTATGACAGTAGATATGTCGTCTTAATGGCCAGTTTGCACTATTCAGGAAACAAATGCTCAGTCAAATTGTTTGGAAAGGCAAGTTCTAGAGATGTGGAAGACAATTGCTGCCTTACGGGTTGAAGATTTTAAAGCGTACCTCTCTCATCACCATTAATGACTTGTCCTCTAAGAAGGACCACACCTTTTCAAAGTCTTTGGCGGGCAGACTTGGAAGGCTCACCACAGCACGAATAAGTTGGGACCGTTGTAAAATCGAATCTTAAATCGAATTTAATTGAAATTGAATATATTGGGCGAAAAGGGGAGCCTGGAAAAGTAAGCGAGGAGAGAAGAATGAAGCATCTCGAACTGCTCAAGGACGCCTCGGCAGGGTGTCCGTCGAAAAGTAAGAGCGGATGCATTGAAGGGAAGGAGAGAGATGCCAGAGGGGACACTACCTCTCTCGCTTCTCATTCCATCACACTCCCATCCCGGTTATGAATCTCTCAACTCGGGAATATTCTTATGGACTGCTACAGAACAATCGATAAAGCAAGCGACAATGACAGAAACATGAGAACAAATCTTATTTTTTTCGTGCTTTGGGATGTCAGCTCTTCAATATTCACTTATGATTCCTTTTCACCAATTTAGTAGGGAAGAATTCAATAAGTCAAAAATAAAAAGAGATTTCCCTTGTGTCCATTGCCAATCAGAATAAGTAGTCATGCTTTATCACGGGTCTCTTGTAAGAATGCAGGAACGCTGGCTAGTAGAAATATTTTGATTGGTGGTCAGGAGAACGCACAAACTTAGCGGGGTCAGCGTTGAACGTCTTTCATATAGCTGGTTTCTCGATATTGATTTACTATGGAAGTTCCTGGACATAGTACAATTTTGCCCAAAACAGTCTATTGGTTGTATTTCACTTCAAAGTGCTCCAATCAAGATTTAAAAAAAAATTAAATCGAAAGCTCTTTTTGAGACGGAGAAAACTGTTTCTGAGCAAGATAGCTAAAAAATCACCCGTTTTCGAGTTATTCGACGATAAAGCCTGTTGGTTGATAAAAGTACTGATAATATCGATTTTCTGGCTTCCTATACCAATAACCCAATCGTTTTTATTCTTTCGATGGAATCTCCACACGAAATTAGGGGGTGTCTATGTTGACAAGTTTTCCTATTTCTGTCCTCCCACTAGGGATTTACTATGGGGGAATTATCGACGTTAAAAAATAACCAAGTCTGGAAAGGTCGATAACAGCCTAGTAAAACCCTAGTGGGAGGACAGAAATAGGAAAACTTGTCAACATAGACACCCGCTCATTTCGTGTGGAGATTCCATCGGAAGAATAAAAACGATTGGGTTATTTGTATAGAAGCCAGAAAATCGATATTATCAGTACTTTTATCAACCAACAGGCTTTATAGTCGAATAACTCGAAAACGGGTGATTTTTTAGCTATCTTGCTCAGAAAACAGTTTTCTCCGTCTCAAAAAGAGCTTTCGATTTAATTTTTTTAAAATCTTGATTGGAGCACTATGAAGTGAAATACAACCAATAGACGTTTTGGGCAAAATTGGGCTATGTCCAGGAACTTCCATAGTAAATCAATATCGGGAAGCCAGTTATATGAAATACGTTCAACGTAGCCCCCCACTAATTTTGTGCGTAGAATCCATAGAAGCAATAAAACTCGAAAGTTAGGGTACCAGTCGAAATACGACCGATTTCTCGACATGAATATCGGTTTTCCGATAAAATGGCTATGAAAACAGCTTCCCTCGTTTTGGACGTTGCTTACACTTTTGTAGAGCTCGTCATTACGAGCAAAATGAGCACAAAAAGTGCCCTCTACGAAGAAAATTGGCTAATATGTGTAAATTGGAAGAGGTAGATCATAAAAATCGATAATGTGCAGATTTCACCGAACCGAGTGGATTGATCTTCTTCCGATAACCAATCATGTCCATGAACCAAGTTTAATCAAAATCTGAGATACAAAATATTTTCTAGTAGCCAAACGAGTAAGTTTTCCTACACTTTTACAGGAGACCCGTGTTATAGGCACACTGTTAGTACGAACAATTTTGATTAACACACGTCTTCTGAGAGATTGCATGAAATCGAGACCCGCCTTTGACAAAATGTTCAAAGTGCTCGGATCTCTTCGAGATTATCATGGTAGGTGTCCCTAAGGCCCAGTGTCTTTTTGTGCGTACGGATTCCGCGATTTCTTAAAACTGCCTAAAAGCCGGCTCTTGAAAAAAATTTGAAAATTAATAAAATGCTTCAAAATTGAGCTAGAGTTTTGTTCAAAACACCAAAATGACCGCCTTTTCAAGCAGAACAAGTTTTATGTTGACACTTTTTATATTGAGAAAAGTCTAAGTTTTGAAAAGTTCAAAAATCATTTGTTCGCCTTCAATTTTTCTCATTTTTTCGCCGTCGTGAACAAAAAGTTGCCCTTGCATCCTGAGATTTTATCAGAATCGTAATCTGCTACCTTTTCTACCCCAGGGAAAAATTTTTCACGAAAATCGAAGGTATAGTATTCATCGATTTTTGACCTCAAACATGGCGAACCTCGTTTTTTCAAACAAAATCCAAAATTTCATGATGTCATATATAAGTTATTATCGCACATGGATATCTTTTATTCCCGTTTTCAATGTTTACTGACCTATTTATAAAAATTTCCATTGAAAAAACCGAAGATTTCAATACTTCATAAAATCATGAAATCTGAGAAATTTTGTGAAAAAATTCGGTTTTGTGAAGTATTGAAATCTTCGGTTTTTTCAATGGAAATTGGTATAAATAGGTCAGTAAACATTGAAAACGGGAATAAAAGATATCCATGTGCGATAATAATTTATATATGACATCATGAAATTTTGGATTTTCTTTGAAAACACGAGGTTCGCCATGTTTGAGGTCAAAAATCGATGAATACTATACCTTCGATTTTCGTGAAAATTTGTTCCCTGGGTAGAAAAGATAGCAGATTACTATTCTGATAAAATCTCAGGATGCAACGGCAACTTTTTTTTTCACGACGGCGAAAAAATAAGAAAAATTAAAGGCGAAAAAAAGATTTTTGCACTTTTCAAAACTTAGACTTTTCTCAAGACAAAATGTGTCAACATAAAACTTATTCTACTTGAAAAGGCGGTCATTTTGTTGTTTTCAGCGAAACTGTAGCTCAATGTTGAATGATTTTATGAATTTTTTAATTTTCGAAATTTCAAGAGCCGGCTTTTAGGCAGTTTTGAGAAATCGCGGAATCCGTATGCACAAAAAGATACTGGCCCTTAGGGACACCTACCATGATAATCTAGAAGAGATCCGAGCACTTTGAACATT
Source organism: Pristionchus mayeri (assembly GCA_036245805.1). Taxonomy (NCBI): domain Eukaryota; kingdom Metazoa; phylum Nematoda; class Chromadorea; order Rhabditida; family Neodiplogasteridae; genus Pristionchus; species Pristionchus mayeri. The sequence goes on along the minus strand of BTRK01000003.1, from coordinate 19,051,726 downwards.
TTGTCAAACGCCACCTGCCATCTCTCAGAAGACGTGTGTTAAACATTTTATTATTATTATTATTCGTGCCAACTTTAAAAACACACAAAGTAGATATATGTGCAGCAATGAACTCGAATTGAAAAAAATAAAAACTCAAGTATACTTTTCAAACGCCCAAGTGTTTAATTTCCAAGTGGTTATTTCGCCCTTGGAATCTTTCTGGAAATACATTGACTTGATATTTTCCGATTATGGTGTAGAATCGGGGCATATCAATTTCTGCGCGGAACGTAACTCTCTTTCCCGAGTGATGGAAATGCTGCAGCGAAAATATGTTTGAAAGAATATTATACTAATATTGAATACCTGGATAAGACGGTTGACATCGGAAAATTTGATGGAAGCGATATCATTTTCGTGGTCTCGGAGTTCAAGCGTTACACACTTGCGGCTGAGCATGTTTCGAGTGATGGGAAGTAAGTCTGGACTGGGCGTCGCATCGCCTCTCTCTTCGAACATTATCTTGATCGATTTCACCATGTCGGCAAGTTGCTGTAGATACGGGATCGAATCTGCAAAAAGAACGTGTAGAGAAACCATTTATTTATGTGATCCCAGTTTCTCTTTTGGGTGTGATCAGGGAATACCGTGCTGAGTATGCATCTAAGATAGGTGGTCAAACATTAATTATTATGGTTTCTTAGTAAATGATGATCAACTTTCGAACTTTGCAGGTTGCAGGTAGAGGGCGTGAGAATAGTAAGCGTCCCTAATTCAACATATCATTCAAACCATCTGGAAAGTCAACTTAATCTCACCTTTATTCAATCGATTCAGTGGACGGTACACATCGTCCGGCCTGATTCTCTTGACTAAATCGAGAAAGAGTGGACTGAAAGTAATTCAGTAATTCTATAAATGCGAAGGTATCGAAAACTCACGTGATTCCTTTGCTTTCTCTGAACGAATAAGGCATAAACAGTCTAGGAATTTTCTTAGTTTCGAAGAAGTCGAGGCAGGTTTGAATCATTTCTGGCAGATCATGCAATTCGAGAATGTCGTATTCTGCTCTCGTGCAGTAGGGTTTAAGAAGCTCGAAGAAGGCTCGAACATCTTCCGTTTTCCGAACTTCCACGGTCATACCCTGAAAAAAATATTTCAAAAATTAAAGCATTTTCTGAAAGTTATATATTAAAGGTACCACGAGTATTATTAGCTGTGTCAATAACGATTTCCTAAAAGAATAATGAGTTTGTTGAAAAAACACAATTGGGGAACTAGTAAGTTCTAATTTTAAAAGTGAATTCATGCCGTGAAAAAGTCGAGCTGAAGAGGAAATATTTGAATACCCGCAATTTCGGGGGTACGACATTTGCGCAACAGAGCGCCATTCGCTTGAGAGTTGGCATATCTACTTGGGAGTTGTTTCATTGTTATCAGTATGCGATGCCATACCTTTGCATATATAAATCTTGTTACCAGGCGATATTGAGTTTCAACGTATAGGGGTTCATGGAAATCCCCAAACCATGAACCCCGGGTCGTTGATTTCGAGAGAAACTCAAGGTCGCCTATAAACGAGAATTGTACATGCCAAGGAATGGCGGCGCAAACTGATAAAAATGATACAACTCCCAAGTTGATATGTCAACTCTCAAGCGAACGGCGCACCGTTGCGCAAATGTCGTACCCCCGCAATTTCATATCTCGAATCCCAGTATGGATATCGACTTGAAAATTGATATATGGGGTGGAAAATCCATTTACACCCCATATTCCAATTTTCAAGTCTTTAGCACTGCTGGGAGCCGAGATATGGAATTGAGGGAATTCAAATTTGAACTTTCCAACCAAGATATTTTCACGGCATGAAGGCAACAAGCTAATGTGATAAAAAGAGATTCTACATTGGCATTTTTCGAACCGCACGTTAGTTCGGGCTCTTCATGTTGCCCCTCCCTAAAACTAACCATTCCTTCGTAGAATTGTAAGTATGAATCTTTAAGCTTCATTTCTTTCTTCGACAGTGCATTTTCCATGGCGATCTTCCACATGTGATAATCTCTCTCCTGATAGAAGGCGAAAGTGATGCTCCATTCTTCCGGCCTTACTACACTTGTTTCCTGAAAAAAATATTCATTATAAAATTTCCCCCGCTCTTTCCCGCGAGCTCGCTCTGACTGAGCATGAAGATGAACCTACTCTTCTATTTCAGCTTAACCACCCTCATTGCATTTGCTCTAAAAATTAAAGAATAAAGAATTAACGGAAATTGCTCACTTCTTCCCAGTGGACGCTGTTGCCTATTTGGACACAACCAACCTTCGTGTTCTTGATATTCAGAATCGAGCTATCGACCATTTCTTTCACTGGGCTGCACACCTAAATCAATACATGTTGAGAAACAATTCTAAAATGAAAGGATCATGAAATGCGTTGTCAAATCTTTACATTAAATTGGCACAAAATACGAATGCATGAAACATTGCATTTGTCTGCTCAAAAGCTCAAAAGCGGCCAGAAGATCCAACCAATCGTTTATCATGCCATCTTCCACGCAAATGGTTGTCAAAGAATCTTGCAGGCCCTTTTCCAGTAGAATTATTGTATGGTACACGTACCTTTCTCATCGCCAGAAGCGACTTCTCATCAAGGAAGGTGAAGACGTTGACGAAGGCGTTGAGAGGGAGATTTGGAAGATGCATCGAGATACGAAGTTTATGCTGAGAAGGTTGAAATGCCGCTTCTGAAATAGAAGAGAATAGGAGAATAAGCGATGAGAAAGCAGAATAAAGAGTGAAGCATCATGAAAAAACTTCTCAAGGACAGTCCATGATCGGAAGTATCCGCCTAAGGCGTGAGTAGATGCACTCAAAGAAAGGAGAGATATGCTAGAGGGTATGTCAATGGATTCCTTTCTCATCAGATTACAGCCGAATCCCACGAGACCGGAAAGCTCTATGCCTACTAGCATACCTTCCTCTAAACATGAATGAACCCCGAGCTGGTCGTAGATATGACCAGCCGGACTCTCACGCAACGCGACTGCGTCGCACAAGTCAATCCGTTTAACCGTGTAAATAAACAGTCACTCCTCGTATTTTGATGGACCTGCTAAGTCTACCTGCCAATGCTTTCTTCCACGTATGCTCCTACCTGAACGACATGTCATTATTGGATCTCAGAAAGGTACATACACTATTAATAAACTTTTTTTGTGAAAATAATTTTTAAAATTGCTTGTTGAGCAAAAAAATGAACAGGGTTTCCTGTGTTTGTTCTTTCTAATTTCCAAGCATGGACCAATCATTCGTGAGCTTCCATAAATCCCCAACTCCTTTTAGGTCAGCAAGGGGGCAAAGGATACAGTGGATCGCTGGATCTTGAACAGCAAGAAGACGAAAGTGTCTGAGATTTACATCGAGCAAATCATCGAACAAATAATCGACCAAGAAGTGAGCAATTTGATGAAATACTTTAATCTTGATCACCAACGTATTAATAGTCGTTAATGTTGGGGAATTAATAGTCGTTATACATGACACAGTAGAGTTGGACAAAATAGGTTGCTCTTTAGGTTCAAGGAGCTCGGGGAGATGCGTTTGTTGGTGGTCGGGGAGATAATGAATAATTTCAGGAAAGCGTATGGGTAGTCAAACCGGGCGAATGGAGCATCAGCTTCTCCTTCTATGATATCAGAGATTATAATTTTTGGAGAAACGGCTTGCGCTATGCGCTATCGCATAAAGAATTCAACCTTCAAGATTCAGAAACCCGATTCGAGGAGCCGGTCAGTATTATTAATTTTTTACTATTCGAGTTACACGCACTTATAATTTTGGGAAACATTAATAAATTCTTTTCAGGTTATTTTCGTTGAAGTTCGGCAGTTGGAGCATGTTCGAATGTTTTTCGAACTCCTCAAACCATGCTGTAAGAGAGCAGAATACGGTGACCTCACATTGCAATCTCACCCGGACATCCTACGACCTCTCCTGGATTTCTTCGCTACGAATACTATTCGTGAACTGTTCCTGCGTCGAATCGAGGATGAACGAATTGACGTTTAGTGAGCAGTATATACATTTTCTGAAGAAAAACCTATATTTTCAGCCCGATGTTCATTGATTTTATCAAGATTGTCAATCCGAAAGATGTGCGCTGTCAATTACATTTACTGCACAAACGTGAGTTCGGGTCAACAGTGAATTCAACAAATATATGTCAAATATTTTTTTCCAGATTCGATCTCTTTTCTGCGAGACCTGGCTGACTTGGTGAAAACGATCAAGATTTTCCTCGGAGAACGAGGAGACGCTGTTCCGAGTCCCGATGTCGTACCTATCATCAGGGAAATGCTGAGCAGACACTGCGCAGAGCTCGATTTCAAGGATTACGCCTATGATGAATCCTCGATTGACGGAACCGATGCTGAACGACTTCTCCAGGTGATGTCATAATATATTCAATGCCATCTAAGGTCGATTCCAATTGCAGTTTCTTCACCATTCCAACAGGATAATTACTTTCAATGGCTGCATACAAGGAGTAGCACCGATGAATATTGTTGTCGGCAAATATAAAGTGACTGTGCTCCAAGGCGATGGAAATAACTATCTGAGAATTAAGCACTTGGAAGCTTGAAGATAATCGAAACATCGATTTAAATTGTTATTATTACAGCGATTTTATGCATTCTTTTCCATTTCGAGACACAACACTGGTCGAATTTTCTTTGTCATATCACTTTGTTCATAAATGATGACTTATTTGTTTACATTTTTGTTGGACACGAGATGCCATCAACGTTTAATAAAAGTATTTGCTCTTCGGTAACATGACAACATGGGATGGAAGGCTCTGTTCTATGCATCTCATACTTTTTTTCGATAACTGAAACAAAATGGCTTTGCAAGGAATGGCAATCTTCATTCTGAATTCACTCTCGCTTTTTTGACAGGTGAGAAGAAAGATTTAAAAGAGTCATGTCTTGCAAATACATCCCGATAGCTGACAACTGGGCGAGATTAGTGCCAGACAGACTACATCAGTGAGTGAAGGTCACCAAGATCGAGGAGGCGATTTTCTAAGGTCACAGGGCCCATCTCAGTCAGGGAGGAATCGAGGGCTCCAAATGGAGGAAAACGCGATCGATGAGTTGTTGAGACGAAAAAAAACATAGCTGTCTGTAATAGGCGTGACCCACGGGAACGGTCCGCAACGCGAGAGCGACGCGCGACGCCAAACCGTTTGAACCGGTTAAATAAACAATCATAGGCCCTATTCCGATGAGCTTTCTGAGCCTTCCTGTCAATGCTTTCGCAAACGTCTGCTCCTTTTTGGATGACAAGTCTCTAATCACTCTCAGAGAGGTAAACGCTTCTTGTACACTCAACTGTGAATAGATTTACAGTTATAGTTTTGTTTTAGAATTTAAAAAGAGATGAATAATTCCGGTAGTTTAAATCTAAGCATCGAGTCCTTTGGTTACCCATTACTGTTGATATGGCACTTTCGTTTCCCTCTATCTAGCTCACTATCTAGCTAGTGCGATAGAACGGGAAAGCACACCAAACTAGGAGTGTCACGTGCTGAGAACTCCAATCTAGTAGCCCTAATTGTTTGCGTTGTAAGGTCAAACTTTATAAAGCACGGATTACTTTTATAGCCTGCTGAGTACTTATATCTTGTTTTTACTGCTCATCCTCCCGTTCCTTCAAATCTCTTTTAGGTATGCAAGCCAGTGAAGGACATGGTCGATAATTTCTCAATAACAAACAAACCGCGGTTCGCCGAGTCTTCATTGAAGAACGCATCTCTCAACCCGTGAGTTATTTGTAATGAAAAATTGAGAACAAATAATATTTTTGCAGGAGCCGTTGGGTGACTGGGTGCACATCCCGGGCGAATGGAGAGTAGCTTTCACCTTCCACAACAACAGATTATAACATGTGGAAACTATGCATACAATGTCTACTAACACAGAACGAGACAACTATTGATGATTTCAAATATAAATTCTCGGAGCCAGCAGGAATTATCAGCATAGGGGTAACGCGAGCGAGTGTAGGAAATCTCAAGTTGAATGTTTTACAGCAAATTTCCGTGAACGTTGTGAAGTTCGAGCATGTTCGTGCTTTCTTCGAGCTCCTCAAACCTCATGTAAGGAGCGTTGAATATGGAGCTCTACAATTCTACGACATACCTGAAACGATTCTAACCTGCTTGGAGTTTTTCGATACGAAGGATATTCCCGAATTGTGCATGCGTCGTTGGGATGAAGAAGGAGAGGGCATATAGTGAGAATCCATGAATTCAAAGTATGTAAACCTATATTTACAGCCCAATGTTCATGGACTTCATCAAGAATGTCAAGCCCAAGAAAGTCATCTGTCAGTTGAGATTACTGACGAAAGGTGAAACGTTCGCAATGAATTCAATACAGTTCTGCAAAAAAAGTGCTTTATTTATAAATATTTGATTGATTTCCAGATTTGTTTCCCTTTCTGCAGCAACTTGCTGACAGGGTTGAAAAAATTGTGATTTGTCTCGGGGAACGAGGGAACGATATTCCGAACCCCTACGTCGTTCCCCTCATTCGTGACATGCTTAATCGAATGTGCGAATGGCTCGAATTCATCGATCATGCCAATGATATCGCCTCGGTTAACGATCGGGATGTTGAACGACTCCTGCAGGTATGCACTTTTAGCAGATTCTCAATTATTTTTTGTTTCAGTACTTCCACCATCCGGGAAATAAATTCACTTTCGAAGGCGTGCTTGATCATGACCTGATGTACACCCAAATCGGCAATTATGAAGTATCTGTGGCCCGAACCGATATGGGTATGCATGAACCCCAGAGAATTCAACACTTGGACATCGAAGAAGAAGATCGTCACTGAACGCATTTTTCCATTTCGAGCATTAATAAGATATAATTACATTTACTACAGCATGTTTGCATTGTTTGTATATCTGTGATACTTATTTTCAATTTGTGATGGTAATATAATATCGATTTTTCCTCATATCGGCCTACTGATAAAAGTTGACTATAATTGTTGAAGTAGGAATCCGGAAATCCACAGAGGCCTTCAAAGGATATGAAAAGGGTACACGAAAAATTCGATCGCGTTATCGATCCAACACTCCACCCTGTCCGAGCGGCATTCCCTTGTCAGCTGGCAGTAATAGGCGTCACAGCGCCTCAGCGCGCATTGCCACTTCGAACAAGGCAATCCCGTTTTGGCTGAGGGGATCAAGTAATTCGTTAGTTCACATCGCCATGGACTTTCTTTGTCTTCGTGAACATGCTTTCGGTGTCGTCTGCTCATACTTGAACGACAAGTCATTAATCACGCTCAGAGAGGTACGTATTTCCAGACAACTGTGAACAGCCCATAAACATATTGGTGCAAGAGGGCAGTAGGCATCATGACAGCCGTTAATGTGATGCTTGACCATACCTAGCTCAATTCAAAAGCCATTTACTTTCAAAAATTCAGATCCTCATATCATTAAATCGCCGTAACTCGTTCTATAAATTTAGGTTTATAAATTGTAACCCTCCTACAGGCTTATTTGAACTTTCGTCATGCACACGATATCCAATCCATGTTTTGTAGGTGAATAAGGCAGTGAAGGACAAAGTCGACACTTCGATTCTAAACATCAAGAGAAAGCGTGCGCGCCGAATCTTCATTGAACAATGCACACAAGATGACGTGAGAAGTGTTCATAATTTAAAATAAAATTTTAAAATTCGTATTTCGCAGCGACCCGGAGAAGTGACAAGATTTAGTTTAGTTTTCTCAAAAATCAGAGACTTTCAACTCTGGAAAATCGGCTTAAACTCCCTTCTCTGGAAGAAAGATACTAACTTCCTAATATCAGACGCCAACTTTTCTGACAGATTCGGGAGTTGTAAGCACAGTTTTCACTTATTCACTCCAAATGACTTACTTTGCACGGGTCTATTAGCTTGAACGTTCTGAAGTTGGAGCATGTTCGCATTTTCCTCGAGAATCTAAAATGTCATTCTAGTGCAGCCGAATACAGCTATCTCGCTCTGCCAGACCTACCAGAACTCCTCCAGCCCTGTTTCGATTTCTTCAATACGAAGATGCTTTTCGTCGCTGGAAGGAAGAGAGAGAAGACATCTAGTTAGATTCAACTTTTATTGTTTATCGGATGTTTACTTTCAGCACGATGTTTATCGAATTTATCAAGAGATTCGAACCGAATGAAGTTACCTTCGAACTGAGACTTCTGAATAAAGGTTACTAAACTAAAAAAAGACCGTTTACTTTCATTGCATGACGTTCTACAGTGGTTGGCGAGAGGTTAGATAATACAAACAAAGATAGATAACTGTCTCTCATTGACATGATCACTAAGCTCTCGACAATAAATCTAGGAGCAATCTTTGCTAGGCAACAAAAAGAGAATCATATTGCAGATTCAATCCCCTTTCTGCAGCAGCTTGCTGAGATGGTGAACAAAATCAATATTTATCTCGAAAAGCGGGGCGATGAGAAGCCCCATCCCCACTTCGTTCCCATCATTCGAGATATGCACCTGGAAGTTGAAGAAAATCAAGAATTTCTATGAATATTTTACACTTTCGTACCTATTAGGCCGTCCAGAAAGTAACGCTCCATTTGAAACATGACATTTGAGCTCGCTTAAAATCCTTTTCTTTAAAGATTTCAAGCTACCTCAGTAGCATGTAGTAGGGGTTTACTTGGGCAATATATGTATATGTTCGAATGGCATCATATGTTTGGATATCCCTAAAATCCAAGTTTTATCAAAAGTGATATTTTCACACTTATCTTAAAATATTTTCTGCTTCTCATATTTTGAGGAGGAAAATAGCCGTAAAATCTCATATAGCGGAGTAAGAAGGCCGTTGGTAGTTCTCTCCAAAAATAGGTCTAAGGTTGTTCCTGCTTCGACATAACTCGAGTAAAACACCATTGGATTCAACTCTTGCCGAGGAAAGACGTCTCAAGCGATAGCGTTTCCTGCTTCGAGATTCAGCCTCCATGATATACTATGGTGCTACATATCGCAGAGAAGCATTTGAACTCACGCCTTTTCTACTCTTAGGGAACATAGATTATCAGTAGTGTTGAATAACTTTTCGTTTTACTACATTTGAGATAGATACATCTATTGTGACGGAGACGCGGTAAAAACAAGTATTTCTGTTGATGTTCAGGTAGGGTCAAGTTCACAAATGAGTTTACTTTCTAGCAATCCTTTTGCAGAAAACTATATCACGTGTCTTCTGAGAGATTGCATGAAAATTAGCCCCATGAGGAACTAGCTGCAAAAGTTTAAGCAATATTTCCAAGAAAAGTATATTAGAGTCCGTTGGGGACGAGGAAACTTATTTACTCGCGATTTGGGCTGGAGCCGGCTTTTAGGCATTTTACGGTCTTCAATCCGGCTCTGTCATATTTCGTTTCGTTTTTGAGCTACAAATACCGCAAAGAGCTCAAAATGCGCGGAAAATTATTCTAAGAAACTTTTATGTTGAGACCTAATCTGTACGAAGTAGCTTTTATGCGGAAAATATCGAAAAACTATCCGTAGATTCATTTAAAAATTCATACTCGGCTTAGGACCCCCGTTCCCCACTTTCTGAACACAGATTCGGAAACTACATACTCATATTAGTCTTACAAAAATAGTTTCCTGAATCGGTAGGGGTGTAAATACGTCGAAGCAAGCTAAAGTATGTGTTAAGTTCGCTAGATCGGAAATATCAATCTCAAAATTTTGAGTCGTAATCACTCACGAACATCTCTTTTTTCATAGTTTTCATATAAAGTGTCAATTTGTTGAAAATGCTGTTGAAAAAACCGAAGATATCCAACTTTCAAAAAAATCATATTTTTCACCTCTGAAATCTCAAATTTACATGTTGCTAACTCATCATTTCGAGATCATTACATGTGCTGGCTATATAGAAGTTATAGTATGCTTAGCCATAAGTGAAAAATTGTGGTACTGAGCACCTCCACAATTTCGATCCTCGAACTTCTGATCCTCGAATATCGAAGATCGACAACGTCGGTGAAATAAAAAATACGTTTTTGAAATGGATATTGTAAATTCAGATGATTTCTACCTTTGAAAAATGTTTTTATATGACAATAAATTAAAAACTAACAAAAAAACACGAAACATTTTGAGTTTTTCGAAAATGAATTTTTTTGAATACCGAAAATTTCGCAAATTTTGAAAAGAGAAAATTCACGGATTTTATATTTGTTTCTTATTAATCTTCATACAAAAACATTTTTCAAAAATAGAAATCATCTGAATTTACAATATCCATTTCAAAAACGTATTTTTTATTTCACCGACGTTGTCGATCTTCGATATTCAAGGATCAGAAGTTCGAGGATCGAAATAGTGGAGGTGCTCAGTACCAAAAATTTTCACTTATGGCTAAGCATACTATAACTTCTATATAGCCAGCACATGTAATGATCTCGAAATGATGAGTTAGCAACATGTAAATTTGAGATTTCAGAGGTGAAAAATATGATTTTTTTGAAAGTTGGATATCTTCGGTTTTTTCAACAGCATTTTCAACAAATTGACACTTTATATTAAAACTATGAAAAAAGAGATGTTCGTGAGTGATTACGACTCAAAATTTTGAGATTGATATTTCCGATCTAGCGAACTTAACACATACTTTAGCTTGCTTCGACGTATTTACACCCCTACCGATTCAGGAAACTATTTTTATAAGACTAATATGAGTATATAGTTTCCGAATCTGTGTTCAGAAAGTGGTGAAATGAATTTATAAATGAATTTATAAAATGAATCTACGGATAGTTTTTCGATATTTTCCGCATGAAAGCTACTTCGTACAGAATAGGTCTCAACAGAAAAGTTTCTTAGAATAATTTTTCGCGCATTTTGAGCTCTTTGCGGTATTTGTAGCTCAAAAACTAAACGAAATATGACAGAGCCGGATTGAAGACCGTAAAATGCCTAAAAGCCGGCTCCAGCCCAAATCGCGTGTAAATAAGTTCCCTCGTCCCCAACGGACTCTAATATAATTTTCTTGGAAATATTGCTTAAACTTTTGCAGCTAGTTCCTCATGATCATGCAATCTCTCAGAAGACACGTGATATTCACATGTTGAATTGTATTATCCCTATGTACTACTTTTCGCATGTGGCATAATATTTGCCTTATCAAAGCTATACATGGAATGCTGGGCCAAAACGTAATCAGTTCAACCCTTCGTTGGTGTACCTTTGACTTCATCCTGTGGCCTCAATACCAATTGGACAGGCGTGAACCAATGTGCGATGGAAAGAGTATCAATGCATTCAACGAACATATATAGCAATATGATAAACAGGCGGCAATAACAGACAGGACATCTTAGAATCGAAAATTTGAAAATCGAGCGTTACTTTCTGGACAACCTGATACATCTTAGCTTTGTTTGTAATGTTTTTTTCGAAATATGAGAAGTAAAATATTGAATTCATTTTTGAATGGTGATAAAGGTTTTTTTAATGATTCTGTTGTTACGATATATTTAATTCAAATATGAAGGCAAATGAAGAAAGCTGACAATCTCGCACAATTAGTGACAGATTGGCCTTGAAGGTCACTGAGACGAGAGGAGACGATATTTGTCTATCAAAAGTGAGTCTCTCAGATTGGAGGAAGAGGCAGAGATGCACCTCTCTTTCGTGGTAGAAGGCACGACCAGGCTAGAGTCAGTTTTTGGCGGATTCAGTCTGGAGTGCTCATACTACTTTCCCAGACCTATTTACCTGCTACTTGTTTTGATGGTATTAGACTTTCCCGTCCATGATATGCTAATTCCCCGTCCAGGTTGTGTATGAGCCTGGGTGAAGCGAACTGTCTTTCCTGTATAAATAAGCTGCAATCGCTTCCTCACCCAGAGTAGGACTGAGAAAGATTGCAACTTATCTAGGAAAGCCCGCATTTGTTTGAAGTGTTGGAACAGATGAATTTCAAATTGCTTTGTATAAACCAAAAAACCATATTAGTAAGCCTAATCTAATCTCTCATCATTTGTAATCATAGACGTGACCCACAGCTGTTTATTGCGCAACGTGCCCTAGACGCATAAGATTACACTGCTTTTTTGCCGAGGAAACCGAGTCATCTGCTGGTTCATCTCAGTATGGACTTTCTAAGTCTTCCCGAGCATGCGTTCGGCGTCGTGTGTTCCTTCTGCAACGACAAGTCATTAATGACGCTCAGAGAGGTACGTAAAATTTCAAACTTCTATAAATAGCTCTTAGACTTTTTGAAAATGAGGTTTCGCTGTCCCGCCTAAAATGCTCGATTATCTTGAGATTCCTCTCATAGAATATTATAACTGAACCACTAAAATAATAATATATTATGGTGCCGGTGTTATGGAAACTTCATCAATCACTCTCTGGTGTTGCCTTTATTCTGAACCTAAAACTGTTTTTAGGTGAGTAAGCCAGTGAAGGACAAAGTGGATAAGTTGATTCTGAACATCAAGAGAACGACAGTGTCACATCTCGAAATTGAGGAATGCATGCATTCCGTAATTGATCATGGTATATCTACTTACGTGAGACTCTAACTTAAACAAAATATTCAAACTTACATTTAGCAGCAGCGTGGAGAAAGGGCGAGTATAAATTTTCGCATCGGAACTCGCAGAAACTTTCATTTGTGGAAAATCGGCTTAAACTATGTTCTCTCTAAGTTAAACATGGAACGGATTAAGCAGAATGCTGTTCGTATTTTGGCAAATCGTATTGCCATTCCAAATATCATATGTTGCAGTGGGAAATTGAGTTGAACATTGAATTGGGAAATGTTCGGATTTTTCTCGACCATGTTAAATCTCACTCAAAGGGAGCAGAATACAATTCACTCGCACTATCAGAACTACCTGAGATTCTGCAGCCTTGCTTGGATTTTTTCGATAATCTCAAGAAAATATACATGCGTCGTTGGAGGGGAGAAATGGCGATGCCTAGCATTTAGTAAGAATTCAAGAGCATTTATTATCTAAAGATTCCATTCAGCCCCATGTTCATCGATTTTATCAAGAAAGTCCAACCGAATGAAGTGCTTTGTCAAGTGGAATTACAGAAGAATGGTAAGACTGGGGGGCGAAAGAGCAACGGAGTGCCGTTCGCTGGGGAGTCGAAGTGGAAAGTTGGGAGTTGTTGCGTTGTTACTAGTGTGCGCTCCACTACCTTGTTTAGATCCCCCACATCGGCGGTCTTGAGTTTCAATCCCCACCTATGCTCATGGACCAAAATTGAGAATTTTGGTTGACATTCATGGTTAGATAAACTTCAAATACCGTAATCAATCGATACCCATGATACTCGGTTCCATTAGATACTGGGGTACTGTAATATTGAGTGGTTACGGTATTTGTAGTTTACCCCCCCCCCCTATGCATAGGTGGGGAGTGAGATTCAAGATCGTCTAGGTAGGGGGATCTACTGTCCGGTTGAATCCCATACTGAAACAGGGACTCCCGGGGAATCCCGGGGAGTCTCGCGGAGTCCCGGGGAGTCCCCTCGAGTCCCCTAATTAATTTATTACGACACCGGACGTTCATTTTCAGAATATAAGTCAGGACACGCCTTGTTTTCAATCCCCGATGTGATTCTTCAACGACTGATGCGTTTTAAATATCAAATTTTAATGTTAAAATTTCGCAAAAAGTCGCGATCTTAGGTCTGACCAACCGAAGCGTCAAGCGGACTCATCAGGGTATTATTCTTTATCCCGGTTTCCATTCAAAATTATCCAGTTTTCAGCCGATCGATTCATTTCACGGTTTCCCTTGCTTAATTTTTTACTTTTTAAATTTTTGTTGTAACATTTTAAATATTATAAAACAAGCCAAAAATGGGAAACCGTGAAATGAATCGGTCGGCTGAAAACCGGGTAATTTTGAATGGAAACCGGGATAAAGAATAATACCCTGATGAGTCCGCTTGACGCTTCGGTTGGTCAGACCTAAGATCGCGATTTTTTGCGAAATTTTAACAATAAAATTTGATATTTAAAACGCATCAGTCGTTGAAGAATCACATCGGGGATTGATAACAAGGCGTGTCCTGACTTATATTCTGAAAATGAACGTCCGGTGTCGCAATAAATTAATTAGGGGACTCGAGGGGACTCCCCGGGACTCCGCGGGACTCCCCGGGATTCCCCGGGAGTCCCTGTTTCAGTATGGGATTCAACCGGACTGTATATACAGGGTGTTTTATTGGAGCGCATACTATTAACAACTCGACAGCTGCCAAGTTCCTGCTTCAACTCCCCAGTGAACAGCTTTCCTCGCTCTTTTGTCCGTTGCACTTTTGTTCGCCCCCCTGTAAGACTGGAAATATGTAACAATGCGAGGAATACGGAATATTTTTCAAAAATGAATAATGTTGAGATTCTGCCCCCTTTGTGCTGGAACTTGCCGACTTGGTGAAAACAATCAACATCAGTCTTGGAGAAGGAGATGATGTTTTCCCTCTTCCCGATGTTTTTCCTCTAATTTGTGACATGCTCAGTAGAAAGTGCGATACCCTCGACTTGTGCGATTACAACCAACCGATTGCTTCGATTAAAGCTACGGATGCCGAACGGCTTATCCAGGTGATATTGAATAATAGCATGACCAGAGTGTATGCCAACATATTTTGTTGCAGTACTTCCACCACTTGGGGAAGCGAATCAATTTTAACGCCTCCATTGACATGGAACTGCTTAGGACAGTAATCGGCAATTACGAAGTGAAAGTGGATGACAACAGGGATAACCCGACTAATTACCTCAAAATTCGACACTTGGACATTTGAAAAACCGTTAAGCTATGCATTTTTTAAATTTGTTCTTTCATAGTATATTTCTATAACTCTGTATATTCAAAGCAATTGTCTAACATGGAATATTTTATCACAACAATTTTTCGGCTGACTGAAAATATGAGAAGCAATGAAATTGTGCATTTATTGGGGTGTCCGGAAAGTTCGTATAATGCTTCGGAAAAAAGTCAGTTCGCGATCAAATGCAGTGATTGCGCAATCTGTTTGTCAACAATGTATTGCATCATTCTGACGTTGAGTAGTGAGAGGATTTAATCAGTCTCCTAGTTGCTACAGTTTGAAGCTCGCTATGGCTGTGGAGCCACCCAAGTCCGGCAAATGGAGGTACACATTTTCATTAGCTTATTCGTGATATTTAGAATATTTCAGATTCCTGTCCTACCCAACGACCTGATGTTGATGATCTTCGATGAGCTAACGGATGGAGACAGAGTGCCTCTAGGTACTACAGCAAAAGATTCAAAGAGCTAGATTCCGACCTGGGCAAGAAGAAATTCGACCACATTAAAGATCAGTTGGTCAGTTCAATCATTTTTTTCGTATACGTGAATCATGTAATATTTTAGAATGGGAGCGGAATATCGGGGGAATCAGAGAACGGCTTTGTGGACAAGCAGATTCGATCGGGGCATAGAGAAATGCGACTCTTCAGAGCGGCAAGGACAAATTCACTCACCATTGAAGTAAGACAATTTTTTTCAACTTGCCTAATTTTTTTCATTTTTAGTGCAGAGACTATATCGAACAAGGATTCGAGCAAGAGATTTTGTCCCTGATAAAAACAATTTCGTTCGAAAGCTTGATCGTGGAATTCATAGATATGACGAGCTTGGAGAAACACTTTGCGTATGCGTAGATCACATTTATCACATTTTCTTTTTTTCCCATTTTCAGGTCCATTCTCTCCGTGATAAGGGGTCGAAATCTTGAAAACACTAACGTTCACTTCTCATGGAAAAGATATTGTTCAGAGAAAGAATTGAAATTGACGAGAAAGTTTTTGAAAGGTCTGCCCAAGATGAAGACAATGCGAGTCGAATGGATTTCGCGTAATGATTGGGTTAGTTTGCATTCTTGTCAACGAGCATTGAGCCTTTCCATACTAAATTTCCGAATTATCTCGAAAAGGTCAAAAAATGTTTTCTAGTATTTTGAAAATTCGAATATTTTGTAATTTTTATGCAATCAGGTTCGCCAATTCCCAGTGAGGAAGGTTATCGATGACGAGATTCTTCTCCACTGCGTTTTGCACACGAAACACGCTACTCTGGGAGTGGCAGAGTGTACAGCGGAAGGAATTATGACAGCTTTTGAGGTATGGGGTTGTACGTAGCGATTAAGCAGTACATAGTTCAGAAATAGTTAATAAGCATGTATTCAAATGTATCAAAAACCCCTAATCAAAGTACCCCTAAACAGAATAATATTTTTGAATTCGCGGTTAGTCCCTGAACCGCAAGCCCTAGTGCGCCAATTAAAAACGATACTGTATTATACTGTAGATCGATATCCTAGTCGATTTACAGTATGATACAGTACTCGCATTTGAATTGGCGAGCTATGGCTTGCGGTTCAGGGACTAGCCGCGAATTCAACAAAAAAAATTATGTTTAGGGTACTAAAGATTAAAAGTGTTACAGAGAATAAATAAGAGAGACTAATTTGCAGGCGGCCTGTCAGTCCAAGTCTTTCACAAGCGTCACCTTTATCCCTCCAGCCTCAGAAGTTCGACGTATTTTAACCATGATAAACTTGAGATTTGAGCTTCGAAATTCGCATTATCATCAATTGATCGATCAAACAAGCAAAACTGCTCTTTCTCATAATTATAATTACGGCCGCGTTCGTGACCAAGTGATTATTGGTAAGATTTTCGGCATTCGTGAGGAATATTCACTTGAAGATGGGCGCCTGACCAGAATGTAAATATTGATGAAGTTTTCGAAAAACAAATTTCGAAGTTCATATTTTCTACCATAAAATGCTTTCTTCCGTAGCAATTTGTCTCATATCAATTAGTACACAGATCCTTTATACACCATGAATAAACAGAGACAGTGATTGATTCGAAATGTGAGTTATTGTTCTAAAAGACAGACGATTTGGGGACCCGTGTTCCGTGCCCGTGGTGGCGGATTTCTGACCTATTTCTTACCCCCCGTGGTCTGGGTGGATCTGAATGCAGGGGGGTCTAGCTCATGACCATCGGATTCGCGATCCTGGCACACAACCACTGCGCACCTTGACTACCCGATATGACAGCGGGGTGAACTTTGCAGGCAGTCATTCTTTAATTCTTCTTCACCGAAATTCGCATTATCATCACGATATCCAAATGGACCGATCCTGATTTCACAAATTCACTGGAACATAGTATGTAATACTTTTTTTTCTGTCCTTCTGAAGAACATATCTCTTGATCATGTTTTTTGGGAAGGCATGTTAATACACAACAATATAACCGTCATAATTTTCTAAGATTCCCCTTGGCATTTCCCGCTTCAAGCATCACGATCCAGCCACTGTTGCCAGCTGCTTTATTTTTGAATATTTAAAATAAACGGCGTCTTTCCTTCCTTGGCGTGGTCTGGGAAGGGTTCTCAGTCCATCCAATTCAGTCACTTCATCACCAGGATTCGAGATGTTCCCGAGCGCGAACTTTCTACGTTTTATGAACAGTTTGGAGCGGTCGGCCAAGAATCAAGACAATGCCGATCAACCTGATGTATGTATACACGGATCCATTAGCTTAATCTTGATATTCATCTTAGTTTCCATGCCTTCCTGACGACCTGCTATTGATGATCTTCGATGAGCTAACGGATAAAGAACGAGTGCCTCTCGGTGCAAAAGATTCAGAGAACTCGACTTAGATCTAGGAAAGAAGAAATTCGAACAAATCAAAATTCAGTCGGTCAGTTCTATCACATTATGGAATGTGGAAATATATGTAGCATTTTTCAGAACGGTAGTGGAATATGGGGTAAATCAGAGAAAAATAAGCACATTCGAGCCAGGTATAGAGATGTGCGACAATTCAGAGCTGCGATGACTTACTCACTTACCATTGAAGTAAGACTGATTTTTAGTTTATTTCGCGAAATGTTCCCCTTTCAGTGCAGAGACTATGCGAAAAAGGGATTTGATCAGATTTTGCCATTGTTAAGAACGATTTCGTTCCAATATTTAATCGTCGAATTCCATAACATGCAGTGTTTGGAGAAGCACTATGCGTAAGTAATCACACTATTTTTTCGCTGCAACATTTTGATATTTTCAGGTCTATTCTCTCTGTCATAAAGGAGCGAAATCTTGAGAATACTTACGTTCACTTATCATGGAAAAGATATTGTTCAGACAAAAAAATTGACAAGAAAGTATTTGAAAAGTCTGCCCAAGATGAACGCAATACGAATCGTATGGATTTCTCGTAATGATTGGGTTCGTTTGCCTTCTTGTGCTTCCATAGTAAATTTCGGACATATCGGGACAAATTTATGAATTTTCTAAACGAGTATCTTGAAAATTTAGGTCTTCTGATATTGTTTTCAATCAGATTCCGGAATATCCCGAGCGGAAGTTAATAGATGACGAGCTGCTTCTCCACTTTGTTTTGCACACGAAACACGCTACTCTGGGCGAGGCGGAGTGTACAGTCGATAGAATTCTAGCTGCTTTTGAGGTGAGGGGTTGCACGTAGCGTATACATAGATGTTCAACGAATGAAACATTTAGTTTTTTCTCCAATATTCGATTTTCTCAACATTTCCTTTTTTTCTAAATATCGATAAATATTTCTTAAATAAATAAATTTCTTATTTCTTAGATAAATAAATATAAATATTTTTTCTAAATAAATATTTCTAAGTATCGACAAGAAAATTCAACTTCTGAAATTGCAGGCCGCCCGACATTCTAATTCTTTCACAAGCGTCACCTTTAAGCCTTCATATTCGGAATCTTGGAGTCTTTCTGCCATGAGAGACCTGAGATTCAAAGTTAGGTGTTCACAATATCAATTGCTCGATAAGTCGACCAAAAAATTTCTGATAATTACGGCCATAATTACCAAATGATCATTGGCAAAATTTTCGGCCCTCTTGGGGAGTACTCGCACCCTATTAAACCTGGGCGCCTCCCAGAATGTAATAATTAATTAATATTGCTGAATTTCGAAAAACATGTTTTCTTGAATGAAATGCTTTCTTCAGTAGCCAGTTGTCTCATATATCGATTAGCACACAGATCCTTTATACAGCACGATGAATAAACAGAGACAGTGATTGATTCGAAATGTGAGTTGTTGTTCGAAAATACAGAAGATTTGGGGATCTATTATGATATGGCCATTGGTTGTGAACGAATTGTGGGCAATCCAGAAGATAGGAAGTGATTATGCAAATGCAGAAAACTAAATGGTCGTCATCGATCGGAAGCGAATTTTCAAGCTAGAAGCGCTAGAAAAGCCAGTTGCCGATCGAGTGGATAATACGTGGGAAGCAGCACTCGGATACTGTAATGATTAGTCGGAGAGAGGGAAGGCGTAGGTCATCAGGGATGACTGCCTACTAGCGAGCAAGAGAGGACGAAAAGAGGCAGGATATGATGATATGAAAAGGGACGGAGCTTAGGTGGGTGGGCGGAGCTTAGGATGTTGGCGAGGCGAGAAGTGTGCGGCTGTCACAGGGTTGTTGCGTGAGTGGGCATCGATCGGGACGGAGCTGAGAGAATGGCGCAGAAAGGGGCGTGGCTAGAAAAGTGGGCGTGTCTGGAAATGGGGCGTGGCTAGATAGTGGGCGGGGCTTAGTGGCGTCCGTCGCGTCCGTCGACCTCGCGCTTGAAGGAATACTCCGTGCTCTGCTCGCTGCAAAATCATTTTTTTTTAAATTTACTGTTTTCTTGGCATTATTGATTTGCATTCTTAGGAATTCGTATTTTGATCAGTTCAAGATAACGAGTATTGGCTGCCGTACCTGAAGTCGACGGGTCTTCCGTCTCTGCCCATTCTCCTGCCCTGGTCTCCCTTCATCTCCTTGTGGTAGGTCTCGTATCCGCCGGGGATCTGCTCAGTTCTGCAAATGATGAAATTCAGTATCACATCACGTTGTCGATTCATCAATTGGAGATACGCAAGGTTTGCTCCTCATACACGACAACAGGCACTAGGTGAGGCAATTTGCAGTGATCCTAACGTCGACAAAAAGCTTGTTGAAACAAGAGATCAGTTGATCACTCTCCTCTCATGCCTTTCACCAGTGTCATTTCCTTCCCTCTCAACCACTTTTCCCCATGCGGATAACGCTCTAACCTGTGCTCTCTGTGGTTGACGGGTCCTCCTCCCATGTTGCTGGCTGGCACGAGCAGAGAGGCGTCTCTGAACTCGTGCTCCAGACGAGACATCTCGTCCTCCCCACTGCAATCAAGAATGTTGTTGTTATTGTTGTGATCAGTTGTTATGATATTCTACAGAAGATGCAAAACAATGATAAGTAATGCAATCACTCTGATCATTCATTGCGATGTTCGAAATTAATATTCGAACAGATCAGTGGCACATTTTATAGCTTAATCATCATTGGAATACATCAGCTGATCTACCAACCGTCGTCGTCCCCTCTCTCTGTCGTCCCAGTCAGCGTACGAGCGAGACTTGCTCACTGGGCGGTACTCCGAGCGAGAGTCTCCGTGTCTGAACAAACTCAATTTTTCTGATGAAATTGATTCAAAAACTGTGATTATCATATTTTTCTCCCTGGTCCATGGATATAGATCAAAGATAATAATCTCTACCTCGGGAGGGTGGGCGGGTACTCGATGACGGGGCCGCCTCGTCTCCACGACGAACGATCGTCCTCGTAGCCTCCTCTGTTGAAGACGTCACCTGCAAGAAATTCACGTTTAAGTACTCAAATCGAAGCTAATTCGATATTTTCTTTCTAAAAATGCAACTAAGGAAAAGGAAAGGCATTGTAAAATGAATTTCGAAAATAATTAACAACAAAACGCACGAGTAGAGTAGCTCTTGTGCATGCGCTGTCCTCCTCCGTTCTGGCTGTAGAAGGACTCGCGCACCTCGCCATTGGGCACGTACCTGCCAGTGTTTTGTTGTTGTTTTGGTGTTCATATTTTTTACTACAAGAAAAGGGAATCATTGAACAGATTGAACTAGAAGGAAATTTGAATGCAGAGTGAAACTCACTTGAGCTCTCCTCTTCTCAGCGAGTCCGAGAGCGATCCGTAGCGGGCGTGAGCGAGGCCACCCTCGTGGAACTGGAGTGATTAGTTTAATTATTCAAATTAATTACCCATTATTATCTCATTCAAATTCAATCACAACCGATCATCAACCTATCCATAGTAAAGAAGCATACCCCATTCTGTCCTCTCCTCATGCTCTCCGATCTCCACTGGGTCTCCTGGGTGGGATGGTATCCAATCGCGTAGTTGCGCGACATCGAGTTGCTGCGGTGTCCTGCAACGAAAAGGGTAGATTACCGTATTCAAATTTACACCGGGAAAGTCTGCGAGGGTACTGTATCATCTATCTTGGTTAGGACGTACAGAGAGTGTGAGAAAAGCTCGGGATGGACATGACTTATCCTTGCAAGGCACTGGGTCCAGCAAGGAAAGGCCTGGTTACGGTGGGGTTACGGTAACTCACGGATCTCCCTGTATGCTTGGTCGACGCATCGGTAGGCGTGTCGGACGGCGCCGTTGAGCTCGTCGGGCGTCCACTGACGACATTCGTAGACGATGCGAGGAGTGAGCGGAGCGGAGGCAGGAGAGACTGAAGACGGACGGAGAGAGGGTTAGGGGACGGACAGTTGTCGGAAGTGGACAGTTAGTTGACTGGACACGTTTCACACATGAAAAAAAGAAACTCAAATCGTCAGTAAAGTATTTAAGTTATTTAGTAAGTTGTTCGATGTTATTGAACGGACAGGACAATTTAATTTTTTAAATAAATTTGGCCATGTAATAGCGATCTCAGCCCTTTCACCGTCCCAATTTTGGAGCCAGTGAAAAGTATGAACCTAGGCTATCTGTCTGCAACTTCTCAAAATTCTGCTCAAGTGACTAATATTGTCACTAATCAATAATTCTAATCACTAATCGATAATCCTGACCTCCTCCCTGGTGTCTTCCACTCTCACTCCATTCGTGTCTCGTCCTCCTCTCTCTTCTCTCCTTCCTCTGCACTCTTCTCTCGACCTCCTCCGTTCTCTTGTGCTCCTCGAATCGCTGCACCGTCTGAGTCACGCGAGGCTGCAATTTGTGATTGTTTTGATTTTTGTTTGTTTTGCATTTGGCAATCGACAAGCTGTTCCAATCACATTCTCTCTCTTTCACAGTGAAATATCTGGATGATGAAACATATCAATGAGCATGGATATATTAAGGTATTGTACGAGGGCAGGAGGTTCAACATCAATGGAAAAAACGTACGCTATTCACACGTCTTGTTTAGGCAAAAAATAAGAGCTGACCTTGGCAGACATGCTGCTGTGGCTGCGCTGGTAGTCGCGATGGACAGCCACCTGGAGTATTTACATTGATCGGAGAAACTCCCACACCGAGCGCGCACAACACTGTCGGTTAATCTCCCCTGCGCGCCCCCCTAATCAGCATTCGATTAGAGTATAGAGCGTTCGGGACAACATAATATTGCTCCGTACCTCCGTATCCGGACTAGCAAAATCATCGGAAATGTCTGACGGGCTGTTAGCAGCAGTAATTGCTGCCACCAGTAGTGTTTGCATTGACTAATCAGGGGTGATTCGGAGATATGACAGGATCGGTATACAATATGGTACTGATAAAAGTGAGAGTATCTCTCACTTTGATGGGGACATCCGATTGTTATCATATTCCCGCGATTTTCCCATTATCTTAGGGGCAATCTAGAACATGACCTTGCAATAATAATTGATCATGTCTCCTACCGCTTTTACTAAACTCCAACGAAATCTCTAATCCGACTAACCATTCTAAACACTCATTTACTCATTGTTTGCATTTCTTGAGCTCTATTCCACAATGAAATACAATGGAGAGCTAACATGTAAGTCAGCACTTGCATTCACCAGCATACTCACCTCTCTTCCAGCTCCCATCATGTCCTCCCTCGACTCGAGCTCGCGTCTCTTCATGATCGACTTCGACGGCTCCTGCAATGCAATCTTCAATTTTCGAAAACATGACATCATTCTCATCCCACCCAAGCCGAACCGAGAGAGAGGACTAGTGAAGCAATCAGCGAAAGAAGGAAAGGAGAGGACAAAGAGAGGACTACCAAGCGATAGAGTCCCTGCTTCGACACTTCTTCAGTATCCAAGATACAATATGTTTCATCAACTCCATCAAAGACGAACACAGCAACAGTTATCGATGTTTCCTTCCCCCTGCTCTTTACACTAAACTCTTAAAATCTGCGTCATTATACACATTTATTATGTTTGATAATTGAAACGACTGGAGTGGTACTGAAGAAGTGCCCAACTATCCACCAACGTCTCCCCCATGCTCACCTCAGTGTCCACTCGGACCTTCAGAAGGCCATCATCCTGCGTGCCTCCGTTGACGGAGACGACGGATCGAGGAGAGAAGGACTGGGTGGAGAACTGCCACGTGGCAGAGGAGACGTCCTAGGCCAAGGATTCATGCTACTACTCCCGATTATCTCACTCTCTCCAGTTCCCATACTATCTCGCTTCGTAGGGCGAGAGATGTCGGGGTTTGGAGAGTGAGATCGAGCTAGGGATCATCCCTTTATGCCCATCGACGCCTTGCCATTCGACACGTTCTCTCATTGACAAAATGCACAAGATCTTATATTTTTAGTAGCCGATGAAAGACAAGCATAGTGCGTTACCCGATGAGAGACGTGGAAAATGACAAGCCGCGATGGGTTTTTGACCCCGACCGGAAAGTGTACAGTATCCCATAGTATCGATTAGCGGCGTCCGCGGCACGGCACACGCACACTCGATTACGGTAACAACACACACAGGAAGGAGGAAAAAAAGGAAGAAAGCCAGTTATCGATTGCCGGTGGGGGCAAGCGCCTACCGTAACGTAGCCCGACTTGGCGTCGTCCTCCTTCGTCTTCGCAGTGTCGATGCTTGCGCGCGACTCAAGCATCTCTCGCACGTGCTCCTCAACGGAAGAGATGAGGGTACTGTATGATAGAGATATTGATTTATCGGGCGAACGATGGTAATTCGATGTTTTCGGTATGTTTCGTGCGCAGAACAAAAACGCAATATTCGTCGATATTCGTTGTTCGGGCTGTTCCCTCCGTCGATATTCGTTGTTCGGGCTGTTCCCGGTTCATACAAAAATTTTCTCAGCCATTTATAAAGTTAGCGCCCTTGATCATGCCATGCCAGTCTTTCCGCTGTGATTTTAATGTGATTCGGCCTCATTAATATTGCTGGATCATCATATCAGGGCAGCATCTACGCCGTAGCTTGGAATATTTTCCAAATACCTCACCTTGAAGTAAGCGGGCACTGGCTCGGGTCCCTCCTTGATCAGTTTGGAGTCAGTGGCCGTGTAGGAGTCCCTGTTCCTTCTCGATCGCTCCAGCAACTCCTCCCTCCTCCTTCCGTTCTCGTCCAATTCGCCATTCTAATTAGAGGTTAGAGACTAATTAGGCTAATTAGGATAAATATTAATCGATAATTAAGCGCCTCAGGGAGAGGTCAGCGATGGAATGCTCGAGATCAGCTCGATCCACAAAGCTCAAGTCGGGTTATCGAAGCGACAAGCTTGTTTTTGTTGTAAAATAAAAACATTGTATTTCTCAGAAATGACGTAGATGGCTCGAACCTTCTTGGGCTTGGATGCTTCCTGTAAAGATTCATAATAAGAACCGAATTTCCCCTAATGAGAGAGCTTTGACTTGGAATTTCCCCGTTTTTCACATTTTCAACATTTTCATGGTGGTCCTTTGCTGAAATTGGATACATTTTCTGGATTTATTACGCGCCTCGGAAACGACGGACGGAGAAATACAATAAAAGCGTGAGGGTGGTGGTGCTAGATAGAGGATAGATCGTGAGCGTGTACAATGATCGAGATATGAGAGTAGGTGGTGGTTTGATGGTGTGGGTGCGAGAGGGTACGGTAGTAGCGGGTGCAGTGAATAGAGCGAGTTTCGACAAACGGCGGATATGGCTAATTCTCTCACGAGGAAAATGGATGATTGAGCAAGGATTCTTCACACTCGAGAGAATAACTGAAAGGGGTCGTAATTAGAGAATCATTGGCTAGTCGGAAGCTATAGTGGATTCAAGTGCTGGTTCCTCTTTCGAGCAGACTAAATGATGATCAGTCGCCTTAAGAGGAACATAAAGGTTCTATTAGTGCAAATGTGACGTATCATTCCGAACTGGTCATTTTAGAATTCTACAGAGGGTCAGAAATCACTGCATCAACTTGAAAAAGTTTTAAAATGACCAGTTCTAAAATGGTACTGTAAATCGAGTGAGCAAGCCACTACTGAAGCTCTAGAGGGTCGCGGGGGTGCTAGCTAGCTTCGTCTGCCCTCACAAGTACTGGGAGGAGGGCGAGAGGAGTCGCGTGTCGACTACACTCTGTCTTCGTGACGACCCCCTCCTGGCTGCAGCTGCTGCAGGCTGCGGGGGCGGAGGCGGAGGGGGCGGCGGACTGACGACCCGTTGAGGGCCGAGCTGGCGACTGCTGTTGCTGCCTCGGTCGTACTCTGGCTGGTGCAGCGAGTGCGTCGAGTGGTAGTGGGCGGGGTAGTGCTGCTGGTGCTGCAGCTGGTGCTGTGCAGCCATGTGATTGGGCGTGAGCCGCGAAGCCTGATCCGCGACGGAGCGTGTGAGGCGACGCGTGTTGCCGGACGAGGGAGAGAGCGCGCGCGGCTCCGCGTGCCGCATGTCTGCTTGCTGAAATAGACTGCGTCAATAATTAATATTTTATTTTCTCAGAGAAGAAGAGGATCGACTAATTTCGCAGCTGGCTCAATAAACCTGAAGCAGGTGTGAAACTCAACCACCCAACATCATAATAACAATGTTATTCAGATTGTTGGTATAATCAGAAAACCAATAAAGGTAGGTCACCCTGTATCCGGGCGGTAGGGCGGGTGGCTGGTAGGCTCTCGCTCGGTCGTAGGAGGGAGGAGTGGGAGAGATGGCCGCAATGGAGTTCATGCGATGGCGAACACGCTCTGCCTGCAGGGAAGGGGTGAGGGAGTGGCAATAGAGATAATATTGTGCTTGGAACACCCTGTTGTTATTCCTAGCACTGTTGCTACCAGTGAAAATTATTTTAACAGCTCTCTTGACTGCAGAGTAGGGATGCTCGCCAAGAGAGGACATGTTGAAACAATTTTGTGAGAGTAAATTTGCGAAGCCATACCTACTTCTCAGTATGGCAAGAGTCTATGACAACCATCAGATGCAGTAATCGATACCTTACCTTGGGTTCGTCTCCCCTTGGAATGGGCGAGAGGAGGGCGGAGGAGGCGGCGGAGTCGGGTCGGGAAGATTCCGCCCTAGTGGAGGTGCGAACTGAGAGACGAGGAGGCTGCACGGAGGAGGCACGAGAGGCAGGAGCCGAGTTGCGACGATGGATCTGAAGAGGGAGGATTGAATGAATGGTCTTTAATCTTTGGAAAAGGATGCATGGATTCAAATGGACTCTTTTCATTCTTCACACTCTTTCATTTAGATGCTACCCTAGCTGTTCATGCGAGGATTTCCTTAATGTTTTTGATAATATTTTTTCAACCAGCAGTGAAAGCATATTGATGAGGGAAACATGAACCGTTTGAATGCTGCGCTTGAAACATATTCTACGACTTTCGAGTAATCCATCTAATTATATTGACAATTTTTAGGATATCTTCTATTGTTTATGCAGTTCTCATGCAATTTTCAGAGCATACTGGAATCACCACTGACATCGTGGTGTTGAACTCCGTTCTCGAATGCCTGTAGTCTCCTGCCCACATCCACTCTCCTCGGGACTTCCTTGTTCACGAGAGTGGAGGAGTGCGGGGGCAGATCGTAGATCTTCTCCCAGTCGTGAACAACTTCGTCTGCAATGAATCAATCGATCAATATTCTTGCTTCGAGCTATCGATTGATCGTAACTTTCTTTGAAACTAGTGTATCGGAAGTTGGTTAACTATTGTTGGTTAATCGAAAAAATATGATCATTCGATTGCATGATTATCGTTGATACAGGACTTAGTTTAAGAGATCGGATCGGTAAGACTCGACCATAATAGCCACCCCCCGGCCACGGCCCCCCGGAATGGGAACCAGGCCACCATGCTTTGTGTGTGTACACCCCTTGGTCCCTTGTTGCACAAATGACTATTGATTTATTGATTTAATTTGTATCTAGTAAAATACAAGGCCTCAAAGTCAAAAAATCGCAATTTCACAATTTCTGAACGGGACAAGATAGACTCAAAATCTCTTTTGCATTACATTAGCTATGCCCAATAACCAAAATTGAGCAACTCTGATCGAATCTCAGTCACTTGTATTATCGAGTTTATGGTCACAAATTTCGAATTTTGCTCAAAATTTTTACCATCAGGAAAAACCAGGCCGGCTTACTATGCTTAAAATGTACCTTTATGAAAACTACATTGAAATGACTACTTGTGAGATTGATTCATTTTTTACCTTTACGCTCCCGAAGGCTCAAATATTTGGAATTTCAGGTTTTTCATCCCAATCTTCTTCATGTATAATGCTTCGAAGCACAAATGATGAAAAAATAAATTAAAACATGGGAGAATGTTAAAACACATCGAAAACTCCCATTTTGAATCGTTCTAAAAATGTCGATTTTCGAAATTTCGATTGAGTTCAAATTTGTGCATGTCAAAGTGTGGACTTTCAAACTTAGGAGGATGCGCATATCACACGAAGTAAGGAACACTTCGACTTGAATAAGAAAATTTACATATGAGCTTCTGAACACACTTTCAGGTTCGGATTTTTGTCATCGAACATTGCACCACTGATAATGTCGACCAAATTTTTTCGATTGAAATCGACTGAAATCAAGTCGATCTGGTGAAGTAATTTCATAATGTAATTTATAATGCAACAACAAAGCAGAAAAAATGTCGGATTCCTTATTTCGGAAAAACGATGACTCAAATTCTCGATTATTCCCATGTTTGCCAACTGAAAACTCAATGTTTTCGGGCTCAAGCTTATCACTACTTACCGTTGGTTATAGAAGAGTAGTAGATGAGTAAGTATAAGTAAAAATTAGCTCAGAAAATCTTTCCTTTTCAACGATATTTCGGATCCAATTTAGTCAAAATAAAGATCTGTCATCATAAGTTCATGCGTATTTCCCTTCTAGTCTGCAGAATCTCACTCTTTCGGTTATGAAAGTGTTTGAATATTTCAAATATGCGATAATATTCAGTCAATAGCCCAATTTAGCTTCATCTAAAGAAATCGAATTTTTGAAAGTCACAAAATTTATAAAATTTAGTTGGCTCACATTGAATGAAATACAACTATTTCAGAATTTGACTATTGCTCTAGTTCATAATACCACTGAGATCCACTAGATTCGGTAGACTAGAAGTGAAATACGCATGAACTTATGATAACAGATCTTTATTTTGACTAAATTGGATCCGAAATATCGTTGAAAAGGAAAGATTTTCTGAGCTAATTTTTACTTATACTTACTCATCTACTACTCTTCTATAACCAACGGTAAGTAGTGATAAGCTTGAGCCCGAAAACACTGAGTTTTCAGTTGGCAAACATGGGAATAATCGAGAATTTGAGTCATCGTTTTCCGAAATAAGGAATCCGACATTTTTTCTGCTTTGTTGTTGCATTATAAATTACATTATGAAATGACTTCACCAAATCGACTTGATTTCAGTCGATTTCAATCGAAAAAATTTGGTCGACATTATCAGTGGTGCAATGTTCGATGACAAAAATCCGAACCTGAAAGTGTGTTCAGAAGCTCATATGTAAATTTTCTTATTCAAGTCGAAGTGTTCTTTACTTCGTGTGATATGCGCATCCTCCTAAGTTTGAAAGTCCACACTTTGACATGCACAAATTTGAACTCAGTCGAAATTTCGAAAATCGACATTTTTAGAACGATTCAAAATGGGAGTTTTCGATGTGTTTTAACATTCTCCCATGTTTTAATTTATTTTTTCATCATTTGTGCTTCGAAGCATTATACATGAAGAAGATTGGGATGAAAAACCTGAAATTCCAAATATTTGAGCCTTTGGGAGCGTAAAGGTAAAAAATGAATCAATCTCACAAGTAGTCATTTCAATGTAGTTTTCATAAAGGTTCATTTTAAGCATAGTAAGCCGGCCTGGTTTTTCCTGATGGTAAAAATTTTGAGCAAAATTCGAAATTTGTGACCATAAACTCGATAATACAAGTGACTAAGATTCGATCAGAGTAGCTCAATTTTGGTTATTGGACATAGCTAATGTAATGCAAAAGAGATTTTGAGTCTATCTTGTCCCGTTCAGAAATTGTGAAATTTCGATTTTTTGACTTTGAGGCCTTGTATTTTACTAGATACAAATGAAATCGATAAATCAATAGTCATTTGTGCAACAAGGGACCAAGGGGTGTACACACACAAAGCATGGTGGCCTGGTTCCCATTCCGGGGGGCCGTGGCCGGGGGGTGGCTATTATGGTCGAGTCTTACCGATCCGGTCTCTTAATACGACGGTTGATATGGGGGGCGGACATTTCGGCAACGGACATTTCGGCAACGGAGCGCCCTTCGCAAGAGATTCGACGCAGCTCATTGGGAGTTGTGTCGTTGTAACCAGTATGTGCTACCCTAGATTTACATATGCAAGTCTTGCTGCCAGGCGATCTCGAGTTTCACTCCATATCTATGTTCATGGTCCAAAATTGAGAATTTGAGTGGAAAATCATGGTTAGATGCCAAATGCCATAATCAACTGATATTCTAGTACCCCAGAAACTACTTTAACCCGGTAACATGGGTATCGATTGGTTACGATTTTTGGTGTTTATCTAACCATGATCTTCCACTCAAATTCTCAATTTTGGATCATGAACCCCTATACATAGATATGGAGTGAAACTCGAGATCGCCTGGCAGCAAGACTTGCATATGTAAATCTAGGGTAGCACATACTGGTTACAATGACACAACCCCCAAGGAGCTACGTCGAAACTCCAGTGAAGGGCGATCCGTTGCCGAAATGTCCGCCCCCCGTTGATATCAATATTCTTCTGGAGTTGATCTTTGATCTCTTCCCACTCACCCTGTCTGTCTCTCCTGCTGGCTCTGGATCCGATTCGATCTCCATTGACGACCTTGAAGGATGGCTTCTCGTGGATGACCTCCTCCTGAGTCTGCAGCAGACCGTCGTTCACGGAGTGGTGCTTCACCACCTGAAGAGGAGAGAGATGATCTTTGATCTTTAGAACTAGAAAATGTGGAATACAGAGATGGGACTTGATCATACCTTGATGGAGTTGGGCGCGTGGGGGTAGAAGCCGCCCTGGGGTGCGTTCCTTGCTGCCTACAATCAATTTTCCAGTTCTGAGTACTCTTTGAACACGATAACATCAATTAGATGGCAACTAATCTGATCAAGATAATAAAATAACTGAGGATAGCTAATCACCTTGAACGCGGGCTTTGGCCTGTGGCTTCCATCTGGAGAGGGCTGCACTAGGTGCTTGGTCTGTCGTCTGGCTGGCTCATCGAGAGGTCCGGTTCCGCCTGAGATTCAACAGATAGCTAATACCAAAAAACATTATATTCTATCTGACATTCAAAGTGAATACTACTATTCTAGAGGGGGGTGAGAGATTAGTGTGCAGAGAAAGATAAAGACTCTCTCCTATTCACATACGATGGCGGTTCTCGTAATTATGACTAATTAAAGCACTCACCGCCCTTCCTCGGATGTCTCGGTGGCGAGTGATCGGGAGTGAAATTCTTCCTTTCCCTCTTGAATGCCGGGTCGTACGTCACGGGCTCCCACTGGTACTCGTCCCCATCGGGTGCGCCCGGCTTGAAGTCGCGCGGGCTCATCTACAATTATCGATTTGTTGTTGTTATTGTTTTGGTTGTTGTCTGTTTTGACTCACTTCCGGTTCGACGCTGATTGGCTGCCGCAGCTGCGGCCAGACGTACGGCTGGTCGGGCGGAGGTTGCCATCTACAGGGAGAGGTGATGATAATTTAAGTAATTCGAGAGGTTATTGCACTTTTAAATAGAGAAACGCGAAGGGATCATATTTAATTTTTCGATTCAAACAAATTTTCGCTGCGAAACATATTATTCTTAAGAGTCGTTTGATGCTTTTCGCTTCGATATCGTTGAGTTTCGAGCTTTCCTCAATATTTGAGGGATCGTGACAGAGACAATTCCTCTTCTTTCTTGTCTTTACACACAATTGTTAATGAATGAACGATATTTCAGTTGGTAACGCATTCGTAACCAAGGCCTCAGTAGAATTTACCTTCTGCCGGTTCTGAATATCTCCTTGGGTTGGTCTGGCTTGGGCACGAAGGCCTCTCTTCGCTTCAGGAGGTCGATATCGAATTGATCACGGGCCAGTAGATCATCCGAGGTCAGAATCTCGTTCTTCGCAACCTGAACAATTATACAATTCGTAATATTTTTTGTAGTCGTGTTCATTTCACAATCGATCAATATTCGACTTTTTCTTGAACCCTTCATCTTAAGATCGTGAAGAAGAATATGACTCAAGCACTAGGTCGGATGAGAACCGTGACGTCATGCCATCTTTGATATATCAAAGGCGTAATGACGTCATAGTTATTATCCGACCTATAGCGTAACACTCACATCCTCCGGGGTGTGCACAATGTAGGTTCTCTTCCAGCTGGTTCCATTAGGCGACATCGCTCCGTCTCTCATTCCTTCCGGCGAGAGTGGTCGTGTCTCGTAGACGCGAAGGTCGTCCGGAGGAATCGCGTGAGGATCCTGCAGGAAAAGATACCGTAATCGATTAGGCCGGAGAAACAGCAAACTCGAGCTATATCGCTAAAAAACGTTCGCAAAATTTACTAGCCAACGGTCATCAAGCTCGGTAGATTGTTTATTGATTATTTCTAGAGGAAAGCAATGTAAAAATCAATGTTGTCCTGATGCCAGTTCCCTTGAATTGAGAGTGAAACTCAACCTAATTCAACTTTTAATTCAAGCTGAAATTCTTTCCTCATCAACCCTGCTTGCCGCAGTACCTGCTGAGTGTAGCTCTTCTCTGCCAGATGCGATGGAGTGTATCTGCTTCCTCCATTGCTGATCGGAGGGGGCTGCGACTGCTGCTGGTTGTACTGGGGCGGCCGATGGTAGATGTCGGAGGGAGTCGCAGCGCCGACCGGCGCGCCTGCAGCAAGAAGACTTCAGTTCAAAATCTTAATTTTTAGGTGTTTTCTCAATGTTTGAGAGGTGAAAGAGGGAGCACAATACAGTGTCCATAGTTCAGATCTTTCAGGAGAGTTTTGTATGCCAGAGTAGATGCTTCGATCACTGACCACTGAGTGGCACTGGCGACCGCATGCCCAGTTTCTGCTCGTACAAGTACTGCTGCTGGATCTCGGCTGCCCGTATCTGTTTCTCGTAAGCCCTCCTCTTGTTGTCCTCCTCCTGCCGCATGTGGAAGGCCTCGAGCTCGCGCTGACTGAAAACGACTGATGACGTCACTACTTCCTTCAGGAGAACAATGAAATGAAGACGGAATGCGCAAACCATTGAAAGCCGAATATACAAAAGTTGGCATGAATGAGAAAAAAATGTAGGAGAAGAAGGTACCGTCGGAACTCCTCGATCCTCTCCGGATCCGTCACACTCCTGGCCATCACTGACTGCGATCGCGGTCGCTCTCGGGGATCGAGCGGAGGCCAGATCACGACGGAATTTGGCTTAAATGGGAGGACGTCAGAACGAATTTACTAAAGATATTTCCTAATCACAAAACATTCGAGAATAGAGGTTATTATTTCAAAACTTGCGCGGAGACTAGTATGATAGCATGAAAGAGCAAAGCCCTCCCTTTTCTGAATAATCTAAACCGTGAGTCTCACCCTATCGACTCTGTCCAGCTCAATCTCGGATGCACTCATTCCTCTCGCTCTCTCCAACTTCTCCCTCCTCGCCATCTCATCCTCGTAGTCCTGCTGTGCTGATTGGGATGGCGTCATCGAGACTCGTCTGAGATATTTGATATTATTGATTATTTTTAATGAATAACTGAAATTCATTATTGTCATGCAGAAATTCAAAAACGTGAAACATAACTAAAGCCCAAGCTGAAAGTGTTGAAGAAGCACATTTTCATTTCGGATACGTTTCAGCGGATTGATGTAGTGACTCCTCTCGGATTTGCAGGGTTAATCCGTTGTCGTTGAATAAAAATCAATAATCTCTCTCACCGTCCGCCATGTCCGTTGACCTCCTGCAGCTCGAAGAAGGGTCCGTTGAAGGAGACTTCGGGGGCACGTGGAGTCGTCGAGGCAGGTCGCTGGAGATCAAAGATCAATCTAAGAAAGATTAAAGATCAGCCCTCACCGTTCTGCTCCTCATCAGATTCTCCTGCATGATCGCTCTTCGCTCGTCCTCTGGTAGGTCACGGAACGTTGGTGCGCGCATCTGCTTTTATTTCACATTAATCATTTTAAAATGTACTTCAATTTGTTAAATAATGACTAACAACTAAGAGAGAGAGACCATATTTTCTACTATTGATGATTTTTATTAGTTTTCCAACGATTCTTCCGCATTATTGAATCGAAAGCCTCGTATTTAATTTAGGATAAATGTGAAACTCAATGATATCAGATCGAAAAGCGTGGGAAAGTGATTCGGGGGCGAATGGCAAAGCGTGGGTTGGAGGGAGAGGGAGGAGGGGGGGGGGGGGCGCAAGCTTGAGAGTCACTGAGTGTTTGTGTTTCCGCTGAACGGCGTCGCAATGTGTATCTCTTATCGATTGTTTCGCTCCTTGTTATTGCGCGGATTTCCGCCTCTCAGGTGACAAGGTTAACGGTGCTAACTCGCCCTTTGTAGTGGGGAAGACAAAGAGAAATAATGACGAAAGTAGCCATACAGAGTACTATGCCGATCTTTTCAAAGGAGTAGCATCAGTAAGAAGGGGATACTCGGTTATTCTTGTCATGTCTTGATCTCATCCAACCACTGGCTGCGAAAATTTCAAGCAGTTCCATCAAGTAGCAGTCACGTTCGGATCTAGCAAGGATAGAATTGGACATGACCAACCTCGTAGCCGCCGTTCTGCTGCTGTGGTGGTCGTGGCTGCTTGAGAATGGGTCGGGGATGGTGCTGCACCGGCTGCTGCTGCACTTGAGATGAGGGGGTAGGGCTCATCAACCGCACGGGGTAATCCTCCTGGGATTGCGTCATCATTAGGCAATCAATGGCTCTTTAGCTCGAAAGTGGATTGTTTTTACGTGTTAGTAATGTAGAAATTCGATTTGCATGTTTTTTGAGTCCGTACCTGGTGCCTCGACTGCTGCGGTTGGTCGACGCGCAGCGAGAGCGAGACTGGCTGCTGCAGCTGCTGCGGCTGCTGCAGAGGGTATTGGCTGCGGGCAAGCTCGTACTGCTGGTAGCCCTGAACAAAGAAGTCATTAGTTAGGTAATGTTTGGCGATCTTCTCAGAATTCAGCGAGCTCAAGAAGTTTGGTGGGAATCGGTTTCACAGACAAAACAAGATACTGTTCACTGAGAATTTGCTGATTTATTGTGTTTTTTGGCCAATTAAACCAACCTGACTGCTGTACTGCTCGTGCCGTTGCTGCAGCTGCTGGAACTGCCGCACCTCGGTCACTGGGTACTGCTGCTGCTGCTGCGGTTGCTGCTGATTATACTGTTGTGGCTGCTCCTGTTGATATTGCGGTTGCTGCGGCTGCTGCTGCTGCACAGTCGGAGGTGCTGCAGGTGGAGGTGCGGAGCGACGGTCCTGAGGAAATTCTTTATATTGCAACTTATTAATTCCGTGAAGTCCCCGTGAGTTCTAAGTCTTTCTCTAGTTGACCTCTCACTGCCCCTTAGAGATTCCCATTCCCGCATAGATCCAAGCGTCTGTTTCTCTAGGAAAGCCCTCCCAGTCATGGTCAATTCACATTTTCACATAATTATTTGATCTTTGCATACTGGACCTCCTCCGGTATGCCCTCGAGCGGTCTCCTATCCAGCGTTGGCGTGTATCTTCGTGCTGCGCGCGACTCCGCCCTCACTCTCTCGAGGTACGCGCTGCGCAGTTGCTGCACCGAGTACGCGCGATCCTCGGCGGCAGACTCCGCCCCCTCGGTTTGGGACGGTTCGGAGGGATCGTGGCCTCCGTTGCGATCGAGGAGAGAAGACTCCTCCTCGTCCACGTACCACATCCTATCGAAGGAGAAGTAGGAGGAGAGGGGAGGAAACAGAACGAATCGAAAGATAATATGGCAAGTGTTCAATGGAGCTGCACGTGCTATTATTGATATTCCTACAATTGATCGGATAATGGGGAAAGTGTTCAATGGATCCAACCCTATCACCCAATCAATATGAACGTATGAGGAGTGGATAAGGAAACGAAAACAGGAGACATATGTATGATAATACATCTTGCAACATTATGGCATGTGTACAGGTAGAGTGAAGGATAGAGTTTTAGGCGGATTACTCAAGTGCTTCGCAAGTTTTTCAATTGGAGCGCGCTGAACAATAGGATCTCGTAATTCTAGAGGCTGAACGGGAGGCGAGAGATCAGATCCATTGAAGAAGCGCGATTGTTTGCGGACTTTTGACACGCTCGAAGTAATCAATACGTGAAATCTCTCGAGAAATCGAAGTGAAAAGTACGGCGGAAATCGATAATTTCGTTGTAATCGTACGACCGCACTGAAACAACAGAGAAAAGAGAGCATCTGGAGAATTTTTGAGAAGCTCGTGTCCGAGATAAGCGAATGGGAGAGAAACTAAACATAGGGAGGTCGGGATCTGAGGTTGAGCGAAGGGGGATTTCTCCCCCCTCTCTCTGTCCCTCTCTCTATCCATCGTATTCGCTCCAAAAACACACTGTGGAAACTCCCCGTCCACCCTTCCCCTCCCCCCTCCCTCCTTCTTCTCTTTTAGACACACACTCGATCTCATTAGGGGGCGAGAGGCTGCTGATTACCCAAGTGATTATGACTGTAGCTGCGTGCGAACCCGGCGCGGATATGGCGCAAGAAATTCAATTACCTCGTCCCTTCTCGGTCCTTGCGAGGGGCTCGCGCGAGAAGTCGATGGAGGCCCGTCGATCTCCTGGTGACCCTGAAATATTTTAATTTAAATTTTACAAGATTAAAACGGGAGGAAAAGAAGGGTAAATGGGGAGAAAATGTTGCTACTGTGCAGTAGCGAAGCATGAGACAGCTAAGAATAGGGTGGAAAAAGAGATGGGAGAGGGAGGCAAATCCCAGAGCAAATAATGAGTCGAGTTGAGGGGGGTGAAGTGGATAAAAGTAACGAGTGAATGAGGGAAAAGTTCGGAACATTTCTTGACAATCCCCGGCATGTCACTGGGGCTGTTATGGGGATACATCAGACTGATCAATCATACTCCGGCCTTTGGGCTAGAGCGCAAATCAAGGACAGTATGAGATGGAAAATGCAATTATCTACGGAGGTAGGGTTCTTTCCTAGTCCTCTTACAGGTGATAGAAAGCGCAGAATGAATGGGGTCATTGCTTCTGAAGACATCTTTACTCACAATGCTCTTGAATATCCTCAGTTGTCCGGGCGGAGGAGAGATGCACTCCCTATGGAGGTGCTCGAGTGACTTGTGTCTGTCCATCGACGAGATCTTGTAGGCGCGCCGTCGAATCACCCAGCCAGGATCGCCCTCCTCTATCTGCAAGAACCTGGCTTATTTTTGAAAATGTGACGTTATGAGGAGGGTTTGCAAGGTAGGAAATGAATGAAGAACACATAATGAAGAGTCACTTCTTACGAAGCCATTCTTGCATCACCAGAAGTTTAAAGCTGATAGTGTTCGATGAAGGAACTCACATTGGGCACGTCCGGAGGAGGTGGCACGGAGATGTCCGGCGTTGAGGAGTGATGGATTTTCTAAACGTCACTCTCAACTTTCGGGTAAGTGGAAATGAGCGAGAGACTGTGGCCTGGAGATGCTTTCTTCGATAGAAGAGAATGCAATGAAATGATTTCGAATCATCTCCAGACCACAGAATCGTCGCCTCGGGCCTCACCAGGATAGAAAGAAGGAGGAGTGGGGGAGTAGAGAAAGGAGAGAAGCTGGGGAGGAAGCAGCGTCGGATTCGTCGATGCCCCGGCGCACCACGCGCACCACCACCCACACCACCATTGATACTTTTCCACAATTTTTACACCACACCAGGGAACACCATAGTCAAGCTCTCTCGTGTTTTTTTTCAAGACATGTTACTGATAGGGGAGAAAGAAGGAAAAGCGGAAGAACTCACGCGCTCCAGACGTTCGATGCTCTGAAATTAAGCCATTATTAGTAATTAATTAGTTTGTTAATTACTTTATTAATTAATTATTATAATAATTACCTTCTTCATGTGCTCCAGCTCACGCATCTTCTCATCGTCGTTGGGCTAAATTGTAAATTTTATTTTAAAATGAATTTCTTGACCCTGCTGGGCTATTTGATCAAGCTCTGTGCAAACATTCGAGTGATCGGGGGGGGGGGGGGGATATCGGAAGCGGACTCTAGTGCAAGCTCAGGGCGACATTCGAGTTCTCGGACTCGAATGTCGCCCTGAAAGGTGTCGATTACTGATCTTTCGCATCCTTTCACGGGTTTAGAGAGTGTGAGGAGCTTCGCAAGAGATAGCTCTCTTCATCTTGTGAGCTCTTTCACTTGTCTGACCAGCAAGAGTGCACATATAATGAAGGGAGCCATTTCCCTTGAGTGCCCAAGCTATCAAAATTCCTACCGACGTTACCTTGGGTCCAGGCCAGCCGGGCTTGTTCCAGGGCTGGTTAGCGTCGCTCTCCTTTGCCTGAAAAAATATAATTTTTTTTTGTTTTATAAATATTGATTATTTTCATTAGATTAAAGTTCAAAGTCTAACCTTGAGTAGATCTCTGAGTCTGCTTGCCTCCATGTCTCTGTGGCGGTCGATCGACTTGGTCAGGTAGTCAGAGATCACGATCGGCTTGCTCTTCGTCGCCTGGAATCAATCGATAATTCCGTGAGTAGATCATCGTTATTGTGTCGCAATTTCATACACACTCTCTAGACTGTTTGTGGTGCGATAGGGTAAACAGACCACTTTTTCTTATTTTTTGATCTGGTCAACTTTACATGATATCCATATTGGCTTCAATGAGAGCCTAGTTCCTCTATATTCCATTGAGTCAATCGTCTGTTATTGCCTTTTCGCTTCCACGAAATTTGGAAAATCTTCGGAACTCGAAAAATGGTGATACCTGGAAGGTCTTTGTCTCGAGGGGATCGGACTTGAAGAGACGACGGGAGTGCTCGGAGGCGAAGTCTCCAGCGGGAATGTGCGGGTTGGGGATCAGCGGGGTTGGCATCGTCGCGTTCGAGCGGACCTGAACATGCGTCTTCTATTGACTGAATGTTCTTGCATATACGTAATATCTTGCGTGTTCAAGAACCCTATGAAACATTGCTAATATGAGAGAGCCCTTTTGTTCAGTTTGCAGCAATTTTTTTTTCGTCGTATCGTCAATCGACGCATCAGATACGTTTCACGATTTCTTGAAACTTTGAGAAATGGTCAGGAAAGCAGTTTCACTGTCATTCCTGATCAACAAAATACAATTACGTGCCAACAATGGCCTCTAAAATTTTCGTATTTTTGGACTGTCGTATTATGAAATGGCTAAATCGCTCTCCTACCAGAGGATCGATGATGGTCTGTCTGTAGCTCTCCATCGACTGCTTCATCTTGTAGTCGCCCGCGGCATTGGGCAGATGACCAGATTGCCCGAGAGTGAGATCGTAGTTCTGAACAATGTATTGATTTTATCGGGACAGTTCTAAAGTTCGTACAATTTTTTTATTTGTTCGATGCATACAACGCCGTAATCAATCAGCCAGAGTTCCAAAGTGTTTCGTAAATTGAGTGAAACGTATTCCAATCAGCGGATCTTCAGCTCACAATCAGCTCATCCCCTTCTCCTCAATACTCCTCATATCTCACCGCCTTTCCATCTCCGGTCTTGTAGCTGGGTGTGATTCCTCTGATGGTCGCGCGTCTCGCCTCGCCCTCGATCGTCGAAGGGTTGTCTTCCTGCGAAACAAGATTTTTCATTTTCTTATTTTTCATTTCAAGCGGTTGGGATTGCCATCACTGTTGTTCAATTCAGGCATTATATCATATCGTTCCTCGACGATTTCCTCATTGGACAAGGATAAAATGATGAGCGATCACTATGCTTTCTCTATGGTCAGCTTTGATTCACCCAAAAATTAGCAATCTCAATTGATACAATTACAGCATCCTTCTCTCATCCCCTTGTTGTCTCTCTCTCTCCTCTTATCAATTCTAAACAGTTCTTCGCCCGCCTCTTTCCGGTTTCTTTCTTCTCTTCATTCCTTCATTTGACCTCTATCTAAAACTGAAAAAATGTGCGCGACCCAGCGGTGCGCCCCCATCTTCTCATTACTTTGATTGAGCTGCCATTCATTGGAAGGGTAAATTCGTCGGCGCTCTCGAGAGGAAAGAGAGAGGGGACCACGCCCATGCGATTCCTACGCGAGGAATGGGGAAAGCGGTTCGAGAAGGCGGCCAAAAAGCAATGTAATTGCCCCTATTCCAATGAGGGCGTTTACTCTCGCTGCCGCTGCGTCTTTTCGCACACTCCATTGACTGGCTAAATGCAAAGAAGTTCGGGCATTGATGCACCAAACAACAGAGATAGAGTGGAATGTGTTTCAAAACCTTTTTGTATGGGAAGAGGATACATAGTTTTTGATTTCTGATGAGTTTGAATTCGCGAAACAATGATTGTTACAAGATGCGCAGATTTGGGACAGATTCGCAAGAAATGGCCTTCTTGATTCTGTGTGCTCTGTGGTAGACAGGAAAATGCAGAATGAATATCTATTCCTCGAGTCCCTTTGGTTCATATTTCCATCTTGCACTATGTGATATGGTAGATATTCTCCCTGTTTACGCATTTCCTTATCACTAATTAGGAGTAGGAGTAGTAGTAGAGTTGTAAAACTGGTCGGATCATCGGGGGAGAGAAGGGGGGGAGGTGAAGAATAGCGGGAGAGGAGGAATTGGGAGAAGGAAGGAAGGAATGCGCAGGAAGGAGAAGGAGTGATAAATGATTGAGCGAGAGCAAAGAGTAAATAAGGTGACCAAGAAGATTTGGCCCAATCGATTGAGAATCGTCATTCAAAAATGAGGCAATAATAAGAAGGAATTGATCAATAAGATGCGCACAACAAACTATTTGTCTAAAGTAATCTGCAGATTATTGCTCACAGAGAGAAGTTTTTCCATAGACGATGGGAAAACCTTGCACGAAAAGCCTAACACCGTTGCATTATAATTTAATTTTCTGCATAATGAACGTACGGGTCTCGGCGGGGTTCCCTCGACCTCCCTCTTCCTCTCGGATTCCCACTGCTTGACCGAGGTCGTGGATTCGAGTCGAGACATGGCTGCGATGTAGATCGAGGCTGTCGAGATGTGCGGGGCTGCTGAAATAATCGGTCGATAATCTCGAAAGATCGATGCTCTAGACAATCATTCAGAGTTCTAGATCGGGTAGTGGCTGCGGGAGTGGGGGGAGTAGCAATGAATGAATTACACGAATAGAAAGGGAGGAATGCTCTTAGGATGACCGGAGGGCATTAAACAGACGGCAAAAAGGGGAATCCAATCAATGTTTCCTACTGTGCGTCGCATTACTCTCGCGAGGCGAGTAGCCAGTTCAAGGTCTCGAGAAGAGCAATCACAGATAGAGCAGCGAGTAACATAGTAGAGAAGAAGTTGTTAGCTCTCTGAGAATGGGAGAGAGGGGGAGGAGGAGTGGAAGTGATAGTAAATGATAGATGGGCATTTCAGCTAACGCCCAATCTAGCAATAAACAAGTACGGTAGGTGGGGGGACTCAATTGGGAACTGACTTTTTTTCAGGGACAAAAAAACTTACTCGACTCTTCTGTTTTCACTGAGAATACGACGTTGGGCGGGTGCGGAAGCGTGTAGCTACCTGGAATGGTGTCGTCTTTAATTTTATACAAATCAGACAACACACGCGTGTAGCTACCTGGAATGGTGTCATCTTTAATTTTATACAAATCAGACAACACACAGACAATTCTAATGCTTTCTTCAGCGGAAACGATTCAAACATTTCAATAAAAGCGAAAATAGTTGAAAGAAGATCGATAAAAAGACGGTTCGAGAGTGGAAAGGGAAAGGGAGGAACCAAAGGCGGACTAAGCAGCTAATCCACCTCCGACTCGCGACACTTTTTGCTACTCGCTCTTTGAGTCTGCAGATTCCCTCCAAGCTGGTTGTAGGCTGGCAATCGAAACGTGTACAGATTACAGTGAGATAGCGCGCCCCCCGATCAAACAGATCCACTCGGCCGTGCAATGCGAAAATGGCTGTGGGAGCGAGTCTCGCTTTCAGCCCGAAAGTCAAGAACAAGATCAAGAAACTTATGCAGATGGGATACTGAGAAAATGTCTCTCATGAAAAGCTAGATGAATCTATCAGCAAAACGATCGAAAGATTGAGATCTGTGGAAAGGCTTCCAAGGAACGCAGATAGAGCAAGTTAATCGAAATGAGCGCGGGCTCTAGAGTGCACTCCTTCCATAATCCGGGACACTAAGTGGGGGGGGGGAGAGAAGGGAGCAGTTGAATCATCATCTCATGCTGATTGTGCACAACATTCATTGATAGAAATCGAGAGTCTTGATAGGATTGAGGAAAGAGGAGAGGGAAAGGGGGAGGGAGCCGACTTTTCCTCCTCCCCCCCCCCCCCCCCCGGAGGAAATCTTGACACACTTCCAAGAGGGAGATGCACTCCGTAGATTAGACACAATCACTGATTGGAGGAGATGATAAATGGGATGGACGAGGATTTGGAAGCTAGGGAGTGATTAAGGCTACGCGAACAGAAGACCCATTGGATTGATGGTAGAACGATTTTCTAGTGAAATCACTATTTTCGCTGAATGGAAAATCTTTTTTATGGCAAATTTATCATTAACTACGGAAAGCAAAGCATAAATTTGATTGTTTTAGAAAACCTATGGAACCTTTGCAACGACAGCTCTTCTTTTGCTGCAGTTTAGCTACAACCTCGAAGGGGTTCAGTGCATTCACTAACATGTCAGGCCATGAGAACATAATTTCGGATCAAACGTATGGCCGATCAAGGTTTAATCTCATCCCATCAGTTAGATTGGATCGAAAATCGTTACTGTAACACTGTTGGATCGCGCGAGAAAAGGAGAACAACATAAGGCGGATTTTCGTGTGGGAAGCGTGGCCACACCCAAGTGGGAAGAGGAGTAAGGTCATGAGTAGACACAACTCTTCCCCTCTCCCTTTCCGGGCACCTACTCTCCCTCTCATTATTCAATCTAACTCCTCCTGACAGCTCAAAGAGGAGTCAGCCCTCCTAATTAAGTTAGCAGTTCTGATTACTACGCGCAATCATCGTAAGTCAATGATTGGAATGGGAAGCGGCCGACCGCACCCTAATGCGCCCGAGTGATCTACGAAGGGAGGAGGAATTGGCTTGTCATGAGGGGGGATCTGCGCCATCTGAGGAGGGGGGGGGGGGGGAGACGAAACAGATGAGGGGAATGAGTCAGCGGAGGTGTTCCGGAACTCCCGTAGTTGGATCTTTCCGAAAGAGGAAATGTGATAGCATGATGAAAGTCCGAAACGGGAGTATTGGGCGTGTCGATCTCCAAACCAGTTATTATTCCATCAAGGAGTGACGCCCTCTGTGAGTCACCCCAAAATGAGCTATCTTTATCTCACAAATCAGGGTTGGATTCGCCAGAAATAACTCTCTTCATTTCTCGTGCTCTCTCACCAGTTTAAAGGCAAGAGAGCCAGCAGAATGAAAAGAGTCATGAAGAGATCTATCGAGGGCAAAATTCGATTTCGCACGAGCTTCCCCCCGATCAATTGACTAAAAAACACACAATGGCGACGTATTTGACCAGCAGGCGACAGCCAAGGTTGAGAAGTGGAGAGCCAAAAACAGACAACAATAGATCAAGAGAACGCGGAAGGAGAGGAGTAGAATGGCGCGGGGATGACCTCGGAGGAGACTGTGGGAAAGATCTCGCGAGGCGAGATCGAACAGGCAATCACATTGGACTAATGCGAAGTCGTTTGCGGGAATAACTGCGAGTAGACGGATGCGATTCGTTGTAATGAGAAGGGCTGACAAAATGGGGACGGGATAGGTTTCTAATTTCAGTGACCAGATCGTTTTCGGAGTTGGAAACTGTTGAGTTTCACCAATTCTTCAAAAATAATAAAAATTACATATTGGGGTGTCCGGAAAGTTCGTATAATTTTTTGTTTTTATTTTTTATTTAATGCTTTACAATTCTCAGTGACCAATGTATGCCCCCTTCTTTCTCACTACCTCCCTCCAGCGATTGGGCAGGGTCTCGATTCCTCTCCTCCAGAATGCGGGTTTCTTCGAGACCGCCCAGTTCACGAAAGCCCTCACAACTTCATCTCGATTCTTGAACTTCTTTCCTTTGCAGAAGTCAGAGAGAGAGCGGAAGCAGTGGTAGTCGCATGGGGAGAGATCCGGGGAATACGGTGGATGGGGAATCCTCTCGATCTTCAGCTCGTCCATTTTCTTCTGGGTCATCTTCGCTCGATGTGGGCGAGCATTGTCCACCAGAAGAAGAATTTTGCCCTGGTTCAGGAGTCTGGGAGGGACTCTGATCGCGACATCTTCCAGTTGTTCAGAGAAGAGGTCGGCATTGATGCTGGTGCCAGGGGCGAGG
This sequence comes from Pristionchus mayeri, assembly GCA_036245805.1. Classification (NCBI taxonomy): domain Eukaryota; kingdom Metazoa; phylum Nematoda; class Chromadorea; order Rhabditida; family Neodiplogasteridae; genus Pristionchus; species Pristionchus mayeri. The sequence goes on along the minus strand of BTRK01000003.1, from coordinate 19,007,809 downwards.
ATCTCCCAGTAGATGGGACCGAGCACTGAGAAGAAGAAGCAGAGGAGTTCCTTCTTTCCGTGCTCTTCCTTCTTCGGGACGGGCGTGGGCTTCTCATCTGCATCCACCCATTGCAGTCTCCTCACAGGGTTATCGTACGTGATCCACTTCTCATCTGTAGCGATGATGGAATTGACCCATCGAAGATTGGATCTACGATGGAGTAATTCCCGACAGACTTGAACACGATTTTTCAGCTGTAGGGGGGAGAGGTCATGGGGAATCACTTGTGGGAGTTTCGGCTTCTTCCCAGATCGATGGAGGATATCGGACACCGTTGATCTGGGAGTACCAGTATCCTTCTTCAACTCACGCACACTGGCCATGGGCTTGCGCTTCAGTGTGCGGAGAACGAGAGGCTGATCGAGGGAGGGAGGGCGTCCAGAGCGGGGTTGATCATCGAGACCAAACTCCCCTTTCTTGAAGCGGGAGAACCACTTATCGCAGAAGGGTATGGAGGGGGCGTCAGCTCCTTCCGACTGGGCCAGGGCAGAGTGGGCCTCCTTCACGGATCGGCCAAGACGGTAGTAATGAAGTAAAACTGCTCGGAGGTAGAGATGGGAGTCCATCACAAGAATCAATGTAGCAACTAGGAGACTGATTAAATCCTCTCACTACTCAACGTCAGAATTATGCAATACATTGTTGACAAACAGATTGCGCAATCACTGCATTTGATCGCGAACTGACTTTTTTCCGAAGCATTATACGAACTTTCCGGACACCCCAATAGTTGATCGCTTTTGGCGCTGTCGGTGGAAAAATAAAAAAATCAAATGCGAAATTTTAAAAAAAACCGGGCTAGCGAATTTTCGCAAGCATGAATGTTGTGTTTCACCAACAAAAGATGTTGAAAAGATGATTGCTTAGCTAATATTTGGAGGGTAACTTTGAGAAAAAAAAATCAAAATGGAAATCCCCAGCGAGGGCCGAATCACAAAATCAGTAACCGAGTCACGCATCAGTACAATCTCCCTCTACAACGAGTTTGGAGTGCGGGCCGGGTCTGACTCAGAATTCCCTCCATTGTGAGTGCGAGTCGAGAGAAGGAGTGAGCAATCGAGGCAATTAGTTTCTTTTCCCTACGACGAAGGTGCCGCATTTCGACACCACTACTACTACGTTTGGAAAAGTATACAAGAAGTTGACATGCGTCATCAGTGAAAGTGATGGCGATTTAATCCCACTTACTGCGTCAGAAGAATTTTTACAAGTTTTTAAAGTGGGAATTATGACAGAACTTGTGTATTTCTTATTAGCGAACAGATAGAAATAAGAATCATGGCAAAATGAGTTGACGTGAAGTCGGAGCCAGTCGAACATGTATCAAAAAGGACAAAGCGCATCACCGGAACTCAAATCACATCCGGGCACTCACTAATAACCACTGGGCGAACACGTGGCCACCCGAACACGGAACAAATTGGGAAGAGGAGGAGAAGAATGAATTCAATCTATCTCTCGCTCTCGCACAGGAGCCCCAAATCGCTTTGGGCAAATAGGAGAGCGGAGGGATGAGGGAGTTCGAGGAGGGAGCAGAGAGGGAGAGAAGAGTTGATGCGGCGATGGCGCAATGTTACTCATAACTGCTGAGCCAGTTACGCGCTTCTCTCTCTCTCTCTCTCTCTCTCTCTCTCCTCCTGCTAATTGGTTTTCGAGGATTCGCTTAACCCAAACAGGAAACAAGCACACGTCGAATCGATTTGTGTTCTTCGCGATTTAAAAGAGCGGGACAATACACGAGGAATAGAGTCATTCTTGTATTGACAGAACGAGGGTGAGGGGAAGGTTCACGCCTCACTGACTTCCCAATGATCTGACAAGTATTGGAGGAATGCGCGAGAGCTTGAGGGGCAAGATGGGGATTCGGCGCTTCTATACGACTAACATCCTCGAGTTTCCGCGAATAAATGAGGTACAGAATTGGATTTTTCGTGGTCTATGAATTCCAAAGTTTGATCCTTTCCGTGAGTTATTCAATTCGTCAGCGTCGAATCGAGTATCAAGTTGGTTCAATCGCGCGAATTGCGCAAACAAACTTTGTTGTGCGCGAAGCGGAAAGCAACGAAGGAGGAACTTCGGAGATCTATGATTTTCCAAGAACTTAAAATATTTTTACGGGACATTTAGGGCTGATCAGCTGAGTTAGTTGACCATTTCGAACTTCTTAAGGAACATACAAAATGGAAGGGAACGGAGCGAAACTTCTCGGGCTGATCTCGCCAACTGATGGAATTGCGCAGTGAAAGTTATTGCGGGCGAGAGCCGATCAGTGGAGGAAAACAACAAGGTGATGGGACAGGAGAACGGAGGAGGAGGGGGGGGGGAGACGGATCGAAGTGGGGTGGTATTGGCCTTGAAGGGAATCTGTCAATAAGAACGTGCGCGCGCGATCCCACATCCTAATATACTCTCGGGAGACATCCCTTGACATCCCTTGATGAGGTGTCCACTCAAGATGTGACAGGTCGAGGAATGCGTGACTGTGTTATGAGAGATGCCAGATCTGTTGCGATAAGAACTAAATGAACCACGCCCAAAAGCTCTCCTACTTATTATGACGGCAGTTTACTGTGAAAGGAAAAAGAGAAGAAGAAGGAGAATACGTGTTCCAGTTACGATTCTCTTTGATCTCGCCGCGATCGGCGAAAACAGCGATACAAAAGTGGAGGAGAAGCGAGCAGAGGCGAACTCCGGAGATCAAGAATCTCGACGGGAGAGAGGCAGAAAAAAACGGGTGAAGGTGGGTCCAAATCCGCTTTGAGTGGCGCGAAAAGAGGCTTGAGGCCGACAGTCTCTTCTGTTTCGAGGGAGTTGATCAGAGGGGGGAAGGAGGGAGAGGAGGGGGGAGATAGGCAAAGGTTCCCCCTCTCCCTCCCTCTCCCTCTCTCTCCCTCTCTCTCGCTCGAAAACGACTGATCCGTTGAGCAAATTTTGAAGAAACAGAGCATTTTGTCTTCGTCGCTCAAGTAGCGCAGACACAAATGTTAGTGCAGGAGGAGAAGGAGGAGGGAATGGAGGGAGTGGTGAGGGCATTCGAAGGAGAGTGACCGAATCAGAAAGTGCGCTAGAGGCAACAATCGGAATTTAGAACTCTCAAAAGAACACTAGGCTAAATGATCACCGTCGGATGACAACCTTGCGGATGATAACCAAAAATGAACCCTTCTGTAGAACTTTCGCAGTGGCATTTTCGACACTTAGAGAACCTGCTGTGATCATACTGGGGAATGGTACCATTTTAGGTTATCATCCGACGGTGATCCGATCTAATGATCTCGAAAGTATTTGAGAAAATACTGACCGTCGTCGTCTTCCTCCTTGACCATATCGTAGATCAGGAGACGATCATTCGACTATTGACCTAAAATTTATAAGTAATTAGTAAATTATTGAAAGCGAAAATTGAGAAATACACGTTAGAACGAGCAAGAAATGCGTAGAACCTAGATCGGATCTGGACAGTATTGTAGGGTAATGGGACTCGAGTGGGGCTGAGGAGGGAGGGTGGTTCTGAGTGCTCGTACGAGACTAATTAGAAAACAAATTGAATGGACTCAAAACTTGTATCTGAACGGGCGAACGAACGGTCTAGATTTTTTACCACTGAAAGGATCGTAGCGAAAACAGCATTGTAAATTGCAAAAAAATATTAGCAGATGCTTCAAGATTTCGCTTATCGATGCAACGGACAGGCATTTTCTCCGGTAAAAGTTTCCCAGTGGGATCACAGTGGAATTTCGCAGTTGCTACCCGCAGGGTTCACAGTGGGAAACGTTTACCAGAGCAGAGAGTTCAGTAGTGGGAATCCAATTATAACTCGCTCACTGCCAGCTTATCAACGTCAATGCTATTTCGCGCTTCTCTGAAACATCGCAGATGACGGCAGAAGATGTGTGCAAAAGAGCTGATCGCCCATGTGTTATTCATGGATGGCGTAGCAAGTTTCTGGAGAAAGAAATGGGCGAATAGTGGGGGACTGCGGTAGATCAAAAATATAGATGGATTTGTAAACTCGGGGTTTAAACTTCAGACAGGAGAAACAAATAGGCGATTTCCGGCAATTTCATGTTGATTTCTGAGGCATCGAATATAATGGGAAAGAGCACGACAAGACCAACTCAAAAATGTGGCGGATTGAGGCAAATTACTAGAGAGGCAAGCGTGAGTAATCTACCAGCCTGCCCCACTCTCTGCCTCTCTCCATATTACATGCTCTCTCGTTCTATCTAACCAACAGCTGAGCGTTCTATCGAGGAGAGCCAGACCATTACCACAGTCGCATGTCTCATTGTCTGCCTCTCTTCATTTCTCCTGATCTCTAGCCTCGCTCTGACCAGTAACTGAGACAAGTTGGGAAAAGGCGCGAAGAGTAGTCAAGGCCGATGGGGAATGGGGCGAATGAGCAGACCTCAGGCGGAAGCATTCGAAATTTTTCGTTGAATAGATCAGCAATTTGCTAAGCGTACATATCACAAAATTCACTTGTTACAAAGCTGTGATTGTCGAATGGTTCTCTGCGTTCCTAGCGATTTCTAGACGATTCAAATGAGAGGGAGCTCGTGAACCTCGTTCAATGCTCACAATGTTGAACTATTGTATTGTACACGTTGGCATGCACCAATACAATAGGTCCCTATGAATTGGGAATGGCTTAGCTAGAAATGTGTCTGGTTGGCGAGAGATAACGCAGATTGAGGAGGTTCTTGCGAAGCTATGAATCCAAAGAATCACTCATCGATCATCGGATTTTGTTCTACATGAATTTCGTGATGCGCAAGTACCACTTGAAAAACTCGAAGGCAAGACAAATATTGCCATATAAATAGCAAGAAGTACCGCGAACTCTGGGAACCAAGGCGTGCCAATATTTGGTGAAAGATATCATCAGGCACCTCTCGATACACTCTCGCGAATTGAACCGGACACTGGTGATTCCAGAAGGGGAATGGAGAGGAGGGGGGAGGGGGGAGACGGGAGCACTCTATTGACTAAGTCGGTCTGATTGCTCACTGTTTTGCGAGGGAGGGAGAAGTGGGAGTTGCTGTGTCAGTCGTTCCCCTAAGCAGGGCCGAGGGCAACTTTTAGAATGTTTACTCGGTGAGAAAGGGTATAGTGAGACCGATCGCCCGCGAAATTGCTTTATTTCTAACCTTCTAGAATGAAAACACACGTTTAAAAAAGGGTAGAGTGAGACCGAATCCGCCGGAAAGTATTGTATTTCTGACCTTTTAGGATGTAAACACGTTGAATAAAGGCAAGGTGAGACCGATTTCGCCACGAAATTATTTTTATTTCTAACCTTTTGGAATGTAAACACGGTTAAAAGGTAGAGTAAGACCGATTGCTCACCAAATTTGTTTTTATGTAACTTTTTAGAATGGTAATTCGGAGAAAAATGCAGAGTGAGACCGATTGCGACCCTATATTTTGTGAGTCGCGACACAGTAATAGAGAGATAGTATTTGACGTGGTGCTCGCTGTGCTGATTCTCCCATTCTATCCAAGTGAACATTTTTTTACATCTTGATAGCGAATTGTCAGCACCCGGATAGTTTTACGGTCGCCTTTCCTGGAAAGTCGTGCTGCAAAAACTATTACTTCGACGCTTCGATTGGTAGGAAGAGCAGTCGTTGAATATGAAATGATGAATCGTTACATTTTATGGGTGATTTCATATTCCTCGTGCTCAAACTGCCGAGGAAGAGGGTAAATCTACCGGGTTTCTTGAAAATTACTCGAATTTTATTGAATTTTTATTTTTTGAAATATTCTAAATATTGGAAATGGACAAACACGTTATCTATGTACAGCTAATGCTCTTAGTCCATTAGGGGATGATGCTTTATCTGTTTAATGTCAGCAACATTCCTTGCGAGAACGAGAGGGTAGTTTTCTCTCGTTCTCATCGATTTCAAAAAGGTTCCTCAGTTCGATAGTCATCCACTGGCATCTCTCCTCTTTGTTCTTTCTCTAATGCGCTACAGAAATCACCCTGTTGTCAGAAATTAGGGCCTGCCATAGGGCAACTTCGCGGGAAAAGAAAAGCATCTTCATACGCGTCCCTGGCCAACAGAACCATTTGTTTCTATCTTATGGGGAGTTCGCTCACAAGTCCGCATTTTTCTTGTTTTTGTCAGTCCCATTTTATCAATCTTTCGCTTTAACTTCCATCCATACTTATTCCGTGATCAGGGATTCAATCACCCGATAGAGATCTCTCTTAATCTTGATGAACACTCAAACGATGGCGGCTTATCGCGAAATCTATTGGTTTCCTTCCCTTTGAGCAGGGTGAAACCCGCAAAAACGCCTCTTCCGTTTCCACCCCATTCCCTTCAATGCGATTGCTCTCCACAGATTCCATACTCTCTTATCGGTGCTTCAGAATGATAGGGTGCGTGGAATGGTAAGAACCAATCTATTCTTTCTTCAATGGATGAGTGATCGGTAAGCACTTCAAAGAAACGCCTCACTACTACGCATTTCACACATCTTTGTTATCGGTATGCAGTTTGCTGAGAACAAAGATGTGTATCGAGATGAGTTGTAGTGTAGCGCTTACTATCACTATCATGCCAATCGCAATCACTATCACTAGCCCCCGGGCACTTCCCCACCACTCCCCTATCGATGTCTTCACGCACCAACAAGGGAAAGACGCGCGAAAGAGCACGCTAATGGAGTAGAACAGCCTCAACCTATCTAATCTTATCGCTGTCTCTCACGAACAGTCCAACTCGATCGATTCATTCCCCTTCACTTCCCTGTCCCCTCTCATTCTCACTTCTTCCCTTCTCACTTGTCGGTCCACTCCCGTCTCCCTCCGGTCCGTTGCCCTTGTTTTTCTCCTTTCTAGCCTCGAGATTCCCCTCATGTCACCGTCTTTACTGTCCTTTCTTTTCTCCTGTCAATCTATGCACTGTCCCTTGCTTGCTGTCATGTTTTGCCTCGATTACGCGACTTCTTTATCGATTTTCGCCGTCAAATTATCGATTTTTTCAGTCATGAAGCTGATCATCGAGGAGACTGCCGACGCCGTTGCCGAGTACGCGGCGCGCTATGTGAGAAGGTGAGGACTGTGACCTACCATGTTCCCCCACCTCCTTTCCTTTCAATGCCCTGTTGATGAATGGGGTCCTTTTTGCGTTCGTTCTGTGTCTGGCTAAGTGTTGACGCAGTCACAGCCCTTTCGAAGACACATGGTTACTGCTCTTTTGTCACATAACTGATGACGTCATCTAATCGATAATCCTTCCTCAGGAAGATCAACGACTTCTGCCCGACGTCGGAGCGATTCTTCGTGCTCGGCCTGCCCACCGGTGAGAGCCTTTCCTTGCCTTCTGTAGGATACAGTAGGTTACGGTAACACAAATAGTGGTAGTCGCGCCTCTTGTGAATTCCTTTTGCGTTGGGTCGATGTTATATTTTGGTGTAACAGGTCTAAATCTGATTAGGTCTGTCACGAAAACAATAACAACAATAACAACGACAACAACCCCTCTTCTCCCCTAGGCTCGACTCCGCTCGGAATGTACCGCAAGCTGATCGAGTTCCACAAGGCGGGCACCATCTCATTCAAGTACGTCAAGACATTCAACATGGACGAGTACGTCGGTGAGTTGTTGTTGTTGTTTTTTTGGTTTTTGTTGTTGTTATTAAGCCCCGCCCACTTCCGGTCGTAATCAATCGAAAATCGCAGGTCTCCCTCGTGACCACCCCGAGAGCTACCACACCTTCATGCACCACAACCTATTCCGTCACATCGACATCGACCCCCACAACGTGCATATCCTGGACGGAAACGCCCCCGATCTCAAGAAGGTACGGTAGGGGGTCAGGGATACGGTAGTTTTTTTTGCGGCGAAACCAATCGATGACGTGGCCATCTATTCAATATGTACGGCAGATAGGGATACGGTAGAACGGGAGGGTTACAGTATCTGATAATCAATACCGTAACCTGCAGGAGTGCGATAACTACGAGGCGACGATCAAGGCAGCCGGCGGCATCCATCTCTTCATCGGTGGTGAGTGACGCGCGCCGCGCACTTTTCATTTCTTCATTTGTGCAAATTTCGACAACGTAGCTTGTAAAATGTCATATTCGCACACGGGTCGGCGCACTCATCAAAACACCACGTTTGCCGCGTACTTCTCACACCTCCCGTAGTGCAAACTTTGACTGGACAAGCTCTATCTCGTGACAATCGCGCAGGGATCGGCCCTGATGGCCACATCGCCTTCAACGAGCCCGGTTCGTCGCTCGCCTCGCGCACCCGCATCAAGACGCTCAATGCAGACACGATACAGGCGAACGCACGGTGAGCGAGTGATCTTTGATCTTTCTCAATGAGATTAGTATCACAATGATTAGGCAGTGTGACATTGTGCCTAATGGGTAGTGGGTAGTGTGAAGTGTGACACGTAGATTGGCACATCTTTCAAAACCTTGGAGACAATTCTCGTCCCAATCTCCGAACTGATTGATTTTTGCCCCTTCAGCTTCTTCGACAACGACCTCTCGAAGGTGCCGACGCAGGCCCTCACCGTCGGCGTCGCCACGGTGATGGACGCAGAGGAGGTGAGAGAGATCAAAGATCGTCAGGAACTTCTTGGATGGTTGCCCCCCCCCCCTCCACCCTATGATTGCTCATCCCCACCCCTCGTAGAGTTATTGTTCGACCGAAAATGAGGGAATGATACCTAGGAATGAGTAAGGTCTAGTCAAAATGGGCGGGGGGGGGGGCAACTGTCCAAGAAGAGCCGAACGTCTAGCAATTTGGAAATTAGGTTAACTATTTGTTCCCGATTTTCAATCGGAGAAACAAAGTAAAATGAGAAGGAGAATGCGATCTTTGATCTCTCCAGTTGAACGATTAGATGTAAGATGTAAAGATGAGTACTCTGATTGCGTCTTCAGAAAGTCTAGGGAAGCTATGTTGTGTTGAGGTTGCTATTTGATCTTTGATCTTTGCTCTTTCAGGTGATGATACTGATCACTGGCGCGCACAAGGCACTCGCGCTCCACAAGGCCATCGAAGAGGGCGTCTCGCACATGTGGACCGTCTCCGCCTTCCAGGTACGGTAGCGTGGTGTGGTGTATGGTGTGATTTTCTAAACGTCGCCTCGCAGATGCACCCCACGACGCTCTTCATCGCCGACGAGGACGCGACGCTCGAGCTGAAGGTCAAGACGGTCAAGTACTTCAAGGGACTCATGGAGCTGCACAGAAGACTCGTCGAGTGATCTTTGATCTCTGATCCCTCATCTTTGAACCCCCGCCCGATTTATCTGTGTAGCATTTGACAGTATTTCCATAGTAGTCGATACAAGTCCCCGAACCATAACACACACGCACTACCTCATATCACTCCTATTGTATGTGATCTTTGACCTGTAATCGTTGGTCTTTGATCGTTAAGAGTTGATCTTTGATCTTTCAGAGTTGCTTTATCTTTGTATTGTCGATCACTGTATGCTTCATAGAAGCGATAAAGGCTGAGTGATCTCATTCCGTTCACATGTTTTGCACAACGGAATGCATTATCATGGATGGCTATCTATCTGAAAGGGAAAGTGCGGGATTCCAGGAAATGAGGTGAATTTCGACACTTCTTATAATCAGCCCACTCCCTCTTCCTTTCTTTCCTTCTATCACGTTTACTTTACCTCTTTTTCGGTGTCATCTATTCTCCTGACTCCCTGATAGGTCATGGGGTGCACATGATAAGGCTAGGTCAATTCTTGGGAGAGATTGGAAGGTCCGGTCAGAAGATTTGGCCACTTATCGAAGAATTGCCTGAATTTCTACTGTGGATAGTAGGAATTGGCCGTGATACGAGTAGTCCTGATCACTTCTTCTTCTTCTCTCTCTCTCCCCATCAGATCGCCTGCTCTGCCCACTCGGAATCATGCCAGTCAACAACTCTGCCCTTATCTCCAAGCTTTCCGACGAGGTGAGAATTGCAGATTACGAAAGACCAAAGACCAACCCCTTCTTCTGCTCTGGTTCAAATGAAACCTATGCTCTCTATTTGGTATTTGATCTCTCACTAACCTCCAGGAATGTCTCGCCCAAGTCCAGGCGGACCTCGATAAACTTCCTTTCGTCGAAAACTTCGCCCGAGTAGCGCAGAAGGTATACTATGCCAATAAATCGATAACTCCAAGATACAATAGCCATCTACCGTAACAATCTACCGTATCTAGGTGCGAGCCGTCTCGGCCAACTCAACTACGCTGGTGTGCGAATTGGTCGTCTCGTCGGAGCATCTCAATCGAGGAGTGAGTGTGGTGGATTCTGCGATTTGGTTAACGTCGCCGCGCAGGGCACACTCCATGGCGGCTTCTCGGCCACCCTCGTCGACATCATCACGTCGCGAGCCATTGGCATCAGCGTGGGCATGTCCAAACCACGAGCGACCATTGACTTGTCGGCGAGGTACAGTGGACAGATTCACTCTATCGAGAACTGACGTTATCAGCTATCTACTGCCCGTCAAAGCAGGCGAGAAGATTACCATGACGGCTACCGTACTCCAGGTTGGTGTGTGGTGTGGGCGAGGTTTCCCAATGCATCCTTCAGGTGGGCCACTCGACGGCCTTCGCTGAAGTTGTGTTCAGGAAGGAGGATGGAAAAGTACCGTAATCCAGACATCGATTTTCATAATTATTGATTTTCAGATTGCCGTAACGGGCAAGCAAACTATGGCGATTTTCTAATTGTGAAACGCGTTGAATAACAAACATAAACTATTTCAAGAAATAAATCAGTTGTCGACTCCAAGCGTTGTGTACTGTAAGAAACACCAAAACCTTCCACCTGCTATCCGGCTCTGACGCACGGATTTCTGCCTTTTTTGGACAATTCTTGTAGTTTCTTGTTGAACTGTGATGCTTGTATGCCTGTTCAGCGATCATTACTCGCTAAGTTGGTCCTTCTTTGCTTTCCAACTCAGATAGTGGCGAAATCTAGAATATTTACATCTTTCTGCTTTTCTCTTCTTCTCCTATTCAATCTCATTTTCTCCTCTTGATCTGTGATGTATCCAATCACTTTCGCCTGTCTGATCTCACTTTCCTCACTTCATCTCAGCCAGAGGAGCTCGTCTAGAGTAGTCTTATTGATCTCTTCCTCCAGTGAGTTCCGTTGTCCTTGACACATCTCGCTGTGTGTTCTCTACTCCGTCTTCCCTCCCCCATTCATAACATCCCAGATAGTCCAGCGGGCTCGATTTTCGTCATTACATCAATGAAAATCAATTTTTTTTTGTTTTTTCACGCAGTAAACTGTCCCTGATCGCTGTGACAGTGTAAAAGTTGCGAAATCATAACTCTGAAACACAAATGAGTTCGCTCATCTTTCTATAAATGTCTACCCGAAAGAGTGCGCGAGAAGAAGTGTGTTTCAGAGTTCTGATTTCACTTCTTTCAAACGTCATGAAATAATGTTAGCATCATCTCTTCTAGTCGAAAATTTAAAAAGCCAATGACTATTAGCCATGCTATGGGAATCTCTCTACCTCTACCTCCCATGAATTCCACATTCCTTATCACGTTATCATCCCATTAAATCCAACAGAGGTAGAACATTGCACTACTCCTTCTGCATCGTTCTCTTCTCTTCTCGAAAACCTCATTTCTCTCTTACTCTCCTCTCTCCGTAGATTGCAATCGCGTTCCCGTTAGCCGAATAGCACTATTCTCGTGTGTCTCACTTTGACCTCTTCCACTACTGTAACATCTATCGATTCCTGATCTACCGTATTCTACCATAATCCAGGTAGATCATGTCGACGGCGAACATCGAAGAGGCGACCACCTCCTGCTCGCTGCGACCGAAGGAGCAGGTTTGACCTACCACTTTGACCTACCACTTTCATTCGCAATCTTCTTTCGTGCTATCTAGTCATGTAACATACTGAAAAATGAAGCTTCTGATCGATTTCCGTCAGGAGTTCACGGCAATAGACAGGTGGTGTACTCTCTCGCTGAGAGATTTCGGAGCGAATTTTCTCTCACGATACAAAACTCAATGCAATCCAGCTAATTAGTCATTCTAAATTATGCTTCTAATCGATATTCTGCAGTACTCAATTTTTTCCCTGCAGGACGCAGAGCTCGCGCGCGCCATCGGGGAATTCGAGCATCTCAGCACCGTCGACAACTTCAATCGAGTCGCATGCAAGGTTCGATCAACCTATCGGTTATACTTGCCATGAATCATAGGTAGTCGAGGCTAAAGTTTGGAATGGCTTCCCAAGAAATGGTTATCTTCATCCATCAAAATTTTGCGTGCTCTTATCAACGAGAGAACATCCAGAATGACAAGAGTCCTTTCTTGCGGAGCCTTCCGTAATGTAAATGCAAAAAGTGAACAAGATTGTCTGAAAAAAAATTATTGTCAATGGACATAGTAATCGGTTTAAAATATGTTCAACAATCAATTTTCAGGTCCGTCCAATCTCTGCGTCAGCTGAGAAATTGCTGTGCGAGCTGACCATCGAGGCGGAGCACGTCAACACTAAGGTATCTTCTTAATTTTTGACCATGATTATCAACGCCTGAAAAGCCGATCACTAGAGGACATGGGAGTGTAGGTTGGTCTGTTAGCTCGCTAACAGAGACCTTAGCGGAAGAAGGTGATAGTAGGGTATTTTCATTTACTCGTTTTCACATTGGGCGACAAGCAATCAAAGTAACTTGCTACCAAATATTGTTGTTATGGTAAAAGGAAATGAAGAAGAAACAATTAGCAAAAGCTGAAACTGTTTCCGTTTGAAGAATGCGTGAAACTCAAACAGTAGGTATGAAATTTTCACAAATGAATTCTCCTCTATCACTATTACCGCTATCGTCAGATTATTTCTCACCATTGTTCTCTCTTATTTTCGAGATATCATTGTGATCATGTTATCCTGGCCGAGTGAGACCCTTAATCCTCCTCAGGGCACTCTACACGGTGGCTTCTCTGCCTCACTCGTCGACATCATCACGGCGCGAGCCATCGGAGTGACCGTGAAGGACAAGGGAATGGCGTCCGTCGAGATCGCAGTGAGGTACGGTAGAGGGATTACGGTAGACGAGGTTTCAATAGACAAAGGCATTACACGCAGTGGTAAAACTAAAAACGGTCAACATTTATTGGAGTACGGTATCTATGCAATTATCGATTCTTCCAGCTACCTGCTGCCGGTGAAGATGGGAGATCGAATTGAGATTGAAGCGAGAGTGCTGAAGGTGGGCTAATTGTTCTCGTTTATTTAGATCATTGCATAATTTATTGACGGAAACATAGTAATGGTTTTGGAAGGATCGCTAAAACAGAGAGAGCAGATGAAATGGATCGAAATATATCAAAATATCTCCTTTCTAGTTATTTGGGAAAGAGTGATGTGAGTCAGTCATAATTCAATAGATGACGAGATGCAAAAATGTTGAATTTATGAATTTATGATAATTCAAATCCATCTGCTTAGATTTAAAAATTAATAGACAAACACGAGTGACAGAAGAAGTTGTTATCGAAGGTAGCTGAGGTCTTAGGAAACATGCGAAATTATTCATAGCCATTGATCTTTGAACTTTGCAGATCGGTCGCAATCTCGCCTTCACCGACATCGAATTCAGGAGACCCGACGGAAAGGTAACTATCTTTTTTAAAAAACTCCTGACTCTTTTTGAAACAAATCATTTCGCGATTCGCTTGATCTTTGATTCTTCAGGTAGCCGTAAAGGGTAAGCACACAGTCGCCATCCTTCCCAACGACCCTCCCGTCACTGCTACCGGAAGAGTAGTCCAATTCTAGGATTACATCATCACTACGCAATTGAGACGCATTTCATTCCGCATTTCGTTGGGCAGAATCAGAGATTCCGAGATATCACTATTCTATGATCATAATAATTTATAGAATTCAAAATTGAACTCAATAAACGGCCTGGTTGAGCTTGTTTGCGATAAAGTTGTTGGCAATTTAGGCAGCTTAAACATTTCCTTGTTGACTTGGTCAAGAAATCACCTGGATAAGGGAATAACTTTAAAGATAATAGATTCTAGAATAATTTGCTGTGCAATCTTCACAGAGTCAGATAGTGAACCGGCACAATGGAATGCGTCCCGAAATGGCCGCACAAGATTTTTCTCAGCTGAGATTCCTTCTTGTCCACTACGAAGATAATTATCAAGTCATGACAAATATCCCCATATCCGAATTCCCCCCTCAAGATACTAGAATAGATTCATTTTCAATTCCACAGAATCCTTTTTCCCTCGAAATGATGAAGTGATTAGAAGAAGAGCGGAGGCATAAGCTTATGCATGCCAAGTCACTACTCATTAATCGTAATCTCTTTAATTATACCTACCAGCAAAAAAAGAAGTTGAAAGTTGCAAGCTCAGGACTCGTGATAAAGACACAAATGAAGGTGTACACCCCTTCGATACTGGTATCGCGGGGAAAACTGCTTGGTCAGTGTCAAATTGGGCGGATTCACTCTGGAGTGCATCAATTTATCGTGATACCTACTTTCCCCTAATTTAAATCATTTGCAACAGCCCAGTAATGCGCATAGTTTCATCCCTTTCCCTTCTTGTTTGGTTGGTTAAACCCACACGAGACCATGGAAAGTGCAACTTTTTTCAACATTCTTGCGCGCAGCGATGCGAAACTATCGAAACGACCTTTGCACTTCTAGGCGTTTCGCTGTTTCAACATTCCTCCCTCTCTAGTCGTTCTCTGTCTCTCTGCAAGGTCTCCTACCCCGTACTACGCACGCCTTTTTATGCACATGTTCTTTGAAGGTGTGAGTCCTTCGTGATACTTCCACTTCCTTTCACAGCCTCCTTTTTTTTGCTCGCCTCGAGTCTCTCGAACATTCGGTCTCACTCAGGGGGGCTCACACTCGCGTCAATTGTACCTCCTACCACGGCCACCGACGGCTTTTTGCCTCCATTTTTCTTGCGCTTTTTCGTAAAGTGCAAGGCATTACGCGAACCCCCCGTTGGGCTCAGTTTTTTTCAGCGTTCTCCGATTTCGTCACATACAAAGCGCGGAGATCTGCAGAAGTTTTTGCTAGCTTCCGACTATTTCGGAGCTTCTGGAGCACACATTTGCATGATATTCGCTGCAGTAAACACAGGTGAAATGCCAATGTTAGGCTTCTCCATAGTTAATACATCGCATCTGCATGGGGCAGATGCAAAGAATAACATTGATTGAATGTTTCAGAGAATCAGGTGAATTTGAGCAGAGCCCAATTAATGGGGGAGAAGTCATGTGCACTCACGATGTCGAACTTTAATCATTCAATTGTTGAATTCAACTGATTAGATTAGAGTCTCGTGGAGTGAAGATACGAGTGAAAACACATCATTGGTCTTTCGAATGCAATATCACAGCTTCTCGTTTGTCATGCGATGCTAATCATTCAATTCAACATAACAAACACACAATGTATAGCACGATTCAATTAAAGCAGTCATGTGATTTGAATGCGCACGTGATTCAGAATTGGAAGTGATCATAGATGATAGTATCAGAAGTCGAAAATGAAGAAATGAACTGAAATTTGAGACTCTTGGATGAAAATATGAAGCCCCATTCATGTGCTATGATATCACGTGGAATCGTGGGAGTGCAGACGTTTCACTTGTGATAAGGGTTCTGCAAACCGGTGGTTGTTCCCACGGGGTTGTCTGTGCTCGGGTACTGACCTGAACAGGAATTTGCAGCTACTACTGTCATAATCATCGATGTCTGGATGATTTATAACCCTTGTACCATTGTCTCCCATTGTTCCTTTAGTGATTACTGAGGGTTCCCGAAACGGGTGTTAATGATAATTGTGCCAAGCAGTGCGTGTCTCTCCTCATGTCATGTGCTCTCTCGCCTTCTGCCTGACCGTCGAGACATCATTCAAAATGAAGAGACTAAATGGCAACACTGCACAAGTGCTCGGTGTTCAAGGGTATTCGATCTCGCGCACTCTCACCAACCAGTTCGGCCTCTCTAACTATGCGAACAACTCAACGAACGGTTGCAGATTTGCACGTTTTCCCGCCCAGACTAATGGAATTGCATACAGTAACTGAAATTACGGATAACGAAGTAGCAAATGCGAAAAACATCCCCACGACCAAAACATGCTTTACGCGGAAAAGCAAGCATGTAATTTGCAACTTGCAAGATGATTGTTACTCTACCTAGAAAATGATGTGGGCTACAAGTCATTCGATATTTAAAAAAATGTTCTCGAAAACTGTGACAGTTACACATATTGAGCAGGTTGTGATCGGTTCTAGCTAGTTCCAGCGTGGGTTGACTGGAACAATCTCCTCTCTCGCGTCCTTCCTCGACGAAGACTATACTCCAGCCCCTTTGTCGTGTCACTCACACAAAAACATCCCTTATCATCATGAGAGAGATGGAAGGTCGGGGTAATTATTGCCCTCTGATTGTCAGTTTGCTCTGCTCTACTGTCTCTCTATCTTTGTGCCCTGTCCATGCCATTCTCCTGTCTTCCCGCGTGATTGGCAAAGGAAACAATGCCAAACAGTCGGAAAGCCCCTCCCTCCCTCCTCCTCTCCTCCTCCCTCTCGCGCTGAGATACGCGACTAAAAAACGAGCGTGCGAGACGAGCGCGACTTGGGGGCGGAGCTTAGATGGGAGGGGGAGGAGAAATCAACACAGGTACATGCCCAGTAGTCCATCATCTGTGCCTGGCCGTGCCTGTCGATCCTAATTGGGTAAAGATCAAAGATCGAAGATGCCGTCATCCTCGCGAATACTCATCCACCTCCTGGCGCTGATGATGATCGTGCTCATGGTGGACGGATCGCTCCAGGATAGCGCCGAGGAGCAGCGAAGGAGGGAGTGAGTACCTTTACCCTTCCAGCAGTTTCGCTAGATTAGAGTACATGGATGAAGGGCGCTGGGAGCATCTAATCCTCCATGATCAGGGGATTAGTCCTGCACTTCTATTGCCAAGATAAGAAAGGGCTTCAGCCAGTGCATGTGGCACTTAGACGAGTGAGAACCCGCCAAATGAGAACCAACAAGCACCTTTCTTCATTTTTTTCGAATACGTTCTCACACTGTCGGAAAATGATTCTGCCAAAAACGCTAGAGTGGTAGTATATTTTATTTCTCATCTTTTGGCTCTCATCCGGCCTAGTGCCGTGCATGTTCTTTTCTAATACGTGCGCTACTTGACTCTTCCCCTCTCCGCTCGTCCTGGAACTGTTTGCCCTCTTCGACTTACCGCGCGATTCACATTTGGCACCGCTTTTTCTGTTCGATGATGCATCTCTTTCCACACTTTCGCGCGCATTTCGAAAACTTTGGACCGGCGGCGATTCGCGGTAGGCACTCGATCAGTTTCGTCATGTTCCGTTCTTACGATGACTCAGTCCCCAGGAATTCCAATTACTCGCTTGGTTATGGGATGCCCCGCGACCTCCAGCGATTCGCCTCTCTAGCGGCGAAGAGAGTGGGGCGGGGCAGGAGGAATGCTCTGGCACTGCTCGCTCGAGTGGTTTCACCTCATGAGTTGCGTCAGCTAAACGTGTGAACTTTGTAGCTGGAAAGTGCGGTGGCTTTGGAGGAGAGAATGCGCTCATCTACTGTAATGCGGTGCTATTCGGAACTGGGGGGTGATCATGGGGTAGAATGCATCGGGGTGGAAGGAACAACGTTGGCACGCGCTAGTTTCTGCAGGGGAAAGATCATGAAAACGGAGAGATGGCAGCTATATTCGGATGTCGTTAAAGGAATCGAACGATGAACTTGGGGTAGTCGAAGTGGAAGGTACGATGGAGCCTCGGTACGATCAGTTCCACTTCCTGCTAGAGGGAGAATGCAAATAGTGAGATCGCAGCACTATTCGGTTGTGAAACGGGAGGTTAATCATGAGTTATTTAAAGTCATCCGAGTAGATCGAACGACCACATGCACTTTCGTGCCGTTCTGTGACTATCACCACTCACCCACAATTGCGTAATGTGTTTGAGTAACCTTTCAGTCGCACCTCCCCCCCCTCC
This sequence comes from Pristionchus mayeri, assembly GCA_036245805.1. Lineage (NCBI taxonomy): Eukaryota > Metazoa > Nematoda > Chromadorea > Rhabditida > Neodiplogasteridae > Pristionchus > Pristionchus mayeri. Next base: position 18,989,727 of record BTRK01000003.1, on the reverse strand, counting down.
CATCGCTACTGTAAAAGTGCGGCCAAAGTAGCGAAAGGATGCGTCATATCTGCCATCTTTCGTCAACATTTCTCGTGATGGTGCAAGAGGCGCACACTTCTAGCTGGGGGCCGAGCACAAACCACGCTAACTAGTGTTTGCACTGTGTTGTGTGCATTTCGTAGCCTGGATGCGGCGGGATACTACTGGGATATGACCGGGAAATAGCGGTGAAAGTGGACAGATCTGTGCTTCAGGTGCAATCCTTGATCTTTCTAGTCGCACACTTGGTTTTAGAATAACTCGTGCAAAAAGGGGGGCGTGCACTCACAAAAGAATCCTTTGTCGCCCGACTCTTGACAAGCGTTTATGAGCACTGCTCAATGTCTCTTTGTTCCGAGGAAGTAGTCTAGACATCCGGGAATGGATAAGCGAGAATAGAAGTTTCCGGATGAATGGGGAATTCCACGATTCGATTATGAGCTTAATTGGAATATCGAATTCACACTCCTAATCTGATGGGGAGAGATTGGATTTCGAGCCGGATGTACAGCACGCGATGCTAATATCAGCACTAGTTCAGTAGACCAGAGTAACATCTCAGTGCTGTACGTGACAAAACTTCGTAAGGTTAACCGACACGCATAATAGTTTGGAAAAAGGAACTAACGTGCGATACTTTGTGATCGAGAGGAATCGCATAGCATCACGAGGGCGAGCGAAGGAACGTTTCCTCCTCTTATATATGCTCTCTCGGAATCCATAGCAGAGCAAAGTGCAACGCCCCGATGGAGAACATTAGCAATCAGCCTTGAGCACTTCTCGCATACTCCTCCCATTCCTCCAGACCTTCTCATATCCGTAGTCATCAGTTGAAAAGCTCCATTTTCAACTAACCATATGGAAATATCGATGAAAAAAGATATGGAATATAGGAAAAGAGTTCCATGGATTGTCCCATAGCGTTCCATGGATTGTCCCATAGCAAAAGTTCCATAGCAAAACTTCTGGAAAGAGGGGGTGGTGTAATTACAACTATGATCAAATTTCAGGCGCGAGTTCAACAACGAGATCGAGGGAATCGCCATCGACGTCGAGTACAAGAATCCCTCCTCCAAAAACTCCTCCAGATACCGACAATTCGTCGATGGTACGCAGTCTTCTGCCTACAAATAACAGAAACTGCCCTTCCCCATTATTTCTGTAATGAACTCTCAATCAGGGGAGAAACTACTGAGAAACCTACTTCATGGTAGTATTTTTGGCTATCATCTGTCTACTTGTGACGGTAATCGTCGCACCTAATTCACTCTATTTTTCGATCTTATGACCTCAGAAAATATCCTCGTATGCCACGCGTGGCTATGATGCAAGCGCCCTTTCTGGCCGGAAACCGATTACGCGTCCCATCAATTAGCTGAGCATGTCTCTGTGACGCGAAGTCGTGGTTTCCGAACAGCAAACACGAGATTAGTTCCTCATCGGATGTGCGTAACCCAGGAATTTTTCGATTTATGCACCTTCGCATCCTTGTGCACCGATTCTGGCGTAAAACGTGGTAATTTCCTGCAGAGTAACGTGTCGGGAAGCTAATGCTTGCTGGAAAGAAGGATAACTGTCCTTGTAGGTATTCTAACGAGCGCGCCAAATCAGCGTAATGGCAATTCCTTGTCTCGCAACCCTTGGAATAGTATAATCGGGCTGCTTCAGAGGGTTTCTCATGATAGGTATCGAGGGCCCATTTCAATTAATGGTGCAAGCGTTCTGATCTGTGATGTTCGAGTTGATTTCACAGAAGAAATAGACAACGAAAATGGTACTGGCCTGATCGTTTCTCGATGGATGTTTTGTATTTTCCACAGCGCGCCAATCAACTGATATGTGCTGTTGGCTGGTTTTGGATTAAGTAATGCAGAGGGAAATTATGTAATGACCATAGCCATTATCTTGATGGGCGTTTTGCAATTTCGCACAGGCCCAATCAGCTGATGTGGTAAATTTTCTTGATTCTTGGTTTCGGATTGAAACACAATAAATTTATGAAATGGCTACGCTTGGTGTTTCCCCGTATATAATTTTGGCAACTTCAATAACGAAATGGGCTAATACATGGAGATTGCTGATCTTAGATTATGTAATGTACATGAATTTTATCAGATTGTATCAGGATACGGTAGCAAGATATTTGGTAAATTAACATTTTCCCGTTCACAGTTTTGGATTTGCGCACGACATTTATCAAGTGGTAGTGGTTTCCGCCGCAAACAAACGATTTCGATGCGATTTATGATTTCGAATATGACATTTGAATCCGCATACTGAAGGCTTCAAAATCCGCGGCATCGCTACGTATGCACCCAGCGGGGCCCTGGCACGAATTAGACGGCTGTTTCCTGGAATACTACGCTCAAACAATCTTGGGAGAATGGCTAATAAGGAGTTTCGAGAATAGGGGATTCGGACACACTCTAGCCCTAATAGGAGACAATTTGACAAGGTTGTGAGGTGCAATAACCATGGATGGGAAAATTGGTAAATACGAAACAAACACTATAAATGGGGATAATTTGCATGCAAAACTATTCATCCGGAAAATATAAAGCAAATTTTCGTAATTCCAGTTGCTCTTCTATCTTCCGGCTTCGTCTTCGTCGCAGTCGCTTTCCTCGTGGGAATGCTGCGTCTCTCGACTCGCAAGACCGTCAATTACGAGACCATCGTTTAGCTCCCTCTTCACTCTTCCTGTCCAGGACCTTAAGGAGCTTCCTACCGTATCCCTTGACCCATTCATAAGTATTCCCAGATATCCTCTATCTCACATCACCGTTGATTTGCTTGTTACCATCATCTCCAGGAGTTCCGTACATCTTTATCTTTTCCATTTCCTGGAACTCCCACCCATAATTTATCCTCCGGATCTCACATACTGCCCTGAATCTTGATCTCGACCTATCGATCTTCGTTTCCTGCTCAAATCCTAAAATTTCTCCTTCCAGGAGCCTCTCTGATAGTAGGTCACTCTGCCCTTGTCCCGCCATGCCTAGAGATCCCGATGATACCCATTCGAAAGCTTTGATTACTGCACCACTTAGCCTCGCTTGTCATCCGTTCCTTGTTAACTATTCTATAGAAACTTTACATTGATGTCTACTTTAGTCACTGTTGTAAGATATCCATTTCCGATAAATATTTAACTATATCATTGAGTGGTCAGTAAAACAGTATAATGTAGTCTCCTGCGACCCGTGCCTTCCTGTTATATCCGTGACGCGTGGGAAAGGTCTGCGAGATCTTTATTAATGGTCGTAGGTTTTCCCAAGGAAAGCGACAACAAATGCGTGTTTCCGTTTGTGTACGCAATACTCAATTGCGAGTAATCTACAATCAGATTGACGTCCGAATGCACGAGTAAGATAATTCATTTTTCGTAAACACAAAATTTAAGTTTTAAAAAATACGCGAAGAAGATCTTCTAGCTCCACTTCCTCGTATGCGACAGAGGGGGGCAACGAACGTCCTTTTAATCGAGAAATATACACCTAATTCCGACGCCAACACAAGTGGGGGGGGGGGGTAACGCAAGAAGTTAGTGTTTAGTAGATCTATTTTCTTCCGAATTACTAGAGAAAAGACAAGAACGGGACGTTCACAAATGTGTATTTTTTAGTGGTATGCTTCTGCTTTGGGAGATTACCGCCGTCAATAGTCGATACGCCTAGTTAACAAAAAAAAATAAAGCAAAACTTGTTATCTAGAGTGCAGCCTCCTTCATTTCCTGTCATTTTCTTATACTCATGACTTGCAAGGTATGCTTGCAATACCCGATTAATGTTTATAGGTTTCCCGAGGATACTCCATTGCGAGAAAAAGCGTGTTTACGCTTGTATACGCAATACGCAATTTGTTGTAATCGTGCAATCAGAGTGACGTCCGAATGCACGAGTGGAAGATCTTTGATCGTGAATGCCTCGTTAACCATAAGTTCACAGATGCTCCATCTGGATTTAGATGCCTCTCTCTCTCCACAGAAGACATAGAGGCAAGAAATGTCACAAACTAGAGCGCGAAGCGTCGCGAATAGACCCCCTAATTTTGAGGATCAAAAACACGGCGGCACGAGAGGAAAGGGACAGGAATAGGTGTTTCGCAGACCAATTTACTTCCTTTCTCTTTGGAGGTCCAGAGAACAGGCGATAGTGAAATTAGGGAAAGCTCCTAAGTGAAGATTATCGCCATTAGAGGCTTCTAAGACTCAATTATGCCTGTAAATGGGGGGGGGGGGGTGACAAAACGTGAACCGACAAAACGTAAACAATTCGCAGCTCCCTCGGGATTCGAAGTGGGGACTTGGCAGTTGTTGCATTGTTATCAGTATGCCCTACACTACAGCACCCTGATTAGATCCTCTAACTATGTGATCTTGAGTTTCTCTCACCACCAACGTATAGGGGTTCATGGTCAAAAATTGGGAATTTTAGTGGAAAATCATGATTAGATAAACACAAGATGCTGCAACCAATCGATATCCCAGCTGCTTGGTTAGAGTACTTACCGAGGTACTAGAATATAGATTGATCACTGTACTTTGTGTTTATCTAACCATGATTTATCACTCAAATTCCCAATTTTTGACCATGAACCCCTATACGTTGGTAGTGAGTTCACATAGTTAGAGTATCTAATCAGGGTGGTGTAGTGTAGGGCATACTGATAACAAAGCAACAACTACCAAGTCCCTACTTCGAATCCCGAGGGAGCTGCGAATTGTTTACGTTTTGTCGGTTCACGTTTTAATACCTTCCCCTGTAAATATGAAAATCGTGACGTAAATTCGTGGGGCTCTAATTTGTAGCAAGAGCAAACTAGATGATGAAGTCACCCTTTGGTGACAACATTCCTTCTAATAATGTACTAATTCGCAAAAAAACATGCAAAATGTGAGGAGGCTATATTACGCCATTTCTTCTGCAGTTATAAAGTTCTTCTTACAAGTATTTATGTGCAGCCGCTCTACGAGAATAATAGAGAACAACGCAGTTACAATTGTATGCAATAGTCAGCACGGAAAAGAGTTTACAAATAATGCAGCCATCTCAGTTCTTCTCATCGACGCCTTCGCCATCGTCATTTCCACCACCCGCACGCAATATCTCCTCGAGGGACATGGTGGGAGCCGATGTCTGGCTTTTTCCTTTTCTCTATTGACCTGCAAATTTGTATTGGTTTTGTTGAACTTCTGAGGACAGAAATGGATAGAAAACGTTACGTATTCGAAGCTTCTGTAGCCGTGATGTCCATAGAATCTTGCGCCATTCTGCACATATCCTCACTAGAAAACATTTGCTGCAAATATTTTCCAGTTTTCCTATTTCCGCTAGATAACCACACCGTAACAGTCTGTTGCATCATCTGAGCAAGCATATTCTGGAACATCGGCTGCTCCATCACCATCATGGCTACTGAAATCAGAAGATGTCAAGGGCTTCTCGAATGGAGCAGCTCACTAGTTGGGTCTACGAGCGGTGGGGCTGCTGTTGTTGCTGATGGAAGGGTCTGTGAAGGCAGCGGCGGCTGCTGCAGCTGATGGGCAGGCGATCCGCGTGGCTCAGAATGACTCGAGTCGATTTGTGATCGAGTTGATGATCGTAGAGCCAGCACTCTTTCCTATATTTATGCGTAAATGTTTACTAATTTTCTCATTCTTCTTTTAAATTATAAAATCAAATGAAATAAGAAGCAATTGAAATGGCATACCACTTTCTGACAATCCTGCTGGATTTCTTCGCCAGTTAGAGGATTGATTCTCTTCGTGGAATCATCACGGATCGTCGTCTCAAAATATTTAATATTATGTTAGTGATCCCGTATAAATTCCAACCTCGATTGTTCTCAGTGATTGGTATGTGCTGAAGAGGCTGTATTTTCTGAAAATTATCATATGAATGGGCAAGCTGACAAATTTAGCAACCTATTATATAGCAAGAACGCGAAACCGCACAGCACCTGATTGAGGTACACAGCTTCCACTCATTGGAGTGAACATTCATCTTCACGAGTCGTCCATGTTTAGAGGGAACATCTTCGTCCATTAGGGCTTCCGGAAGACCCTGAAAGTTCTTGTTAGCCTACCGTAATCAATGTCTACCGTACCTGCTGGAAGTCCATGATTGTCGCTCCAGGAACTGATCCCATAATCAGTTTGTCTTCGATGTCCAATCCAAAAACGAAGGAGATGTGACCAGCATTTTCATCACAAAATCGCAGCATTACGTTGCCTCCATCCTGTCAATTTCCCAGATCATACATTATTTGAATGTTACATCCAGGCTATTAAATCTGCCATATCTACCTAAACAGGCTAATTTTCATGAGTAATGTTCCCCAATTTTACTCTACTCTGTGCCTTTCCGTCACCTACCTGTGTATCTTCACAGTCCATTTTCAACTGTTTGAACGCTTCTATAGTGTCGTATACGGAAAAGAACGAAACGACTCTGAACATGTTGCCATTGCCACTGACGGATGTACAATTTAAATATCTCACCCCTTGTTGAACAGTTCCAACATCGTCCGATGCTCTCCATATAGAGACTAAAAATTAAACTACATATGATTATTTTAAAATTACGAACTTTTGATACTGGAGAAGGAGACATCTTGTGACCAACATCGATGATGTGTTCAGCAGCCTAGGAGTTGATGTTATGTTAGTGAAATTTTGAGATAATGGGATTGTTCATCATTTTTAATAGTTTTAATTTTTGATAGATATCGTGCATGCCGTTGCGCTGACTCACTTTAGTTCAAGTTTAGAATAAAAAACGTGAGAATACCTTGACCAACCACTGCCAAGGAGTGTGGTGCGACTTAGTCCAACCATCCAAAATTGAAACACACCGTTCCTATAAATGTTTTTCTGGATCCGAATCCCAAATATTTGCACTCACTTTCATGAAATCGTCCTTCTCAATCATGACATGATCCTTGACAAATTCATTTAGCAACCTCTCCTTCAGTAGCCTTTTCAGCCCTAGCATCCGATCATGGCCAGTGATCGCCGTCTCCGCTAAAATTGATATTACCATTATTGATTCCGTTGAAGTTTTACGTTTAGCGAAAGTAAGTATGTATTGTAAGTATGACTAAAGAGTAGGGTTGACAATCCAAGGGCGAGCGCAAGGTCTTGTTCTCGATTTTCCACAGGATGCAAATCACTCCATTCCTTGCACAAGGGAGAGAGAGAGCGGTCGCCCTTGCGCAAGGGACGGGATCCTTGTGCAAGGATTGAAGGGTAAAAAGGTGCTCAAAGTTGTTCAAAACACACCTAACTTTCGCATTTGCACAATATCATAGAGGACACCGCAATTAGAGAAGTTTTGAGCGTTTTCCTTTGTTCAATAGCTTTCCTTTGGCTTTTGAGGGAACTTTTTTTCTCTTTTTCAATCGTTTGCTGTTCTTTCCTCGGGGAAATGCTGCACTCCAAGAAAAAAGAGCTTCAGATGTATGATGTTAAATAATAATCAGTTATTGGAATCCCAATTGGTCTAATCTGCAGCCCGGCGCACCAAATCTCACAAGCATTTTTTGCATTCATTACAAGCATTTACCACACAACGTGCAAACCTTTTATTCTTTCTGTTAGTCATGTACTCTAGAGCGCATTCAGATCACCTTTCCTCCTATTCTTTTCCTTTTACTCACAGCAATGTACGAGAGAGTATGATCTGCAGCATCGCTTTCTGGCAATTGAGAAAGAGGAATTTTTCAAACTTAGGGGAACGTTAGCTGCACCTAAGGTGATAATATGTTACATTTAGTATAACAAAACAACCGTATGACACCTCGGAACGCAGCAAGTGCTTTCAATGTGAGCGTTAGAATAAAGGAAAACTGTGAATAGTGATGTAATCTTGTAGTCATCATCGTAATTATGCAAATGTGAAAGTTTGGTATGATTTGAACAACTTTGAACCCTTTTTGGCCCTTCAATTCTCACTCGGCAATCCCCATCCTTGCGCAAGGGCGACCGCTCTCCCTCACCCTTGCGCAAGGGATAATGAGGCATTTTGCATAGACCGCCCTTGCTCGTCCCTTGAACCCTTGAATTGTCAACTCTACTAAAGAGTAAGTAGGCAATCTGTTGAAATTTTTAGTGTATATAAAACTTACATGCACGAGGATCAATGAAGAATTCATTCGGATCCAAATAAAAATAATTCTCCAAATTATTGACTTCGAACTCGTTGCTGCACTTGCTGACTCTGAAAAGAAATGAATAACAATGAGTTGGAATTTTCAAAATTACTTTGGTAAAAGTAGCATCGCTTGAAAGTGGAGAAGTTCGCGATTTGTGAGGGAACGAGCTTGACTAATTTGAGATTTCACGAATTGTCTCGACGCTTCTTTTAGCACTCCGTACGTTACTTGTAATTGTGGTTCAGATCCATCCTGTTGGAAAGAATAAATAATTTATGGTTTTATTTTTCCGCAACTATAAGGAAAGGATTTGAATTTCAACTGAATCTGTATGGCACTCTGTAAGACAATGATTTGTAAAAATGGTCAGGCATGAGGTGAAACGCCATGATCGGCTACTTCGCCTGGCATTGCCCAGAAGGGAAATATAAATAATTCAAAAAATTAAAAGTGAATAAATAAAAAAATATTTCAAATATACGCATTTCTGCGATCATTTGATACCAACATAGTGCTCCCTGTCCATAATTCTGCTCCAGATAATCGAATTGAGAAGAGACTTTGTTTGATCATTGGCAATGGCAATCAGGAAAGGAAGCGATTGGAAAGCCTGCAAAAATCATCATTTGAGTTAGAAATTTTGATATTCGGCTTTTTATATCGAATACTCTAATCGAATACTCAGTCGAACAATGAAATTGTAAATGACAATTGATGAGACAATTAACCAAATTCAAACAATTCTGTGTACATTGAAACAACTTACGTGGTCAACGATTAGGTTCGCATTCGGCTCCTCATAATTCCAAATTGTCTTCAGATCTCCGATTTTTATGAAGACTTCGTTGAAAATGGCGTATCGGGTAGCCAGCCTTCTATTGACCATCGAGTTCAATGATACTCCCTGTGAAATTACGTCAGCGCCATTTCTTTTAATTTTACAAACCACATCGGGAAACTTAGCGCACAGCACTCCATTTTCGTACTTGAAAGAGGTCGATCGAATCATTTCGCCAGAACGGGCGCAAAGTTCGCTCCTGAGATTAATCGGTAACCAAAGATCTCGGATAACAAAAATGATTATAAAATATAAACATGTTTAGTTTTGCTCACTCAGAACACTTGGGCACCGACTGAAGAGCCACAAGCTTGCCATCTCCATTCACTAATGCACCTTAAATGTGAGTCAATTATAAAATAAATATAAATTAAAATACCAGTAAGTTGATTGCTGTTGAACGCAGCCTTGTCTAAGCGCTGTTTCAGAATCATACGACCAGCGATCGTCCTGAAAGAAACTACAACAAATGTCGGCCTTTCTGCACAACCTCCAGTATGTGCTTATGGGATGCACTATGGGCTGTATCCTATTAGGTTGATGCAAAAGTCTTGCGGTTTTTTGTGTCCGTACTTTGAACTATCATAATTCTCTCGTCCCAAATCACAATGACTAACATACATAGCATTGTTTAGAGGTATGTTTGTACTTTACATAAACACATTTCAATCCATCCGATATCGCAATAAACGCAATAAATTATGATAAATCCAATTAGAATTTATTCTCAAAATTTTGCATTAAATGTATTTTACTGGACATTTGTGGGCAAAATTCAAGAATACTGCCCATACCGATGTCTGAGAATTATTACGTATACAATTTCAGAAAATATGTTAGAACTGTCTCTCGATTAAGTTTGGACCGAATTCCATGCTATTGAAAATATGCTGTCGATTATGAAACTTTTTCGGATTTTTTGCATCGAAGACCAAGCATATAGGCTTCACTATGAGTGCGCTATATTCATCCACCAAGAGACTTTATTCTCTGAAAAAATATTGGCGCCTTCACCTTTCTCGTTTCAGAAAATTTGAATTTCTCATTTTCCAAAAATGTGCGAAATCAACATAAAAATGCAATATATAGTCATTTACAGATCAATGCATTTCTCAAAAGGATGAAACTTCCATCATCCATGAGAAAAAGTATGTATAGGGTAAAGATGGGAGCTTCATATAACCACCAGGAATTGAGCATTCATGCTTCAGAGGAAACAGCATATTGAAAAATGTGTCGTTTTCGATGGATAAATGTTCGCAATTTCAACTTTGTCCTGCTCTCGCCTCTCCGATTGGACAATGCTGACAGGGCGCGCATATGAAAGAGTATGCAATGCCTCATTAGTAATTAATATACGGAAGGTCATCGGTTAAACTGAAAGGGAGATGGAAGACACAATATCAAAAAACCGCAAAACTTTTGCATCAACCGTCCTACAAGGATACGTCCTGGTTTCAGTATCTTTAATATTATAAATTACAAATATACACAGATAAAACAAACGCATTCCGCGAGTCGCAATTCTCTCCCACCACTCCACTCTGTGCCTTGACTAGTGAGCATCGGAAGAGTGCCTCGACTAGCTGGGGACCTGCGAGAAAATTGATCTCATATGTATAGAATTTATGAGAACAGCTCGAACCATCGTTTCCTCTGTGTTGTTCAGCGGCTGCCGAGAGAGCGTAGACTCTGTGAATTTTGAATTTGAATAGTTTCAATTTCGAAATTTTACAATAATAATACGGAAATTTAGCAATCTGAACTCATTTTTAAGCATAAATTTATATTTCATCTTCTCACTTTATTCGCATCGTCGGATTGCTCGTACGGGATTTGACAACCCAATTCGCTCTGAAAATAAGTTAGAATGTTTGTCTTCAAAATTTCAAATATTTCAATATATTCATATATGATACACCCCAAAAACAGAATGTACAAAAGGTGAACCTGTGAATGAGAGGTGCTTGATCGACTTCCTCTTCTTCATCCTGTCCTTTGTTATGCACTCCGCAAACATCCCGAGGCCATTCGAGTATAATCGATCTTATATTATAAAGTATAATAACAAATTAGAATTGATGATATCACCCTTTCAGGATGTCTCCGATCAGCGCCCGATGTTTTTCGTGATATTCGGGGTCAGTTTGCAATTGAAGCACTTGCTGATAGAGAGGAGCGAATCTAAATTAGTTGTGCCATACTTCATAACTTGTTATTGTTTGTATTTGAAATCCGTGAAGAACATTTGGCTTCATGTTCATTATTTCGAAATCTTGGGGCTGGACTTGCCCATGCATATTCATGCGGAGTCACATGAATATGCATGGGCCCTTCGTCAAGAGGGTATTCCGCAATACGCTCGACCTGACATACAATGCGAGGTGCTCATGGCGAATTTTGTTTTCAAAATCATGATTGAACTGTAAAACTATAATACAATATCTATTCTGAATAAATCTGTGTCTGTGAATAAAATTCAAACATTTTCTGCTTGAACCATACCTTTTTTGAATAACGAGAATCATAATCCTTAAAATGTTGCCTTAAAACGGCCTCGCCTTTATTCTAACAGGCGCACAACTGTCGTTTTCCTCTGCAGAGCACGAATTCGTGCTTATCTATCCCGCCCGAACATTCCCCAAATATGAGTCCCCGATGCACAAAATCGAAAGATGATGAGAAAGCGAAGACAAAGATAACATTGAGGCGCCTGACCCCCACCATCATCTTTTTGAATACACTGCCTATCTTATCTTGTGGTATTGTAGTCACCAGATTTCCTCGCTACCCCAATATTGTATGAATGCGAAAACACATTTTTGTCGGAATTGGGCCTTCTCTCTTATCCGCTGACTGGCAATAACAGTCCCACAAGATGAGGTACAAATGATCCCATGAAGTGGAGAAAAAAGGAGATGATGAAAAAAAACTTAAATTAATTTTTTTTGCGATATTGAAGCTCTGAAAAGCATGTCCCTAACCGCACCCCGATTACTCTGTGATAGTGTAGAGCTATAAAGCTGTGATGTTCCCGGAAGATTAAGTTCGTCTCTGTTAGATTATAGCATACCGAAGCACGCCAACGTTTCAAAACGCTTTTGATGTCAGGTGCCTTAGCGTCACGCGCGGCTTTTGTGTATGTCAGTCTGCGCAATATGTGTGATGATAAAATGCGTCTAATCTTTCCACCCCTCCATCTCTCATCTTAGCGTCGTATCTAGCTCTAAAGTGGGTGAAAATCGTAGAGCCTAATCAGTTAAAAGTGGCGATATTCATTGCACAGGTTACGCAATGCTCAACATAGCCCCAAAAGTGTTGACGAACAATGGCAGCATTGCGTGAGCTTTCAGCAACATGGAGCATCCTTGTGGATTTTTAGAACTAACTGAAAATATAAAAAAATGAAAACGCTGACTCAGCCATGACTCCATCATCCTTGATTCTCCTCGGATCGATCAATAGTGAGGAACTGCGATCATTTTTTGATTCCGGCTAAAAGATGCACTTACTGTCTCTGTTTTCTGATAAATTCCTCCTTTCTAGCCATAATATCATTCAATGCGAATCGATACGGCTCCAATCCAGACTTCCTCGCTTCACGCTTCACGGAAGGACAACACCCAATTTCCTGAAATAAATTGTTTTTCAACAAACAACATTGTGTGGAAAATCGACATATTCTACCAAATTCCAATATCTAAATAGTTATAAAATATCGTACCTCTTCGAGTAGTTCGTGCAACCGCTTCTGCCCTCTTGCAGAGCGGGGTTGTCGAGTAGAAGACGGTGGGGAAGTCATGGGCCTAAACTATCCATGTTAGGTCGATGAGAAAAATCGGTAACATCACTGGTTAACACAAATAGCTATCTATTGCGCATTCTGCCTTATCACAAGGATTTTCACTACCCACTTCTCCACACCCCTCCTCTCGTGTAAGCGAGAGTTGACTGATAACACCACTTCTCCTAGCCGACCAAAACATATTATGCGTGACTTGGCCCAGCCGAGGTCATCAATAGTCGATTATTTGCATGAAGAAAACTAATCAACCGTCAGAAGAGTGCATTTATTCATTTTTGTTGAAGAATTTCGGAATTTCTAAATATGCGAGTTAAAGATTATATATTTTCGAAAATGAGTTGTTGCTAGTTTTTCAAAAAATGTCTGGAGCTTTAGCGCATTTGAGAGATGAAATATCGTCAAGCGGCCATACGCATGATCTTATTGTTGACCTAGCAGGCAGGATCCAGCCGCATCACAGAGCTCGAACTTGAGCTTATCTATTATGTTTGATCATTCACGAAATACGAGTTCCCTGAAGCAAAAAAAGGCAAATATGATAAGGTTGTGGCGCCTGTTCCATTGACTACTCATCTTATGTTTCCGTTCAAGTCACCAGATTTCCACATGCCGAGTTCCAGGCGGATATCATTCCTGGGTATACAGATACAGTTTACTGAAATCTTGCCAGGATACGTTTGAGAGCGACTGTATATCTGTGAATAGTCGGATCATTCATTTTGTTCATGAACGAACGCCCTTTCGAATGCGTGACTCATCATCCATAATATGTTGGCTTATCAGTTCAATAGACTACTCATCTTATCTTAAAGTCAGCAGATTTTCAAATCGCTTGAAGACGTACACAGCAAAAATGATGGCGAAAACAATCTTTCGGAAAGTTGGCATTGTATCGTACGTGATAGAAATTTAGGAACGTATACGGTGCAATTTCCAAAAATATCATGTTCCGTGGATTATGGTGAATTTTTATTTTTACGAGTTTTGCTTTTTTGCATTCTTTTTTTCATATGCGTTTTCCTAAAACGGATGGGTTTTTACACGGAAATATGGCTAGAAATGCAATAAAAGCTCGCGAAAATTATGCAATATTGACGAAATAGCCATAACCGGGTTTTAGCACTATTTCGTCAATATTTCATGGTTTTTTCACGAGCATTTATTGCATTTCTAGCCATATTTCCGTGAAAAAACCCATCCGTTTTATGAAAACGCATCTTTAAAAAAGAATGCAAAAAAGCAAAAGTCATAAAAATGAAAATTCACCATAATCCACGAAACGTGATATTTTTGGAAATTGCACGGTATACGTTCCTAAATTTCCATCACGTACGATAGATGATAGGAGTGCCTGGTATTTATCGCAAGAATACTGATGCATTTTCTACCGTCTAAGACAATCTCATCTCGGGTGACTGACAATAACACTATCAACATGATATAAAATCGATACCGTAATGCCAAATGGGAATTCAGAAATGCTCATTTATGGAAAGAATTGATCGTAAATACACTTCATGTTTTAGTCTGTGTGAGACTCATAACTAAACTAGATCTTGGCACGTAGTATGCCTCATACCACTTCCCCTCCAGTGAAAACGAACGCATTATTACAAGCTAAGGTGCACCGAAATCTATTGCATCTGCTAAACGGAAATGAGCAGATCTTATTTTATGGAAAATTTTAGAGCGTGGTCATACACCGCGCGAATTTTGCATTTTTAAAGTCTCTCAAAAGGAGCCATTCTGATCTGCTCTCAAAACCCCTTCCACTTTCACGAAACACCCAATGAGAGCTTGATTTTCATATTATAATTTATTGATCTATCAACTAATTCTCACCTTTTCATCACCCCATTGTCATCGGCGCTCCTCATATCAATCAAGAGTGCACAGCTACGATTGTTGATTGACTATGAGTAACATCTCTTCACTTACTGTCTTTGTTTCTTTATAACGTGTTCCTTGGAATCCAGTGTTTCATTCTGCTCGAATCGATATTGCTCCATTACAGATAGACTCTGGCGGGGCGGATCCGTCTGACTGACCATCTTCTAAAAATCATGGAGAAGTAGAAAAAATATGATTGACGTACATATTATTTAATAATAGTACGGAACGGTTCGCTTTCCTTAGGAAACGAAACGCTCTCCAGTTCCCCCGTTTCGCACTTCTTTCGCACTTTAAAAATATATTTTCCCTAGCTGTACCATTCCCCTCCCCCAAATCCAGTTGAGAAACGCTGTACTCCTGTGCGCTTTTTAAAAATATATGTGAAGAAAATCGAATTGTGCTTTCTCAAACAGAGAGTATCGTTTTTCCAAATAGTGTATGAATTTTGCAGACAAGTGAATAAGGGAAAAAGAGGTCAAACCGTGTTCCAAGGATAACCAAGAGCCTTTGTCACAGTTTAGCAACCACATAGAATCTATCAACATTCAATTGCACTACCTCAGCGAGTAGGTCGTCTAATCGCCGTTTCTGTTTACTTCCAGTGGTGAGTTGTTCATTTGATTCCACCGGGGAAGTCATTGGGTCTGAGAATCCAAATTATGTCGAGATTAATGATATAGATTGAACAACGCAAACACCAGGGCTAGACTGTTCATACTGCCTTATCAGTGTTTTTGACTTCTTATATTCTTGCTGCGCAACAGCTAGGTTGTTTGATAACACCGAGATGGAGTGATGAGGTAAGAGAAAATGCGAAGTAGAGAGACAGGGACGATAAACCTCAACATTGGAGGAATTCAGAAGGAGGGAGAAGAAAGATAAGGCCCCTTCTCACAGATACCAAAATCGATGACTGAGCGACATTTACCGTCAGAATTGATAAGAGATGCTGATGACATAACGAAACTCTGTAATTTTTCAGGGACTTATACAATCCATCACTGAGGGAAGTGTTATTTTTCGCCAAGGTGGTCGTACGGAGACGAATATTTGTCTATATAATTGTTGAAAAAAGATGCCGACTCATTTCAACAACACTTCACCAATCTACTTCATCCAGTACTGTATTTTTGCACTCAGAATATCGAGTGGGTGGAGTTTCTCCTCCGGTCGACGTTTGCTAACTCCAAGGAATAACTTCTTCGCCACCTGAAAGTGAAAGGGAATTTTTTTAAAAATAATCAAAAGTGTGTAAGATTGATTGTTATAGTTGACCACGCCGGCGGCGACACCCATGAAGCTCTATTCGTGGTCTGAAAAGACCTCGCCGCCACGTTTGGCAACTATGCTGATTGTTCAAGTTTGTATTGCGCTCCATTCGATTACTCCATTTCGACGAAAAGCGACAGCAAATGCGTATTTACGTTTATGTACCGAATACGTAATTGCAAGTAATCTACAATCAGAGTGACGTCCAGAGTGAGAGATCTGTCATTATTCGGAAACGCCACATTAACCAAAAGTTAAAAATGAGACATGTGGATCTTCTTTCCACATCCCTGTGTAGAACAGAGAGAGGCAAAGAGCTTCGTCTTATACGAGAATCTGACACCAAGTAGGTCACTATACTTCTTTTCCCGACAAATGACATGGAAAAGACAAGAACGGGCGTTCGCAAAAGTGCATATTCAGTGATACGTTACTATAATGGGCGATTAACGCTGTCAATAGGCTACAGGATGAGATAACTATAAAAATTAATGCAGAAACTCTTAACTAGAGTGTGGCCTCCAGCACTTCCTGAAATTTTCTTATATCCATTACTTGCTGCCTCATTGACTTCTAAGAGCTGCCTGCAATACCCAATTAATGTTTATAGATTTCCCGAGGAAACTCCATTGCGAGAAAAAGCGTGTTTACGTTTGTATACGCAATACGTAATTTGTCGTAATCGCGCAATCAGAGTGACGTCCGAATGCACAAGTGTAAGATCTATGATTGCGTACACCTCGTTAACCATAAGTTCACAGATGCACAAGCTGGATTTAGATGTTTCTCTCTTCTAATACTCAAGACATAGATGCAAGAAATGTCACAAACTAGAGCGCGAAGCGTCGCGAATAGACCCCCTAATTTTGAGGATCCAAAACACGGCGGCACGAGGGTAAGGGACAGGAATAGGTGTTTCGAAGACCAATCTACTTCCTTTCTCTCTGAAGGTCCAGAGAACAGACGATAGTGAAATTAGGGAAAGCTCCTAACTGAAGATTCTCGCCATTAGAGGCTTCTAAGTTGCAATTATACCTGAAAATATGAAAATCGTTCCTTGTGACGCAATTTCAAAGGGCTGTAATTTTTGTAGCATGAGCAAACTAGATGAAGAAGTCACCTTTTGGTGACAACATTCCTTCTGATAAAGAACTACCATGTAAGCCGTAAAAAATATAGCAGTTCAAATTTGGGTAGGCTATATTACGCCATCCCTTCTGCAGTTAAACAGCTCTTCTAATAAGCATTTATGTACAAACGCTCTACGGAAATATGGAAAAACACGTAATTACAAATGTAGACAATAGTCAGCACAGAAAAAAGCGTTCGAATGATGCTTCCATCTCAGTACTCCTAATCGATGTCACTGTCGTCGTCATTTGCCGTCGCTCGCAAGATCTCTTCGAGGGACTTGGGAATAAATGACGAATTTTTAACGTTCAGTTTCACCCTGCAAATATGCATCAATCTTGCAAAATGTCTCAAGAGAGAATGCGTTTTAAAGCCATACTTCTTCTTTTCGGTCTTTGTGTAATCAGAACGTTTCCCAATTCTGCTCAGATCTCCACCAGAGAACATTTGCTGGAAACGTTTGCCACTATTTTCTTTTTTAAATATAACTTCACCGTTATGGTCTGTTGCATCATCTGAGCAAGCATATTCTGGAACATGGGTTGCTGCATGATCATAGCGACTGAAATTGGAAGATTTCAAGAGCTCCTCGAATCGAGCAGCTCACATGCGGGGTCGACAGCCGGTGGGGCTGCTGCAGCTGCTGCTGGAAGGGGCTCTGAAGGCTGCGGAGGCTGCTGCAGGAGAGGCGATCTTTCCTATATTAGAGTTTCAATTTTCACAGATCTTTCCATTGTTATATTTTAAAATAGAACGAGGCCGCCAAAGTTGAGCGTTTTTTATTCAGTGAATACACATTTTATTATTTTTCTCGAAAAATGCTTTCCGTATCTTCGAGATTTTCTTATTTTATTAAATATTAGTGTTTTTTATAACATGCTCGAAAACAAAAAATATACAGAAAGCGGTTTTATAGAAAATGCTATTTTACTTCGACGTTACCGTAATCCTTGCACTTGCTTGACGCTTCTGAAACACCGGTTTATTTCTGGGTTTTTTTGGTTAGGATTTGGTGATATATCGATTTTTTTAGAGCTGGTTAAACATTAATAAGAAATTAATTAATTCATATGGACGGTGCTGAAATATTTTATCGGATTTCAGTTTGCGATAAATTCAGTATAATAATGACTTGTGATGCGCTCCGCGTGGACTTAAAGCGTCGGCTTCTCCATCAACATTCATTATTGTTTTTCTTACTATTTTACATTATTTTTGAAAAACTAAAGTGAAAAGTCGAAATGGAGTAGGGTAAGCTTTTTTTGCACACCAATTTGTTAATTGTTCTGCTCATTCATAAACTCGGCTACTGTCCCTAGCCTTTTCCTTAGGGACGGCAGCCCGAATATTTGAGTACGGAATAATGAGTTCCTCCTTCCGACGCTTTTGCTTTCAAACTACCGTACATTATAAGCAAAATTCTATCAATATTTTAAAACATTTAAAAAAAAAAATTTAATGTGATTTTAAAACTATTTTATTGATTGGAATGAATATAAACACATGATGAAAGAACATCAAACATGAGAAGACAGGACATGTTTCAGAAATGCAGAAGCACGAAGCGATCGAAAATATACGTGTTTTCAGAACTAAGTGTTGAATCTTCGTTTTCTCAGTATTTGTAGATTATGAAGCACCAAAAATTATTTTAAACATAAAAATAAATATAAATATCAGATATTAGAGAATGATGCCGTCAAAGTTGAGCGTTTTACCGTTACGAAAATGAACTTTTAATGTTTCCTCGGAGGACGACATTCGTATATCTGAGATTTTGAAGTATGTTTTTCAGAACATCGATGCGCATCTTATATTACAAAATTAGAAATATACGAATGTCGTCCTCAGAGACAATCAAGGTCGAATTCGCAGCTACTGTAATCTGTGGTTTTCAGTGTGGCTCCAAGGTGCCTAGATTAAAGGAGGAGTAAAGGCAAACGCGCGCCCGGTTGAAATATGTTTCAATTAGAGGAGAACTCTCTTCAAGTCGCCTGTTCTCGCGCTCGTTGCCTGAGCTTTCCCTGATTTGGCTCCCCGCCAACTACCGATAACTCTGTTCGTAATGGAGATATCAATGTGGAAATTTCGGAGCTTCTTATCGTTGGGGAGATCTAGGCCGTGCATATGAAAGCATCAAAAATTGTTTTTTCCTTTGCTCCTCCTTTAATTTCCTTCCGAATTTGTAATTATAACTGATAACTAGTGGTTGTTAGAGTGCTATTCACAAGTAAAAACCATACACTAAATGGTTTTGCGTGACTTCAATAAATATCAGAAATTTCAGTTTGCGATCATTCGGAGTGAAGGGGTGACTTGAGATGCGCTCCACTTGGACTGAAAGCGTCGGCATTTTGACTTATGTTTATTATTGTTTTTCTTGATGTTTGATCATTATTTTTTTTAAACTAAAGTGAAAAGTCGGAATGGGGTAGGCATACGCTTCGATTGGGTACCCATTTGCGAATTATGTTGTTCATTCATAAACACGTCTGCAGTCCCTACTTTTCCTGCCTATTCCTGGAAAAGGCTCGAGATTTGAATTCCCGCAATTTCCGTATCTCGGTTCCCAGTAAAACTAGAGACTTTAAATGCGACTTTTAGGGTTAAAATGGTCAAAAAATCGTATAAACCGAGTTTCAAGTCGCTAGCTCTACTGGGAACCGAGACATAAAATTGCGGGAATTCAAATCTCGTGCCTTTTCCGGAAAAGGCACTTTGAGAACTAACACCCTTTTTCATTTCCATCCCCTTTTCCCTGAGAACTAACGCTACATAAGAGTTGTTGAATCTATCGCAAACGGTCTCATATGTAGGTACCGCAACGTGAATTGCCGAAGTCATCTCACAGGCTTAATTGCGTGGTTAACGTGTTCCTATGGGGCTAAATAGGACCATGCATTTTGAATTATGTTGATATCTAATGTTTGAGCCAAGATATGGCCCAAAATCTTGGTGAATTGAGAATAACGTAAAAGGCCCAAAAATTGAGACGAGAGAAAGAGGGACGGATCCTGTTTCACCATTGCCTTTTCAATTCTCGAAACGATCGGGTAGGGCTTCACCGAACTCTGCAGAGGAAGGGGGCTTTCTCGTATTTAGGGCGCTCCCTAGTAGTGTTGTTATTCTGAGTTGCTCGCCACTCGCGAGTCAAAATAACAAATCGACTCGCGAGTCGTAAACAATTCGCGAGTAGAATCCTTTGTCCACACTCGCGAGCGACGTTTTTTTTCACGACTCCTTATTATCTTTCAATGCTGAGCGGTTTTGAGAAATTCGAATGCGTTTCATTGCTCACACAAGAGGAATTCGTCGTTCTAAGCGTCAGAAATAACAAAGAAATCGACTCACGAGTTGTTTTCGACTCGAGGGTCGATTTGTTGTTTTGACTCGCGAGCAACAGACCGTTCCGAGTCAATCGAAAATGAACTCAGCGAGCGCGAGCAACTTGCGAGTTCGACTCGAGCAAAACAACACTACTCTCTAGTCACGCCGGGTGAGAGACGGGTGAGAGAGTGAAGGGAGAAGGACGAGAGGAAGCGAATTGCAAGCAATGAGCACTTCGATAAAATGGAATCACAGGATGACTTCGCAACCAAATCATTCGGTCAAAAGTGGATTTGAAAGCTCTTTCCACTTTCTTTTTAACAAAACCTGGCCCGCTAGAAAAGGTTAACTTCAAGTAGGTCAGCATAGAAGTTAGTTTTCTAAGCTATGTCGTTCAACAATACTCGTATGCTGACCTACTTAGTGGAAACTTTTACCAGCCGGCCAGGACTATATCGAAAGAGAATGAAAAGAGCTTTCGAATTTTTTTGAGCGAGTAATTTGGTTGAGAATGGAGCTTGTGATGCCAAGATCTCGTTTTCGCGGCGAAAAATGTCCGAGCCGAGTGGCGGAGCTTGCGGAGTCTACTCATATGACTTCAAGCTTCAATTTGAATTCGAGAAGCTTATTTTGCAGGTCGTCAGCTGGTCGAGGCGCTCTTTCGATGTTCACTAATAAAGGCTCAGAGTGGCGTGGTGGGAGAGAATGGCGATTGGCGCAATGCGTAAGTTTGATGTGATTTAAAAAATCATAATATTAATTTTTATTTAATTCATTCCTCATTAATTTCTATGCAAAATAGTGGGCTCTTTTGTTTATTCCAGGACAATCGCTGGACGAGTGCTTCTGACACAGCGTGAGGGAACGGACGCGAGTACTCAACTCACAGGTGTATTTTTGTTAAATTTTATTTTTTGCCCAACTTTAACCCCTTTAATCTCGTCTCAAAACTTTATTCAGGCGCTCTTGTGAATGGTGATGGGAAGCTTGTAGCTCTTCAATCGGTACCCGACTGCACTCAGTAAGCTAATTCATAATTTTTAAGACGTGCTATTGCATCTTATCGTAGAAGCTTCGAGATTTTCTCAATGCATGAATGTGGTGTTCAGGAGTGAACTTTGCGCCCGTGCTGGCGAGATGATTCGATCGTCCTCGTTCAAATACGAGAAAGGAGTGCTGTGTGCTACGTTTCCCGAAATGGTCAGCGAAATTTTTTTTTAAGATTCTGATGGTGTTTTCAGGGAGTCACACTAAATTCGAAGGAGAGGAGGCAATTGGATACTCGATATGCCTTGCTCAACGAAGTCTACATCAAGATCGGAGATCCGAAGACAATTTGGAATTATGAGGAGCCGAATGCGAACTTAATCGTTGACCACGTACGTTTACATGGAATCATCAGCAGAGAAGGGCTGATGTTTCAGGCTTTCCAATCACTCCCTTTTCTAATCTCCACCAGGCCTGATCAAACTGAAAGCATGCTGAATTCAATTATCTGGAGCAGAATGGTGGACAAAGAACACTATGTTGGTATTATTACTTTTTGCTCACGTTCCAGTATCACATTTCGTCTTCAGCTCACATTCAAAGCGAAATACATAATGCAAAATAGTGTAAAAGAACACTCATCAGGACGGATCTGAACAACAGATAAACGTACCATACGGATTACTGAAAGAAGTGGCACGCAATTTTGTCAAACATTTGAATACACAAGCTCGCCCTCTAACTATTCGAGAGCTGCTACACTTTCAAGCAATGCTATTTTTACCTAAGTAGTTTTGAAAACATTAAATATATTATTATTCGTTTCTTCTCAGAGTCTGCATGTGCCGTAACGAATTCGAAGTTATTAATTTGGAGAGTTATTTCTATTTGGATCCGGATGAAATGTTCATTGATCCTCGTTCATGTAAATTTTCACATACCAACGAGTGAAAATTTCAACACCTAAAATGACTACGATAATATCCATGTTATAGTTGAAACATTATGAAAGGATGTATGCGTCAGGCTTTCCAATCACTTCCATTTAAAATCGCTATCAGTGATGGTCAAACTGAGCCATTTCTGAAATCGATGATCTGGAGCAGAATATTGCCGAATGAGCACTATGTTAGTACTTTTTTGTTCAATCGCATGTCAACCTATGTAGCAACTCGTCTCCAGAAATCTATTGATCACACGTATCACGAGTCAGTGGAGGTGTGAGGGAACATTTTGAAAATTTGTGTCATGAATTTGACCCATACTATGGTAGTATAATACCCTGGAGTGATGATTTCGAAAAATATAGGTCATTTGTCCCAGAGCCGGCTTTTAGAAATTTTCCGGTTTTGTATCGTATCTCTGCTCCCAGTTCAGCTAGAAAGATGGCAGTCGGCTTAAAATGTGCGGAAAATTATTTTGAACAACTTTTATGTTGACAGCTTTTATGTGCGATGGCAATTGAAAATGTTATGGTAAAAAGTAATTTTTTTAAGCAAAAAATAAATTTTTTCGACATCACGCAGGAAACTTGCAGCGGATTTTCTTTGCATATTTCGAAAGACGAAGTCAACCTGCATTATATAAAAAAAAGCAAAGAAATTGAAGGTTAGATTTGCATTGTAATTTTGGGCCAAATGTGGAACTTTGGCAAAATCGCAAAAAACATTATTTTCAAATTCTTTCCAAATGTACACCTTGAAATTTTTATGAACTTTTAAATTCGCAATGCATGTATTTACGGTGTCTAAAGATCGTTTTAAGTGAAAGAAATAAGTTTTGAAAGAATTTGAAAATAATGATTTTTGCGATTTTGCCAAAGTTCCACATTTGGCCTAAAATTGCAATGCAAATCTACCCTTGAATTTCTTTGCTAATTTTTTATATAATGCAGGCTGACTTCTTCTTTCGAAATATGCAAAGAAAATCCACTGCAAGTTTCCTGCGTATTGTCGAAAAAAATAATTTTTTGCTTAAAAATTGACTTTTTACCATAACATTTTCAATTGCCATCGCGCATAAAAGCTGTCAACATAAAAGTCGTTCAAAATAATTTTCCGCACATTTTAAGCCGTCTGCCATTTTTCTAGCTGAACTGGGAGCAGAGATACGGTACAGAACCGGAAAATTTCTAAAAGCCGGCTCTGGGACAAATTCATTCATTCATTCATTCATTTATTCCGTTGGGGTGAGATTTCAAGAATGGCGAGAGTGTATACAAGAAACGGATATCCGTCGATTGGATCGAATCGGTTGGATGTTGCTTGGCAGCAAGGGTATGGGAGGGAGAGGGATAATTGATCTATTGATCTAGCCATGTGGCAATAATAGACGGGGGATAAACAGTATGACATTGTGAACGGATAAAAATAGAAAAAACATTATGCGAGGAACTAACACATTCTATGGGAAGAGTGTTCCAGATAGATAATGAACGAGATACATGGGTTGAGCTAGAATTATTAGGGATAAAAGGCAACGAGATACGAAGGGGGTGGGCATTTCTAATTCATAAGCTAATTCATAATTTTTAAGACGTGCTATTGCATCTTATCGTAGAAGCTTCGAGATTTTCTCAATGCATGAATGTGGTGTTCAGGAGTGAACTTTGCGCCCGTGCTGGCGAGATGATTCGATCGTCCTCGTTCAAATACGAGAAAGGAGTGCTGTGTGCTACGTTTCCCGAAATGGTCAGCGAAATTTTTTTTTAAGATTCTGATGGTGTTTTCAGGGAGTCACACTAAATTCGAAGGAGAGGAGGCAATTGGATACTCGATACGCCTTGCTCAACGAAGTCTACATCAAGATCGGAGATCCGAAGACAATTTGGAATTATGAGGAGCCGAATGCGAACTTAATCGTTGACCACGTACGTTTACATGGAATCATCAGCAGAGAAGGGCTGATGTTTCAGGCTTTCCAATCACTCCCTTTTCTAATCTCCACCAGGCCTGATCAAACTGAAAGCATGCTGAATTCAATTATCTGGAGCAGAATGGTGGACAAAGAACACTATGTTGGTATTATTACTTTTTGCTCACGTTCCAGTATCACATTTCGTCTTCAGCTCACATTCAAAGCGAAATACATAATGCAAAATAGTGTAAAAGAACACTCATCAGGACGGATCTGAACAACAGATAAACGTACCATACGGATTACTGAAAGAAGTGGCACGCAATTTTGTCAAACATTTGAATACACAAGCTCGCCCTCTAACTATTCGAGAGCTGCTACACTTTCAAGCAATGACTTTTTTACCTAAGTAGTTTTGAAAACATTAAATATATTATTATTCGTTTCTTCTCAGAGTCTGCATGTGCCGTAACGAATTCGAAGTTATTAATTTGGAGAGTTATTTCTATTTGGATCCGGATGAAATGTTCATTGATCCTCGTTCATGTAAATTTTCACATACCAACGAGTGAAAATTTCAACACCTAAAATGACTACGATAATATCCATGTTATAGTTGAAACTTCAATTGCTGATATTGATAGAATGCGAGAGCGAAAAAGGATGCTGAAGGAGAGACTGCTAAATGAGTTTATCAAAGATCATGTCATTATTGCGAAGCACGACTTCATGGAAGCAAGCATATTCTGATGTAATATTTTCCCCAGAAAATTCTCGAAGCTACAGAGTAATTGAAACTTCAAAGATGAGACTTCTTGAGGGCGCTTTCATGTATTAATTTTTATATGCATGAAAATATTTAATATGAGATTACTCGCGAGAGATTCGATCGCGCAGAGGTGATAGGAATAATAATCGTCCTATCGAGCTCAAAAATGCATTATCAGTATTCATCAATTGATGCTTTTCAAACTTTTTTTTTCCCGAAGTTTGAGAAATTCGAAACATATATCAAGTTGTTGCATAAGTCTTGATCGTTTTTGAACACTAAGTTTCAATCCATCGATTACGCTTCCTTCGAAAGACTATTGCTTGGCTTAGTAATATAGTTTAGAAGGATGCTTGCTTATTTTAATCGATGTATTGAACTTATTCGTACAAGCGTTCAAAGCTGTAAATATAAACTTGAGCATCGCAAAATTCTGATAACAAATTTGGGCTCTGTACCAATATAAGGGTCCCAAGGTGGATTATGTACCAATATAAGGGTCCCAAAGGAATCTGTACCAATATAAGGGTCCCACAAATTTCTGTACCAGTATAAGGGTCCCAAAGTAAGCTGTACCAGTATAAGGGTCCCAAACAAAATTTCAAATGTTGTTATCAATATGTAATATTGCATCATTACTATGTAACACCGTGTTTATGTAGTGTGTAAAGGAAATCCAGTTCTGAATTTGTGTTCCCTTCGCAAATTGGCTCAAACTCAACCTACATGACAATGTCCTTGGACACTCTTTCGTTTATGACAGGCGTGTAAGAGACATATGTTTGCATAGATACGAAACAAGGTTTCGAATATCAAAGATGAGAACTTTAAAAGAGTTCGAGCTGGTTCGAATAGCCCAGCCAAGTGTCTAGCCTTCTAAGATGAGATTGATCCGAATTACGAAGGGAACTCAAATGCAGTGCTCGATTTCCATTACATACATCTACATCTGAAACACGATATTGCACAGTTATGATGCAGTATTACATATTCATGGAAAATTTTTATTTGGGACCCTTATACTGGTACAGATATTTTTGGGACCCTTATACTGGTACATAAGACTTTGGGACCCTTATATTGGTACAGAAATATTGGGACCCTCATATTGGTACAGAGCCCAAATTTGAAGTTCCTTTGAGTTGGCATAACTTCATTGAGAATGATCGTAACTAACTCCCCAAAGTTGTGATTTGGAGCGTACTGGTTGCTCCTCCAATAAATATGTTGGACATGGTAATAGCTTCAACCAATCCAAAGAAAGCTTTTTACGAAATGAACCGCTTACTCTGACACACGCTCAACTCAAACAGTTTTTCCTCACTACAGAACCAAATCAACTCACGTCACTTCAAGTGAACTCGAACAAACATTCACTCAGTAATCTCATAACAAGAAAAAAGGGGTTCTGATATTCTCGTCAAATTGCAAATTGAAATATATGAAATTGCAAATTATCGGATATATTCCAATTTTTCCAATTTTAGGCTGATATTACTTACAAACCTTGCTGAAAATATTGCATATTTCCCAATAGTTTTCACATAATAGTTTATAGTAGAAGAGTTGCTTGTTCAGATAACCACCTTACATCCAGCTCTCATTTGTTGGCTGAGATAGGAAATTGACTTGTGTGTCGATTTTGATACTACAATTTTCACCATACATTTTGGAACATGCAATCAGATAGTCTGAGTAACGACACACCTTAAAACCAGAACAGAAAATTGGTCAATATAAATGTAAATTATTCCAGAGAGATTTACATATCGTAGCCTAACCAGATTTCGACAAAATACACATTTTTGAGCCATGACATAGTGGCTTCATCCGGAATGAAGTCCAATTCTCCGCAAGGGACAAGTTTTTTTTAAATGTCTTAATTACACTAAAGTATCATGTATTCCCTGGACTTTTGTGTAGTAGCTCAAGGTTGGCACTATCATCGCTCTCCAATGAGATATATCCCCACAAAATGGCAAAACCATGACTCCAGTTGACAGTCTTTGACTTCGTGCTGTTCCCATCAGAATTATTTGACACATTTGAACCAACGTGCGCTGGAGAGCATATGAATATACTAATAACATAAGGAAAACCAGATGCCGCTCAAACAAATAGGAGGGAATCCAGATTTCAAGATCTCATAATGTTAAAAACTATCAAGACTTATGCAACAACCTAATACAATATGTAAAAACAATCAAAAGTGAAATTATGATGGGAGATACAACCAACACAACTTTCTATGACCTTTATTAAGAAAGTTTTCACGTTGTCTAAGTAACTCACAACTTTCCTAGTCCCAAAGACACCTTGATATTTGCATTATCATCGATGCCCATAGAGTGCAGACCCCAACATTATGTAGTTTAGTTCTCAAATGTAGTAACTTTGACTTTAAAATGCCGCCACAGTATGAAATGATATGGGTAATACTAATGTGTGATAGAAAGAGTATCCAAGCCGTCAACGAATACATGAAACAAAATTAAATAATTTTGCAAATAAAGGACAGGGTATGCCGGAAACGAAAATTTGAAAATCGTGCAAAACTTTTGTTCCAACCTGATATTTGGGACTAGGAAAGTTGTGAGTTACTTAGACAACGTGAAAACTTTCTTAATAAAGGTCATAGAAAGTTGTGTTGGTTGTATCTCCCATCATAATTTCACTTTTGATTGTTTTTACATATTGTATTAGGTTGTTGCATAAGTCTTGATAGTTTTTAACATTATGAGATCTTGAAATCTGGATTCCCTCCTATTTGTTTGAGCGGCATCTGGTTTTCCTTATGTTATTAGTATATTCATATGCTCTCCAGCGCACGTTGGTTCAAATGTGTCAAATAATTCTGATGGGAACAGCACGAAGTCAAAGACTGTCAACTGGAGTCATGGTTTTGCCATTTTGTGGGGATATATCTCATTGGAGAGCGATGATAGTGCCAACCTTGAGCTACTACACAAAAGTCCAGGGAATACATGATACTTTAGTGTAATTAAGACATTTAAAAAAAACTTGTCCCTTGCGGAGAATTGAACTTCATTCCGGATGAAGCCACTATGTCATGGCTCAAAAATGTGTATTTTGTCGAAATCTGGTTAGGCTACGATATGTAAATCTCTCTGGAATAATTTACATTTATATTGACCAATTTTCTGTTCTGGTTTAAAGGTGTGTCGTTACTCAGACTATCTGATTGCATGTTCCAAAATGTATGGTGAAAATTGTAGTATCAAAATCGACACACAAGTCAATTTCCTATCTCAGCCAACAAATGAGAGCTGGATGTAAGGTGGTTATCTGAACAAGCAACTCTTCTACTATAAACTATTATGTGAAAACTATTGGGAAATATGCAATATTTTCAGCAAGGTTTGTAAGTAATATCAGCCTAAAATTGGAAAAATTGGAATATATCCGATAATTTGCAATTTCATATATTTCAATTTGCAATTTGACGAGAATATCAGAACCCCTTTTTTCTTGTTATGAGATTACTGAGTGAATGTTTGTTCGAGTTCACTTGAAGTGACGTGAGTTGATTTGGTTCTGTAGTGAGGAAAAACTGTTTGAGTTGAGCGTGTGTCAGAGTAAGCGGTTCATTTCGTAAAAAGCTTTCTTTGGATTGGTTGAAGCTATTACCATGTCCAACATATTTATTGGAGGAGCAACCAGTACGCTCCAAATCACAACTTTGGGGAGTTAGTTACGATCATTCTCAATGAAGTTATGCCAACTCAAAGGAACTTCAAATTTGGGCTCTGTACCAATATGAGGGTCCCAATATTTCTGTACCAATATAAGGGTCCCAAAGTCTTATGTACCAGTATAAGGGTCCCAAAAATATCTGTACCAGTATAAGGGTCCCAAATAAAAATTTTCCATGAATATGTAATACTGCATCATAACTGTGCAATATCGTGTTTCAGATGTAGATGTATGTAATGGAAATCGAGCACTGCATTTGAGTTCCCTTCGTAATTCGGATCAATCTCATCTTAGAAGGCTAGACACTTGGCTGGGCTATTCGAACCAGCTCGAACTCTTTTAAAGTTCTCATCTTTGATATTCGAAACCTTGTTTCGTATCTATGCAAACATATGTCTCTTACACGCCTGTCATAAACGAAAGAGTGTCCAAGGACATTGTCATGTAGGTTGAGTTTGAGCCAATTTGCGAAGGGAACACAAATTCAGAACTGGATTTCCTTTACACACTACATAAACACGGTGTTACATAGTAATGATGCAATATTACATATTGATAACAACATTTGAAATTTTGTTTGGGACCCTTATACTGGTACAGCTTACTTTGGGACCCTTATACTGGTACAGAAATTTGTGGGACCCTTATATTGGTACAGATTCCTTTGGGACCCTTATATTGGTACATAATCCACCTTGGGACCCTTATATTGGTACAGAGCCCAAATTTGTTATCAGAATTTTGCGATGCTCAAGTTTATATTTACAGCTTTGAACGCTTGTACGAATAAGTTCAATACATCGATTAAAATAAGCAAGCATCCTTCTAAACTATATTACTAAGCCAAGCAATAGTCTTTCGAAGGAAGCGTAATCGATGGATTGAAACTTAGTGTTCAAAAACGATCAAGACTTATGCAACAACTTGATATATGTTTCGAATTTCTCAAACTTCGGGAAAAAAAAAGTTTGAAAAGCATCAATTGATGAATACTGATAATGCATTTTTGAGCTCGATAGGACGATTATTATTCCTATCACCTCTGCGCGATCGAATCTCTCGCGAGTAATCTCATATTAAATATTTTCATGCATATAAAAATTAATACATGAAAGCGCCCTCAAGAAGTCTCATCTTTGAAGTTTCAATTACTCTGTAGCTTCGAGAATTTTCTGGGGAAAATATTACATCAGAATATGCTTGCTTCCATGAAGTCGTGCTTCGCAATAATGACATGATCTTTGATAAACTCATTTAGCAGTCTCTCCTTCAGCATCCTTTTTCGCTCTCGCATTCTATCAATATCAGCAATTGAAGTTTCAACTATAACATGGATATTATCGTAGTCATTTTAGGTGTTGAAATTTTCACTCGTTGGTATGTGAAAATTTACATGAACGAGGATCAATGAACATTTCATCCGGATCCAAATAGAAATAACTCTCCAAATTAATAACTTCGAATTCGTTACGGCACATGCAGACTCTGAGAAGAAACGAATAATAATATATTTAATGTTTTCAAAACTACTTAGGTAAAAAAGTCATTGCTTGAAAGTGTAGCAGCTCTCGAATAGTTAGAGGGCGAGCTTGTGTATTCAAATGTTTGACAAAATTGCGTGCCACTTCTTTCAGTAATCCGTATGGTACGTTTATCTGTTGTTCAGATCCGTCCTGATGAGTGTTCTTTTACACTATTTTGCATTATGTATTTCGCTTTGAATGTGAGCTGAAGACGAAATGTGATACTGGAACGTGAGCAAAAAGTAATAATACCAACATAGTGTTCTTTGTCCACCATTCTGCTCCAGATAATTGAATTCAGCATGCTTTCAGTTTGATCAGGCCTGGTGGAGATTAGAAAAGGGAGTGATTGGAAAGCCTGAAACATCAGCCCTTCTCTGCTGATGATTCCATGTAAACGTACGTGGTCAACGATTAAGTTCGCATTCGGCTCCTCATAATTCCAAATTGTCTTCGGATCTCCGATCTTGATGTAGACTTCGTTGAGCAAGGCGTATCGAGTATCCAATTGCCTCCTCTCCTTCGAATTTAGTGTGACTCCCTGAAAACACCATCAGAATCTTAAAAAAAAATTTCGCTGACCATTTCGGGAAACGTAGCACACAGCACTCCTTTCTCGTATTTGAACGAGGACGATCGAATCATCTCGCCAGCACGGGCGCAAAGTTCACTCCTGAACACCACATTCATGCATTGAGAAAATCTCGAAGCTTCTACGATAAGATGCAATAGCACGTCTTAAAAATTATGAATTAGCTTATGAATTAGAAATGCCCACCCCCTTCGTATCTCGTTGCCTTTTATCCCTAATAATTCTAGCTCAACCCATGTATCTCGTTCATTATCTATCTGGAACACTCTTCCCATAGAATGTGTTAGTTCCTCGCATAATGTTTTTTCTATTTTTATCCGTTCACAATGTCATACTGTTTATCCCCCGTCTATTATTGCCACATGGCTAGATCAATAGATCAATTATCCCTCTCCCTCCCATACCCTTGCTGCCAAGCAACATCCAACCGATTCGATCCAATCGACGGATATCCGTTTCTTGTATACACTCTCGCCATTCTTGAAATCTCACCCCAACGGAATAAATGAATGAATGAATGAATGAATTTGTCCCAGAGCCGGCTTTTAGAAATTTTCCGGTTCTGTACCGTATCTCTGCTCCCAGTTCAGCTAGAAAGATGGCAGACGGCTTAAAATGTGCGGAAAATTATTTTGAACGACTTTTATGTTGACAGCTTTTATGCGCGATGGCAATTGAAAATGTTATGGTAAAAAGTCAATTTTTAAGCAAAAAAATATTTTTTTCGACAACACGCAGGAAACTTGCAGTGGATTTTCTTTGCATATTTCGAAAGAAGAAGTCAGCCTGCATTATATAAAAAATTAGCAAAGAAATTCAAGGGTAGATTTGCATTGCAATTTTAGGCCAAATGTGGAACTTTGGCAAAATCGCAAAAATCATTATTTTCAAATTCTTTCAAAACTTATTTCTTTCACTTAAAACGATCTTTAGACACCGTAAATACATGCATTGCGAATTTAAAAGTTCATAAAAATTTCAAGGTGTACATTTGGAAAGAATTTGAAAATAATGTTTTTTGCGATTTTGCCAAAGTTCCACATTTGGCCCAAAATTACAATGCAAATCTAACCTTCAATTTCTTTGCTTTTTTTATATAATGCAGGTTGACTTCGTCTTTCGAAATATGCAAAGAAAATCCGCTGCAAGTTTCCTGCGTGATGTCGAAAAAATTTATTTTTTGCTTAAAAAAATTACTTTTTACCATAACATTTTCAATTGCCATCGCACATAAAAGCTGTCAACATAAAAGTTGTTCAAAATAATTTTCCGCACATTTTAAGCCGACTGCCATCTTTCTAGCTGAACTGGGAGCAGAGATACGATACAAAACCGGAAAATTTCTAAAAGCCGGCTCTGGGACAAATGACCTATATTTTTCGAAATCATCACTCCAGGGTATTATACTACCATAGTATGGGTCAAATTCATGACACAAATTTTCAAAATGTTCCCTCACACCTCCACTGACTCGTGATACGTGTGATCAATAGATTTCTGGAGACGAGTTGCTACATAGGTTGACATGCGATTGAACAAAAAAGTACTAACATAGTGCTCATTCGGCAACATTCTGCTCCAGATCATCGATTTCAGAAATGGCTCAGTTTGACCATCACTGATAGCGATTTTAAATGGAAGTGATTGGAAAGCCTGACGCATACATCCTTTCATAATAAAAATATAAGATCAAATAACATCTGAACGATGATATTCGAATTCTGCTGCCCATTCACCCAGTTAGCCTTTGGGTCTTCAACCTTGATGGCGACCTCGCTGATGATAGAGTACCGAGTTGCAAGTTCGACCATCGACTTGAGTGTGATTCCCTGAAAATGACGTATTAGTTCTCTCGACAAAAATGTAACTAATGAAAACACGGCCCTAGAGACCTTCACATATCACCGCTTCTTAACCGTCGTGCAAGGCTTCACCCCGTCGCAACGTTTTTTTTCGGAACACTCTGACTCTCACAAGCCCTTTATAACGGTTTTTGCGGGCTATGAATAGTCGTGTCTAATTATTTTCCTTATTAGAACACCACGAACAACGTAGCTAGTTTACATATATTTGATGGTCTCGAGGGAACGACCGCAAACTTCGGTCCTGAAGGCGACAGTTATATATATCGAAAATTGTAATTGTTATGCGAATAAATACCAAATATTTCATCAAAATATTGATTGATTAGCTTACAGTAAGCAGTTGGGTGCTGATTGAAGAGACACCAGTTGGCCATCACCGTTGACTTTCGCGCCTGAGATATGATTCGAGTAGAAAATATATATACATATATCATATTAAACTACGGTGAAAAATTTAGTAGCTTAATCTTGCATAAGACAACTAGACCAGTGAATTGTGCTGCGTTAGGTCCAGCTGAATGGTGACGCTGGTTCATAATCATGCGACCAGCAATCGGACTGCAATAAAATAATATCAAGTTAATATTCTGATATCTTGTATAACACAGGTATCACGAGTCAGTGGAGGTATCCGCGAACAATTTTTCTCAAAGTCATTTAAAATCGGTCAAATATTTATGTCAAGCTATAGTAAAGAGAAGATTTCGGAAGAACTAGGTTGTTTGTCCCAGAGCCGTCATTTAGGGATTTTCCGGTTTTGCTCCCGGTATTACCGTATCTTCGGTTCCAGATGACCTGCATAAAGGGTTAGGACATAAAAAAAAGCAGAAAAATTAGATAAACAACTTTTATGTTGAAACCAAAACGGTAGGATGAAAATCAAAAATTCTGTAATCTAAAAACCTTAATTTCGATCTAGAAAAAAAATGTTTTGGCAATCGCGCAGGCGACTTGCAGGGATTTTTATTGCAGATTATGAAAGAACAAGTCAAACTATATGTAAGAAAAAATATAACCATTCAATTAAAAGTGTGCTTCAATTCACATTTTTTCGATCGAATTGTCGAAACTGTCATCTCCGAAAATGAATAATTCAGTTTCGCTGGCCCATTTGCGAATGGTGTCCTAGTTCTAGTGTATTATAGTTGAGTGAACATATGTTGAACAAAAACTGTTGATGGAATCCCGGTATAACTCGTTTTCAAAAAATCGAATTTTCATCCTCTGATTTTATCGATTTTACGACGGTGGAAACTACATTTATCGATGTGATCCCAACGAACTTCGAATCAATAATTTCAGTTGACCAAGTAATCTCTGTAAATCGCTTGAGCTCAGGTTCTCAGAAGGTTTTTAAGACCTGTTAAATAAGCCTCGAAATCATGAAATAATGAGCTTGTGATAATTAACATGTCAGAATTTCCTTCGAATCTTCAAATATCTCCCAGAATTATATTTTAAAAATAATGACAAGTTCAGAAACTTCTGAAAATGTAAGAAAATCATTGTTAAAAAACTATTTATATAAAAAAATATGCTCTCATTTTCCGAAATTTGGATTTTCAAATTCAACGTTACTCGCAGTTTAGCCAATATTTTATGATTTCTTTGACAACATTTCGATTTATACTAGTTATTTCTGGCAGATATTTGCAGATTCGAATGAAATTCTGACATGTTCATTATCACAAGCTCAATATTTCACATTTTCGAGGTTTATTCTACAGGTCTTAAAAACCTTCTGAGAACCTGAGCTCAAGCGATTTACAGAGATTACTTGGTCAACTGAAACTATTGATTCGAAGTTCATTGGGATCACATCGATAAATGTAGTTTTCACCGTCGTAAAATCGATACAATCAGAGGGTGAAAATTCGATTTTTTGAAAACGAGATATACCGGGATTCCACCAACAGTTTTTGTTCAACATATGTTCACTCAACTATAATACACTAGAACTAGGACACCATTCGCAAATGGGCCAGCGAAACTGAATTATTCATTTTCGGAGATGACAGTTTCGACAATTCGATCGAAAAAATGTGAATTGAAGCACACTTTTAACTGAATGGTTATATTTTTCTTACATATAGTTTGACTTGTTCTTTCATAATCTGCAATAAAAATCCCTGCAAGTCGCCTGCGCGATGGCCAAAACATTTTGTTTCTAGATCGAAATTAGGTTTTTTGATTACAGCATTTTTGATTTTCATCCTACCGTTTTGGTTTCAACATGAAAGTTGTTTACCTAATTTTTCTGCGTTTGTTAATGTCCTAACCATTTATGTAGGTCATCTGGAACCGAAGATACGGTCATACCGGGAGCAAAACCGGAAAATCCCTAAATGACGGCTCTGGGACAAACAACCTAGTTCTTCCGAAATCTTCTCTTTACTATAGCTTGACATAAATATTTGACCGATTTTAATTGACTTTGAAAAAAATTGTTCGCGGGGGTCTGTTTTTGCTTCATCGACTGGTGATACCTGTGATAAATATATTTAAAAAAATATTAGAAAAACATACTTATCATACAATTCACAATCTTTGCCAACAACTCCGCTTTGTGCTTTGATCAGCGAGCAACGGAAGAATGCCTCGACTAGCTGGAGACCTGCGAGAGAATTAACGTCTCGAATCGAATTGAAAGAATTGAAAAATCGAATCGAATTCATCTCATGTTGTAATATGTAATTTATTTTTAAAATCGAACCGTCTGTGGAAGCATTTTTCTGCTGCTCTGCGGCCTCTGATAGAGCGTAGACTCTGCGATTGAAGAATGCAAAACTTGCAGTGTTTGATTGCTGCTCAGGAGTAACTACGCGCTCACAAGCGCGATTGACCAAAATTCAACTGACGCGCTTACGCGAGCTTGTCAGTTGAATTTCGTCCCTTCTCTCTACATTTTGCTCTGATTGTCACGCAACACAGTTAATATTATATAAAGTTAACATTTATGGACACTTCCCGACCGTTTTTAAATTGGAAGCCGAGGGTGGAAAATAAATTGTTTGTCTATATTCCCCATTAAAATTATGTTTTCTCACGTTATTCTCATCGTCGGAAAGATCGAGCTGCTTTCCAAATAGTTCACGGCCCTGAAAATTAGTTGTAATGTGAGTTTTCACTGGAATGTCTGCTATTAAATATGCATAAATTGTTAACCTGTGAATAAGTGGTGCTTGGTCTACTTCCGTTGCGTCATCATGTCCACTCCTATAAACTCCATACACAGCACGAGGCCATTCAACAATCATTGATCTGGAAATTTTCGAAATGGACATTTACACGATATATTTCAACTTAAAATGAAGTGCAAAGATGTTACCCTCTTACGATATCCTTGATCAAGTTTAGATGTTCTGCGCGTTCTTCGGGGCTAGTTCGCAGTTTTGAAACTTGTTCGTAGAGAACAGCAAATCTGAAGAATTGATTAATTTATATGTCTACTCTGATTGTTACGACTTCTTACTTCACTGTTAAGATAATTTTAAAATGATGGACACTTCATCATTCATCGAATCTTAATTAACACACTATCTGAGAAAATCAACATATTTCTTCAGCGACTTGGCACAGGCCGAAAATTCAAATTCGTACTGACTTCACCAGTAGGTAGCACTCGACAATGGTACCCCACCAGGGTGGTTAGAATTTCGATCCTCGTCCGCGCGAGCGCAGGAGCGGATGTTAAGAGACCCTCCACCAGAGAACGTAACAGGTCTTGGGATGGCCAAAAATTCGATAATTCCCATACTTTTTTTCTGAAGTGGGGGTCCCGAGTGCTGATCGCCGGCAGCAATGACTAAGGCTAGGGGTCGATTTTGAAAAAGTTTCTGGCACCCCTCACTTTTGGGGTCGAAAAATTGACTTTTTCAAAATCATCTGTGTTATAGTGCTCAGAAAATGCACGTACTGTCTCTGCTTCCTGATAAACTTCTCCTTCCTCGCCATGATATCATTCAATGCAAGTCGATTCTGCTCCAATCAGGACTGCCAGACTTCACGAGAATACTTCCTTATCATGTCTTTTCATAACGTCTTGTTCTGTCTACGTTTTCCCACTCGACTGATAACGGCACTCACTTCATGTAGGAGACCATTGACGTATAAGTGATATGGCCCAGCAGAGGTCAAGGTTCGGGAGCAGTTTGGTAGAACCAACTTGGTACGAGATTACTCCATGATTGGAATGCAGTTAAACATTCACTGCCAATCCGTCCAAGACGCGTGCCTAATGTACATGCCCAATTGACTACATAAGTTGTTGTTAATAATAAATATAGTAATCGTGAAGTTAGAGTAACGTAGGGACCGTTTGGGAGAAATTGCAATTCCCATATCTCAGAATTTAAAACGAGATTTCCAAGTTCAGAGTCGAAAAAGTCGAAATATCCATTTTTTTAAAATCCCTAAAAATTATAGGAGATGTGATACCACTAGTAGATTCCAAAAATAACAATCACCCAATATCATATTTTTTGAAATTTAGTTATGCCACTTTATGTGTCATTTCGGATCGAAATTTTCGGGTTTTCAGCCATAACTTCCTTCATTTTCATTTTCTCGCGATCAGATATGGAAATTCGGTTTCTACGCGTTGAAATACGTCAGAAAAACTATAATTCAGCGCACTAAATATTTGAAGAAAAACTCTAATACTTTGAAATTATGCACTGGCTACATTATAGACCGTTAATAACAATCAGCTGACATAATGGTCAGGAGTGGAGCTATAGTGTTTCTCTCTGCTCTTTTTCTTTAATCCGAAACCGAGATGAGAAAATATTGATCATCCGCTATGAGTCGATCTTTTTATTCACGAATTTGACACGGAATTCGCACGTTTGTTTGGCCTTTAGTTCTCATTCCACCACCAATTCACATCGAGATCCTCAGGACACTGGATCAATGGAAATGATTAAAGGGAAGGAGCAGTGCATAACGCGCAATCATCACACTAATTATGCCATAGGGTGATTAAAATAGCTCACAATCAACTATTTGAGTGGCTTGTGCGACTACCCCGCTACGTGCGTCTCTTGCCGCGTTTTTCTGTTTTGGGAAGGTTCGAAAACGGCTCGTGCCCTAGACAGGAATGGTAGATCGCGAAGAGGCGCGCTCTCCTCGACTCATTTTCGAGACGCAAAAAACAGTTCAAAAATGTCTCGAGTGCTCGAATGCAGGCCAGCCGTCGAGAGAGCACGGCACGCGACGCATGCCCTGCTCATCCCAAAGAGAAAGTCAACACATTATCCACGTTAGGCATATTTATGTTCGTTGTGCAATTGTGGCTGCTATACATAGAGCCTATCGTCGTTGATTAGTGTTGAACATATGATAAATCTGAATATTTTCAATACGCAGTTTCTATTCGAGACTCTCTACGCGTGAATCATCGACTAAGCATGTAAACATCACGGGGCCTTCGCAATTACTCAGAGCCACGTATTCCTGTCAACGACAGTTGTTGAGGTGAGAAAAGAGAGGAAGAGGAGAGACATGACAAAATAGAGAGTTGATGATTAGGCAAGAAGGGAAAAGACGATAAGGCCATCTCGCTGTGCCCAAAATTAGTTGATCTGCGTGTGAGAGTGATAAGGGATGCTGATGAAAAACTGGAAGAATCGATATTTCAGGAACTTCTAAGGGTTGTTACCGGGGATCAACATCAGCTTGTGGTCGAACTAGTGTCGGCGATCGACTCTTTGTCCGCAAAATGTTTCATTAAAATAGATATCGAATCATCCTAAATATTTGTACAACATTTCCACTAAATTGCGAAACAGGTGTGAAAAGATAGGAAGACTGAGGGGACGATGAATAGAAGAAGGCGATGAATGGGAAGGCTGAAGAGAAGAAGAGAGGAGCGAATGGAATGAATGTAAAATAATTACGAAATTGTTTCGAAATAAGCGCACATCGATTTTCACTAGTATTTTGCACTCATTTCCTCTACCCGGACTGAACCTAGTCGTACAGAAGTGGAGTGCACAGCCTGTCAGAATGGATGAGAATGTCCAATATCGCGGAGGACGTATTCTAATGAGAGAAGAGGAGAGACCGATTATTTCACCCCATTTTTGCTGTTTTGCGGTTTTTTTCTTCATAGAGCGCTACGGAAATTGATGCTACGCGAAACCTAGGTCGAAATTTGAAAATCCGCTACTATAATTTCTTTCTCAATTCCTTGGCTATCGAGTCATGTATTTCATTGGTTAGGCAGGTCGGCCTTACGAGACTATTGGGGTGTCCGGAAAGTTCGTATAATTTTTTGTTTTTATTTTTTATTCAATGCTTTACAATTCTCAGTGACCAATGTATGCCCCCTTCTTTCTCACTACCTCCCTCCAGCGAGTGGGCAGGGTCTCGATTCCTCTCTTCCAGAATGCGGGTTTCTTCGAGACCGCCCAGTTCACGAAAGCCCTCACAACTTCATCTCGATTCATGAACTTCTTTCCTTTGCAGAATTCAGAGAGAGAGCGGAAGCAGTGGTAGTCGAATGGGGAGAGATCCGGGGAATACGGTGGATGGGGAATCCTCTCGATCTTCAGCTCGTCCATTTTCTTCTGGGTCATCTTCGCTCGATGTGGGAGAGCATTGTCCATCAGAAGAAGAATTTTGCCCTGGTTCAGGAGTCTGGGAGGGACTCTGATCGCGACATCTTGCAGTTGTTCAGAGAAGGGGTCGGTATTGATGCTGGTGCCAGGGGCGAGGATCTCCCAGTAGATGGGACCGAGCACTGAGAAGAAGAAGCAGAGGAGTTCCTTTTTTCCGTGCTCTTCCTTCTTCGGGACGGGCGTGGGCTTCTCATCTGCATCCACCCATTGCAGTCTCCTCACAGGGTTATCGTACGTGATCCACTTCTCATCTGTAGCGATGATGGAATTGACCCATCGAAGATTGGATCTACGATGGAGTAATTCCCGACAGACTTGAACACGAGTTTTCAGCTGTTCGGGGGAGAGGTCATGGGGAATCACTTGTGGGAGTTTCGGCTTCTTCCCAGATCGATGGATGATATCGGACACCGTTGATCTGGGAGTACCAGTATCCTTCTTCAACTCACGCACACTGGCCATGGGCTTGCGCTTCAGTGTGCGGAGAACGAGAGGCTGATCGAGGGAGGGAGGGCGTCCAGAGCGGGGTTGATCATCGAGACCAAACTCCCCTTTCTTGAAGCGGGAGAACCACTTATAGCAGAAGGGTATGGAGGGGGCGTCAGCTCCTTCCGACTGGGCCAGGGCAGAGTGGGCCTCCTTCACGGATCGGCCAAGACGGTAGTAATGAAGTAAAACTGCTCGGAGGTAGAGATGGGAGTCCATCACAAGAATCAATGTAGCAACTAGGAGACTGATTAAATCCTCTCACTACTCAACGTCAGAATGATGCAATACATTGTTGACAAACAGATTGCGCAATCACTGCATTTGATCGCGAACTGACTTTTTTCCGAAGCATTATACGAACTTTCCGGACACCCCAATAGTTACAAGTTAAAGGTCTAAAATAGCGATTTTCGAAAGCAAATATTGGATATGCTTCGCAATAAATATTTGAATTTCGAGTTTCTGAATGCCGTTAAAAATGAAAAAAATTATTATGTTGCATCAAGGACATTTGCCTCTTTGCAACCTTCGTCTGACTGTTCGGAACTGTGAGCAAGAAATGGCTGGGAAGAGCTTAAGTCTTTAATCATTAAGATCATTAAGATCACTAAGAGTCATTAATCATTAAGAGAGCGAACAAAGAAAGAGACACCACGAAAAGATATAAAATATAGGATTGAACCGATTATCCTCCATTGCTTAGTTCTCTATTTATTCGTCGTTGTCATCTTCATATCCTCCTGTCTCTCGCAAAATGTCATCGAGCGACTTAGAAGAAGAATTTGTTGAACTTGTTGTTTTAATTAGCGACCTGTAAACTAATTTTTCAAGTAAAGGAGTATGACCATTCGAACTTATTAGTGCTCATTTCTTCCTCGTTGTTCGCAGAATTGGTTCCAATGAGGTTCTGATCGCCACCAGCGAACAGTTGCTGTAATATTTCATTTATTTATTCTCACTAATCAGTAATTCTCACCGAAACAGTTTGCTCCATTAGTTGAGTGAGCATTGTCTGGAACATGGGCTGCATCATCATTGAGGCTGAAAATATCCAAGATCAATGACGCGTTTGAAATCAAGTTCACCAGCAGTATTAGCGTCGGCTCCATTATTACCGCTGCTGCTTGTCGGTGTTCCTGCAGATTCTGCAGCTGCAGCAGTCGGAGGGGCGGAGCGGGTGACGGAGAGTGAAGAAAAGGGAGAGGTTATAGCTGGTTTTCTGCCTCTTCTCTTGATCGTCGCATTTTGCGGTTGAGGAGGTAAGGAATCTACGAAGGATGGGGAGAAGGGAGAATCGGACTGCGATGACATGAAGGAGGGCTGGAAGATTTAAATTGCACGTTTTCATTATGATTATGCAAATTCACCATTCTGAAACGATCTCGCTTTATTTCGTTTCCACTTAGGGGATTGATTCGTTTCGTCAGATTTTCTTCAGGAAATTGGTTCTGTAAATTTGGTTTTGTCTGAATATGAAATTTAGAATACCTTGGCATCATTGTTTCGCAGTG
Source organism: Pristionchus mayeri (assembly GCA_036245805.1). Classification (NCBI taxonomy): domain Eukaryota; kingdom Metazoa; phylum Nematoda; class Chromadorea; order Rhabditida; family Neodiplogasteridae; genus Pristionchus; species Pristionchus mayeri. The sequence continues at coordinate 18,948,363 of BTRK01000003.1, read as the reverse complement.
ACCTATATGAACTGAATATACTTCCTTTGCTGAAAATTCAATTCGAAAAATGAAAATTATAAGCGAATAATTACCTTATCGTTGTAAACAACTTATCAGTCACTCTATCTTGATACACATTCATCCTAACAAGTCTTCCGTGACGTGAAGTAAATTCCTCGTCAATTAGGGCTTCAGAAAGACCCTGAAGTTTCCAAGTCTTATTCACGTCTTTCCATCTACAGTACCTGCTTGAATTCTTTGACCCTCTCTCCAGAAGTCGATCCAGCGATCAGTTTTTCTTCTAAATCTATTCCGAATGCAAACGCAATATGGCCAGCATTCTCGTCGCAAAAACGTATCATGATATTTCCTTCGTCCTTAAAACCATTGTTTTACTTGAAAATACTCTTTATTCTGGAATTCTCAACATGAATTACTTACCTGTGTGTCTTCACAATCGCTTTTCAGCTGCTTGAAAACAGCAAGTGTATCGTATACGGAAATGAATGATACAATTCTAAAATCACAGTTACGATGAATACTCATTATAATAATACTAGAAAGCATATGATTTCACTCACCCCTTGTTGTAGAGACTCATCATAGTGTGATAGTCTTCAGTAGCAGCAAGTTGCTTCTTTAAACTCAATTTTTAAGTTTATAATTTTAAAATTCCAAACTTTAGTTTTCGTTGACTTCTTCTCTGCTATCGCAGGCGAAGGACACATCCTATGGCCGACGTCAATAATGAGTTCAGTGGCCTGGACATTCATGCATAAAATATTCTATCTCCGAAGGTGCTTCAATTGTTTTGGCATTATGGATAATTCTATCAAACGTATTCTAAAATTAGATATATTTGTATGTACCTGGTACATCCACTGCCACGGAGTGTGAAGCAGCTCCGAGTAACCATCCAGAATTGAGATGCATCTTTCCTACACGATATTCTATCCTATGATGCACGAAATGCTTCCGTATTCGAGCATTATTCTGTTAGAAGAACAAAAGACAAGGATATTGTATTTTGTTAGGATGTGGAATGATTTTAAAAGTAATATTATACCTAGCATAATAAGGGCGACCGACCTAGTTGCAAATAAAGCATACTGACCACCATGAAATCCTGCTTCTCAATTATAACGTCATCTCTAACAAATTCATTGAGCAAACGATTCCTCAGATTTCTTTTTGCCTCTATCATTTTTCCAACATCCTCCATCACAGTGTCTCCTTAACATTGGGCTATCATATAAGATAAATTTGCAATGTAAATAACCTGTTTGAGGATTTAAGCTGGACAATATTTCGGAATATAAACAGGTTTCCAGATTATGAACTTCCATTTCACTGTGACATTTATTGACTCTAAAATTTGGATTAAAGGTTTTGAGCTACTTACGAGAGACTATCTGAGTGAGTGAACATTTTTGTGTAGACGCATGGCACTAGCGAAAAATCGAATTCCTCCAAAATTGGCATACATGTAGCACTCAATGAGTATAGCTCAGGCGTGGGTTATTTAGTATTCTAGATCACGCATTGAGAAATGAGCGGCACTTTTGTCTAAAAACGTCAATTTTCGAACTTTATCATTTCGTAATCGATCAGAACGTGATATATCTCTAAAAATGCAGAATATTCTAACGATTGTGCCTGCCAAGTGCGACAGCAATCGGACTAAAACTGTTGCGAAAAGAATTAAAAGTTGATGCATTTTAGGTTTTTTGTATTATATCTAGTTCGGATGGGAGGGTCTAGAAAGTTTTGAAGTTTTAAATTTGTAGCTATGGGTACTAACTATCTATTAAATTAATATAATTAAAATCAAAAATTAAAGTAATAATAAGGACCTGCCTACCGTAACCCAAACAGAACAGGAGGGCAGGTGTTCCAGGTTTACCCTTCACGGAGAACTCGATGAGATAAATCCCCCAGAACCAATTGTTTTTCTACCGTAAAAAAAGCTACCGTAATATCTCGACATTTTTAAACATCAGCGCGCTGGCGCGCGCGGATGCCTTTCGAAATTCAATTGGTTCTGGGGCATTTATCTCATCGAGTTCTCCATGTAGGGTAACCCTAGAACACCTGCCCTCCAGTTCAGGTTTGGGTTACGGTAGGCAGGTCCTTATTATTACTTTAATTTTTGATTTTAATTATATTAATTTAATAGATAGTTAGTACCCATAGCTACAAATTTAAAACTTCAAAACTTTCTAGACCCTTCCATCCGAACTAGATATAATACAAAAAACCTAAAATGCATCAACTTTTCATTTTTTTCGCAGTTTTAATCCGATTGCTGTAACACTTGGCAGGCACAATCGTTAGAATATTCTGCATTTTTAGAGATATATCACGTTCTGATCGATTACGAAATGATAAAGTTCGAAAATTGACGTTTTTACACAAAAGTGCCGCGCATTTCTCAATGCGTGATTTAGAACACTAAATAGGCCACACTTGAGCTATACTCTCTGAGTACTACATGTATGCAAATTTTAGAGGAATTCTATTTTTCGCTGGTGCCAAGCATATTTTCATTCACTCAGATAGTCTCTCTTACACCTTTGCATACATTTGTTTTTTATGTTTACTTATATTTTCATAAAAATTACTTTGATAAAAAGATCATCGCTTGAAAGTGGAGGAGTTCTCGATCCGTTAAAGAACGCGCTTGATTAATTTGAGACTTCACAAAATTCCTTGATGCTTCTTTCAATACGCTATATGTAATTGACATTTGCTGTTCGGATCCATCCTGTTGGGAGAAAAAATGGTCGGGTCTCGGAATAATAAGTCGGCGAAGTGTAGCAACCACTAACGTAGTTCTCGTTATCCAGCATTCGGCTCCAAATTATAGAATTCATAAGCGGCTCATTTTGATCATTTGTAATTGCGATTAAAAAAGGCAATGATTGGAAAGTCTGAAACAGCACATCGATTTAAATTACTAGATAACTCACATGTTCAACGATTAAACTGTCGATCTTAACGAAGACCTCGCTCTCGATTGTGTATCGAGTGGCCAGTTGACGTCTGTCAACCATCGTTTGCAGAGTTATTCCCTGAAATCGCAATGCTTAGAATAAGACTTTTCAGCACGAAACCCCAAGAGATTGAATTACTTACAATCTCGGGAAATGTGGCGCATAAGACTCCGTTTTCGTATTTAAAAGACGTCGATCGAGCGGTTTGCTCACTACAGTATTTGAGCAGATCGAGCCTTAACATGAATTTTCATATTACGAAGTACGAAAAAGCGTTGCATTTTCAAAGCTCACGATTGAGATTCTGGCGCTATCTGATGAACTACGAGTTTACCCTCTTTGTTAACGAAAGCACCTAAACAATATTATTCAACTAGGAGATAGATATGTATCAACAATTGATCGAACGAAATTCAACCTGCGAATATTTTTGGTGTAGTTGTTCCCTCGCGCTCCGTCAAAATCAGTTGACCCGCAATCTTGCTGTAACAAAAAAAGAAGAGCTCAATTACTGTTTATTTACGTTTTCATCAATTAACATACGGTTTTCTTGCGTCGCAGTTCTCTCCCACAACTCCGCTCTGTGCCTTTGTCAATGAGCATCGAAAGAACGCTTCAACTAGCTCGGGACCTGAACAAAATTGTTGTGTATTCATGTGTAAAATGTGTGTTTGACATGGGCATAATGTTGTTTTGAATACAATTAGACATGCTTAATAAACGTTAGTCATAGAAAGTGAGACCAACCCCCATTCCCCCGTTGTTGCTCAGCTGCGGCGGTAAACGCGTACATTCTGAAAGAAATTTTGAAATAGTACCATATCAGTGTTTTTTCAGTTAAAATTTCAAAATACGTACGCATATGTTTTTTAGTGAAAACTTTCCTGGAACGCCCTAGCAACTTTCAGGATATTTTGAAATTCGATTTTTTAGAAAAAAAGATAAGGCGGGAAGTGCATCAGCTTTTGACATTATTCACATAAATTTTCAATTACAGATTGGAAAATATTTTGCAGTACTTCAAATTTCAGGCTTTTTAATGTCTGAACTGTATCTAAAAATAAGTGCATCATTTGCTATTATATTTTTCAAGTAAGATGTTTCAGTAGCTCAACAACAAAATTTGCGAGCAGAAACGTGTAATCTCATCCAGTTCTTCTGCTAAAAAAACTCACTTTACTCGCATTGTGGGATGGTCTGTACGGCACTTTACAGTTGTCCTGGCTCTGCAAATAATTTTCATTGATTTTTCAAACTGATTTCGAAATATAAGATGTTTCTCTATGTAAATAATGTACGCACTACCTGTGTATCAACGGTGCTTGATCAACTTCCAAAGCTTCATCATCCTCATTGTTGTACAATCCGACCACTGATCGAGGCCATTCGACGATCATTGATCTGGAAATAGATAGATATATTGGTACTACCCCGATTTGTAAAATTAATTTTGGAAATTTTATTTTGAAACGAATTTTTCGTAAAAATAAAATTTAGAAAAAAATATCTGGAAATTTGCTTTTTGGAAAAAACAATTGTGGAAAAAATAAATTGGAAACAAATTTTTAGAAATGCCCGTTTTGGAAATTTTTCCGCTGGATACGGTATTTTTCGCTGCATTGAGAGAACCGCGAAATAGAACGATTAAATTCAAACATTGATTTTGCATTATTTTGTATGTTTTCTTTCTTTAATTATTAGTATTATTAATTGCAATAATACTATAATAAAGGAAAAATAACACTATGTTTGGAATTTGCTGATAATGACGAAAATGCTCGATAGGTTACGGTAGATTTCCGCTCGGCTACAGTACTACCGGCCATGGAAAAATTTCCAAAATGGGCATTTCCAAAATGTAAAAATCTGAAATTAATTGTCCATTTCTTGCTTTTCCAAAAATGAATTTCCATAATTATTTTTCTAAATATTTTTTTCCAAAATTTGCATTTACGAAATAAAATTTACATTTCGGGGTAATACCAGATATATTTATTTCAACTTAAAATGAAATTTTAAAAAATCTTACCCTCTTATAATATCCTTGATCAAGTTTCGATGTTCTTCGTGATCTTCTGGATCTGTACGAAGTTGTGAGACTACTTGATACAGAGGAGCGAATCTGATGAAATGAATTCAATTAATGAATTCATTTTCTGTTTCTGTTTATAATTGCTCTTTTTTGTCGTTAAAAGTGGACTTCCACGAACTTCTGGGTAACTAAACTGACAACGTGGAAGTGTAGAGGAGACTTATCCGATCACAAATCACTTTATCCGAAGTGATAGAATTGACTATTAGGCTATTTACATACGCGTAAAGTTCATTGAAAACGCTTCTATCCAATTGATACTATGACGGTTAATGCTCCCAAGGTCAAGGACTTTCGAGTTCGAGTTTCGAAGCCGCAAAATAGAAATTGCCTAAATGCCGGCTCTGGATATTTCAAAAATTCTGAAATCGTTCAAAAATGATTTGAAATCGTTCAAAGTGAAGAAAAAACGTCGTTTAAAAAACCAAAATATCCGTCTCGGCGAGCTGAACAACTTTGCTGTTGACAATGTTACTCAACAAAAACAAACAAATTGAGTAAAGTGAGAAAAATCTAATTTTCATAAAATTTGTGAATAAAAAACAGCCGGCTTGAAAAACATGTTCCATGTGGAAATGAGATCTCTTCAGATTCAGAATCTACATACTTTTTTACCCTGGAAAATGTGTTTAAATCGGAAATTGAAAAATATAGTCATTGCGTTTTTACGCTCGAAAACCATCAGATTGCAGTATTTTTACAATTTCTGAAAATTCGAAGCCTGATAAATCGATCGTATTGGGCTCCAATGTTATCATTTTCAGCTTCAAATGACTCAGTATCACTAGACTCTATATTTCTAGTTGATTTATGTAAATTTAAGAGAAAAATATTTTCGTCGAAAAATCACTTTATTCGAGGTTTATGAGATTTTTTGACGAAAATTTTTTCTCTTAAATTTATATAAATCGACTAGGATTATAAATTATAGTGATGCTGAATCATTTGAAGCTGAAAATGATAACATTGGAACCCAATAAGGTCGATTTATCAGGCTTCGAATTTTCAGAAATTGTAAAAATACTGCAATCATCAGATGGGTTTCGAGCTTAAAAACGCAATGACTATATCTTTCAATTTTCGTTTTAAACACATTTTCCAGGGTGAAAAAGTATGTAGATTCTGAATCTGAAGAGATCTAATTTCCACATGGAACATTTTTTTTCAAGCCGGCTGTTTTTTATACACAAATTTTATGAAAATTAGATTTTTCTCACTCTACTCAATTTGCTTGTTTTTGTTGAGTAACATTGTCAACAGCAAAGTTGTTCAGCTCGCCGAGACGGATATTTTGGTTTTTTAAACGACGTTTTTCTCCACTTTGAACGATATCACATCATTTTGAATTTTTGAAATATCCACAGCCGGCATTTAGGCAATTTCTATTTTGCGGCTTCGAAACTCGAACTCGAAAGTCCTTGACCTTGGTTGCATCAACCCTCATAGTATCAATTGGATAGAAGCACTTTGAATATTTTGTATCCCGGGTTTCCGATTTCATGCAATCTCTCAGAAGACCTCTGTTAAAGTAATCCTCTTATTTTGGCGGACTTTTTACCCTTCCGTAGAGTGGTATTCTGCCTTCGATTAATTTAAAGGAGCACAGATTTTTTCCCTGTCATTTAAAGGAGCACTTAGATTTTGCTCTTCTCTGTTCTTGTAATTTAATAGAATTTGGAATCGGTTGAAACACAATGAAACGACAATGCAAAAGTGACAGAAGGGTGCGCGATAGCGATTGGCGTATGATATTCACCACTGTTGGTCAAGAGAATTTCAAGTCTTGAAAAAACAGCTCATCATATTTTGGATTTTGAATAGTCAGATTTTCGAGTCAGCTACTCATATCAAGCACTAGAGCGAAATTATCAATCACTCATCATGCTGATGCAACTTCTCTCGAACATTTCCTTGCGCATTTCTGATAAAGAATCATCAAACAGAATTTAGAAATTGATTGGCATAGTTCACATTTGGTATGCGGCCTGATTATCTTTGTACGGTAATCTTTGAAGTAGGCGCCATTGAGTCATGCAATACGCGACTTGTGTCATGCATGGAATCGTATGACGATATGTGTCTCTCTTCTCGCCCATTATCTCTTAAACTAGATCGAAAATCGAGGAGAGAATACGTACAATCAATTAATAAGGAAGCGCAACTTGCAATTTGTCACTACAATACTCTTCGGTTCAAATTGGGCTCAAATTCTATAAAAATATATCACTCGTTCATGGAGCATATTACCCCTCTCATGAGAGAAGCCCATATCGTGGTACAATCGAGAAAGTCGATTTTAAGGTTTTGGCAGTTCTTGGGAAAACTTATGGTTCTGAATACGATTTCGGGTCGATCTACAGCCTATCTCGATCGGCGACTGCAACAGCTTGCTGCAGAGATTTGAAACTTTATCCGTAGAGGTTCTTAAAAAAATTTCAAATCACTGCAGCAAGCTGCAGCAGCCGCCGATCGAGATAGGCTGCAAATCAGCCCGGAATCGGATTCAGAACCTTAGATTACCCAAACACTGTCAAAATCTCAAAATCGACTTTTTCGATTGTACCACGATATGGGCGTTTTGTCCTGATTTCCTCGTGAGAGCCGTGATTTAATTTTTTGCAAATTCGAATGAAGAATATACATTTACACATGTCTTCGTAAAATACAACAAAATATGAAACATATTCACATAGTTAGACTCCGCAAGCTCCGCCCACTTTGCTCGGGCACAATTCCTCTCTAAAGCGAGAATTAGGGAGCACAAGCTTTATTCGCAACGAAAAAATTCGCCCAAAGCAGAATTCGAGAGCTCTCTATAGGGGAATTCCAACCGTTGGTCGACGAACTATGGGATTTGTCTTTTAGAAGTACACAAATCAATAATTCTCTCTCGATGAGCCCGTTTCAAGCCTTCCGAGCATATTCCATTGTTCGTCGGCCAATTTATGGATTCTTGGCGACCATTCCAGATCATATATCAAAACAAATCAAAGAAATATTGTCGCCACGAATTGTGCTCTCCCTTCAAAAGTTTTACTACGCGCGTATTTAAAATTGTACGACTTCCGTTGTTTATCTAGGGTATCTGCAAAAGTTTTATATCTTGAGGGGTTCGAACACAGGGATAAGCGATTGGCAATCAAATATCTTCACCACTGAGCCATGCGCGCACTTCCTTTCGTCGCTTCTTTCTTCATACTCGACAACTATACATCGAAATAGGCTCCGCCCACTGTGCTTTGAGGAGCACCTTTCGAAGGATTCCCGTTGAAAAACCCGAGAGCACTTTTCGAGCGATAGCGCAAATTTGAGATGAGATATCGACAAACGGCCAAAAGTAGGATCTTATTAGGTTCCCAAGGGGCAGTTTGACCAATGTTTGGCCTGCGACAGATCGGTAACCCAGGTTGTGGTCCCTACGCATAGTATAATAAACTAGTTTAATCCTCACTGTGCCATCACTCCTGCATCACCAGTCCTCCTTGGGCCGATCAGTAGGGAAGATCTGAAATTTGAAATATACTTAGACACGGTAAGCTCCGCCCACTTTGCTCGGGCACGATTCCTCTCTAAAGAAAGATTTAGGGAGCACGAGCTTCATTCGCAAACCAAACCGTTCGCTCTAAACTGATTCACCTAGATCTCCCCTCTATCTATCGGTGAACTGAGGCGGAACATCCATGTTCGTGTTTGAGTAGGTCAGCATACGACTTAAAGGTTGCGAAAAGGCGAAATCATCCCTCAAAGTGGAAGCACTTAGCTCCCCCTTTGACCATTTGTTACTCAAGGCCTAAGGCAACTTTCTATCAAAACAGAACATTCAAAAGTTAAGGCGTTGACCCGTGCTTCAAAGAAGATCAGTTTGTGGGGAGCTCATTAAGAGAAAGAGGCAATCGCGAAACTCCGCCTCCTCGCCCTCCCTCTTCTCGCCTGTTTCTGCCCCGACGCGTGTAGAGAGCGCCTGGGCATGCAAAAGAGCGCGCTTGCATCCCTCCCTCGTCTAACCTTTCGGGGGGCGAGGCACATCCGGGAATGGGCGAAGCCCTGCCCACATTTTTGGCGTTTTGACTGGAGAGTCGGCTGAATTGGCTCCGCCCCTTTCTTTCTCCCTCGTCTCGCTTTTCTGCCGCTCTCCGTTGACACCTTTTCACGAGCTTTATTACCTCTAGCGCGATTCAGAGATGAGATATCGACAAACGGCCAAAAGCATGATCTTATTTGGATACCTGCGGGCATTTTGAGCATAGTTAAGGTGTCATAGGTTCATTTCGGCTAGACCCCTTATGGTCCCTAAATATACTAAAGTTCTTGAAAATCACTTACAATTTCTGTTTTCTTATGAACTGATCCTTTGATTCCAAAATGTTGTCAAGCTTGAATCTATGTTGCTCCAAAATCGAGCGACGCTGCATTGAGGACGGTCGTAATTGAACACTCATTTTCTGAATTTTATTGTGAAATTTGATGATCTATGTCAAACCTCAAAATTACAGAAATATTATTGCAGTTTCTATTGCTTGTTCTAATTAAGATATTGCTATACAAGTATCGTTTTGTTGGCAAACTATGTTTGTCAATTAATATGGTTTGCCTATATCAGATAGTATATGTAGCTGCAGTTTCTGCGGTACGAGAACAACTATTAGCATCCGTCTAATGTACACAGATTGAATGTGTTCGTAACGTTATGAGCCATCAAATAAATGAAATTTTTCAGTATTTGTTTATTTAGCATGAAAATGTACTAAAATTGAAGAATAAAAAGAACTAGGATGACTCCTGCGCAATGATTCATGCAAAGTCATGTGAAGCGTTTCAAATTTTTTTGTCGCCCCTAAGGCATAGTCATTTCAGGGGTGCCACAGGGCACTGTTCTCGGTCCTCTCCTCTTTTTGCTCTATACTTTCGATCTCCCTATAGTTTTCTCTCCTTATCCTAAACTCACTTGTCGGCTCTTTGCTGATGATATCAAACTCTTCATTACTTTCGACCCCCTCTCCCCTTCTGATTCCCTCTCCCAACTCCAATTTGGTATTACTAGCTTCATAGACTACTGCATAATATGGCAATTAGAAGTTGCAGAAAAGAAATGCAACATACTACATCTAGGCAAAAATAATCCCCGCACCACTTACCCACTATCTTCCTGCAACCTTAAAGGCTCTCAATCTATCCGCGATCTAGGTGTTCATATCGATCCTCTTTTGAATTTTGACTCTCATATTCAAATTGTTTGTCATAAGGCCTCATCATTGGTCTATCTCCTCTTTCGTAGCATAGCTCATAACTGCTTTCAAGTCGTTTATTCTCCCAGTATTAGAATATGCTTCCCCAGTTTGGTCTCCATCATCATCCGGTAGAATCCGCAAACTAGAGAAAGTACAGCATCTGTTCACTAGACTTTTGTTCTATCGCTGTTCTCGAGTAGATTCACGTACATCTATTCCTTCCTATTCTGATAGACTAGCCTTTTACTCGCTACATTCCTTTTATTCTTGCCGCATTGTCATAGATATTATTTTAGCTCTCAAAATTTTCGCAAATCTTGTCGAATTACCTATTAGTAATTTCTACACGTATAGGGCAATTAGTAGACGCCATAGTGCATTTGTTCTTCATATTCCCTCCTTCCGAAAGGAAAATTTAAGAGCCTCTTTCGCCCACAGAACATCCCGACTCCTCAATAAATTACACCTGATATGTGACCCCCTTTTATCTGTCGACACTGTTAAGCTCCATTTGTTAAATTCCCCTAATCTACTACATACCCTTGCTATTGAAATTAGAAATCTTTTGCTCTCTTTCTCCTCCCTCCACCCCTTTCATCTTCTCTTCCGCCATTTCGACACTTTCCGATCTCAAGTCAACCAAGACTCCAATAAGATATATATTGGATAGCGGCCACTCTCCCGCTCTCGAGGCCCCCTCCCCTCGAATATCTCTCGCGCGACTCAAATCGGAAGTGATCGTCTCCTGCCCCCCCCCCCCACCCATCTCCCCCATACGTTTCTTATCTTCTCTTCTCTTATCTCGCTCTCCCCCCTCATTCTCGCACATTTCTGTATCTGATGAGGCACCTACGTGGTGTACGATAAATAAATAAAATAAAAATAAATATTTATTATTGATATTATAGAGATTATTTTTTAAAACAATTTCCATTTGTTTAAAGAGAGTCAATTGTCACTTCGAGATGATTTATACATAATCTTTTCAAATCTTCCGACTATTCGAAGAGTTAGCAAAATTTTTATCGAATATGTATTTAATCCACCAAAAGATGAATAATTATTTCTGAATCAAAAAGATGAGAAAAGAACTTAAAATGGTTCGAAATTTGGTTTATTTCGCTTATATACTTTTACAGGTGGGATTTTAAAATCCAACCTGTCACTCAATCGTTTTAGGAATTTTGTAACCAATAGTGACAGGTTCAATAATTTCGAAAATATCATACATTCTGTACAGTTTCAATTTTTTCCTTTGCTAACAAAACTTATTTTAGTAGTTTTTTTCGAATCATTATTAGCAAATCAATCAAATGCTTCAAAATTTTAGGAGTTTTTATCAAAGCTTTTTTTGAAAAAATCAATTTTGTGAAGTTTCCATACAGTATGGATGGACCATACTATAATTATAAATATTCCTAAAATATTGGTGGAAAAGTAATATATTATATCCATATCTAGAACTTATTGAAGTACATTGTTAAACTAGTAAACTGAACTGTCGTACCTCTACTAGCAAATCATCTACTGCTCGACGCTTTCGTCTCCTTGTTGTGGGGGATTGACCACCTGAAGAGGTCATGGATGGCATTGTACGGTACTGAAAAGGAATAGAATTGAAGCAAGGCTGACTCAATGTGCGGCAACATGGGCGGTGCTGAAAGCCCTTAGTGTTTTATCACCATCTCTGCTTCAGCATGCCCGAGCTCTCTCATTTCACTCCTCTTATCAAGACAGAGAGGTTGTGTGAATGATGTGATAAGTGCATATGGAAACTAGAAAGATTAGGATTGTACAACCACTGTTGATATAGAGTAGGGGTTTTAATGAATAACACCAACCAGTGGTGTTTTAACTCACCACCAGATAAATCGATGTTGTTCAAAATTGTGCAAACAAAAAAATTTCGAAAAAACTCGATTAGATACGCTATGAGTTTTGAAATTTCAGTAGTTTTCCTCTTTGTTGTTGTGCCCATACAAATGTCGGCTCTGCACGGATATCGAGGTCCCAATCGATTTACGAGGTCCCAATGGACACCCATGGATTAACAATGTCCCATTCGGAATATTGAGGTCCCAATCGTTTTTCCTCGTTTATAGTGTTTTACACCATGTACATGTACATACTCGAGTTACTAGCCGTGTTAGGGAATTGTGGGTTCATTGGAGTTATCATTTTGTGATTTGTGTTCACCATTTTCGCTTTCAAATATTCCAGCGCTTTGGGCATAATCAACACCCGTTCGGAGCCTGGGTCACAAAGGGAAGCGAGATGATGATGTAGAAACAGATTACTTCGATGCACGTTGATACCACAACTGATCTACTCCACTGAATGAGCAGTGGCAGGAGCAAAGAAGGACGGCAGGTAGGTGAATGGGAACTTATTGAGAACTGAATTTGATCACAAATCTAACATTATTGCATAAGAATAATAACATTTGACATATTTAAATTGTACGAAACAAAACTTGATTGGGACCTCGATAATCCGATTCGGACCTCGTTAAAAGTTCGAATCCATTCGGACCTCGTTAACCGGGTAGATTTCGATTGGGACCTCGATATCCGTACAGAACCCAAATGTCTATTCACCGGAATTTTTGAGCCATGTTTCATATAAATTTTTAGAAAAAAATGATGAGACAACCATTCCAGTGCAAAATTGTTCAGTGTTTGGCCAATTGCTCATTTTTGCTATGATGACTAGCAAAATACTCAAAAATAGTTGCAGAACAAACTGATGATATTTTTTTGTTGAAACAGATTCCGTGAAATTTTCACTGTAATCTTTTTTCACGAGATGTATCCACTACAGAGATGACGCAATGATGATCACTCATCGAGAGACTTTTCCGAGAATAAATCAATTCGTTGAAAAACCTATTAAATACATTTGCAACCATATTCCTCGCACTATCTGTTTACTATGTTATTTCAGAACGCATCACTCTACTCTATTCTGATGTGTTATCTACGATAACCTGCTGAACGTGATCGTATACGTACCGGCATATCGAAAACAACATTGCATCAAAATATGAAGTTCAACGACAAGCAGGATATTTGGACATATTAGACAATGCCTAGAGGAAGAATGGAGACAAAGAGGTACTACGCCACGAGCATTGTTGGAAATGAGGCGAGATAAGACCAACCCATCTCAACGCTTCGTAAAGCATGCTTCGCTTACAAAGAAGCGATAAGCAATGCTCACACAACATTTCAATCAATTTTTCGAAGCGATCACTGCTTCGTATATTCATATCATATGATGCTCCTAAGAGTACTCATACGACAAACGACCTAATTGTTTTTAAAAATCTTTGGGAGCAACACTTTTCTCAAGATCGATTTCCTGCATTCTTCTCACAATCGTGACGTGGGCATGTGCTCAAAGAGTTGATCGTTGATCGGACGCTACATCTATTCGTTAAACTCAAATTATAATGAACACATGCCAATAGGCAGGAACAAGCGAAAGTATATTTACGAAGAAGCAGAGGCAGATAGAGAAAAGGCTCGCATTTTATTTAATAATGTTGTAATTCAGACGGTGTTGCTATAGAACATGCTCAATGCATTATCGAAATAACGAAGTGAAACAATAATATAATCTCAATACAGTAGCGCTCATAAGTCATGGGACACTTTTTTGAATTTGCTGTAACTTTGTGGCCAAGAAAGGCATCAATCTGGAACTGGGGTAGTGTATACCAAATTCATCGGAGATTATGATCACGATATTGGGGTATGATGCAATAGCTCAGTCATTACGTAGTGATGACGCAATCACAATGTACTTTTTCAAAATGGCAGTATTCTTACATCGATTTTTTCCTGCTGGCCAAACTTTCTGAGGGTGGAGATATGCACGGGGCCTACCCAGAAAAAAATATTTGAAGTTGCTGCACGACCGCACATTTGCTGCAGCCTTGCTGCAAATGTGCAAAAAATCAAGGTCTGAAATTCAGAACTCAGCTCCTAGAATAGATAGAGACTCGATCAAAACGCCAAAATGATCGCCATAGCAAGCACATATGATCCTGAGAATATGAAACCAATATCTGATAATTTGCCCTCAGGGCATCAACAAATACCTTTTTGTATGACCATTTTTTGGACATTCACAACTTTTCGGGGAAGTTAGGAAAAATTCTGATTTTTGGTTAAGAATGCTCAAAATGTATTGGAGATATGATTACCAACAGTTTTTATAGTGATTGGATAACTTTCCAGCCCGCAGCTACCGTTTATCGGAGGGATACTCGGGTCGGGAATCATCCTGTTTACCCCTATGGACGAGAGAGTACAGACGACGAGAGTGCGTAAACAGGGCGTTTCGCGCACGAGTATGCCTCTGAAAAAGTATCGCCGAGGGCGGGAAAGTTATCCAATCACTCCAAAAAGTTGGTAATCATATCTCCAATACATTTTGAACATTCTTATACAAAAATCAGAATTTTTCCTAACTTCCCCGAAAAGTTGTGAATGTCCAAAAAATGGTCATACAAAAAGGTATTTGTTGATGCCCTTAGGGCAAATTATTGCAAAAAGGTATTTGTTGATGCCCTTAGGGCAAATTATCAGATATTGGTTTCATATTCTCAGGATCATATGTGCTCGCTATGGCGATCATTTTGGCTTTTTGATCGAGTATCTAGCTTCTCTAGAACCGAGATACGAATTTCTGATCTCGATTTTGCAGCAAGGCTGCAGCAAATGTGCGGTCGCACAGCAACTTCTGATATTTTTTCTGGGTAGGTCCCGTGTATATCTCCAACCTCATAAAGTTTGGCCAGCAGGAAAAAATCCATGTAAGAATAATGCCATTTTGAAAAAGTATATTTTGATTGCATCATCACTACGCAATCATTGGGCGATTTCATCATACGCCAATATCGGGATCATAATCTCCGATGAATTTGGTATATACTACCCCAGTTCCAGATTGATGCCTTTCTTGACCAAAAAGTTACAGCAAATTCAAAAAGTGTCCCATGACTTATGAGCGCTTCTGTATATTCTACTATTTTTTACAGTGGGGAAGTCTAGCTAATCTCTCCTATTAATATCGAAACGATGAAATGCAATATTATCATTATAAATTCAGATCGGCGTGCCGCGAGTCATTCCCGTATCTTGTCCTCTTGAGTTGTACTCTCCTTTGTTCTTTTACCCGTAGACGTGCAACTTACCGGCAATGTAGCACCCGCCATTGGACCCGTGATAGAAATAACAAAAACAATAAACAACAAAACGTGAAATTATCTATCTAACTGATTGAGTTGAGTCATTCTTTGCTGTTATTCGCATGCTGAGAGCTCGATGTTATCAGATCTCTAAGGATGATGTGACTAGAGATCCAAGGCGGGCGCCCCAAGCCAGCAAATGTCCATCTTGAGGGTGGGAATTCAACTTCTTTCTCAGCCTGCACCGTGACTCGCGAACCTAGCCTGAAATATGACAATTTACTAAATTTTAACTACATCATTTTGGTGATGGACGCGGAGAATGTCACAGAAGCGATCATGAGAAGCATAGCGTATCAAAACAATAAAATACTGAAAAAAATGAATGACTGAAACAATACAATACAATACAATACAATATTTATCTGTTATCGCTTTCTGGGCGCAGATCAAGATGTGGGGTCAGAAAAGGTCGTTCTTCTCATTTCAAGATGGTCATTTGCGGTGTGCTTGCGAGAGGATGTTGGATTGCATTGCATAGATAGAATCTCACTATAGGTCGTAAACGAAGCCTTGCGTGTTCTAGAATCTTCTCTGCACGAATCCGCCAGACTCGATGATCAATCTTTCAACGAGATGATCGAGTCTAGATTCTGAAGGACCAAACATCTTAGTAGATCATACCCATCACACGGTGACCACTCCGGCTTGGATGGGGATTCTCTTTTCTTGATGAGTCGAAGGCGGAAGCGAGGGAGTGAAACTGGTTCAGCATACTTTTCGTAAATGCTCAGGAGCTAAATGTACAATAATGCTGAAACATTTCTCACGAAAAAATTACGAGTGAAACTAGAGCATTTTTCACTCACTTAATATTCTTCTTCAACATCGCTTGTTTCTTGAGTCGCTCGCAGAATATCATCGAGCGACTTGGGAACCGGTTGTGCAACACTTTTATTTTTAAGCTTCACCCTGCAAATTCAGCTTCAATTAGGAAAACAAATCATTTCGCACTTATTTGACGACGCCTGCGGTATGACGTCCTTTGTTTCTGCACCAATTCTACTCATATCTCCTCCGGAGAACATTTGCTGCAAAAAAAACTGTCGTTTAAGATTTAAAAATTAATGGTTTTCTGAGAAAGAAATGACTATCCCTACCATTCCGAAATTCAGGATAAATATGTATATTTGTAAATTAAGAATTCTGTAGAATCAGTTTGTGATATAAAATCTCACTGTAACAGTCTGTTGCATGATCTGGGCGAGCATATTCTGGAACATCGGCTGCTCCATCATCATCATAGCGACTGAAAAAGGATACAGATCAAAGATTAACCCTCAGTTCCTCACCAGAGGGATCAACGACCGGTGGGACGCCGTTGCTGCCGTTGCTGCTGCTGGGTAGAGTCGGGACTTCAGCTTTGACTTCCGTCTTGACTGGTCGTGCTACGGGGAGGGAGGCGAAAGGAGAGGCAACTGTAGTCTTGGGCGAGGAAGAGATAGGAGGAGAGCTCGAGGCTGAGAATATCCAATAACTTCTATTTCTTGTATTCGGTTAATTGTATTTAGAGAGGCCATTCATCAACTATCAACCACTTACTTGAGGACGCAAGTGACTTCTGTCTCTCTGGTTCGTGATCTCCATTCATTTCTGTGAACATAGTTGGAGAGGCAGAGTTGAGAGAGGAGAAGAGACTCTCGTTGAAGAAGATTGAGGGCTCGGAGAGGGTTGGAGGCAGCGATTGGGCCTGGAGATTCACTCTTTGATCCATGATTACTTATTCTCAAGTGAAATACCTAATTCGCTGGTTTCCTTCCTCTCTTCTTTATTGTCGTAGTCTGTGGTAGTGAGTTCATGAGAGGAGATGAGAATAGAGAGTTAGTCATCGCAGAGAGAGCAGAGTCCAGGGGAGACATAAATAGAGGCTGAAATTGTACTATTTGCCATGTTTTCAGGGTAATTACTCACCAATTTGAGCATATCGCGCTTGATTTCATTTCCAGTGAAAGGATTGATCCGCTTCGTTAGATCCTCATCGGGGAAAGGAGTCTGCAAAGATAATTTCGATTTAATTTGTTCCCATTTCACTCCAACCTTTGTCTCAATTTGTCGCAGTGATTGATAAGTGTTGAAGAGACTTCTTTTTCTGCAAAACAACGTGAAAAATATCTTAATTTTAGCATGATTAACCTAGAAATCGAGCTAATGTTTCCCAGCGACTCACTCTAATAAGTACTTATGGAAACTGCAATTTGGTTAACCAAATAAAACATGTTTCGTAATCGATATTACGCTTTTCTTCTTTCTTATTTTGCATGCAAGACCGCGAATAGTACCTAATAGTAGTGCACAGCTTCTCGGTCATTCTATCCGGATGTACATTCATCCTCACGAGTCTTCCGTGATGTTAGGGAAACTCCTCGTCCATAAGGGCTTCCGAAAGTCCCTGAATATTACCGCAAATCTACCGTAATCATGGGCTACCGTACCTGCTTGAAGTCCTTGATGGTCTCTCCGGCAATCGATCCCATAATCAGTTTGTCTTCGATGTCCAATCCGAAAACAAAGCAGACGTGACCAGCGTTCTCGTCGCAAAAGCGAAGCATTATGCTGCCCCCATCCTAGAAAGCGAAATTGCTTCTGTTGGTTTCAACGTATACAGTGTATACTATACACTAGACTACCTGTGTATCTTCTCCATCAAGTTTCAACTGCTTGAACGCTTCGTGAGTATCATATACGGAGAAGAATGAAACGACTCTGGAAAATTCATATTTAAACGCTAGTAAACAACTGTCAATCCCTAAATAAAGCCTAACAGCTTTCAAAGTTTTTCTCATATTTTCCTATCATTCCAGAATTCAATAAACTGAAAATCTCACGCTTTGTTGAAAAGACTCATCATCGTGTGATATTCTTCCGCAGCAGCCAGTTGCTTCTAGAATTTAAATTTTGAAATCGATTTTTTCCGTAAATGCAAACCCTTATTTTCGTAGACTTCTTTACCGCTATAGCGGGTGAAGGGCATAGTTTATGTCCGACATCCAGAATCAGTTCAGTAGCCTAGCGATGTGTTTTTTAGATTTTCTTTGTTTTTGTGTAAAGTTTTGTAAGGAAATGCAATCGTGAGCAGCAGTTTTGATGCTACAAATCTGCAAAATAGTCCAATAAATCATACCTTGAACAGCCACTGCCAGGGGGTATGTGGCAATTCTGAGCGACCATCCAAAATAGATACACATGTTTCCTGGAAAATATTTGTTATTGTTTTCATGGCACTCATTGTCTCCAAAATTGGAATTCCTCAATCGAATGATTCGCATCATTCGAGATAAGATTCGTGCTCTAACAACGTAGTCAATAGGCGGATTCGATAAGAAGCTATGTGGATTGTGCCTATGGAGGTACACTTTGCGCACACGAAATGCAACGTCTCATCTCCCGTAACGACCATTTCAGCCCTATCAGAAGCCATAAAGGAGTTGCGAGAGGGTGCTGGATAAAACCAGCGAATATTACTAAATTGAGCATACAATCGGTGTGCAAATTTCACGGCCTAATTGCGAAATTGATAGGCGCTACGTCATCGCCCTGGCATCGATTGCGAAACAACGGCCCCCCCAGGAAAGTGGAAGTGAAGAAGGAAATTAACTCACTCCCATGAAATCGTGCTTCTCAATGATGACATGATCCTTGACAAACTCAGTTAGTAGTTTATCCTTCAGTAGCCTTTTACGCTCTCGCATTTTATCACTGTCAGCGATTTGAGTCTCCGCTAAAAATTGGGGTTATTACAATTTAAATGATTACT
Organism: Pristionchus mayeri; assembly: GCA_036245805.1. Lineage (NCBI taxonomy): Eukaryota > Metazoa > Nematoda > Chromadorea > Rhabditida > Neodiplogasteridae > Pristionchus > Pristionchus mayeri. The sequence goes on along the minus strand of BTRK01000003.1, from coordinate 18,929,060 downwards.
TTAATTTTCGTGGTGTTAAGAAAGTGGTGCAAATTTTATTTAAAATTTACATGCACGAGGATCCATGAAGGTGTCTTCCGGATCCAAATATAAATAGCTTTCTCAGTTTATAACTTCGAATTCGTTACGGCATTTGTTGACTCTGAAAAAGAAGAATGAGAATAAATTGAAATTGTGAAAATTACTTCGGTAAAAATTGCATGGCTTGAAAGTGGATAAGTTCTTTATTTGTCAGGGAACGAGCTTGACTGATTTGTGATTTAACGAATTGTTTCGATGCTTCTTTCAACACTCCATAAGTTATTTGCAACTGCGGTTCAGATCCATCCTGTTGAAAAAATATAAGGATATCTCTTTGCCATCAAATCAATTTCACTTTTCTTTTCTCTGATATTCTGTTGGATAAATATTTTTAAAAAGAGTAAAAAACAGCGATGCGACACCGCGCTCGCTATATCGAATCATGTTTTCAGGGTAAAATAATAAGAAAGGAAAAATACAAAAAAATTAAAAATGAGAAGAGAATGAAAGAAAATGGAATGTGAAATGTACGCATTTCTGCATTCGAAACCAACATAGTGCTCCCTTTCCATCATTCTGCTCCAGATAATCGAATTCAGTAGAGGTTCTGTTTGATCGTTTGTGATGGCAATCAAGAATGGAAGCGATTGGAAAGCCTGCAGCGACATTCGTTAGTGTGAATTCTGATATTCGGCTTCGAATACTCAGTCGAACTATGAAATTTTAAGTGAAAATTGATGTGACAAATAAGCAAATGCAGACTCTTCTGTATATTTTGAAACAACGAACGTGGTCAACGATTAGGTTCGCTTTCGGCTCGTCATAATTCCAAATTGTCTTCGGATCTCCGATCTTGATGAAAACTTCATTGAGAATAGCGTATCGAGTAGCCAACTGCCTTCTATCCACCATCGAATTTAGTGTGACTCCCTGCAAAGTTCTGCCATCACCACTATTTATTATTTCTCATACCATCTCGGGAAACGTTGCGCACAACACCCCATTTTCGTATTTGAAAGAAGTCGATCGAATCATTTCGCCAGATCGGGAGCAAAGTTCGCTCCTGAAGTTCTCATATCTGGATCATGAAATTTCGACGATACTATTCAAAATATAATATTTTAAGACACTGGTTCAGTAAATATCGAGGAAAGGTGCACTTAATGTTGGAAAAGTTCTCTTATCCTGACCCAATTTTTTGCGGATGCACCCAGGTATGGTGCAAACAGTGATAACCGTACCTGTGGGCACCCACAAAAAATTTGGGTCCGGATCAGAGAACTTTAAGTCCGAACACTAAGTCCGGCCATAACGGGCAGCTCCTCGATTCTTACAGAGCCAGTGTCTTAAAATATTAATTAGTCAGCTCACTGAGTGCAGTCGGGTACCGATTGAAGAGCTACTAGCTTTCCATCACCATTAACTTGAGCACCTGAATCATTATTCAAGAGGGAATTAAAGGGGTTAAAGTAGGGCAAAAAATAATTTAACAAAACTCTACCAGTGAATTGCGTCGTCTTGGGCGCGGCAGTTCCCTCACGCTGAGTCAGAATCATTCGTCCCGCTATTGTCCTGGAATTAAATAATGTTTTTTTAGAAATTTATAACAAATACATATTTTAAATTACATCAAACTTACGCATTTCGCGAGTCGCATGTCTCTCCCACCACTCCACTCTGCGCCTTGGTTAGCGAACATCGGAAGAGCGCCTCCACAAGTTGTGGGCCTGCAGGAAAGTACTTCTCTAACTCAACTTGAAGCTTGTTATCTGTTGTCGAATTCACTCATCTCTTTTCTTATGAAGTTATGAAAATTCGAAAATAAATTATCCGAAAAATTCTTGCCATCGTTTCCTCTGTGCTGCTCAGCAGCTGCCGAGAGCGCGTAGACTCTGCGAAATTCGAAATTCAATTTGACACCTTTTAAATTTCGAAATTTCCAAGAGTTGCATGCAAATTTCGAAATTGGAACCCCCACGGAGGTATTCGCATTTCGAAATTACGAGAGGTAATATTTTCAGAAAATACAAACTCGTCTCACTTTATTCGCATCGTCGGATGACTGGTGCGGCATTTTACGACGTTCCGCGCGCTGCAATTTATTATGTTTAACTTTCAGGCATCGCATAATTAGCATCATAATGGATCGTATGATGTAATTTTCTTCATTTATCGAACTCTCGACGAGTTGAACGGTTTGAGAGTACGAGAAAGAAGAGAGTGAGCCCTTAGTATTTGTTAATTATGGAACTTACCGATGAATAAGTGGAGCTTGATCTACTTCCGTCGCCTCATCATGCCCACTCTTATGCACTCCATACACAGCACGAGGCCACTCCAGAATTATCGATCTTACAATTTATATATTTATAGCTATACATAAAGCGCTTTGGATATATTTGCCCTTTTTATTAGTTTTAAGTTGCACTAAATGATTGTGACCGGATGATCTATTTAGCTCATATCAGACCTATACGAAAAGAACACAAACTTTTCCAATTAGGGAACTTCCCTAATCTGCACACCCAAGTTGGAATCAAATGTTAAAATCAAGCTCCAGGTGGCGACCAAGCTTGGTAGCCACTTGGAAACCACTTTTGTACTTGATTCCAACTTGAGTCCGAACAGCAGAGTTCAGATATAGATCAATCCATTACCCTTTCAAGATATCCCCGGTCAACGTTCGATGCTCTGCATGATCTTCAGGATCAGTTTGCAATTTAAGAACTTGCTGATAGAGATGCGCGAATCTGAATTAATTTTTCCATACTATTTGTTTTGTTTTTATTGAAATGTAGATACAGTCCAATAAACGAGTTCATAATGATGTTCGCTATTTCCCAATCTAAGGGCTGGACAGTTTTTTCATGTATCTTTTTAAAAGGTTAAACTATTTCTATGGATAACATGAATTCATTTTCTGCGTGAGCCAACGCCTTTTTAACAAGCGATACTCATCACACATAAAATGTTGCCTTATCAGCCTCTCCTTTCTCAGTATTCTAACAGGCACACTCCTTCTCTTTTCGTGCAAAGGAGGCACGAATTTGGTCTTATCTATTCTGCTCGAACATTCCATAATTCTGAGTCCCCCGAAGCAGACAATGGATAAATGATGAGAAAGCGGGGTCAGAAAGAAGATAAAATGGCGCCTGTTGTTGTTCAATAGACTACTCATCTTATCTTAAAGTCAGCAGATTTTCACATCACTTCAAAATGTACACAGGACATATGATGGCGAAAACACATTCTTTCAAGTGGTCCCTGTGGATGATATGATTCCTGGTATCAATCGAAGGAATATTGCTGTCCTTCCCTCTTCCTCGACCAACTCTTATCGTCTGACTGGCAATAACACTCGCACCAAATGAGACACCATTCCAGAGGAGAGTCAGAAAGGCATTGAAATAACCCATCTGAATAAGCATGAGTTCAAGTTTTATTTTTGGTGTCAATTTATGTCCCGTATTGTGAAATCATAGAGTTGTCAAATGTTACGTACGAACGCTAACGTCTACCCATCTATCGCAATGCGATAACAAGACTCTACGATGTCCTAATAAGGTGAAGCTCCTCCGTTAGATGATAGCATACCGAAATGTGTCAACGTTTCAAAACGGCTTTGATGTCAGGCGTCATAGAATCACGCGTACCTTTGTGTATGTCAGTCTGCGCAATATCTGTGATGATAAAACGTGACTAATCTTTCCTCTCCTCCACCTCTCATCTCGGCGTAATTTCTATCTCTAAAATGGGCGAAAATCGTAGAGCCTAATCAGTTAAAAGTGGCGATACTCATCGCACAGGTTACGCAATGCTCAACATAGCCAGAAAAGTGTTGACGAACAATGGCAGTACTAAGTGAGCTTTCAGCAACACGGACTATCCTTGTGAATATTTTAGAACTAACTGAAAATAAATAAATGAAAACGCTGACTCAGCCATGACTCCATCATCCTTGATTCTCCTCGGATCGATCAATGGTGAGGAACTGCGATTATTTTTTGATTCCGGCTAAAAGATGCACTTACTATCTCTGTTTTCTGATCAATTCCTCCTTTCTAACCATAATGTCATTCAATGCGAGTCGATACTGCTCCAATCCAGACTTCCTCACTTCACGCTTCGCAGAGGGAAAATACTCCATTTTCTGGAAGTAAATTGTGTTTTTAATCAACAAACAGTAGTGAATGGGGAAAATTGACATAATCTGTCAGTTTGAATAACTAAATAGTTATTAAAATATCGTACCTCAGCGAGTAATTCCACTAATCGACGTTTATGCCCTTTTGCAGAGGAAGAGTGTTGATTGGAAGCATTAGGTACGACATGGGTCTAAAATACACACGCTAGGTCGAGGAAGCAAAGAGTTAAAAAATCAGTAACCCAGCGGCCCATCTATTGCACCGTCTGCCTTATCATCATGCATTTCACTTCTCACTTCTCCACACGCCTCCACTCGCGCCATCGAGAGTTCGCTGATAACACCACTTCTTCTAGCAGACCAAAACATATTATGCGTGACTTGGCCCAGCCGAGGTCATCAATCGTCGATTATTTGCATGAAGAAAACGAATAAACCGTCAGAAAAGTGCATTTATTCATTTTTGTTGAAGAATTTCGGAATTTCTAAATATGCGAGTTAAAGATTATATATTTTCGAAAATGAGTTTTTGCTAGTTTTTCAACAATTTCTGGAGCTCTAGCGCAATTGAGAGATGAAATATCGTCAAGCGGCCATACGCATGATCTTATTGTTGACCTAGCAGGCAGGATCCAGCCGCATCACAGAGTTCGAACTTGAGCTTATCTATTTTGTTTGATCATACACAAAATATGAGTTCCCTGAAGCAGAAAAGGCAAATATGATAAGGTTGTGGCGCCTGTTCCATTGACTAATCATCTTATATTTCCGTTCAAGTCACCAGATTTCCACATGCAGAATTCCAGGCGGATATAATTCCTGGGTATTCAGATACAGTTAACTGAAATCTTGCCAGGATACGTTTGAGAGCGACTGTATATCTGTGAATAGCCGGATCATTCATTTTTTTGTGAACGAACGCCCTGTTGGCTTATCAGTTCAATAGACTACTCACCTTATCTTAAAGTCAGCAGATTTTCACATCGCTTGAAGACGTACACAGCAAATATGATGGCGAAAACAATCTTTCGGAAAGTAGGCATTGTAGATGATAGGAGTGCCTGGTATTTATCGCAAGAATATTGATGCATTTTCTACCGTCGAATACAATCTCATCTCGGGTGGCTGACAATAACACTATCAACATAACATAAATCGATACCGTAGTGCCAAATGGGAATTCAGAAAGGCTCATTTATGGAAAGAATTGATCGTAAATACACTTCATGTTTCAGTCTGTGTGAGACTCATAACTAAACCGTAGTATGACATGCCTCATATCACTTCCCCTCCAGTGAAAACGAACGCATAATTCCAAGCTATGGTGCACCGAAATCTATTACATCTGCTAAACGGAAATGAGCAGATCTTATTTTATGGAAAATTTTAGAGCGTGGTCATGCACCGCGCGAATTTCGCATTTTTATAGTCTCTCAAAAGGATCTGCTCTCAAAACCCCTTCCACGTTCACGAAACACACAATTAGAGCTTGATTTTCATAATTTTTTTCCGTTCTACCGGTTATGATGGCATCCCTCAGATTATATTCTCTAGATGTGCACATGCTCTCTCCACTCCCTCAGCGGATATCTATAATCTCAGTCTCATTTCTGGGACTGTCCCATCAACCTGGAAACACTCCCATATTACTCCCATCCCTAAGCCGGGCAAAGATAGCAAACTACCCTCTTCACATAGACTCATTTCAATAATTTCCCCTGCTGCTAAGACTATGTAACGCCTCATCAAAGACCACCTCAATACCCACCTCTATCGCTTCAATATCCTCCTTTCCAACCAACATGGTTTCCGTTCTGGTGCTAGTGTTATTACAAATCAACTGACTTGCCAAAATGATTGGACCATCTCTCATTCAAATAAGCTCATAACTGACGTAGTATATATTGATTTCACACGTGCTTTCGATGTAGTCCCTTACCCTAAATTGCTCTCTCGATTATCATACTACGGTATTCATGGTAATCTATTATCTTGGCTTGATTCCTTTCTATCCAACCGCACTTTCTCTGTCCGTTTGCCGTCCGTTACTAGTAACTCCTTCCCAATTATCTCCGGAGTACCACAAGGCAGTGTGCTAGGACCTATCCTTTTCTCCATCTATCTAGCTGATCTCTCCCGAACATTATCCAAATTTCATAACGTTTCCGTCCAATGTTATGCTGATGATGTCAAATTGTATGTATCCTATAGTAAGTCAACCAAATCGGTCATCACATCTGAATTTCAATCAGCTCTTGACTGTCTATTTGAATGGACCTAACTTAACCAATTGACTCTATCGGCGTCCAAGTGTTCTCACATCCGCATAGGGTCCAAGCAATCTACACCTCGTTATAATATCAATTCCATTCAACTACCCCTCGAAAATAATGTCCGTGATCTAGGTGTACAAGTCCGCTCTGACCTCAAGAATTCTTGTTCTGTTAAAACCCGTGCTCAGAAAGCGACTTCTAAGTTATTCCTTCTCCTCAAAGCCCTCCCTTTCAACTGTCCCACCATCCTTATTCGCAGTTACAAAGCATACGTCCTCCCCCTCCTCGACTTTGCATCCCCCTTCTGGAATCCTCACTATTTATCTGACATTGAGACTCTTAAAAGTTCAACATATTTTCACCCGACAACTATTCTATCGTTGTTTCCCCTCCCTTCCTACCCTCTTTCTCTTCCCTCTTATTCGGATCGCTTGAAAATTCTTGGCCTGCGCTCGCTTACTGAGAGGAGAGTCATAGGTGATCTTTGTATGACTCATATTATTATGACTGGTTCTAATGTCATCCCTCGTTCTTCCTTCTACGTTTACAAACCCCTACGGGACCGAACCTCTTCCTTCGGTATCAACATTGAACTGACAACAAGCACAGCCAGATTTCACTCTTTCCCTGTTCCAACTTCCCGATGGTATTCTCAACTTCCCGATATCATTCGCACTGCCCCCAACATCCGAGTATTTAAGCGTCGATTGGAAAGCCACCCCATAGTCACAGACCTTTCACACCCTCAATGACTTAGGAGAGTCCCCCCCCCCTACCATCTACAATCACTAATTAATGTATTCATGGTATCGTCGCGCCTCGGGCGTAGATAAATTATTATTATAAATTTATTGATCTATCAACTAATGCTCACCTTTTCATCACCCCATCGTCATCGGCGCTCCTCATATCAATCAAGAGTGCACAGCTACGATTGTTGATTGACTATGAGTAACATCTTTTCACTTACTGCCTTTGTTTCCTTATAACGTGTTCCGTGGAATCCAGTGTTTCATTCTGCTCGAATCGATATTGCTCCATTACAGATAGACTCTGGCGGGGCGGATCCGTCTGACTGGACATCTTCTAAAAATCATGGAGAAGTAGAAAAAATATGAGTGACGTACATATTATTTAATAATAGTACGGAACGGTTCGCTTTCCATAAGAAACGAAACGCTCTCCAGTTCCCCCGTTTCACACTTCTTTCGCACTTTAAAAATATATTTTCCCTAGCTGTACCATTCCCCTCCCCCAAATCCAGTTGAGAAACGCTGTACTCCTGTGCGCTTTTTACAAATATATATGAAGAAAATCGAATTGTGCTATCTCAAACAGAGAGTATCGTTTTTCCAAATAGCGTATGAATTTTGCAGACAAAGGAATAAGGGAAAAAGAGGTCCAACCGTGTTCCAAGGATAACGAAGAGCCTTTGTCACAGTTTAGCAACCCCATAGAATCTATCAACATTCAACTAGCGATCTTCGGTCGCTACGTGGTTCGCGGGGTGTTGTGATACGGATAAATGTTGTCCACGACTTTTGAGAGCCTTCTTAACACGTTGTAAAAGGCTCGTGAGGCCTCGGTCGATCCGAAAAAATTGGAATGAGGCTTCGCCCCATTCCAAATTTTTCGGATGGTCCTCACGAGCCTTTCAAAACGCTCCCGCTGCGGGGAGTGAGAGCAGGTTAGCGTTGTGAGGAATGCTATTCGAAATTGTTCGTCGCTGAATGCTCTTCTGCTAGTTAAATGAATCGCGGGATTTGAGCGATAATTAAAAAAAAGAATTATATCAGAAAACGAAAATTATGGCATATTGCGAAATCGATTACATCATATTGTATAATGACGACGTAATATCAAATTTTGAAAGAGCTCTCTCTGGGGTGTCTAATGGTCAAGGTCCGGATCTGGGCAACCTATTTGAAGCGAGATACGGGCGAAAAACGATTATTGCATCATATTGCATAATGAAGACGTAATAATAATGATGTAATACCAAATTTTCAAACAGCTCGCTCTTAACAGTTGATTGGACAAGGTCCGGGGTCTGGGGGGTGAGTTTGAAGCGAGATATGGGCGATAAACGATCGCTGCATCATATTGCATAATGATGACGTAATATACAATTTTGAAAGAGCTCACTCTGGGGTGTCTAATGGTCAAGGTCCGGGGTATGGGTGACCACTTTGAACCGAAATATGGACGAAACACGATTATTGCATCATATTGCGTAATGATGATGTAATACCAAATTTTGAAAGAGCTCACTCTGGAGAGTTGATTGGTCAGGGTCCTGGATCTGGGAAATGAGATTGAATCGAATTGTAGCCGAAAAACGAAAATTACGTCATATTGCGAAATATCGATTGCGTCATATTTCATAGTGATGAGGTAAGATATGGGAAAGATAGCGGTGGGCAAGGCGGTCATAATGGTACCTGTTCGGGGTCTGGGCGATGATTTTAACCCAAGTTATTCACGAAAAACGAGCGTGACTGACAAACCCACAGACAGACGAACTGACGGACAGACGTTTTGTCTTTTTTCTACATAGTAATTGCGCTACCTCAGCGAGTAGGTTGTCTAATCGCCGTTTCTGTTTACTGCCAGTGGTGAGTTGTTCATTTGATTCCACCGGGGAAGTCATTGGGTCTGAGAATCCAAATGATGTCGAGATTAATGATATAGATTGAACAACGAAAACACCAGGGCTATACTGTTCATAGTGCCTTATCAGTGTTTTTGACTTCTTATATTCTTGCTGCGCAACAGCTAGGTTGTTTGATAACACCGAGATGGAGTGATGAGGTAAGAGAAAATGCGAAGTAGAGAGACAGGGACGATAAACCTCAACATTGGAGGAATTCAGAAGGAGGGAGAAGAAAGATAAGGCCCCTTCTCGCAGATACCAAAATCGATGACTGAGCGACATTTACCGTCAGAATTTGATAAGAGATGCTAATGACATAAAGAAACTCTTTAATTTTTCAGGGACTTATCAGAGGTCTTCTGAGAGATCGCATGTGGCGGGATACAAAAACTTCAAATTACTCCAATTCCTTCGATACAATCAGGGTTAATGCACCCATGGTTAAGGACTTTCTAGTGCGAGTTGCAAAGCCGTCAAATAGAAATTACCTAAAATACGGCTCTCGAAATTTTGAAAATTCAAAAATCGATAAAATCGTTAAAAATTGAGTGATCAAGTCGATCAAAACAGAGAAATGACCGGCACGACGAGGCAAACAACTTCGATGTTGAGCATGAAACGGCACATCAACTGATAAATTTAGGAAATTTGAAAGCGTGATGTGTTGATCATTTTTTGACAAGAAAATTAGCTCGTTAGAAAAAAATTATTCCAATGTTCCCTGAGTTATCTCCAGATTCAGAATCCACGCACTTTTCTACCCAAGATAAATTCTTTCCAAAGAGATTATCCCCAAATAATTTTTTTCTGAACGGTTCAAATAACCGAATTTTTGTAAAACTGGACTTATGTATGAGATATTTATGATTGTAGATACCGTTTACTGCCTCCAATTGCCTTCAAATTTTGCACAGGAGTCACACTGGAGTATATAAACGTGTTCATATGCAAAAATCACCAAAATGTAAAAATTTTGAAATTTTGATTTTTCGACCATTTTGGCCCAAAAAATCGAAATTTCAAAATTTTTCCATTTTGGTGATTTTAACATATGAATACGTTTATAAGCACCAGTGCGACTCCTGTACAAAATTTGAACGCAATTGGAAGTAGTAAACGGTATGTACAATCATAAATATCTGATAAATAGGTCCAGTTTTACAAAAATTCGGTGATTTGAACAGTTCGGAAAATTTTCATTTGGCAATAATCTCTTTGGAAAGAATGTATCTTGGGTAGAAAAGTGCGTAGATTCTGAATCTAAAGATAACTCAGGGAACATTGGAATATGTTTTTTCAAAAGAGCCAATTTTCTGGTCAAAAAATGATCAACACATTTTTTTTTTTTTTCGTTTCCAAATTTCCTAAATTTATCAGTTGATGTGCCGTTTCATGCTCTACATCAAAGTTGTTCGCCTCGTCGTGCCGGTCATTTTTCTGTTTTGATCGACTTGATTACTCAATTGTGAACGATTTTATCGATTTTTGAATTTTCAAAATTTCGAGGGCCGTATTTTAGGTAATTTCTATTTGACGGCTTTGCAAGTCGCACTGGAAAATCCTTTACCATGGATGCATTAACCCTGATAGTAGCGAAGGAATTGGAGTAATTTGAAATTTTTGTATCCCGTGTTGATATATTTCATGCAATTTCTCAGAAGACCTCTGTTATACAATCCATCACTGAGTGGAGTGTTATATTTCGCCAAGGTGGTCGTACGGAGACGAATCTTTGTCTATATAATTGTTGAAAAAAATATGCCGACTCATTTCAACAACTCTTCACCAATCTACTTCATCCAGTACTGTATTTTCGCACTCAGAATATCGAGTGGGTGGAGTTGCTCCTCCGATCGACGTTTGCGAACTCCAAGGAATAACTTCTTCGCCATCTGAAAGTGAAAGGGAATTTATTTTTTTAAATAATCAAAAGTGTGTAAGAAGAATGATTGTCATAGTTGACCACGCCGGCGGCGACACCCATGAAGCTCTATTCATGGTCTGAAAAGACCTCGCCGCCACGTTGGGCAACTATGCTGATTGTTCAAGTTCATGGGCTCCATTCGATTACTCCATTTCGACGAAAAGCGACAGCAAATGCGTATTTACGTTTATGTACCGAATACGTAATTGATAGTAATCTACAATCAGAGTGACGTCCAGAGTGAGAGATCTGTCATTATTCGGAAACGCCACATTAAAACGCTGTCTCCGTAAGAACGGAGGGTTGGATGGCACAATCGTTCAAAGTGATCCCCTGAAGCTCAAACTTTATGGTTGGAGTGCCTATGTGTGGGATACACTTCAGCCAAAAAATTGGACCCAAAAGTTGATCTTTGAACTTTGGAATCCGAAATTGTCAAAGTGAGATTAGTCCCTTGTGTAATATATGATTCGAAAGAGTATAAAAAGTTATAAAAACGAAAGAGTATAAAAAGCCAGAATCCAAGTTTTCGAGATCGTGAGACTCATGGTGTTCATGAAACAAGAGAAAAACTGAAAAATCTGCATATTTTCAATTTTCAAAAAAATAAACTACCACTTTCCAACTAATTCCCCATCGTGGAAATGAGATATATGGTGTAAAATTGTATGAAGAATTCAAATACAAATATGCCGTAGATGAAATCGGTGCCAGAAATAGACTTTTCGACCTTTTCGAAATAGACGACTTTTCGACGCAATCGTCGTCTCCGGTTCGATTCCGCCTGATGGCATGAACTTTTGCCAATTTTTTTCTCCCATTTTTGGCGTTCTTTTCAACATGTATGAATTATTTTTGCTGTTTCAAGTTGTATTTGAGTGGTTCTGCTATTTAAATGTGGCAATTGTCTTCGAGATATATGGTGTAAAAGTGTATGAAGAATTGATCTTTGAAAGTTGATCTTACATTCTCAGTCGGCGCTGAATTCCCTGCCGGTCGGTTCGTTTTGCGCTCCGTCATTTTTGAATCCCTTGCCAAGCCGGAGTGGTCACCGTGGCATTGTATGACCATGCTCATGGCTGTTTTATCGCTGGCTACGCTCAACTGCCTAACGCTATGCAAGGATGCTCGTATCGTGGAATTGGAGAACGCCCTAAGCAAGATCAAGGCGGACATCGTTGGACTCTCTGAAGTTCGAAGATCGACAGAAGAAGAGAAGGATCTCACGTGGAGCAATGGAAGACTCTATCATTCATCGCGCCTTCCTAACCGTACTGCTGGAGTTGGTTTCATCGTGAGTGGGGAGGTAAAGCAGAAGGTAGTCGGATTTTGCGTTCTAACTCCCAGGATCTGTTTCCTTGATGTAGCGGTGTCGGATAAGGTCCTGATTCGCTTATTCCAGATCTACGCACCCGCCTGCGATGACGTGGTCGAGTACAGTAACTTCATCCATGAGGTTGAAAGAGGATTCAACGGACCAGTCTCAGGCAGTCACCGGTATCGATTCGTGCATAAGGTCATCCTGGGCGATTTCAATGGGAAAGTGGGTTACTACGAGCCAGGAGAAAGTGCAGTGGGGAAGTTTGGATATGGGAATAGAAATGTAAAGGGCCAAATGGTTGTGGATCTCTGCGAGAGGTTGCAACTACGGGTTGGTAACAGTTTCTTTCAAAAACGGGGTACTAGAAAATTCACATGGGTTTCACCCAATGGGCGCACTAAGAACGAGATAGACTACATTCTGTTCCCAAAGGGTCTTCGGGTGCTGGATGTGGGAGTGGTTAATCGGTTCGACTTCTCGTCCGATCATCGATTGGTTAGATCTACCATATCATTCTCATTCAGATTTCGTCGTGGTTGCAATAGACCGGCAAGGGGGGACTCGCACCTCAACAACGATTTATTTAAATTCAGCTTAGGCATAGAATTGAAGCGCAGAGGTGCGAGCTTGGATTACGGTAACGTGGTCTCGGCAGTGCAAGAAGCGGGGAGAATTTCAACATCGTTCAGACCGCCGGGCAGTAGGTTATCCCAAAAGACCAGGGATTTGTTGATTCGTAGGAGGGAACTAAAAATGGACGCGGTGGGGGTTCCTCGAGTGGAATGGTTACTTATCAACAGGGCGCTTAGGGAGTCGTTTAAAAACGACCGGGATAAATCCCTCCTTTCCTACGTAGACGAGGCCATTGCGCTTGGGAAAAGTTACAAAAGGGCAACTAGAAATTTAGCAATTGGGAGGGATAGAATTTCACGCATTAGGGACGGTAATGGGAACTTAGTCTTCACTCAAACGGGCATAGAGGAGGCATTCAAATCTTTCTACAATGCTCTCTATAGTGGGGATGGAGGGGTTGGATACCGCGAGGAGATAGCAAGGGATCCTTTCGTTCCCATCGTAGAAGCCGAAGTCGTTCAAATACTTCGGTATTTCAAATCAGGCAAAGCTCCGGGAAGGGATGGTATCACAGGTGAAATGCTCCGAGTGGGGGTAGATCAGTTAGTTCCCACTCTCACCAATCTCTTTAACAACATCATTTTGGGTTCTATTCCTCTGGGATTTGGGGATTCTCGCACAATTCTTCTACCAAAATCTGGGGATCCAACTCTTACAAAAAACTACAGACCTATTAGTCTGCTTACTGTTTTGCAGAAAGCGCTAACTGGGTTGCTCAACAAGAGGTATGGATCGGTACTGGATGGAAATAGAAGCTGGGAACAAATGGGATTCAGACGTGGTCATTCCACAGTTGACGCTATCCACACTCTAAAGTCTGTCATTGCTCACTGTGTCGACTATAGGCTACCGATCTATCTGCTTTTTGTAGACATTTCGAAGGCCTTTGACAGTGTATACACGGAAGCGGTGTTCAAGGCGATAGAGTTAGAAGGGATTCCCTCGGAAGTCGTTTCTTTCCTCGCAAGCCTTTCCCAGGAAAGTAGAAATGTGGTGGTGGTTAATGGCAAGGAGGTCAACATAAAGGTGGGAAGGGGTGTGCAACAAGGTGATTGTTTGTCACCTAGGCTATTCACTGCGGTTCTAGATATGGCACTCCGTCGGCTAAATTGGGCAAATAAGGGAGTAAGTATCAATGGTCGGTTTCTGTCCCATATTCTTTTTGCTGATGATGCCGTTCTCATTTCTCACGATGAACGACAGATTCAGACGATGGGAAGGGAATTAGAGCGTGTACTTGCTACAGTGGGATTGGGTCTCAATGGCGATAAAACTGTCGGAATGAGTTCCAAGCCTGATCCAAGGGATGTAAGAATAGGAGGAAAAGTAGTAAAATTGCAAGATAAGGTGGTCTACTTGGGAAGCGCAATCGCAGTCAGCGGAAATGATGACTGTGAAATCACCCGACGCATTCAAGCTGGTTTTGGTGCTTTCCACAAACACCGCACTTTTCTTATCAACAAGGGTATTCCAATGGCACATAAACGTCGGCTTTTCAACGGCTGCATACTTCCCGCTGTGGTTTACGGTTGTGAATGTTGGGCGCTGACCAAAGCACAAATGAATCGATTATCGGTGGCTCAAAGAAAAATGGAACGTTGGATGGTTGGCTGTACTGTGCTCGATCATGTCTCTAATGAGAGGTTGCGAGATTCAACTAGAGTTCAGGACTTCGTTCGCACTGCTCAGAAAAGGAAATGGTTTTGGTTGCATAAGATCGCGAATGATGATTGCCGGAAGTGGAGCCGATCTGTGATCGAATGGATTCCGCGGAGAAAGAGGAGCCGCGGCCGCCCAATCACGAGATGGAGCGACTCTTTCCGCAAAGCAACAGGCCCAAATTTTCTCAATCAAGCACGAAGCTCTAACTGGAACACCATGCACATCAGAGCTCTCGCCTGATCTCCCGAGAATCTAATGACCTCTAGATAAATGTGTTAAAATCGTAAAAAATTGTCTTTAAATGTTTTGACGAAATAGTGAATGGAGAACGAGAGAAAATAATACAACGATAAAAAGCATATTAGAGTAGCATTGAATATCGGCGTGATCCGCACAATAGTGTTGGGTGCAGAGAGTTCCTCTTCCATGATTTCAATCGGTTGCTCCATGCCGAACATCTGATCGAGATTGCCCATGCCAGACTCTTCGGCAAGATCTCTGTCACTCTTGAAGTCCTCATCTTCGAATATTCCTTCATCAATGCTATCATCGATCCCCACTTCATCCTCTTCATCATTCTCGCATGATTCCATTCCGCCTTCAGCCCTCTTCGGTCTCTTACATTTCCTCCCTCCCTGCTTTGCCTCCTTCAGAACCGCTCTTGAGCTCTTGACTAAAAGAGAAAACGGCACGAGAATGGAGCATGCAAAGTAGGTGCCACCCTCTCTTATTCTTCTTCATAGTTGCTAATTCAACCTCGAGAGCCACGCCATGATGAAGTATCTAGAGGCGAAAATAATACGCTTCGGATTCTCAGATGCCTTCACTCACAATAATGGAAAGGTGACCGCAAATAGAACATCAGCGCTACTAAAGAAAAAGGTATTTTTTCCATGCAAATGTACTCAATTATTTTTCATTTACAAGGGAACCGCAAAAGTACGCGGAAGTCAAACATAAATCTGAGTTGCCAAGTCGAAACTGACCACCGAGGGAGGTCCATTCCATATCTAACATCATTGGATAGTTGTTTCCTAAGACCCGAATTTTCATTATTGAAATTTGGGAAAATTTTTGGTGGTTCCAGCCTAGACTCGTATTCGATTCTTGGAGACTCTCAACCATCACCCCGAATGGCTCAGGCGGTAGTGTGCATTTGCTTTTTGCAAAGCTCAGTGGTTCAACCCCTGGCGCAGGAGACACCTTTTGTCTTTTTTTCCACCTCCCATTGACTTTCCCATGACTGTATTTCCTCGATTTACATGTTTTGACACTAATTTGACAGTTGAAGAGGCTCAAGAGCATCATCATGGCGAAGCGAATCGACTACAAAGTGTCTCAGAGAGACAATCTTCTGAAGTTTGCGAGTCAACTCCACTGGTGTATGGCCGCCGATCGGTTCAAGCGATTCATCGAGGACGGCTTTTTCAAAGGCGTTTTCAACAAGACGAGGCCAGCCCCATTCGAAGCACCCAAGGACTTCATGTTCGGCGATGGATCGATGGCTGCGTGCGACAACTGCTCCTCTCTCGGCTGCAACCTGTGCCCCCACTGTGAGAAGGCGTTTTTTTCGACTGTTTTTGGGTTCGAATTCATCGTTGTTAATCGTTATATTCCATCTCCGATGCTTATTTGTCTCTGTTTGTGTTGAATGAGACGCCAGATGAAGCATTGCAATTGTCAAATTAGTGTCAAAACGTGTAAATCGAGGAAATACAGTCATGGGAAAAGTCAATGGGAGGTGGAAAAAATAGACAAAAGGTGTCTCCTGCGCCAGGGGTTGAACCACCGACCTTTTGCAAAAGCAAATGCACACTACCGACTGAGCCATTCGGGGTGATGGTTGAGAGTCTCCAAGAATCGAATACGAGTCTAAGCTGGAACCACCAAAAATTTTCCCAAATTTCAATAATTAAAATTCGGGTCTTAGGAAACAACTATCCAATGATGTTAGATATGGAATGGACCTCCCTCGGTGGTCAGTTTCGACTTGGCAACTCAGATTTATGTTTGACTTCCGCGTACTTTTGCGGTTCCCTTGTTAGGTACGAAAATTTGCTGGATTCCTATTTAAAGGGATTTACCAGTCAAAAATCAAGTGCACTTCAAATTGCGCAGTTTTCGTCCCTCATTTCAATGCATTAACTCAAAAAAATTAAATAAATTTTATTAAGCTTAAAAACAGGCAAAGCCGGAAAATGGAAATAATTAATTCCGGTGTAAGTCGACGTATTGTGATTACGGTATTTGAAACGAATCGACGTTACGGCGTGATCGCCGTACCCCATCTCATCGACGCTTTTTCATTGGTTTCATTGTATTTTCGGTTAATTTTCGTTGTATTTTCATCAAATGTTTCTGCCTTGTAATGCTAAACCGTATATTCACGTGTATCATGGTAGTTAACCTGTCTAACTGTACTTAAATGATTAACGATGAATGTTACGTAAATTTCCTTCTGGTTCGATGTCCAATTTTCTATGCGTTGTTTGCCTTCAAACTGCGACTGATGTGCGGAGTGTGCCGAAGAAGGATAACAAAAGGAGGGAATGGTTCATCCGACTGAACTTGATCGACGAGGAGCTGGACGACCTGGAGAAGCGAGTGCAGGAAAAGTTCAAGGCGAAGAAGAAAGTATGGATATGCTACCGTCACTTCGATAACAAAGAAGCTGCGCTTCCGATTGATGTGAGTATCTACTGATCAATTTTGGTTTACCGATTTGTATTATATTGCCTTGTCACATGCATGGAATGTACTGGAATAGTTGCATTGTACGTCTTTACTGTTTTAGCGGCGAGAAAAAACGGATACACCGAGACTCCAAAGGGAAGACAGACCACAGGTACCGGGCATTCTAAGTTTTATACGACGGGCAATCGCATATCTAGTACCTGGAAATTCGCACACAAAACGAGCCCTGGGGAGGCAATTCGGCCAAAGAACATGTCCTGAGGAGGCAAAATAAGCACACGATACACAACAACCATTATAGAATGTGAGGGTGGAGGAGGAACAACCGTGCGAAGATTCAGTAGGCAGCGTCGGGGACGATATCTACGACTTTCAGTTGGATGCACCGTCGTCACAGGGAACAGATTACCTGGTAAGAAAATTAATCAGCCGAATTGGCATACTCCACAATTATAAATGTTGAAAAGTATTTTATTCATTGCAAACACTGTCATACACATAACGGAAATGAAGATGTTTGAAATGATCCTTAAAGTTACCGGACAAGGACGAAACCCTGATCTCGTCGCGTGTACGAGAGAGTATGCAAAGTGAGAGAGCGCGGGATTACGCTGATCACTTTCGGTTTTCCCTTGAGGCTATTATTGATTTTTAGCATTTTTTGTATGCTCATTCTCATCTAATTCAGCCATCGGCTATTCGATGGAGGACAAAAAATAGGGGGTCAATTTTGTCCTCTTCCGGTAACTTTAAATCGACAGCAGTAACAACAGTCATGATATAAATGAGTGATGTAAAAATGAAAGACATCTAGGTTTTTTATCACAATAGAAAACTAAATTCAGTTCGCCCCATCCCAAGACACGTGTTCGCAAGAAACAGACAACGGCGTGCTAACGGATTCCCCGACAACAATTGATGATCACAAATTCTTCCTCGTCTCCAAGGAATCCCTATGTCGCTCTTCTCCCGTTGCCGCGACTGCGGCACAGCCCAGATCGAAGCCGGGACCTTCCACTCGTGGACCGTAGGCTCGGCCCTCAAACTGCAATGGGTTTGCCTTGTTTGCGATCGGATTGTGAGGTGGAGCTCTCAAGAGAAGATAGAGGGATACTATGAGGGAAACCTCAAATTCACTACATCTGTTCACATTACTGGAACGCCCGTGCCTGTTAGTTCGATATCTATAGAAGACCAGATCAGCCTAGATTAGAACGAAACATATTGTTCTCGGAAATTTAATTCAGAAAGTCCTAGCGATGGGAAAAGAACTCGGACTGGCCCTCCCCTCCTACAGCACAATGAGGAACCATGTTGCTGATGTGATCATCCCAGCTGTGGATGTAGTGTATGAGACGCACAAGAAGCAGGCAGAGGCGACGGTTAGAGGAGCCAGCGGGGTTAGATATTTCATACTTATTTACATCTTTGACTCACCTGAAAACCTTTCCGTGCATCCGACCTCTACCGCATACCCCGGCCTCCCCTGAAGTATGTCCATGAGGGGATACGGTAGTTTCTTATGACCCCTCCCATCCCCTCATAACCTCTGACTGCTCCTGGGCCTGCTTCAATCCATGCGGGGGACGTAGGCCTCTCATCGCAGCTGAAATAGTGTGATGTGAAAACAGAGAAGATCAAAATATCGAACGTTAAAATCCCGCAACTGTGTATACAGAAGTCACAATGATGTTTCACAAACTTCCTTCTCAATATTAGTCGAATTATCAAAGCACCAATAAAAGCTACTAGAACAATTTTTGATTTCATCGGTCCTAATCTTCTAATGCATAGCCGTGGAATAATATAGATATCGGAAGGAAGTTTGAACATTTCAGAAACACGGGATCGACGTGGCGGTCGACGGGAGATATGGTACTCGAGGCTTCACTTCAACCAACAACACCAACACGATCTTGGGACGAACTTAGTTTTAGAGGCAGTGAACATGCACAAGAACATGCGAGGGATAGGTAGCGTTAGTTGTAATTAGTTAGTATCGGGTTTTCTATTACTAGTGGAAACGTTTCCAGACGGCGTGAGTACCCGGATGGAGAAAGAAGGCATAAAGAGAGGACTCACGACATTAATTAAGAAGATGTTCACGGTCAGATATCGCAATTCGGGAACAACGAAACACCGATATTTAAATCTCGCTATAGTTAATGGTAGATAAGGAGTGTAACTTCGGACAACGACGGCAAAATGATGAGAAGCGAGCCCCTCTTCTCCCGAATTCGGCACTGTCTCGACTTTTGGCACTTGATCAAAGGAATCAACAGTGATCTACGAGAGGTTATTAGTATAGTTAGTACGATTAGCTTCAATTAGGTTCACAGTAATAAAGTAAATGGAAACAATCGAAGTCAACATACACAAGTGAATTCAAGAAGAAGTGTGCTCTGATAAAGTACTGGTGGAAGCACATTGTCAATCACTGTTATCACGTGCACTACCAGTACCGGAGGAACAGGTCAAAAGGGTTCGAGCGATGGAAGAGTCTGTTGGCTCATGTATGTGGACGGCATAAGCATCTAGAGAAAGTTAGTGCAAAAACAAAATAACAATAATATTATTTGTTATATCATGCATGCACGATACTAGAAGTTAATCATACTCAGGTGCCGTTCTTGTCGGGGATCAGTGGATGCGTGCACAAGGAACTGCCAGAGGCTCCATCTCACAACATTGATCGGAAGAGCGAGGAGTTCCGCCAGCTCAAGAAGGTCATCCTCAAGCCCACCTTCCTCGCCGGATTTGTTCGAGCTTCCCCGAAGAAGAATACCTCTCCCTGCGAGTCTTTCAACTCGCTGGTCAACTTGTACATCCCGAAAGACATCGCATGGTATGCAAAAAATTTGACTATTGACCCCCCCCCCCCCTCCCCCCTACACTTCATAACAACTTGAATCGCCATCGGCCTGTTTTATTAAGTTGCCCCGCCCTCTACCACGAGAAGATCAAGCTCGTCGTCCTACATCATAACACGATTGCGATGGCGGATCTGACCGCCTTGAGGGAGGAGAAGTCTTCGTATGTGACAAGGGTGAAAGGACGACAGACTGTGTGTGTGAAGAGGAAGATGTCAGCGGTGGATCACTACTGGAGGAGAGAAGTTAGTACAATGGACAACAGTTCCCTTCCCAAAGCATCAAAGTAAAATTAGTGTGTTCAGGTCTGGAAGGAGGTACAAGAAGTGGCACGCCAAAGGAAGCTGCACGCTTACCTCAAGAAGATCGGCGCCCCGGATTCGATCGCCTACGTCAAAGCCCTCTATGGGAAGGAGAACGATCAGCAGGAGGAAGATATGGTAGAAGATGGAGCAGAGAGTGACGCGTCCGTCGAATTGGGAGGAGGATACGGAGAAGAAGTCGACTCGGACTCGAACCCCATCATGGACCCGATCGTGTTCAGCGATGATCACGATTCGGAGTCGGATCATGAGAGGGGAGAGACGAGGGAGGAGGTACTGTCTTCTGGTTCCGAGTTGAACGAAGGAGAGGAGGAGGAGTCGAAGACTCCAGCTGGTCGTGGAAGGGGGCGAAGTGAGCAAGGGAAGGCGAGAGGAGGCACCAGAGGGAAGGGAAGAGCAGCCAAGGTGGCAGAGGAAGGCGAGACATCTGAGGAAGAGGGAGAGGGCGAAGCAGGAGAGGAGGTGAAGCAGCCAGAGAAGCCGAAGGGAGTGAGGAAGACGAAGAGAGGAAGAGGGGAGGAAGCGGATGGAGAAGAGGAAGGTTACGAGGGGGATGGGAATGAGCCAGTGAAGAGAGTCAGAGGGAAGAAGTCAGATTAGTTACGAACATGCAGGGACTGAGAAATTGTTAGGGGCACATGCATATTTCCGACTGTTTGCATTATTACTCACCTATGTTAACCTCCATTTCATGATGATTAATAAATTACTTTTGAAACTACCCTTGTCTCCCAGCTCCCACTCACCCCTGCCTCCTTCAGTCGATGGGCGTAGATGGCTCCCTCATCTCGCAGCACGTCGAACTCGCACGTGGCGACAAGATCGCGCAGCAGGTCGGGCAGATCGAGCTGCATCATCGGAGCGAAGTCCGGATTCGTCAGGAACGGCGTGACGTACTCCTACAAAACCAGTTTGTAATAGATTGTCGTAGCCAAGGCTACCGTAGAACATGGGAACCATTGATTCTAGCAGCAAAACCCTGCCGGTTTTGGATAATACTACGCCAGTTTTTTGTGCACCAGTTTCCGTAAGCCCAGTCGGTTTTGTCACTGAACTAGTGGGCACCATCCCGTGGTTTCAAAACTCGGCAGCAATCACTGCCCACGTATGGGCTACCGTACCATCAGCTCCTTCTTGACGATCACCGGCTGCGGGAGATCCATACCATTGATATCGTCGCGGAAGGCCTCCGGTAGTACGTTGTAGTCCATATACTGTAATGATCAATACCTGTTCATATCGTAACCATTGGCCATAAATAGCCATAAATCATTGGCCACGACAAATATGTCAATGTTGAGTTGAATGGAGATATCTTCCTTCGAGACAGCGTACGTTGAAATAAATGCCGCTGTTTATACAATCCCTCACTTGAGATGGTCGCCACTTCACCATTTCCATATTAGGGATGGTCAAACAAGAATGGTAGCGACCTCGTGCCATTCGACCATCCTTCTATTCCTTAGCTCCCTCGCTTACCTACAACCGCGAGTCCGTCCATCTCTCGTCTGAAGTAGCGGTAAGAGTACGTCTGCAGGTCAGACATCTGCAGCAGCGGATACAGCAGCACCTGCAGCAATCAATACAACAACATTAATCAATACATCACAACAGTACTCATTTCCCCGACCCTGACTACCGGACCTGTCCGAGAATCTTGGGTTCGGCCTTGCGCGCGCGTCTGCGCTGTGTCATCGCGGCGACCAGGTTGCCGCCCGCCGAGTCTCCCATCACAATAATCTGAAGGGAGAAAAATCAGTTTGTAATCGTTACTACTGGCTACAGTGTTCACCTTTCTCGGGTCGGCGCCAAACATGGATGGACCATTGTCGATCACGTACTCGAGCACCTTCTCGCAGTCCTCCAGATCGCCGGGAAAGACCTGCAATCCATCGATAAATATTATGTACTGTAGTATTAGGTTGTTGCAAAAGTCCTGTGGTTTTTTGTGTCCGCACTTTGAACAATCATAACTCGCGTATCTCAAATCTTAATCGCCAACAAACATAACATTGTTTAGGGGTATGCTTGAACTTTGTTCACACATATTTCAATCAAACCGATCTTGCCACCAACGCAAGAAATTATGATTTACCCAAATGCATACAGTTGAGCAAATTTTGCTTTAAATTTATTTCTCTAGATATTTGGAAGGAAAATCCATGAAACAACTTCATATTGTTGGCTGAGAAGTAGCGTTGATGTTCTTTCAAAAAATAGGTTAGACCTGTCATGTGAGTGGGTTTGAACCAAATTACATGATTGCAAAAATATGAGCAGACCCAGGCTGCATGTGACTTCTACCTTCTTTTCTGAATGGAAGACCATGTGTGCGCTGTATGCACCCGAGATGAGGCTATATTCTCATAAAAAATATTGGAGCTTGCTTCTTCTCCGTTTTAGAAAATTTGAATTTCTTATTTTTCAGAAATATGCAAAATCAACACCGAAATGCAACAATGTAGTCATGTCTAGATCAATGCATTCCTATAAAGGGTGTAACTTCCAGCATCCATGAGAAAAAGTATTTATAGGGTAAAGGTTGGGGCTTCATATAACCACCATAGTTTGAGCATTCATGCTTCAGAGAAAACAGAATATTGAGAAATGTTGCGTTTTCGATGGATGAATTTTCGTAATTTTAACTGGATCCTGTTCTCGCCTCTCTGATTGGGCAATGCTGATAGGGTGCGCATATGAAAGAGTATGCAAGGCCTCATTAATAATCAATATCCCGAAGTTCATCTATCAATCCAACAAGAAGATGGAAGGCAAAATTTCAAAATTTTGCAACAACCGAGTCGAGGACTTTTGCAACAACCTAATAAATCGATAACTAACCCTTACCATAGTTGTGCACGATACGATGGGGGGGGTGCCCATCCGGACGGGCACCTCCCATCGACGTATTGGGGTCATGGTAAAAAATCGATCGGTAGGTCAAGACTAAGTACCATAACCAATCGATAGTAAAGTACACCCTGATATTGTATATGGATACCGTAACCCGCGAATATCGCAAACTAACTTTATTTTTAAAAATGTCCTGTCACCGTGCCCAATCGATTGTACAGTACCCAAGTCACTATCGTAACCCAGTTCCTTGGGTCAGATCCAGTTACTTGGGTGAAACATTTTCATAAAATTGTCAAACATTTTTTTCTAAAACTCCTAAATCGATTATAAAATGATTCACAGTAACGAGAGATACGGTAGGATAATTAAAAATAATTTTACTCTCGTTTTTAAATTTTTAGAAAAAAATGTTTGACCCAAGGAACTGGATCTGACCCATGGAACTGGGTTACGGTAGTGACTTGGGTACTGTACAATCGATTGGGCATGATGCCAGGACTTTTTAAAAATAAATTTAGTTTGCGATATTCGCGGGTTACGGTATCATGTGCTGTACAATCGATTGTTTATGGTACTTAGTCTTGACCTACTGATCGATTTTTGACCATGACCATCATCGAGGGGAGGGGGCAATCGAGGGGATACATCGAGGGGAGGGGGCAATCCCTGCACACCGATGATCCGTACCGTTTCGGGCGCAAGTCTGTAGTCGATCGAGACGAAGAGGCGTGTGCTCATCATTTTGGCCATCGTGCGTGTCACAGACTCATGCCTGAGATAGGGAGATAATCAATAATTGCCAATGAATCGATAAATGATATTACTAATCGATAATTAATGCAAAACACTCACATCTCCGTATTGCCCAAAACGAATCCACCACCGTGGATGAAGATGATGGCGCCGTCAGACTCGGTAGTCGCATTATTGCGAGGGTGATACACACGCACCTGCATTACAGTACCATATCTGCTACAGTACTCCACTACCGTACCTTGACGCCGTCCCAGTGGGTCGTCTCCATGAGCAGATTCGGATCCCAGTCGAACATCGGCCCGATCAGTCGACTCAACGCGGTCGGCGTCCAGCGCGTCCAGTATATCATGCAGTAGGCGTTCGAACACAGGCGCGACTGCAATCGAGAAGACTGTTTAGTATGGTAGGTCGATGGGCATGAAGAAGAGTTCCCCGTGTTACAACCATACCTGCCCACACCGCCGGTAAACCCAGGAGCCTATATACGTCGATTGTTTTAACTACCAAAACGTTGATAGTCAAAAGTGTAACCTAGCGAACTAAAGTTGACCCACCGTACTGTGGTACGGCAAATATGTTTCACACTGGTTGGACTCGAACCCACTACCTTCGGTTTCCAAGCCAAACTCGTTAGCCACTCGGTCATGATTTAATAACGAAAAAAATAAAAATAAAATTTCCTCAGAGAGTTATTCAATAAAAAGGTAAAGATAAAGGTAAAGGTAGTTCCGTCTTCAGCGTATTTTTCAACGCGCGGAACGTGCGCAGGTGTCTTTTGATCGGTGTGTACGCATCCATAGCATATAGCGGCATAGGTTGTCGCTCAGTTGCCAGCCGGCGACGCCGCCCCTTTACTCCTGGTTTTAGTACCAGTACCAATTGGACCAGGCTTGGTCGGCCTGATGGGGTGGTCTTGTTGCGGACGGGATTCGAACCCGGGACCCTGCGTCGCTCAGCCAGACACACTACCGGCTGAGCTATGCCCCCAGCTATGTTATTCAATATTGAGGAACGAACTGAATTTTATGGTATTTTAGAAAAAAAAAAAAAAAGAAAAGAAAAAAAGAAAAAGAAAAAGAAAAAAGAAAAAAAAGTCTTTTAGAAAAAAAAGTCAGTTCGTGATTGGCCAATGGGCATACGGTAGTGAGGGTTACGGTAGGTTACTGTAGAACATCAATAATAGTGATTGATGATTTTTTGTAAAAAAGTTTGACCCAAGGAACTCAAGTTGCTCCACGGAACCCGGGCTACGGTAATCAAGTTACTGTAATTTGGGTTACTGTAGTCCCATAGTGTAAGTTGGTACGGTAGTTGGACTTGATTACATCATGATCTACCACAACATTCTCGACCATGAACGCCGATTTTTTTTGACTACCAGATTGAGCAAAATTACAACGTATAGGGAGTTGTCGATTTTTTTTGACTACCAAAACGTCGTCAGTGCTGGACAGGTATGGTCACAACCCAAACTCACCGGATAGTAGTAGGAGATTCGAAGCACGGGCCCGCCATCAGCAGCACCAGCACGCCCACGATCGTGCCTCCGGCGACCAGATGAGATCCCTTCTTCTGCTTATCGCCAGCCATCTGAATCGACATTACAGTAAGGTGAGAGGGTGAGCAATCGTGAATCTTTTTTCTAGAGCGAGCAGTCGTGAATGGACGATGAATGTGAATTAACAGGCGACCTAGGCAAAGGCGTGAAGGAGGGTGATTGTAAATCAATATTCAAAAACAATGCCACGTGTCCTTCGCAGTGATAGCTCGTGAACCACTTTCATGTTTCATCGAACCCTCATAAATGAGCCGCCCGAAGCACGAACCTTGCGGTGGTACTTGTAGAGCAGTCGGGGGTACACTTTGGACAGCAGGGATACGCAGTCCTAGCAGTAGTCGGCCTCACCGCACTACACCGCCTTTTTTACCTTTTTTGACACTTAGAGATGGGAATATGATACAGAAGGCGTCTTTGAAACTCTCATGTGACTTCAGTTATACTATACTCTAGCCTTGATACTATTTGTTTTTATTTTTTAGTATTCATCAAGTAGTGTGACAACACACGTTGGCGGGTACTGTGTGGATCGTTCAAGAACTACACCCGAAACAGCACTCTAGTAACGCATTATAGTTTATTCAAATTATCACTCACATTCTCGGTCGTTCCTCGGTCGGCAGGTGGATGGTCTCGACCTTGACGAAGAAGTTGTCCTTCATGTAGTCGGGGTTCGTCAGCACCGCCCGGCAGTAGGGGTAGGCCTCCTCGTGGATCGTCACCGATCCCTTGGGCGCCTTGAGGATCAGCGCGCGGGACCTGAACAATTCTATTGATTTAAGATATTGATTTATCGATAAATAAGCACTACTTAACGACTAATTATTACTGGCCTTCGACTGGAGATCTTGTGCGTGTACTGGCCGTGGTCGTACGAGCCGTTGAAGAGCGCGTGGTTCGCGAACGGCTCATTTTTTCAGCAGCTGCAAAAAGAGATCAATAAGTGGATGTGAGCAGATCATGCCTGGATGGATGAGAAACGCAAACAAGCAACGGAGGCGCGTAATTACATAATTACGAAAAATGCGTCTATGGGAAACGCGACAGAAATATAATGCGATTCGGAAAGTAATTCAGAGACGCGCGCCGATGGAAGGGAAGCATTATGAGTACGTGCTCCCGCGAAAGGCGGGAGAGGGACGAACGGGGAAAGAGTGGGGACGGGGGAGGGGTAGATCAATGCCCTCTCCTCCTCCCTTCACCTCTTCCCTCGTCAACTATCGATTGACTCAGGTCCCCTATGTGGCTGGCTAATCAAACACCGAAGTATTCCGGGTACTCGATGTTATATATAAATGTTAGATGGGGAACGTACCGGGTCTCGACCTTGACGAAGAAGTTGTCCTTCATGTAGTCGGGGTTCGTCAGCACCGTCCAGCAGTACGGGTAGGCGTTCCAGGCCTCCTCGTGGATCGCCAGCGAGCCCTTGGGCGCGATATTGCGGGACCTAAAACAATTAAAACTTATTAATTTACCGATTAAATTTTAATAATCAATGGCTCATTAGCACTGGCCTTCGACTGGAGGTGGTAGATCTTGTGCGTGTACTGGCCGCGGTCGTACGAGCTGTTGAAGAGTGCGTGGTCCGCGAACGGCTCGCTTTCAGCAGCTGCAAAAAGAGATCTATAAGTGGATGGGAGCATATCATGGGGGCCTAGACAGGCGGCGGATAGGGAGCATGGCTCCCTATCCGCCGCCTGTCTAGGCCTTGCTCGCGTCGGCCGCCAGAATGCGGTTCAATAACATAAAAAAACGCATCACAGGTTCATTTGAGTGCATAAACAGAAAGCGGAACTAATCTACTTCATGTTTTACGACCATTAAACGCAATAAATGAATGAAAACAACAGAAAACGTCGAAGAAACCGCAGAAGATACGACGCCGCCGCCGTGACTGACTCTTGCCGCTAGGTCGCAAACAACTAGATTTCTACCGTAATTTTATACCCATCGGCTGCAGAAGAATGTTTTTAAATTCGCCATTTTTAAAGTCAATTTTAACAAAAATAGTATTTTTATTATTTCTTTGTGTTTAATAAGTTGTTTTGAGTCGATTATCACAGTCGATATTCAAAATTACAGAACGTTTTAAAAATTAAACTTTGGGACTACAAGATTCCTTTAAGTGGAAATTCGTAGTGATTCACATTCAGTAATCTTATCAATTGTGTACCTACTATTCTATTCTATAAAGAAACTTGTAATATTAACATTTGAAGAAACACTCAAATACAAAATGAAACATTAAAAATAGTTCATACGTGTTGAAAAGAACGCCAAGAAGGCGAGAAAAAAATTGACAAAAGTTCATGCCATCAGGCGGAATCGAACCTGAGTCGACGATTGCGTGCTAGTTTTTGGTCGAAAAGTCTATTTCTGGCACCGATTTCATCTACGGCATATTTTTATTTGAATTCTTCATACAATTTTACACCATATATCTCATTTCCACGATGAGGAATTAGTTGGAAAGTGGGAGTTTATTTTTTTGAAAATTGAAAATATGCAGATTTTTCAGTTTTTATCATGTTTCATGAACACCATGAGTCTCTCGAAAACTCGCTCTCGAAAACTCGGATTCTGGCATAACTTTTTATGCTCGTTCCAATGATATATGAGAGACTTTCTGAGAAAACTGAGCAATTCCACCTATAGGCCGTACAGCGAAAAATAAAGTTGCGATTTTAAGATCTCTCTAGGGGTAACTTTGCACGTAGAGTTCGAAAATCGACCTTAGAAAGCCGTATCTCTGACTTCTGATTCCCGATGACACTGCTCAACGGTGAGGTCGGTTTTTGTATTTCTTGAACGGCTTATCCAAACCCCATACATATATAGTAATTCTGAAAGATCTCAACGAGATAAGCATTTTATTGTTGGGAGTGAAGGGCTAGCTCATCTGTGGAAAAAGTTACGACCATTTAAGAATCTGAAATTTTTTGAAATTTCCGTCATGAAAATTTTTTCGGGGAATGGTAAAAAATAAACGTTTTCAAAAGATTCCTCATGCAAAACTACCCCTAGAAATGTTGCTTTCATCCCTAAAAGTATGCTTATATGAGTAGTTATAGTTCGCCGAATAGTCGGAGCTCCATTTTCGCCAATATTGCGAATCGGCTGTCTTCAAAAGTAGAGTTCCATATTTATTCCCAATGCTGAAATATTTCACAAATTAATTATTTGAAATGTTTTAGACACATAAATTCGCCATAAAGACTGATTCTAATTAATAATGGTGGTCCGGTAGCAGCATTTTTCGACAAATTTTTGAATAATACTAATCCGGTGTGGTTTTTACAACAATATATCAGTAAGAGATGATTGTTCCGTTGAAATTTTGCAAATGTAGGTCAATTATGATCTAATAAAGATGATTAAGTTATTTAGGAACCTTTATTACACTTTGCAAATTTGCAAAAGTCCGATATTTGCATTTTTCGTGCTTCAGTCACACGAAATACTGGCTTTTTCAATAACCGCTCCAAAACAATCCCGGCGAATAAACAATATCAAAGCGTATTTTTTCAATCCGCTCGCAAGTGAGGGTTGCGGATCTATCATCACCTTTGCACTGAAAAGCGCAGGACTAGGGAGTATAATAGCACAGCTTAGATAAGGCAAACTCAAAGTACGGTAAAACAGACGGCACTCAGCGGAGCATACTATGCTTTATCATAATGCTTCTTCACTTCCAACTTCTCCACACGCCTCTTCTTCCTTGAGTGCTAGTTGATTGATAACGGCACTTCACTTCATGTATGAGACAAGAGAATAGTGCGGTGCTATTATACGAAATCCTTAAGTTTGCTTGAAATAATATTTGATGTGTCTACGGTAATATATGAGGCGAATCGCGAGAGAATCGACCATTTGAGGGGGGTGGGCGGCGGTAGGAAAAAAATCTGGCCTATCTAACAACAAATTCAAGTATAAGTATTTCAAATGATGCTCTTTCAAACTGCGTCGTCAGAATTTTGATATCGATCGTAATCTTCGAGATTCAGAAGGCCAAACTTGGTACTATAACTTTTCGACATTCAAATCGGGACCTCTTAAATGATCATAACTTTGTTTAAAATGAAGATAGAAGGTCGTTCTTTGTTTAGAATGAAAGATACCATTATGCTCTACAACTTTATCTAGACGTCATCATGCCTGGTGTTCATCATGGTGCAGGGCGGTCGGGCGGACCAAAAATGACGTATCTTTGGAAATCGGAAAAACGTTTTGGGTTATCATGTTTAAGTTTAAGTTCATACATGGAACTAACTTCACGCCAAAAATTAGGGCAATCTGGGTATAGACAAAAAAAAAGGTCTCACTTTTGTGCGGAGACCCCAAAATGAGTTCTGGAAAAGAGTACTTCCGTATCTTCAATTGGCATGATTTGGGCTCAAAATCATTCAAAAACATTCAAAACAACATTCTAAGTATCTATCCCCCATACACTTCCATTGGTCATGAATGGTCAACTGACCGAAAATTTGAACATCTGTATTGTGACCAATTTCAACATGTGGGATGGGCCCAAATGCACTAAATGGGTTTCAAATAATGTAAATACATTCCCCGAAACAGCTCAAAGAAAAAGGGCTCCTGCAAAAAGGAAATTTCGCCTGAAGAATCCAAGGAAAGGTGCAAAACGGTGCCCCTGGTCAAAATCGACATAGAGGCTCGCCTTATGGATAGAAATGTAGAGCACGATGAGCTAAACATTTTATCTGTTGAAAGTGAGCTTCTATCTATTCGTTGAAGCGTGCTACAGCGCTTGGAATTTGGCTAGAAACGGGCTAGAATCCCCCAAGAGCGCGCGCTCTAACCGTCTGGCGCTCTCGCCGCCTGACCTCCCTCTCCCTCCCCTCTATTTAGCGCTCTCCCGGACGCGTTTCCCGTCGTTTTTGGCCAACTTCCAGGCGCTGTAGCAAGCTTCAACGAATAGATAGAAGCTCACTTTCAACAGATAAAATGTTTAGCTCATCGTGCTCTACATTTCTATCCATAAGGCGAGCCTCCATGTCGATTTTGACTAGGGGCACCGTTTTGCACCTTTCCTTGGATTCTTCAGGAAAAATTTCCTTTTTGCAGGAGCCCTTTTTCTTTGAGCTGTTTCGGGGAATGTATTTACATTATGTGAAACCCATTTAGTGCATTTGGGCCCATCCCACATGTTGAAATTGGTCAAAATACAGATTTTAAAATTTTCGGTCAGTTGACCATTCATGACCAATGGAAGTGTATGGGGGATAGATACTTAGAATGTTGTTTTGGATGTTTTTGAATGATTTTGAGCCCAAATCATGCCAATTGAAGATACGGAAGTACTCTTGTCCAGAACCCATTTTGAGGTCGCCGCACTGAGCCCTTTTAAAGTGAGCCCTTTTTTGTTTATGCCCCGATTTTCCAAATTTTTGGCGTGAAGTGAGGCACATGTATGCTCTACAACTTAAACATGAAAACTCAAAAAGAATTTTCGATTTCAAAAGTTACGCCATTTTTGGTTCACCCGACCGCGCCGCAGCAGGATCATCACCAGGAATGATGACGTCAACATGAAATTTATAGTCCATGATGGTAGCTATCTTTGGAAAAAAAGAACGGCCTTCTATCGTCATTTGAAACGGAATTATGATCATTTAAGTGGACTCAATTTGACTGTCGAAAAGTGATAGTACCAACTGTGGCCTTCTGAATCACGACGATGACGACCGATATCAAAATTCTGACAACGCAGTTTGAAAGAGCATCATTTGAAATACTTGTAAGTAAATTTGTTGCTAGATAGTGCAACTTTTTTTCCTACCGCCACGGCGTGGTCGATTCTCTCGCGATTCGCCTCTTATAATTGGTTACTACATAACACGAGTCTTCTGAGAAATTGCATGAGCCCCCGGCACCAGGAGCCCCGACTTTTAGCAGTATCCACAAGATAATTATGCCGAAGTATATTGGGGACGAGAAAACATTTGGCATTGGCCGTTTTTTCTGGAACCGGCTTTTAGGCATTTTCCGGTTCCGCTCCCGGCTCTAACATATATCAGCTTCCAGAAGAGCTAAAAATGGTGGCCTTGGGCTCAAAATGTTCGGAAAATTATTTCAAACAACTTTTCTGTTGAGAGCAAGATCGTACGACAAGAAAAACACATCGAAAAATGTGATAAAGTGATTTCAAAATGGGAAAATAAATTCTAGCGGCTCGGGGACCCCCCCATTTCGTGTAAACCGAGATCATTTTCAGAATCTACGTGCATTACTCTATTAGGAAAAAAATTGAGCCGAGCCAATTGTGCCTGGGAATTTGCCCAAAAAATGCAAAAATCATCGAAAAGTCGATCAGTTCAAAAATTCATAATTGTTATTCTTCACAATACAAAGTATATTTGTCTACGCTTTACTGTTTTATTATAAATACTTATATAAGCGATCAAATTCAGTTGAAAAATCCGAAGATATCCATATTTTTGAAAAATCTTATTTTTCACATCACAATTTCTCAAATTTGAACGATGTAAACTCAAAATTTAGAGATCACTTGACTCCTCAACTGTAGCAATTTTGTAGCATGCCTCGACGTGAATGAAAATTGGTGGGCCAGGTCCCCTTCAATCTCTTGGGGCTCTAGTTTTTTGACACCCAAAAAGGCCCCGTAGACCGTGTCTGTAATATTTAAATTAATTTTTGAAGTTAATTTTGAGAATTCTGTTTGGATATGGTTGTAAGTAATGTTTTAGTAATCTGTTGCATAAACTGTATATAGAAGTAATCTCCTCTTACCGTTTCTAAATTTTGGAAATTTTCGTGATTTGAAAATTTTGGATTTTTGAAAAATTGTTCAAACGGTCACTTTTTCATATATGTATTTGATCCATCATATTAGGAAAACATTATTTACAACCATATCTAATCATAATTCTCAAAATTTCACTTCAAAAATGAATTTATATATTACCGACACGGTCTACGGAGCCTTGTTGGGTGTCAAAAAACTTGAGCCCCAATAGATTGAAGGGGACCTGGCCCACCAATTGTCATTCACGTCGTGGCATGCTACAAAATGGCTACAGTTGAGGAGTCAAGTGATCTCTAAATTTTGAGTTTACATCGTTCAAATTTGAGAAATTGTGATGTGAAAAATAAGATTTTTCAAAAATATGGATATCTTCGGATTTTTCAACTGAATTTGATCGCTTATATAAGTATTTATAATAAAACAGTAAAAAGTAGACAAATATACTTATTGTGAAGTATTGTGAAGAATAACAATTATGAATTTTTGAACTGATCGACTTTTCGATAATTTTTGCATTTTTTGGGCAAATTCCCAGGCACAATTGGCTCGGCTCAATTTTTTTCCTAATAGAGTAATGCACGTAGGTTCTGAAAATGATCTCGGTTTACACGAAATGGGGGGGTCCCCGAGCCGCTAGAATTTATTTTCTCATTTTGAAATCACTTTATCACATTTTTCGATGTGTTTTTCTTGTCGTACGATCTTGCTCTCAACAGAAAAGTTGTTTGAAATAAGTTTCCGAACATTTTGAGCCCAAGGCCACCATTGTAGCTCTTCTGGAAGCTGATATATGTTAGAGCCGGGAGCGGAACCGGAAAATGCCTAAAAGCCGGTTCCAGAAAAAACGGCCAACGCCAAAAATTTTCTCGTCCCCAATATACTTCGGCATAATTATCTTGTGGATACTGCTAAAAGTCGGGGCTCCTGGTGCCGCAGGGGTTCCGTTTTCATGCAATCTCTCAGAAGACTCGTGATAAAGACATATCGTAACGTCTGTCTGTCTGTCTGTCTGTCCCTTTGTTTGTTTGTTTGTTTGTCTGTCACACTTTTTCTTCAAATCGCTGTAAATCGGCTCAAAATCATCGTAGCACCATAGGACCTTGACCGTTGGTGACCCCTTGACGAGAGTTTTCAAAAAATTGAGCTTTGATCTTTGAACTTTGTAGTTTGTAGTTTGATCACTTTCTTTCAAACCGCTCTAATTCGCTTCAAAATCATCGTAGCACCATAGGACCTTGACCGTTGGTGACCCCTTGACGAGAGCTTTCAAAAAATTGATCTTTGTAGTTTGTAGTTTGTAGTTTGTTCTTTTTCTTAAAATCGCTCTAACTCGCTTCAAAATCATCGCAGAAGGATAGGACCTTGACTGTTGGCATCCCCATGGTCAGCGCTTTTAAAGTTTGATCTTTGTAGTTTGTAGTTTGATCTTTTGCTTCAAATGGCTCTAACTCGCTTCAAAGTCATCGTAGAAGGTTAGGACCTTGACCGTTGGCATCCTCATAGCGAGCGCTTTTAAAGTTTGATCTTTGATATTTGTAGTTTGTAGTTTGATCTTTTTCTTCAAATGGCTCTAACTCGCTTCAAAGTCATCGTAGAAGGATAGGACCTTGACCGTTGGCATCCCCATGGCGAGCGCTTTTAAAGTTTGATCTTTGATCTTTGTAGTTTGTAGTTTGATCTTTTTCTTCAAATCGCTCTAACTCGCTTCAAAATCATCGTAGAAGGATAGGACCTTGACCGTTGGCATTCCCATGGCGAGCGCTTTTAAAGTTTGATCTTTGATCTTTGTAGTTTGATCTTTTTCTTCAAATGGCTATAACTTGGCTCAAAATCATCGTAGAAGGTTAGGACCTTGACCGTTGGCATCGCCATGGCTAGCGCTTTTAAAGTTTGATCTTTGATCTTTGTAGTTTGTAGTTTGATCTTTTTCTTCAAATCGCTCTAACTCGCTTCAAAATCATCGTAGAAGGATAGGACCTTGACTGTTGGCATCCCATAGCGATCGCTTTTAAAGTTTGATCTTTGATCTTTGTAGTTTGTAGTTTGATCTTTTTCTTCAAATGGCTCTAACTCACTTCAAAATCATCGTAGAAGGATAGGACCTTGACCGTTGGCATCCTCACGACGAGCACTTTCAGCACACCGTACAACATGGTGCATTTTACCAAATCGCAGAAAACTCAAATGCACCCCGTGTACCACACGCCACACCATCCCAATCTGCTCTCTCTCTCCACGCAGCGTAAGCGTTGCGAAAGGCTCGTGAGGCCGAGAGTGATTCGAAAAAGTTGGGATGGGGCGAAGCCCCATCCCAACTTTTTCGAATTGCCCGAGGCCTCACGAGCCTTTTACAACGTTTTAAGCAGGGTCTCACCAGTCGCGTCCAATTGTTATCCTTAAAAGAGTCATAGGTGATATTTGTATGACTCATATGATTATGACTGGATCCACTATTATTCCCCGTTCGTCATTCTATGTATACAAACCTCAACGAGACCAGCGAGATCGAACATCAACATTTGGTATCAATATCGAACTGACCACTAGCACTTCTAGATTTCATTCCTTTCCTGTTAGAACATCCAGATGGTATTCCCAACTCCCTGAAGAAATTCGAACCGCCCCCAACATACGAGTATTCAAGCGCCGATTACTGAACCACCCCTTAATCGCCATACTTTCTCGCACTCAATAATTACTGAGAGTCAATTCCCATTTCCTTGCTATTTGATCACTCATGTACCTTACTGTTTCGTCGCGCCTCGGGCGTAGATAAATTATTATTATTATTATAAAACACAACCCCGCGAACCACGTAGCGACCGAAGGTCGCTAGTTTTTTTCTCCATATTTTCAATCATCTCATGGAACTGATAACATCGCTCATTTCATGTATATCACACTTTGAGATTATCAACAAGCACAAGCGATGACAGCAGGGTTATAATGTGGGGGTTAGGCTGGTGCATGCACAATTGGGAACAAGTCGGCAAACAATGCCGATTGTGACAGGAAGCATTTGGACAATTATGTCAGTTATGACACTATCTAACATATCTGGAATATGGTCCGTTCACTTCATGGAAACATTCCAGATCAGAGTTAAGGATCGACGCTGATCGAGAAAAGGAAGTAGCAGCTAGTAATACAACATGAAATCATACATATCTTTTTATTTCAAGTTCAATGGCTATTTTTCTAACTCGCTGCTGTTTACTCTCGACGACGTCTAAAAATATTTTCCCATTCACACTCTTAATTGGAGACTATTCAACAGGATCCGGGTGAATCATCGACTAAACATCCAGGCACCTTTCGCTATTACTCATTGTCACGTATTCCTGTCAGCGAAATCGTTTGAGGTGAGAGAACGGAGAAAGAGTGGAGAGACATGGCAAAGCTGAGAGATGAGGAATGGACAAGAAAGGAAAAGAAGATAAGGCCATCTCGCTCAAAATGATTGCTCAAAATGAGTTGAGGGCCGTATGAGAGTGATAAGGGGTGATGATGAAACAACGAAATGATCGATAATTCAGGGATTTCAAGTGTTGTTGCTGGGCAATCAAAACAACTAATGGTCGAAATATCTACGATCGACCCTTCGCAGCACGTTTCATTTAAAAAATATTTTTCGAATAATTCTCAATTTTTGTGCGGCATTTTCACAACATAACACGTAAGAGAAGATAAGACGCCTGAGGGTACGGTGATGGGAAAAGGCGATGAATAGGATGGATGAAGGGAAGAAGAGAGGATGGATATTGAGAATGAAATGGGGGAATGAATTCAAAATCATTTCGAAATTGAAGTTTCGAAATAAAAAAAATTGAAGTTTCGAAATAAAATAAAAAATAAGCGTACATCGATTTTCGCATCGATCGACAAAGTAGTTCCCTCGTCCCCATTTACCCGGACTGAGCCTAGTCGTACAGAAGCGGAGTGGGGATCTCCGGCAACAAGACAGGGAGTCACTAATCGTTGACTCAGCGAGCCAATAAAATCATGCGACGCAATATTTTTCGATTTATGTAGTTGCTAGGCCGAGGAAGAGATTCGAGCAATACAGGAATCAAGTATATGCACAGAAATTGGTACCTCGTAATCTCTTTTACTTTATTTATCCCCAGGAAACTGACAACAACGAAATTAGGGATTTTTTAGTATTATTAGGCTAATCTGATGGAAAATTACAGCTTCGAGGAGACACCACGAATAGATATGAAATTGGGGATTGAATCGATTATCCTCCATTTGCTTAGTTCTCTATTTATTCGTCGTTGCCATCGTCATTATCTCCCGTTTCACGCAAGATGTCATCGAGCGACTTCGGAGAAGCATTGGACGTACTCTTCGATTTATTTATAGATCTGAAAACTATTTTAAATGAAAATGAGGATAATAATTTATACTTGTTAGAACTCGTATCTCCCTCATCATTCGGAGAATTGTTTCCAATGAGGTTCTGATAACCACCGCCGAGTATATTCTGTAATATTTCAATAATTTATTTTCACTAATCAATATTCCTCACGGAAACAGTTTGCTCCATTAGTTGAGTGAGCATTGTCTGGAACATGGGCTGCATCATCATTGAGGCTGAAGATACCAAAGGTCAATGACGCGATTGACTTCTAGCTCACCAGCAGTATCAGCGTCTTCTCCGTTACTGCCGCTGCTAATTGCCGGTGCTGGGACTTCTGCAGCTGCTGCGGCCAGAAGGGAAGAGCGGGCGACAGAGAGTGTGGCGAAGCGAGAGCCTACAGCTGACAATACTGGTTTCCTGCCTCCTCTCTTGATCATCGCATTTTGAGGATAAGGAGGCAATGAATCTTCGAAGGAAGGAGAGAAGGGAGAATCGGACAGCGATGGCATGAAGAAGGGCTGGAAGATTGAAATCGCTCGTTTTCATTATGATTATGCAAATTCACCATTCTGAAACGATCTCGCTGAATTTCGTTGCCGCTTAGGGGATTGATTCGTTTTGTCAGATTTTCTTCAGGAAACGGATTCTGTAAACTTGGTTTTGTCTCAATCTGGAATTTAGAAAACTTTGGCATCAGTGTGTCGCAGTGACCTATATGAACTGAAGAGACTTCCTTTTCTGAAAATTCAGTTCGAAAATGAAAATTCTAAGCAAATAATTACCTTATAGTTGTACACAGCTTATCAGTAGCTTTATCTGGAAGAACATTCATCCTCACTAGCCTTCCGTGTCGTGAAGTAAACTCCTCGTCAATCAGGGCTTCCGCAAGACCCTAAAATGTACCATCTTTTCTAAACGTATATTTTATCTCCATACCTGTTTGAATTCTTTGATCCTTTCTCCTGAAATCGATCCCACAATCAGTTTTTCTTCTTCATCTATTCCGAATGCGAAAGAAATATGACCAGCGTTCTCATCGCAAAATCGTATCATAATATTACCGCCGTCCTAAAAACCATTATTTTACGTGAAAATACTCTTTATTCTCGAATTCTCAACATGATTTACCTACCTGTGTGTCTTCACAGACGGTTTTCAGCTGTTTGAAAACGGCAAGTGTCTCGTATACGGAAATGAATGATACAATCCTAAAATCTGAGATTCGATGAATACCCAGTATATATTTCTAGGGAATGCACCCCTTACCCCTTGTTGTAGAGACTCATCATAGTGTGATAGTCTTCTGTAGCTGCGAGTTGCTTCTTTAAAATCAATTTTGAATTTTATAATTTTCAAAATTTCTAACTTTTGTTTTCGTTGACTTCTTTTCTGCGATCGCGGGTGAAGGACACATTCTGTGGCCAACATCGAGAATGAGTTCAGCAGCCTGTATATTCTTACATAACATATTCTATCCTCGCTTCAGGGCATAACGTTTATCAAAACTTATTCTAAAATTAGATATATTTTATGTACCTGGTACATCCACTGCCACGGAGTGTGAAGCAGCTCCGAGTATCCATCCAGAATTGAGACTCATCTTTCCTACACGATATTCTATTATAATTATGTTAGAAGAATGAAAAACAAGGATATTGTCTCATGTTAGGCCACGTGGAATAAATTTAAAAGTAATATTATGCTTAGAGTAATTCGGGCAACCGAGCTCGTTGCAAATACAATATACTGACCATCATGAAATCATGCTTCTCAATTATAACGTCATCTCTGACAAATTCGTTGAGCAAACGATTCCTCAGATTTCTTTTTGCCTCTATCATTTTTCCAACATCATCCATCACCGTGTCTCCTTAACTTTGGGTTATCCAATAAAAAATTTTAAATGTAAATAACCTGTTTGAGAATTTAAGTTGGAAAATATTTCACTCGGCTCGGAATATAAACATGTTCCCAGATTATGTACTTACACTTCACTGTGGCATTTATTGACTCTGAAATGCGGATTAAACGTTTCGAGCTACGTGCACCTTTGTATACATTTGTGTTTTATGTTTACTTATATTTTATAAAAATTACTTTGGTAAAAATATCATCGCTTGGAAGTGGAGGAGTTCTCGATCCGTTAAAGAACGCGCTTGGTTAATTTGAGACTTCACAAAATTCCTTGATGCTTCTTTCAAGATTCCGTATGCAATTGGCGTTTGTGGTTCGGATCCATCCTGTTGAGTAAAAAAATGGTCAGGTCTCGACGAAGTGTCCCACAACTCCACTCTGAGCCTTCGTTAGCGAACAACGAAAGAACGCTTCAACTATATGATGACCTGCACAATATCGGTTGTTCTGTATTTTTCATTAACAGATTGTTGTTTATGCATTTGCATTCCTTCATAAGTTTGAGTCTCTGAAAGTGACACCAACCCCCACTCCCCAGTTGTTGCTCAGCAGCGGCGGAAAACGCGTAGACTGAAGAAAATTTCGAAAAAAATAGGTTGTGAAATAGTTTATCTGTGATTTCAAAATTTGGAACTTATATAGTGTCTTTGCATTTTGAAATTTTATGATGATTTTTATGATGATCTGATAAGGCCGAAAGAGCAAATTGGCACCAGAGGTAACAAGACTCGCCGAAATTTCGAATTTGAGATTTGGAAAACTCTACTCCTAATTTCAAGTTCTATTTAAAGAAGGACTGTCAGCAAAGTTGAAATTTTGACGTTGTCATAACCATGACCGACCTTGGTACAACCGTAAGATATTCTCAAAATTTTAAATGCGTATCTCTATTTTGAACCGAGATATCATTAGTTGGCAGAATGCCAAGGAGGGCTTGAAGGGAAGGGACGTGCGGGAATTCAAAAATCTAGAAGATTTTTCAAAAACTGGTGGGATTCGAACCCTCAACCTTCCGATTACGCGGCGACTGCTTTACCACTGAGCTATGCGATTGACCTTTGCCTATCCTCTGCTCGCGCTATGATCGTTGGATGATTGTCTATGTCATGGTTATGACAGCGTCAAAAATTTTACTTTGCTGACACTCCTTCTTTAATGAATCTGTGTACCTGAAAAATCGAAAAATATAAAAATTGAAAACGTTATTTTTATGTTATGTAATCCACTATTTCTTCTGAATAAAGAACTCACTTTATTCGCATAGTTGGATGGCTTGTTCTGCACTTTACGCCGGCCCGAGCTCTGAAAATATATTAATCAAGCAAGATTATCGTTGGTGTCTAGTGGAAGAATTACCGATGAACTAGCGGTGCTTGGTCTATTTCGATAGCTTCATCATGTCCAATGTTGTGCACCCCGACCACTAATCGAGGCCATTCGACTATCATTGATCTGAAAAAAATTGAAGTGGGTATTTATAAATATAAATATAACATATCTCAACTTAAAATAAATTCTTAAATGTTACCCTTTTACAATATCCTTTAACAAATTTCGATGTTCTTCGTGATCTTCGGGGTCATTTCGCAGTTGAGAAACTTGTTGATAGAGAACAGCGAATCTGTAGAATTGATTACGTTTGTTTTGTTTATTCTGATTGTCGCATATTTTTAGTTCATAGTTATGATGATTTTTTGTCAGAAATATTTGAATCTACATCTCTTGGGAGAAGAGAAGCAATATGCACAAAGCAAGAATTTATTATTATCTTTGAAATGGATCATGAAATGTGAGTCGCTCGAAACACTGGGCACGGCTCGTTGGGCAAGAGCGATCACCGATCTCAGATCACCGACCGGCTCCGGTTTTGGTGGTTCGATTTTTTAAAAATCGTTTGATTGATTATAATGATGAATTATATTGGTTTTTCTTTACCAAATTCTAGGTATTATTATGGAGAACAATCACATGCAGATACTTAGTCGATTTAATAGCGTTCGAGTGTTGTTTTCGAGTGTTTTTATGAAAAGTGTCCCAGTAAGCGATAATTTAAAAAAATTGTGAGTTGCTGCGGCTTTTTAAAAAAATATGTAGGCTCTGACAAATAGTAGCTCAGCGCAATGAACTATTGCTGAACCAATTCGGACACCTCCTTCAATTCGTTCTTCCCGTTTTTGTGAAACTTACGATGGCAACAACTTCTCCAAGCGAGCCGCGAGTCGGCGAACTTCATTACTTCTAACCTCGGACAGGTCGCCATTCTCCTCTTCAAGAGCGTCTAATCCCCCACTTCCATTTTGTGTAATAGCATCAAGTTCGAATGTCTTACACTAGCTTTCACCATTTGTTATTGTTTTGTTTTGAAGATTAATTTATGGTTGAAAAAATAGCTCACTATGTGCAGAACACATTCAAGGGCATCTAACGCGACAAAATACTAAAAATCACTCGAAATTTCTGATTTCTAGCTTGAAAATGTTCCACTCTCTCAATTCTCCATACTCTCTCGCTCTCTACCCGGCGCGGATAGAGCGCACCCTCTCGCCCTACTATATAGGCAGGCTTCGCGCCAACGAGAGGCAAGTGGCGCGACGCGTCGATGCGCTGCGTGCCTCCTAGATCTGCCTGTAACGAGCCGTGTGGGAAGACAATGGGCAAGTGTCAGCATGCAAGATAACGACGCTTCGGCTGCATCAGCTTTATTCAATACACCC
The DNA here is from genome assembly GCA_036245805.1 of Pristionchus mayeri. Classification (NCBI taxonomy): domain Eukaryota; kingdom Metazoa; phylum Nematoda; class Chromadorea; order Rhabditida; family Neodiplogasteridae; genus Pristionchus; species Pristionchus mayeri. The sequence goes on along the minus strand of BTRK01000003.1, from coordinate 18,887,594 downwards.
CCAAACTATGATATCACGTTATTTAATGGAGTGATCAGATTACACATCAATTGGAAATTACCCAGCTACAGATGACTGGATTCCCTATAATAATGCACATGTTATTTGGAGGCGCCAGCAACGTTTAGAAAGGGGACAATTTCAGATAGGTATTTGAGAGGTTTCATAGGCAAGACTGTTTCGAAAACAGGCACCTTAGAGTTGCAGCAATCAGCACTTCAGTGCATGCCATGGTAGTATGTCTCTCAAGATGCAGTTAAATTAGAGTTATATTCGAATTAAGCTCGAAATTGCATAGTTTTAATTAAACAAATAAACGCAACTTACTGCAAAACAATTTTCCTCCATTAAAAAATCGATCGCATCATTACTAGATATTTGTTTTTTTTAATTATACTTCCTTCTGAGGCAAATAAATGTGTTCGTGAGCCTACAATATATTGTGCATTTCGATTGAAATTGATTGAATGGAATATATTTTATGATTGAGTGGAATATATTTTATGAAGTCACAACCATTTCAATGAATAGATTTTGTCTTCCACAATTTACAGGTCTACATTTTATACATCCTATTTGCGAATAGCGGAACATTTGTGTAATACTACCGCTCTAAAACTATGTACAGAATGACACGTGAAAAATGTTTGCAAATTGCACTATCGAATATGGACATATTCATACATTATTTATTTATTTATTTATTTATCGTACACCACGTAGGTGCTTCATCAGATACAGAAATGTGCGAGAATGAGAGGGGAGAGCGAGATAAGAGAAGAGAAGAAAAGAAACGTATGGGGGAGAGGGGTGTGGGGTGGGGCAGGAGACGATCACTTCCGATTTGAGTCGCGCGAGAGAGATATTCGAGGGGAGGGGGCCTCGAGAGCGGGAGAATGGCCGCTATCCAATATATATCTTATTGGAGTCTTGGTTGACTTGAGATCGGAAAGTGTCGGAATGGCGGAAGAGAAGATGAAAGGGGTGGAGGGAGGGGAAAGAGAGCTAAAGATTTCTAATTTCAATAGCAAGGGTATGTAGTAGATTAGGGGAATTTAACAAATGGAGCTTAACAGTGTCGACAGATAAAAGGGGGTCACATATCAGGTGTAATTTATTGAGAAGTCGGGATGTTCTGTGGGCGAAAGAGGCTCTTAAATTTTCCTTTCGGAAGGAGGGAATATGAAGAACAAATGCACTATGGCGTCTACTAATTGCCCTATACGTGTAGAAATTACTAATAGGTAATTCAACAAGATTTGCGAAAATTTTGAGAGCTAAAATAATATCTATGACAATGCGGCGAGAATAAAGAGAATGTAGCGAGTAAAAGGCTAGTCTATCAGAATAGGAAGGAATAGATGTTCGTGAATCTACTATTTCGTTGATTACTTAGCTATCCAATATTGAGAGCAGAAAATATTGAAACAATTTTAAAATTTTCTCTTTCTATTTGAAGTATAGTCTGGTAAGTGAAGTTTCTAGCTTTTATCTGTCCTTTACAGTTCACATGCATGTAACTGGCAGGTGCTAAAAAGTATCGAAATATCAATTTCAAAAGAAATTGCAAAAAAAGATTATTACGCCCTTCAATTGAAGTGCGATGCATGAACAAATAATTTTGAAAAAAATACGTGAATTGAGCCCATAAATCTCTCAATTATGTTTACTCCAGTTTCTACATGAACATTATGGCATATTCATTCAAATATTTCGAAATTATGAATTCATCAGAAACCTTATATTATTATATTCATCTAAAGTCCTTACAGGGATTGGGGTAATGAAGTGAGGACAGGGCATCCAATATACCATGTATTTAATGCTACTTACCAAGCTCCTCATATTGGTATAGTAGGCAGTTTTGAACATATACATGAACATATCTTATTATGCACTAACAGTGAAATTTTTTTATTTACATTACCCACTCCATTCTATGTTCAACACAGTTGCCTTCCAAAATTCTAACATGTAAGCCGATATATCATTTCATTGAAGATATGCTAGTTTAGATTTTTCAAATTCTATTTAGACATTCTTGTCCGATTTTATAATTAAAATTCTGATCACACTAAAGTTGTCTACAAATCTGCATCTTATTTTTTACTGATTTTCTAATTCTGCAATCTCTAAAGCATATGATTGACGCCCAACATTGTGCATAAAACTGAATAAACACTCGAGGAAAAGTGTTTCCATTCCCGGAATTCCGAACGCACACTTACCTTGCCAAACTATTGTTTCTTCTCAATTTGATTTAAAAATATAATTTTTGAAATGACAGATTTAGAACATTCTCACCGCTCCATCACTCCATCATCGTCGGTTCGCCTCGGATCGACCAGTATTGAAGAACTGCAATCGAAACCCATCCCCCTTTCTTTTAAAAATTGCTTACTGTCTCTGTTTTCTTATAAACTGCTCCTTTGATTGCATCATCTCATTGAGCTCCATTATATATGGCTCCAACACGGAGCGACGTTGCACAGTGAACGACTCATTTCGTTCGCTCATTTTCTGAATATATTGTAATGTTAAAGAAGGAGTAACACGAAAAAGTAGTTCAACTAGCCACTATGTGTATGTAATAGAAGCCAGCAGCCCGATAATGAATCACTTTATCCGAAGTTTCACAGACAGCTCTGAGGCTATTTACATACGCGCAAAGTTCATTGACGGCGCAGGGACGTGGCTAATTCGTTTGTGTTTCACTAGCTCTATATAATTTTCGCCTCGTTCTTGGGGTAATTTTGCTACAGTTTCCCATTGCGAGAGCAATATCTTCGTGGTGGGACTCCCTAGCATCCATTCGTGTTACCCCTTCTTTAACTAAATCTAATACCAAACCTGGTCTATAAAGTCGTGTAAGGCACGTCGTTTTCGCTCTCTCGGTGTGGAGAGCAGTTGATCTGAAGCATTCATGGAGGCCATCGCGCTGAAAATTACGTGCAGGTGCGCTGTACGTGAGTTGGGCCAGTGAAAGCTATGCGAGGGAAACGCTTGAAAGTGAAACATTCTGCCGCTTATCATGCTATATATTCCCGCGGAGTCAGCTCTTCCACTTGTTGATAAGAGATGCGCTATACGACGATGATAATGATAATAATGCTCAATATTAAAGATTGGCCATTTTATGGATAGTATGCGAATTATATATTACTAAAAAGAACGTACGAAGTATTGACTCAAACACAACTAACACTGATAGAACATAGACTGAAATTTCGAAAAAAAACCAACAATATAGGAAGACTTCTTTAAAAATGTACCCGACAATGATTCGATTATTGATCGAATGTTGAAGGCTTATTTGAGCTTGCAGATGAGCCATATAACATTTCTCAATAACTCAACCACTTGATAAGTGAAAAATGAATGGACAATGAGTTATTGGAAATGCGTCATTAACTATGACAGTGCATTTCAAACTATTCTAACTTCATATCTGATCAGTTGGGTGCTGTCGTTTCATCTCACGCTTGTCGATATTCTTCGACTACCGGAAGAAGAGTTTCGAGGGTATGTCACTTATCTTCCTCAACATTATGCAGGCTGATCTCCGGGGTACTGCATGAATCGACAACAACAAAAATGCTCATGGTAAACCATCTCATATCAGTCATGACTATTATTGTCAACGACCGGTAGTTTGTACTTCGTAGTCAAAGATTATGGAAACATTGAAGAGAAAGAGGAAAGAATTCGTGCAAATTCGAATTGTGAGATAAGGCCTCGCAAAATTCCTTCCATTGTGCGTAAATCGATCGCTGATCGGTGTTGTAGCATTGCAGTGATAAGGGATGCTCTTGAATCGACAAACTCATCGAAATTTTCAGGGACTATTCCAATTCGGGATGCGTGGAGAGAACGAGAAGATCAATTTCATGCAGCACTTTTCGCAGTAATTTTGAATAGTTGCGCACTATTGTTTGATCATGTGTTGGTCGTAGGGATGGAACCAGCGTACGTAGACTATTTTGACCGGGGTCAGAATATGTTTTCGAAAACACTACTTTGCAACAATCGAGAGGACAATTTTTTTTAAAATTATTTTTTATTATGTAAGACACACTCACGACGAGACGATATCATTCAACAAATCGGAATGAACTCCAATCCTATCGTTCTTGCGTGCCCTTGGTTCTTACAAGCGCTTACCTTCATGTTACTTCGCAAGTAATCGATTGTTGACAGCAAGTTAATAGCAATGAATTCGAGGATTGCCATCATCTGAACGACAAAATTTTTCTGCAGTTGTCAGACTTCCCATACCTCATCCTGAACGCTTAAAACCATTTTTCGATATCCAGCTGAAGTGAGTTCGAATTAAGCGGTCATAACCATTTCTATGTTTCTCAGAAGCCTACGGTGAATCTAAAAACTCACTTGGACGGAATCGACGTCGTCGTAATTTTCGATTCTCTTCAAATTCATGGCAGCAAAGCCAGGCGATGGTATATTTTTCACAACAAATGCACAATCAAACAAGCATAAAAACTTTAGCATATTTCTAAAAATAGACTTATTTTTATTCATTGATTTTTTCAGAAGTGAAAAGCAGTGAAGTGAAGTGAGAAGTGCTCCAAGTAATATCGAATGAATTTCAATTATGATCTCAAACTAGTCTATTATTTTTTACAATGTGGAAGTCTAGCTAATCTCTCCTATTAATTAATGTTGAAACGATGAAATGCAATATTATATTTGTAAATTCAGATCGGCATGCCGCGAGTCATTCCGGTATCTTGTCGTCATGAGCTGTACTCTCCTGTGTTCTTTTAACCGTAGACATGCAACTTACCGGTATTGAAGCACCCGCCATTGGACCCGTAATATACAAATAACAAAAACAACAAACAACAAAACGTGAAATTATCTAGCTAGCTGATTTCGATGAGTCATTTTTCGCTGTTATTCGCAAGTCGAGGGCTCTAGACAATTAGTAAAATCTCTATGGCCGAGTCGACTAGAGATCCAAGGCGGGCGCCCCCCAATCCGGCAAATTTCCATCTTGAGGGTGAGAATTCAACTTCTTTCTCAGCTTCTTCCATGACTCGCGCGCCTAGCCTGAAATATGAAGATTCATTAAATTTTAATGAGATGGTAGACGCGGAGAATGTCACTGAAGCTATCATGGGAAGCATCGCGTATCAAAGCAATAAAATACTGAAAAAAATGAATGAGTGAAACTTGTTCATCATACTTCTCGTAAATGCTCAGGAGCTAAATTTACAATAATGCTGAAATATTTCTCACTAAAAATACGAGTGAAATTGAGCATTTTCCACTCACTTAATATTCTTCTTCACCCTCGCTTGCTTCTTGAGTCGCTCGCAAAATATCATCGAGCGATTTGGGAACCGGTTGTGCAGCACTTTTATTTTTAAGTTTCACCCTGCAAATTCAGCTTCGATTAGGAAAACAAATCATTTCACACTTATTTGACGAAGCCTGCGGCTTGACGTCCGTTGTTTCTGCACCAATTCTACTCATATCTCCTCCGGAGAACATTTGCTGCAAAAATCTGTCTTTTAAGATTTAAAAATTAATTGTTTTCTGAGAAAGAAATGACTATCCCTACCATTCCGAAATTCAGGATAAATATGTATATATTGTAAATTAAGAATTCTGTTGAATCAGTTTGTGATATAAAATCTCACTGTAACAGTCTGTTGCATGATCTGGGCGAGCATATTCTGGAACATCGGCTGCTCCATCATCATCATAGCGACTGAAAAAGGATAAAGATCAAAGATTAACCCTCAGTTCCTCACCAGAGGGATCAACGACCGGTGGGACGCCGTTGCTGCCGTTGCTGCTGCTGCTGGGTAGAGTCGGGACTTCAGCTTTGACTTCCGTCTTGAGTGGTCGTGCTACGGAGAGGGAGGCGAAAGGAGAGGCAACTGTAGTCTTGGGCGAGGAAGAGATAGGAGGAGAGCTCGATTCTGAGAATATCCAATAACTTCTATTTTTTGTATTCGGTTAATTGTATTTAGAGAGGCCATTCATCAACTATCAACCACTTACTTGAGGACGCAAGTGACTTCTGTTTCTCTGGTTCGTGATCTCCATTCATTTCTGTGAACATAGTTGGAGAGGCAGAGTTGAGAGAGGAGAAGAGACTCTCGTTGAAGAAGATTGAGGGCTCGGAGAGGGTTGGAGGGAGCGATTGCGCCTGGAGATTCACTCTTTGATCCATGATTACTTATTCTCAAGTGAAATACCTGATTCGCTGGTTTCCTTCCTCTCTTCTTTATTGTCGTAGTCTGTGGTAGTGAGTTCATGAGTGGAGATGAGAAGGGAGAGTTAGTCATCGCAGAGAGAGCAGAGTCCAGGGGAGACATAAATAGAGGCTGAAATTGTACTATTTGCCATGTTTTCAGGGTAATTACTCACTAATTTGAGCATGTCGCGTTTGATTTCATTTCCAGTGAAAGGATTGATCCGCTTCGTCAGATCCTCATCGGGGAAAGGAGTCTGAAAAGATAATTTTGATTTAATTTGTTCCCATTTCACTCCAACCTTTGTTTCAATTTGTCGCAGTGATTGATAAGTGTTGAAGAGGCTTCTTTTTCTGAATAATAGCTTATAAAATATCTGAATTTGAATGCGATGTACCTAGCTAGGGAAAGTATGTTCCCAGCAATACATTCTATAAAGTACATTTTTGAAACTGCAAGGTGATTAACCGAATGGCTCATATTTGCTAAGATAAATTGTGTTTTTCGACCCTCGACTTTTTTATCCAAGACCACGAATAATACCTAATAGTAGTGCACAGCTTCTCGGTCATTCTATCAGGATGTACATTCATCCTCACGAGTCTTCCGTGATGTGAGGGAAACTCCTCGTCCATAAGGGCTTCCGAAAGTCCCTGAATATGACTGTATATCTACCGTATTCAGGAGCTACCGTACCTGCTTGAAGTCCTTGATGGTCTCTCCGGCAATCGATCCCATAATCAGTTTCTCTTCGATGTCCAATCCAAAAACGAAGGAGATGTGACCGGCATTTTCATCGCAAAATCGTAACATTACGTTGCCTCCATCCTGTCAATTTTCCAGATCACACAATATTTGAATGTAATCCATCCTCTGGTATTTCACCTTTAATTGTATATCTAAAATGCATTATTAGATGGGATGGGTTCTCGAAGCCGATTTTTCATCCATTCGCTCTACTCTGTGCCTTTCCGTCGCCTACCTGCGTATCTTCACCATCCATTTTAAGCTGGTTGAACGCTTCTATAGTGTCGTACACGGAAAAGAACGAGACGACTCTGAACATGTTGCCAACTTTTATATTCGTCTAACCACAACTCACCCCTTGTTAAACAGACTCATCATTGTGTGATATTCTTCGGCGGCAGCCAGTTGCTTCTAAAATTTTAATTTTGATATTTATTTTTCGGTAAATGCAAACTTTTGTTTTCGTCGACTTCTTCTCGGCGATAGCTGGTGAAGGACACAATTTATGGCCGACATCCAGAATCAGTTCAGTAGCCTAGCGATGTGTTTTTTTAGATCTTCTTTGTTTTTGTTTAAAGTTTTGTAAGGAAATGTAATCGTGAGCCGCATTTTTTATGTACCAAATCTACAAACTAGTCCATCAAAGCATACCTTGAACAGCCACTGCCAGGGGGTATGTCGCAATTCTGAGCGACCGTCTAGAATAGATACACATGTTTCCTGGAAAATATTTGTTATTGTTTTCATGGCACTCATTGTCTCCAAAATTGGAATTCCTCAATCGAATGATTCGCATCATTCGAGATAAGATTCGTGCTCTAACAACGTAGTCAATAGGCGGATTCGATAAGAAGCGATGTGGATTGTGCCTATGGAGGTACACTTTGCGCACACGAAATGCAACGTCTCATCTCCCGTAACGACCATTTAATCCCTATCAGAAGCCATAAAGTAGATTCGAGGGGGATAAAACCAGCGAATATTACTAAAATTATTATTATTATAAATTGAGCATACAATCGGTGTGCAAATTGCACGGTTTAATTGCAAAAGTTATAGAAGCTACGTCATTGCCCCCAACATCGATTGCGAAAACAACGAGCCCCCAGTAAAGTGGAGGTAAAGAAGGAAATTAACTCACTCCCATGAAATCGTGTTTCTCGATGATGACATGATCCTTGACAAACTCAGTTAGAAGTTTATCCTTCAGTAGCCTTTTACGCTCTCGCATTTTATCAATGTCCGCTATTTGCGTCTCCGCTAAAAATTGGGGCTATTACAATTTAAATGATTGCTTTAATTTTCGTGGTGTTAAGAAAGTAGTTTTCTACTAATTGAAATCCGTATTAATATTAGGTTGGTTCAAAAGTTTCTGACTATTTATTTTTCATAATTTCTCTTAGCCTATTTCGATTGCCCGTAATTCCTCTATAGTTTTAGTGACCTCAGTAGTGGTGGAGTACCGGAAAACATTAACATTGGATATATCGGTTATTGAACGTGAGAACATTATTTTCATATCGAAACTGCCGAAAATGGTGTTTTTAGGTGTTTTTGGTTGAACTAAACTTCTCAGATATTTGAGAACTCCTTAATTTGCCCAACATATATGTAGTAGGGCAAGAGTTGCTTGTTCGGTTAAACGTGAAAAACTGGGTCTTCATTGCGAGTGACAAAATAGAAACAACAAAAAGTGCTGATCTCGATTTTTAAATTTCTAAATCGCGGTTTCGAAATATCCTAATTATTTATTGATTGATGAATCTACTCCTAAATATAACTGTGTTCTAAGATAGGAAGGTAGACAATAATGACAAGCATTCTCCAATTAGCGTAGTTTACTGATTTGGCCTGAATGTTAAGCGGGAATTCAGGGGACCAGAATTTCTTAAGAGTCAAATTATATGCCTGTGTAATAGGCTTCTCAATAATCCTTCACGTTTGTCTCCATCTCATTTGTCCTTGGAGTTACAATCAAATGAATAGTATTGAAAATCATGAACATTTTAGAGTTTGACTGTGAGTAGTGTCCTCCTTACTGATCGAATTGGCCCGATATTGTATCGCGTGAAAATTATTCCCAAGACTTCATCAACTATGAATAACCATTAGTTTATTGGCTGAATGTGATGGACGGGGTAGGTCAAAATGCCCGAACATGAAAATAGTCAGAAACTTTTGAACCAACCTAATATTTGTGCAAATTTTATTTAAAATTTACATGCACGAGGATCCATGAAGGTGTCTTCCGGATCCAAATATAAATAACTTTCTAAGTTTATAACTTCGAATTCGTTACGGCATTTGTTGACTCTGAAAAAGAAGAATGAGAATAAATTGAAATTGTGAAAATTACTTCGGTAAAAATTGCATGGCTTGAAAGTGGAGAAGTTCTTTATTTGTCAGGGAACGAGCTTGGCTGATTTGTGATTTAACGAATTGTTTCGACGCTTCTTTCAACACTCCATAAGTTATTTGCAACTGCGGTTCAGATCCATCCTGTTGAAAAAAATATAAGGATTTCTCTTTGCCATCAATTCAATTTCACTTTTCTTTTCTCTGATATTCTGTTGGATAAATAGTTTTAAAAAGAGTAAAAAACAGCGATGCGACACCGCGCTCGCTATATCGAATCGTGTTTTCAAAGTAAAATAATAATAAAGGAAAATACCGAAAAATTTAAAAATGAGAAGAGAATGAAAGAAAATGGAATGTGAAATGTACGCATTTCTGCATTCGAAACCAACATAGTGCTCCCTGTCCATCATTCTGCTCCAGATAATCGAATTCAGCAGAGGTTCTGTTTGATCGTTTGTGATGGCAATCAAGAATGGAAGTGATTGGAAAGCCTGCAGCGACATTCGTTAGTGTGAATTCTGATATTCGGCTTCAAATACTCAGTCGAACTATGAAATTGTAAGTGAAAATTGATGTGACAAATAAGCAAATGCAGACTCTTCTGTATATTTTGAAACAACGAACGTGGTCAACGATTAGGTTCGCATTCGGCTCGTCATAATTCCAAATTGTCTTCGGATCTCCGATCTTGATGAAAACTTCATTGAGAATAGCGTATCGAGTAGCCAACTGCCTTCTATCCACCATCGAATTTAGTGTGACTCCCTGCAAAGTTCTGCCATCACCACTATTTATTATTTCTCATACCATCTCGGGAAACGTTGCGCACAACACCCCATTTTCGTATTTGAAAGAAGTCGATCGAATCATTTCGCCAGATCGGGAGCAAAGTTCGCTCCTGAAGTTCTCATATCTGGATCATGAAATTTCGACGATACTATTCAAAATATAATATTTTAAGACACTGGTTCAGTAAATATCGAGGAAAGGGCGGACTTAATGTTGGAAAAGTTCTCTTATCCTGACCCAATTTTTTGCGGGTGCACCCAGGTATGGTGCAAACAGTGATAACCGTACCTGTGGGCACCCACAAAAAATTTGGGTCCGGATCAGAGAACTTTTTCAACACTAAGTCCGGCCATAACGGGCAGCTCCTCGATTCTTACAGAGCCAGTGTCTTAAAATATTAATTAGTCAGCTCACTGAGTGCAGTCGGGTACCGATTGAAGAGCTACTAGCTTTCCATCACCATTAACTTGAGCACCTGAATCATTATTCAAGAGGGAACTAAAGGGGTTAAAGTAGGGCAAAAAATAATTTAACAAAACTCTACCAGTGAATTGCGTGGTCTTGGGCGCAGCAGTTCCCTCACGCTGAGTCAGAATCATTCGACCCGCTATCGTCCTGCAATAATTTCGTTTTTTTTTTCTAGAATCTACTTATGAATACATTTCTTTAAATTGAAAATCAAACATACGCATTTCGCGAATCGCAAGTCTCTCCCACCACTCCACTCTGTGCCTTCGTTAGCGAGCAACGGAACAGCGCCTCCACAAGTTGTGGGCCTGCAGAAATACAGTTCTCTAACTCAACTTGATGCTTGTTATTTGTTGTCGCGTTTACTGATCTCTTTTCCTATGAAGTTACGAATATTCGAATATAAGAGTGACTATCTGAGAGAATTGACCAATTCAACCTACAGTAGCGCCGGAAAGTATTCATACGATTTGAATTTTTCATATAACTTTTTCTACAGTTGACTTAGCAAGTGAGATGTTGTAGCGCTATATATCAAACCCATCGAAGAATACGATGTGAGTATCTCGTCATCACGTGCACCATAACGGATTGCGTAGTGATGACGCAATCGAATTTCACTTTTTCAAACAGGCGTTATTCTTATACAGAATTTTTCCAGCTTGTCAAACTTTCTGAAGTTGGAGATAGGACCGAGGTCTATCCAGAATAAAAATTTGAAGTTGCTGCTCGGTCGCATATTGGCTGCAGCATGGCGGGAAAATCGATGCCGAAAATTAAGATATCGGCTCCTAGTCAAGCTAGAGACTGTTTCAAGGCATCAAACTGATCGTCATCATGAGTTCAGATGATCCTGAGAATATGAAAACAATATTTCAATATTTACCCTCAGGGCATGAAAAAATCTCTTTTTCACATGACCACTTTTTGGAGATTCATAACTTTTCGGGAAATCTGTATAAAAATCTGATTGTCGCTTAGAAATGTTCAAAATCTCTTATATATATGATTCCCAACTTTTTAGAGTGTTTGGATATCTTTCCTGCCCGCGGAGGGCGGTTTTCGGAGACACTTTCGAGTCCCCGACTCGCTATTTTCGTATGCACTCTCTCTATAACTGTGCCCAAAGTTATTAACACATTTCAAAAAGTTGGGAATCGGTTCTTCAGAACATGTTGGACATGCACACACAATACCAATAGATTTCCTTAACTTTCCCACAAACTTGTTTCCGAAGGGTCATGCATTCAGGACCATGGCGCACCTCTGAAAACCGCCCGCCGCGGGCACCAAAGATATCCAAAGACTCTAAAAAGTTGGGAATCATATATATAAGACATTTTGAACATGTCTAAGCAAGAATCAGATTTTTATACAGATTTCCCGAAAAGTTATGAATCTCCAAAAAGTGGTCATGTGAAAAAGTGATTTTTTCATGCCCTGAGGGCAAATATTGAGATATTGTTTTCATATTCTCAGGATCATCTGGACTCATGATGACGATCATTTTGAAGCCTTGAACCATTCTCTAGCTTGCCTAGGAGCCGATATCTTAATTTTTGGCATCGATATTGCAGCAAGGCTGCAGCCAATGTGCGACTGAGCAGCAAGTTCAAATTTTTATTCTGGATAGACCTCGGTCCTATCTCCAACTTCAGAAAGTTTGACAAGCTGGAAAAATTCTGTATAAGAATAACGCCTGTTTGAAAAAGTGAAATTCGATTGCGTCATCACTACGCAATCCGTTATGGTGCACGTGATGACGCAATACTCACATCGTATTCTTCGATGGGTTTGATATATAGCGCTACAACATCTCACTTGCTAAGTCAACTGCAGAAAAAATTATATGAAAAATTCAAATCGTATGAATACTTTCCGGCGCTACTGTATATGCCGTACAGCGAAAAATAAAGTGTTGATTTTAAGATATTCCTATGGGTAACTTTTTACGTAGAGTCCGAAAATCGACCTTAGAAAGCCGTATCTCTGACCCCTCGTTTTCTGTAGCACGCCTCAACGTCGAGGTCGGTTTTGCTAACTTTTGAACGGATCATCCAAACCCCATACATAGCTAGTAATTCTGAAAGATCTCGACGAGATAAGCATTTTTACTGTTGGAAGTAAAATGCTAGCTCATCTGAGAAAAATATTATGACCAGTTGAATTCTCAAAATTCTCACCCTGAAACTTTTTTTCGCGAATGTACAAATTAAATGAACTTATTTGATTCCCCGTTAAAAGTTACCCCTAAGTGCAAAATTTCACCAAAAAAACTGTGTCGAAAAGTGGTTTCCCGAATAAAGGAAGAAGCCGGTGTGGTTATTTTCGCCCATTTTTATGCAGTTTCCTGCTTAACCTTCATGAGTTACGATCAGTTCTCAACTTTTTTCGACGTTTCTACACTTGGGAAGAAATATGAGCCTAAAAAACTCCGAGTTTTGAGAATTTCTGAAAACTCGATTTTCTCAACTTCGACGCAAACGAATAAAATACGATTTAGAGTACAGTTTTGCATAAATAGTCGATATTTTGCTCGTTTCATGTGTTTCCGTAAAAATTTCATCGGATGGGGTTGAATAAAAGGAGTATTTATCGTTTTCAATTTTTTTGGATTTCAAGGCTCAGATTTTCGATATTTTTTTCAATTTACGTTTAGCTGTTATTTATGCGCTGATTTAGAGTAAGTGAGATGGGTATAGTTTAAACAACCACAACACAGATCAAAATACTTTCAAAAGTTGTCAAATGATCGATTTGAATATTTTTCCCACCGCCGACATTGCATTTTCAGATGAATAGCATTTAGAATTAGTCTCAGTAGGACTGCTTCTATGTTAATTTTCCGACTCCTGTTGGTACGTTCTGCAAGATATAATGGGCAGTATTGGGATGTGATTTGAAAATGAGATGTTATAAATGCATAAAAATGGGAAATGTCGATGTTGAGAAAATCGAGTATTCAGAAATTCTCAAAACTCGGAGTTTTTTAGGCTCATATTTCTTCCCAAGTGTAGAATCGTCGAAAAAAGTTGAGAACTGATCGTAACTCATGAAGGTTCCGCAGGAAACTGCGTAAAAATGGGCGAAAATAACCACACCGACTTCTTCCTTTATTCGGGAAACCATTTTTCGACACAGTTTTTTTGGTGAAATTTTGCACTTAGGGGTAACTTTTAACGGGGAATCAACCAAGTTAATTTAATTTGTACATTCGCGAAAAAAAGTTTCAGGGTGAGAATTTTGAGAATTCAACTGGTCATAATATTTTTCTCAGATGAGCTAGCATTTTACTTCCAACAGTAAAAATGCTTATCTCGTCGAGATCTTTCAGAATTACTAGCTATGTATGGGGTTTGGATGATCCGTTCAAAAGTTAGCAAAACCGACCTCGACGTTGAGGCGTGCTACAGAAAACGAGGGGTCAGAGATACGGCTTTCTAAGGTCGATTTTCGGACTCTACGTGAAAAGTTACCCCTAGGAACATCTTAAAATCAACACTTTATTTTTCGCTGTACGGTCTCTGGTCAGTTCTCTCAGATAGTCACTCATAAATAACTCGAAAAATCGCTAACCATCGGTTCCTCTGTGCTGCTCAGCAGCTGCCGAGAGCGCGTAGACTCTGCGAATTTCGAAATTAAATTTGACACCTTGTAGATTTCAAAATTTCCAAGAGTTGCATGCAAATTTCGAAATTGGAACCCCCGCGGAGGTTTCCACATTTCGAAATTACGAGAGGTATTATTTTCTGAAAATGAAAATTCGTCTCACTTTATTCGCATCGTCGGATGACTGGTGCGGCATTTGACAACGTTCCTCGCGCTGCAATTTATTATGTTTAACTTTCAGGTATCAATCTAATTATGAGCATAATTAGCATCTTAATGGATTGTATGATGTAACTTTCTTTATTTATCGAACTTTCGAAGGCTCGAGCGGTGAAAGAAGAGAGTGACCCCTCAGTATGTGTCAATTATGAAACTTACCGATGAATAAGAGGTGCTTGATCTACTTCCGTCGCCTCATCGTGTCCACTCTTATGCACTCCATACACTGCCCGAGGCCACTCCAGAATTATCGATCTTACAATTTACATATTTAAAGCGATACATATAAAGTTATCTTATTGGATTTATTTGCCATTTCGTGTAGGTTTAGTTGCGCTATATAGACTACGATCGGATAATCTATTCATCTTACACATTCCAGGAAAAAAATTTTCCTGGAGGACGGCACATACCCTTTCAAGATATCTCCGATCAACGTTCGATGCTCTGCGTGATCTTCCGTATCAGTTTGCAATTGGAGAACTTGTTGATAGAGATTAGCGAATCTGAATTAGTTTGTCCATACTTTATTATTTGTTTTGTTGGTATTTAAAATCCGTCAGGTTAGGGAAATTTGCCCATGTTCGTTATTTCACAATCTATGGGGGCTGGACTTGTGACGTCACATGAATATGAACGGGCCCTTCGTCAAGATGTACATTTTCGCGGTACAATCGAATACTCGTTCACTGTCGCATGGTCACGGTGAATTTTCTGCTGTGTAACTTTTGAAAAGGTTGAACTAGCCTGCAAATATTATGCGATGATTTTTCCATGAACAAACTCCTTTTTTGACAAGCTGAGATTCATCATTCATAATGTGCTGCCTTATCAGCCTCGCCTTTCTTAGTATTCTAATAGGCGCACCCTTAACGTTTTCCTCTGCACAAAGCACGAATTCGTGCTTATCTATTCGAACATTCCCCATATATGAGTCCCTCAGTCAAATTTGAAAGATGATGAGAAAGCGTAGTCAGGGTCACCAGATAACATTGTGGCGCCTGATCCTAGCATCATGTTATTGAATAGACTACCCCATCTTATCTTCCCGGTTTAACGCAGTCACCAGAATTCCTCATCGCCCCAATATTATCACAGCATCTGTGTATGTGAAAACACATTCTTTCAGGAAGTGGACCTTCTAGTTGATATGAGTGACTGGTATCAATCGCTATACTGATGTTCTTCCTCTCTTCATCTACCAACTCTTATCTGCTGACTGGCAATAACACTCGTCCTATAGGTACGAGAAACAAGGCATATGACTGAAAAGGTAAATTCGAAAAATGAAAATAGCTACGATAAACCATCCACATATTTTTGTGTCTGTCTGCACACGTTATTGCGAAACAGTTGAGTTTACAGACGTGACGTAACAGCCCCAACGCCCATCTATCATAGTTCGATTACGGTGTACAGTTAAGCTACATTTTTCCCAGATCATGAAGGCCTCCCTCCATCCGCTATACATATATGATAGCATACCGAATTGCGTGAACGTTTCAAAACGCTTTGATGTCATGCGCTTTAGTGTCACGCGCGGCTTTTGTTATGTCAGTCTGGGTAATATCTGTGATGATAAAACGTGCATAATCTTTCCTCGCTTCCACCTCTCATCTTGACGTGATATCTCTCTTCAATGTGGGTGAAGATCGTAGAGCCCTAATCAGTGAAAAGCGGCGAAACGCGACGCGTCGCGTTACACCATACATCGTAATGCACGAAGCAGCTCGAAATTTTAGTTAACGTATACTGAAATCACCACCTGAGTTTTCAGCTACATTGGTTTTTCGTTGCGAACAATTTTAATAAATAGAAAAAAAATGAATTGAAAAAGCTAACTCAGCCATGACTCCATCATCGTCAATTCTCCTTGGATCGATCACCAATGAGGAACTGTGATCGTCGATTGCTTCCGGCATTGTACAGTACACTTACTGTCTCTGTTTTCTGATAAATTGCTCCTTTCTAGCCATAATATCATTCAATGCGAATCTATACTGCTCCAAACCGGACTGTCTCACTTCACGTTTCACGGATGGAGAATCAATCTGGCCATTCATTTTCTGAACAAAAACGTATTTGTGATTTTTTTGAAAATTATAAGTTTGAAGTGGTTTGAAGTTTGTCAGTACCTCAGCGAGTAGATCGTGTAATCGACGTTTTTGTCCTCTCGCACTTGAGGGTTGTTGATCTGAAGCCACCAAGGAGGTCATGGAACTGAAAAGCGCTGATGCAGGGAGTATTACAGGACAACTTAGATAGGACAGAATCTATGTACGGTAACATAGACGGCTGCATCAGACCATACTACGCCTTATCATAGCTTTTCACTTCCCACTTCTCTCTCCTCAACACGCCTCTGCTCGCATCAGCGCAAGTTGACTGATAACGACAGTCACTTCATGTATGAGCATAGAATAGTGCGATGCTAGTATACGCGATAGGCCAGCAAAGGTCACGATGCGGGGACAGGCTAGTACGATAACACTCGAGAACAGTGCGAACAGGTATCGGACAAATGGATCGGCCTACAAGGAGTCGACTGGGGATTGCATCAACAACACCAGTCAATTCAATTCAATTCAATTCAATTTTTATTCCGCCGTGGGGTAGCATTCAATATATTACGGTGGAATGGTGTCAAAAAACGGAGGTCCGTCGATTTAGTCGAATCGGGTTTGCTTGCAGCAAGGGTATAATGGGAGGGGGGGGGGGAGTCGATGCGTGTCTTACACCAAGACTGATGCGACAAAAATGAAGAAAACGAAATTTCTCATTATTAAAAGATAAAAAATGCTAATTTCAAAAGTACATTCTTGATAAAAAGTAATTTCAAAAGTAAAATGTGAAAGTGTACGGTAGCGTATATTGGAGAGCCAACTATGTATGACTTATCAGTTTACCCCACCGCCAAATACATTTTTCGAAATGATATGGCGTTGTTTGCCCTACCATATATTTTTTTCCAGTGAGAACATTCTAGAAATAAATATTTTTTGCTGGTCTGATAATAAAAATAGTTTCACTAAGTGTAGGAAGAGTATACAAGTGATTATTAAACTGTATATTATCATCATGCACGTGCATTAATTTCATGAAATTTCGAAAATCTTCATTCACCGAAGCAAATTAATAAATACCCGACATCTGTAAACTTGGCACAGCAATATTTGGACAATTGCTCAGCAACTTTGATTATGACTAGGATATTTCTCAATAAATCAATTGCACAACAAGATCAGTAAGGCTAGATTAGATATTACGTTATGGCATCGTTCTATTTCCACATATATTCGAAATGGAATTCAGTTCGGGCCTGTGATATCGCTCCACCACGAGTTCACATCAGGGGATTGGTCGATGACTTTCCACTCCAGAGGCGACGTTCCCGATGAGGGTGCTGGATCGACGCTGATCGATGATAGAGAGGCTGCTGCGAGGTCTGAAATCAGAGGGCATAACATTACGGTATATCAGAATTATTTGACCCTGCTTATCTGTGTTGATATTTCAAAATTATTCATGTGCAGTATGCATACCCTCGCCTTGCCATTACAATAACGCCATGTTTCGAAAAATGAGAATGTTCTTCGTAACGCCTATCTGTTATCAGTCAACTCTTTCTGTCAACGACAGAAAAGGGAGATTTGGACTATTGAGGTAATAGAGGAGGGAAGGAGGAGTGATGAGAGAGGGGAGCGATAAACCTGGCCGAAGAGGAATAGACGAGAAGGGAAAAGAGATAAGGCCATCTTCCTCTTTGGGCCAATAGTTGAGCGACGTTTGAGAGTGATAAGGGGTGCTGATGAAACAGCGAATTGATCGATATTTCAGGAACTTATTCAATCCCTCAGTCATTCCTCACCGAGAGTGTTGTTGTTCGCCATGAGCTGGTGGTCGTAGGAGTGACGACGATCGTACGGAGAAGAGTCTTCGTCTGCAATATTTGTTTTAAAAAGTATCGTAGAAGATATCTAGAAACTGACTCACTGCAACAGAACTACACGATTCTACACGCAGCGCTGCACTACTAATTGTGCGCTGTACGATGAGTTCGTGATTCAGGAAAATAGACACAAGTAACAAGGGATACTGCGCAGTTTTACACTAACTAAATAGTTGTAAACAGATAGGATTCGTAGGATTAGAGCATGCATTCTATTTCTGAATGCTTACTGGGATGCACTAGGTAAGACTTCGCAAGTAATGACTTTCATTCTACGTGATTTTCTACCGTTCCGATAGGCAATAGAGCACGTAGAATGAATAGGTTCATTTCGTGCCAATCCATAAGAGTTCACAAACCGCTCTCCTCCAGCTCGGGCAGTTCGCATGTCTTGATCTGGAAGTTCCTCATTGCCGTTCTTCGATCTCTGGCCGATAGATTCGGATTGGAGCTGTTGTTGTTGTTGGAAGTCGCGTGAGCGGAGTTGTTGTTCCCTCGATCCTCCGATCGACGCTTACCTACTCCCAGCATGAACTTCTTCGCTTCCTGAAAATCTCGAATTGGTTTCACACTTTATTCGAATATGTGCAATGGCACGCTTTTGATAATTTCTGTGACATTTTTGCTATGAAAGAAAAAAAGAACAGCAAAATTCTTCATAATTGTCTCGCAGGAACTATTGGGATTGAAATGTATTTTTTTGAGAAAATTCAGGTGGTTCACACTTTGTTTCAATCTGAATCTTACCATGGTTGGATGCTTTCAAATCACGAGATGTTCAACCACGCCTAGAGGAATTGCACAATGCAAAACGGAAATGGCTGAATCACTCGCATCAAGTACACGTCACAGATAACCCGCATCATCATGACTTGACCTGGATGTCGCACCCCTTCTGTCAGAAGATTAATTCCTTTTCTACTGCGTTCCACACCCGGTCACCCTGATGACCTGTCTTTTGCTCATATTTTCACGAATACTTGTGCTGTAGAAGATCCGGGATGCCTCTTGTAACTTTATTTTAATAAATATTTTAGTATTTCCCCCACCCCGACCAGCTCCGGGATGCTACTCCGTCGACCCACTCGACTGTTGCGACGAATCTCTGCTGCACCGCCTGGAATATTTCACTTGGAATAGAGAATTTTTTTCGCATTTGTCGTGCGCCGACGAGGGATAGCTTCGCAAGAAATGACTCTTCTTTCTCTGTAACCTTTAGCAGATCATACGGTGAAAGAGAATTGAGAATGAAGAGAGTCATCACTGAAAAAGCCATTTCTCAGTTTTCGCATTTCTTCTTAAATTAAAAACATACAATTACTCACCCTCATCGTCCGATGATTCCATCGACTGCGTTCGATTTACAGCAGACAGAAGTGAGCTGTTAATTAACAATTATGAATTTATTTTCAGAATTAACGAACGATGAAAATGTCTAAATTTATTACCATTGTGAAACACTGCTCATAAATAAGAGTACAATCTCGCTGATGCACTACAGAATTGCAATTAACATCATTTCCACTCCATCTTAATACTCCTTTGCAAGAATGGAGCGAGATATTCACCTCGACTGTCCATCTGGCGACGCTCGACTGATCGTCGTTGACGAAGTCGCCTTCGGAATCCCGACCGTCGATGCACGATGGATGGCCAGAGTGGGACCGAGAAGCGTGGGCTCGGGCACGGAGGAGGCCTGGATTATTCGTTCTTACTTTGACAACTTAAACAAAGAAAAATCCTACAATTTTCTATCCAATTTGTTACATTTTTCCTCGATTTGGCTTCTAAATGGTCATGAATTGCAAATCCCTCACCGTTCCCTTCTGCTTCCCCTTGATCCTCTTGAGGCACGACTCTAGCCACGTCCGAATTGTGTACTTGGCGACCTGAAATTAATTTTAGGATATATCATAAAAGAATTTCCGACCTCCTCCTCGATTAGGTACTCCAACTCCTCCCTGTGCAGCAGTTCTTCGAGCTGCAGACTCTTCCGAATGTCCACGGAGCGGTAGGAGAGCATGCTGCAAGGTTGAAATTGCAGTAATTTCTCATCTACTCGTCTACTTTTAATCCTACCCTCGCTTTGCTGAACGAATTCTAGTATGGAAAACAGAACGAAAATTAGAGATGTTTTCTTCATTATGCATGCTGTTTCACCGATTTAAATCAGCGAGGGATAAAAGAGAATAAAATGAGTCATTTCTTGCGAAGCCAGCGTAAATATTACTTGAGAACGTCGTGGAAGCTGACGTCCTCTCCATTGTGCAGTCTGGCCATCTCGTGGCACATGTGCTTGAAGAGCAGTCTGTCTTTATGGGGATCAACCTGAATCAGGATTTGGCCTACTGTATCATCTCAAAAATAACCTCAAGACGTCCTTTCAGCAGCCGCAGGAGAAATTTGACTCGCCGAATGGGAATGGATCGCTGAAAAGAAGATATCAGGTTTCACTATTTGTTTCGGAGGATACAGTGAGAAAATAACGAACTTTCTGCTCTCGATCGACGATATTCCATACTTGCTGGAAGTTTCGAATGTCTGCGTACGAGAGGAGCGCGTCCTCCTCCGAGGAATAGAACAGAGAGAAGTTCTCCATAATTATAGCTGAAAAACAATTCAATTTATTTCACGCACAACCTTAATTTCTCGTCCATCGCATTCACCGAATTCTAATTGCTTCATGTGAACCCAATGAATGAAAGAAGGAGAGAGAAAAGAAAAAGTGAAGAGACATCTTAAAATTTTGCGAGCTCACCGACAAGCAGATTCAGCACAATGTAGGTGATGATCAGGTAGAAGGAGCAGAAGTAGACGATAGCACCTGAATAGTCAGGATTTTCCATCTTATTGGATTCACATCAATGAGCTGATGGTAAAGAGAAAGAGTTTTGAACTATTAAAACGGAGATAAATATAGTTTTTTCTTGTTCTTGAAAGTTTAATCAGACCGAAATAATTGCCACAGTCCGTCTGCCAGTAGTTGACGCCCTCGGTCCAGAAGCAGAACGGAGGAGAACGCTTAATTAGTAAATTTTATGATTGGTTTTTTTTCGGATACAGTTCGCCCATCAAATTGAGGTCAGTCGACCGATGACTCAGTTGAAAGAGCTGCAAAACATATGCAAAACTTGATTCTGCGTGTTTTCGGGATGCGAGCAATTACTGTTTTTTCATGTTGTTTGTCATAGGATATTTCGAGCCATTAAATGCAAACGAAAGCATCTCAGTAGAATAACTCGTGAAGCACAACTGAAACTGGAACATTTTCGGATATTTGAGTCGTTCAAAAATCAGAAAATATCAGATTCCCACCATGCAATCGTGCATGATGTCATTCCAGTCCTCTCCTGTGACACTCCTGAAGAGAACGACGAGGGCCTGACGACCATTTCGGAAGTTGACGTGCCTCAAGAGGGGTTGGATATAACTCTCTTCATTCTGCGGTAGCACTCGTCGATCAGGTGAAAGAGCACGGCAAAATTTTTAAAAAAAGTAATTTCTTGCCTTCCCTAGTCACAAGTTGCGTTCACAATTCGGGTCGAGGGGGGGTGGTCTTCATTTTGCGCAATATCTAGACCGCTCAAGTGTCGAGAGAGTGAACAATAAGTTGCGAAACCATCCCTAGATTCTAGTCTGCATTTCCTGCCTAGGTGAATGCGGGAATGCGCGAGATGACATATTACTCATTTCGTAAGAGGAAACGCGAAAGACATGAAGAAGCGCTTCGCTCAGCATAGATCAGTGCCATAACTGTGACTCATGTGACCCTTATCGCGACCACGAATGTGGGATGCAATGAAGAAGGAAACATGAAGGGATTGTTTACTCAACGACGAATTTCCCCGTGATCATCGTTGCAACTGTAGTCTCGAGGGAGAAACAATTGAATCGATTGGAACAAAGTCGAATCACTGTGTCATTACGCCTTGGTTAATTTTTCTTTCAGAAAATTTATTTGTTTTATTTTACAAAAGGAACCCTAAAGACATTGCCAAAATCACAAATTCAAAGTAATCGAATGGAAGGTGAAACTTACTTGGACACCGCCTGTCCGTACTTGACCATCCCGAAGAGAATCACGCCCGTGTTTGCGTAGAATAACACCTAAGCAATTTTTTTACGTGTGTTAATTAACGACTCTAATTAGTATCAATTCCATGAAAACATGAGAATACTTACCAGCAAGAACATGGCGGCGATAATGAAGAGCGAGCGGACCATCGACATCAAGACCGTGAGCATAAGCATTTTTAGAGTGCTCTTCCGACCTGTAATAATTATCTTTTATTAATGATGTGCTCCTTCTAGTGATGGCTTCATACACTCTTCATGATGCGCAGAATGAAGAGATGCATTTCTTGATTCCGTCCCTATCATCAACCTCTTTCGAGGGAAAAAAAGAGCATTGGATTCATCAAAAGAACTGGAAACAAACCGGCAATGGTGAAGAATCGGAGGATGACTACGAGGTATCCGAAGGTGTACGTGAATCGACGCCACTCCCTCGATTTGAAATTCGTAGTGAAGTCCACCGGCACTAAAAACTCACTTTTCGAAAGGCTTGCAAGATAATAATGAAGAGAGCTACTTCTCGCGAAGTCATAATTAGACGTCTTATTTCAGAGCCATTTCCTTCAGATTCTATGTCTCGCGAATGTTGGAAACGTAAGTCTTTGGATTATTGAGTGCGAGAACATTTTGTAGTAGCTGGAATCATAATTCTCACCTTTAAGCACAAAGTGGAGCAGGATCCAAGCGAGTCCCAACAGTGTGATCAGGCAGTCTCCCCGATTTCTCCTCGACTGCCAAAATCCATTCGGAGTGAAAGCAACGGCCTTCAGAATTATCTGAATTTACTTTTCGTCGTTCGTTCTAATTCTCCTACTTTGCCCAGTTGAGTTTCAGGTATATCATTTATCTGGATCCTGTAGAAAATCACGATGTTGTGAAAACTCATCGTGGAAAACTAAAATAAAATAAAAACAGCCCACCTCAATGGTGAATAGAACGCAGCAGACTGCCGAAAGAGCGGTGAGAATGAAGAGAAGACGACCACTGAAGAGAATTTTGATGAAATAAACATTTTAATTTTTATTAAATAATATTTTTAATGATTTTTAAAAATAAATAAATATGAACAATTCTCTGACCGCTGCTTCTCCTCCTCGAGTGACCACGGAACGAAGAGAGTGATCGAGTTGACTATAACGAGAAAGAAGAAGGCCTGAAATCACACTGAGTAAGCTAGAAAATTTAGGGAATTTGTGGCTGTATCGTTGTGTTTCAGCGATGACATTTCACTGGATTCGGAATCAATATGCGATTTGAGTAGAGGACATGTCAAAAAAATTATCATATAATTTATGGAATAGCTATTGTAGTGATGCGTACCTGCTTGAACGACTTGCCCAGTGTGAGTTCGTAGAGCCTCGATCGAATTTTGGCGGATTCGGAAGGTTTGGGAGGAACGTGAAGGGGCTGCGCCATCTTGAGACGCGCCTGAACAAATTATTTTAAAATTCATTATTTAAATAATTAATTTAAATCACCTTTAGATCATGCCATCGTCGCTGGTCAACCGTGAGCAGCGCAGTTCCCTGGAATTAGAATTTTGATGAGCTTTTGAAATCAACTCTCGAATTAAACCTGGACCATCTCGGATATGTTTCGAGAACATTATGTATCTCAATCCCTTCGATAGTGGATGATTAAGCAACGGAATCAAAGTAAAAAAAAACAATAAACAAAAAAATCTATCAAAATAAAATAAAGATCACCCTGTTCTCGGTGTAATTGGCGATGACGACGCCTACAAAGAGCGTCAGCCCGATCATGCAACCCATGAAGACGTAGACGTGCAGGTAGAGAACCGCCCACTGCAAGGGAAGAGGGGGATGAGGAGGTATTCGAGATTTGTTGAGTGGTCAGGGATCATTCTACTTTATGGAGTGCTGCAATGTGAAGTTTGTTGGTGAATGAGGAAACCATTCGATGGTACGTGGCGCAATGCAGAGCTGCATTGGTCAATGAATAGCCTTAGTTTGTGACCTACAGTGATTAATGCTGAAGCACGAGGAAATCTTTGAACTCTTATCTAGAAAAGGCTCACATCCTAAAGGGATTGTATTATATTTCGAAAATGAAGCAGGATACGCACGGGTCCCTGTCGCAGGTAGAGTATGTCTCTGACGACGTTCCATCCCTTGTAGGAGAGGGTCTCGAAGAGGGCGAGCATCGCGAAGCCGATGTGGTCGAAGTTAAAGTTGCGCGGATTAACCCTGCACGAAGGAATCGATTTGAATCATTGCAATTGATCTGCTTTAGTAAAGAAATAACGATCATTTTCGTGCCAATGATAAGGAAAAATTTCATAACATATATTTTACTGCTCATATCAGTTCCATTCACTCGTCAGTTCTCAATGAATGCATTTCTCTAACCGGATGGATTGCCCAGGTCCTTATCACTTCTAGCTGTTCAATTCCTAAGGTTCTCTTTAAAGTTCACAATAGTCACCCTCACTACACGTTGAGGCGTGTATTTCGTCGATTTGTACAAGTTTCGAAACTTTAGAAGTTCCATAGCTGTTTTCCACCTACAAAGTTCGCAAAGGATTGGACTCTCTCACCAAACTCTCGGTACGAGAATCTTGGGATGCTCTTGATCGTCATTCTTCCCGTGCACTTCCATCCGAGTCACGAAGAGACGCTGCTCGAAGACACCCGTGCAGTTGTCCTGAGGTCAGAGGTCAAAGATTAGAAATCAGCGATTAGAAATCATAATCAGATGTAGACAGTAACAGTTAGAATTGTGTTTCAGATAGATCTAAAGAGACTTCGCATTGGAAAATGCATCTATTTCTCCCTTTCAAATTTCGATCACAAAGATTCAATCGATAAGCGACGAATTTGGATACGAGGTACTATAGATTTCTCATCACTATATTGTGCATCAAAACAATAATTTACTATGTTAAAAGAACGTTTAAAATACATCCCCAATCGCAGATCCAAGAGATTCGAGATATGTTTTCATGGTATGTTTCAGACTCGCTTCAAGTTCTTCGACTCATGTCTCTTTTGCTCTTGCCCTATTTGCCTTCCTTGCAAAAATATAAAGATCAAAGATAATTCTTACTCTCTGCGTGATGTTGGGGTCATTGCACGCGGCGAGTTTCCCTCCAGCGATCTGCACTCCGAATGAGGCGAAGATGAACATGAGCACAACCAGAAGAATTGTGACCTGCCAATTAATTTTATTGGTTTTACTTTGTATTGTTCTAAGAGTTAAGCATGGTCGTTATCTAAAGGAGCAGCGAAGTTGACTCGCATCTTTCTGCGCTGTCCCTCATCGGTCTAACAGGTTAGAGAGTACGCGGCATGAGGAGAGTCATTTGCCATCGCTACGATGGAACAGCGTGATCGGGAGTGTCTACTCGCTCACCAACAGGATCTCCTTGAATCCCCTGCACAACTCGACGACGACTCTTCTGATGTGAGGGACGAGAGTGTAGATGCGCAGAGGACGCATCGCACGGAAGATCATCAGCAACTGAGAGAGGGAGGGGATTAGAGAGAGGGCCACGAGTTACGGTAGGAGGAAGTTCTACAGCTCAGTTTACTATTGAACTGCCTGATGTCAGTCCAAAATATAAAGATATGAAGATAAAAATATGTAAAATATGAAAATAAAGAAATAAAATATGGTATTAGGGTGTCCGGAAATTTTTAAGAATGGTCATGTAAAAACTTAGTGCATTTTCGATATGCTGGATTTCACAACTCTATTTGTAAACACTATATTGAGGAATCGATTAATGCTAAATGGTCAGGAATTGAATCAGCATTCCGGTTGCACAATTGATTTTAGTGATGTGATCAGGCGAAAATACGGATTTAAGAATTTCAGTAAATGCTCTGTCATACACAGTTTTCGACGGATAATTCTGGCCATCGCTGTGGACTAAAAGGGGATTATGCACAATAATTACGAGGGGAGATTTCAATTGGCAAACGCCGATGACAATTCTGAGGCAACCCCGAAACAGAAATTCACTCATGTTTGGACATTATCTCTGACTTCTTCGTCCTCTATACAGAGAGATAATTTCAAATGCCGTTGCGACCAATCCCAATATGTTCTCTACTCAACAGCAAGGGGTGGTCATCGGAGTCCCTATCGTGCTCGTGCACGAGGGTAAAATACATATTCTATGGGAAATGCGCACTACCGAAATCAAATTGTGTTCATTAATTTGTGATTGCTCATTAGATATACATGATTTCAACACTTCCAAACGTAGTACACTTACTTATGCTTATGTGGAATACGGTTGAAATTTGAACTCTGTTGTCCCATTGACATATACAATTTTCAAAATGAGGGTATAAAATCGACTTTTCGGCATATTGCATCATCATATGTTAATAGTGTTGATCAATCAACATGACAAAAATTATTTCTCAACTACCTTCATGCATTACTACCACGAAGCTATACTTATCGCTCCCCATTCGTGAAAAAATTAAAGAGCAAAAAAATTCTTAAAATTTTCCGGACACCCTGATATAAAATATGGATATAAAGAGGATTGGGGGACGGGGAGAGGCATAGTGCGATCAGAACAGTTCTTCAACTAATATTATTTGTTCATTTCTCGAAATTTCAAATTACCAGGATTGACCTGAATTATGTTTCACTCAATATTTGAATTTTGGGATCATTTCCTTTTTCTAATAGTTGAAAGGAATTTAGTCAAAAAAATATTGACCCCCAAACACTCTTTTGCCACAGAGACATACAAAATAATAAACCTGCGCGGGGCTGTTGATCTCCACGTGTCGTGGCATCCACGCGAGATACACGAGTGACGTCACGTAGATGAAGATGGTCATGATGCCACCGACGTCCCGAACCACCGCCTGGAATGGTGCCCATTCTGGAACCAGGTACCAGCACTTGCACGTGTAATCTTGGTTTTAGCAATTATTGTCAGAGAGCAGGTTCGACGGAAAATTTATCGTGAGGGAAGCAAATGGTTCACATGTGTGACTTTACCTTTGGAGTGAAGAACATTCCGTCGGCGAGAATCTTTAACAGCAACTCGAATGTCATCGCGAGCACGAAGAAGTAGTCGGCGATCTGTTTTTGAAAGCTTATTTAATTTCAAATATCAAAGCTTTTCATGAAAATATTTACATACTTATGGTCTCATAAGATTGAATCGACGAGCAACAATCACCTGTAGATAGACATTGTTGAATATGAGGTTCTCGCCAGTGGTTGGCCAGGGCGACTCGAATAGCATGGAGCAGCACGAGAGTGACGTCATGATGACCATCGTCCAGTCGAGGTACGTCATCAGACCGAATAACTCACTGAAAACAAGCCTGAGTTGGACTGATCTTTTTCAGGTTCGTTATTGTTTGAAGCATAAATTATAGCTCCATTTGAAATGTAGGATGAGTTTCAGCCGCATCTTTTGAAACGTTGGCGATGGTTTGTTTCGATTGTTGCACAACTTTCTGTCGAAAAATAAATAAGAAGAGTAACTGACTGCAGCTGTTTGTACTTGATCTGGATGGCCTTGCCCGTGGTGGGATCAGTGCGAGTCGGAGTGTACTTCGCGTAGACGATCGCCCTGTAAAGAAGATTGAGTAGATAATTCAACATTGGTATTTGATCTTTCATCGTTTATAAAACATCATTTATAAAACAGCTTGCACGATTGCCACGTGAGAATGACTCTATTTCGTTGGATGTAATGTATGAGCGTATCATGGGAAGTAAGCGACCTCTTGTTTTCCGTGTTTACAATCCTGTGAAATGTGTTTCAATCGCCTCATTTTGATCTTGGAAAATTGCTTTCGCTGGTGGTGATTCTATTTGTATTTTTAAAGCAAAACAACAAAACAAATAATTTTAAAGATATTTGTTTTGTTGTTTTGCTGCTATTGCTTGAAATATCTGTCACCTGCAGAACTGCCTCAGCCTGCTCTCCCTTCCCACTGCGAAGAGAGGTCGATCGAACATCGGATGGTTCTCCCGCATCTCCTCCTCGATTCGATTCCTAAAATCGATAATTCAAGTTTATTAAATAAGAAGTAATAATAACCTGGTAATTTCCGCGTGCGCCCGCTTCTGTTGAATGGCCTGAAAGAAGTCTCTTCAAACGATTCCAACCAAACACCATCCCAAAAACTCGAAATCTAAGTGTTTTGGAGCCACTTGAGAGCTGACTGATAAATCTAATATCAGCTAGAATCGCATTATTCCTCACAATATAATAGAGTAAGAGAGCAAAGATCAGTCTCCAATCTGACCTTGATATCAATGTCTCCTTCCTTCCTCTCCTTCGGCGCTACATCATCGTTGCGACAATCGCCGTTTTCCTGTATTTTTCGAGTTAAGAAATTCTTGTCATATTGTTTTTTTCAGTTTAAAGAAGCTCAGAATGATCGTGATGAACGCTTATTGTTTCAGAGGCAATATGCGGAATGAAGATAAGCTGAGTTTGGGGAAGAAGGTTGTCTACCTTGAGTGATTCCAGTATGTGCTTGCCCTTGAGACTCGAAACGAGGCCGCGGTTGCGAGAACGACTGAATCATTTAATATTTTACCATCGATTCTATTGAAATCTGCTGATTAGAAAGAAATTTAATATGATGTCTACACTATTGATTCAGAATAACTAAATTGGAAAACTCACTGCGTTCCTCCCTTGAGTGTTCCCGATCGAGCGAACTGAGCGATGAACTGCGTAGAGTCGGAGAGAAGAGCACGGGAACGATTGGAATCACTCAATGTGGGGAAATATTTAATGTGAAATTAGCAGAGACAACGTTGAAATTCATGGCCTCTCGTTTCAGTTCTGTTTTATTTTTTTTCTCCAGAGAAGGGCGACACGATCAAATTCCTGTCGAACGCTCTCCAGATACGGGCTGAGTGAAACTCAAATCATCTGCTCACACTCAAAAGCAATCTGGTTCCGATATTCGACGATCGTAGTGATTTTTTTTCACCACGAGTCAAACAGAAATCAGATCCCTTTCAGTCACATTCAAGATAAGAGCATCGTGAAACTCACTCAATCAGATTCGAGATGATGTTCTTCGACGACAGTTGCCCCACGTGTCGGATGCGCATCTCGTTCTGAGATTGGTTTTGATCTTTAGATTTGTCGACTTAATTTTTTTTGATAAAGAATTTTGTTGATAAGTTAACCTGCTTTCTCGAGATCGTGCCACGCCGTAGCAGGAGTCGACCCGTGTCTCGCACTCCTAACAGCATTTGAAATCACTTTTTTCGTAGCAGAATTTCGCTAATTCTATGCTCTGGAGCATACCATCTTTCATGCAAACAATACTATTCACAAGCCCAATTCTCTTCTTTGGTAGAACTATTGATGCAACAACTGGCATCCGGTTTGGCATAAGATGCATCTCTCTTTTCTCCAATGATTCAAGCCCGCGTCTTTCCAGTTGCAAACTCGCTCACCCGATTCCTCGACGAAGGTGGCCTCGTCATCTTCGGCGAAGCATCGAGTAAACGAGTGGCGGATTTTCGGGCAGGGAAAATCGCCAGTCATTCGCTGAATTCAGAGCCGCCTTCATCTTTTTAAGGAGATATAATTCTATTTGTGATATAATTGTGCCAAGCTTACGCCAATTTCAACAATGTTTTCTAAATCAATGTATTATGAGAAATGTAGACCTTGAACGAGATCATCTGCGGCCGCGTCGGGAAGTGATCGAAGATGCGCAGTCGCCAGGGAAGAGTCGTGCGCACAGTGTTCTGATAAATTGGTTCATCTTTTGTTCCTGAACCCCCACATCAGCCACGATAGGATACTGCAGTTTGAACAATAATTTCTATATTAAGCATTCTTCAATTTTCAGACGTAATCACATTAGCGTTTTAGCTAGGCCATTTGATCGTGAACGATTCAGATATTTCCGATGTGCTAAATTCAAAGCATTGAGAGTCATCCCACCTGCTCCCTCGCTTTCAGCTGCTTGATCTTCTTCAGCTCTTCGTCCATCTCCAAGTTGTCGAGAATGACGGCGACGAAGAGCGACAACACGATCTACGAATTATGATTTAAATTATTATTTATTTATGTTTTTATTGGACCATGCAAGAAGAAGCTAATGTGCACCCTTGAATTGTTCCCATTTTCATTCATTCGTGAAGCTCAATCGAACTCAACCAATATTTGAAAAGTCAGACCACATTTTCATCCATTCCAAACATGGACTCACCAGAGTCACCAACAGATGGTATCCGACGAAGTAAATGGCGACGAAGGGAACGAACGTCTCGTTAGTAGTCCTGCAAGTTTGTTTAATTATTTAAAATATAAATATTAATCCAAGGTAAACGGTTAACGATTCGAGAGTAAATGTGTTTCATAGGCATTGTTTATGTTTTGCCTGCTTGTTGATTTTCGTTCAATGCATTGCATGCCAGAAATTAACAAAAAATACCTAAAATAAAATTCAAAAATTGACCTGAGAATCTCAACGACGACGTCCGTCCATCCCTCTTGAGTGATGATTTGGAACATCGACATGAACGCCTGCAATTCACACTCATTTGTTTACCAAACAATATGTCATCATAATCTAGCTCTCTCTCTCTCATTTTTTTGGATATCATCCAAACGCGACCATCAGACTAGTACCCCAAAATGTGATTGCAATACCATCTCTTACATGGGGGAAGGTGGTGAACTTGTTGAGGGAGGGCACCCAGCAGAACAACTGTAGGGAGATGGCAGAAGTGACGATAAGCAGCATCATGGTGAAGATGACCAAACCGCCCAACTTCTTGCCCGGACCGAAGATCTGAGATGAGATCTGATATGCGTAAGATATGTCACCTATATTTAGGGACCACAACGGGCATAGCCGAAATACAGTTCTACCATTCCAACTATGCTCAAAGTGACCATTGTGTTCAAAATAAGGTCATGTTTTTGTCCGTTTGTTGATATCTAATCCCTGAATCGCGCTAGGGCACAAAAACTATGTGAAAAGCTGTCAA
Source organism: Pristionchus mayeri (assembly GCA_036245805.1). Lineage (NCBI taxonomy): Eukaryota > Metazoa > Nematoda > Chromadorea > Rhabditida > Neodiplogasteridae > Pristionchus > Pristionchus mayeri. The sequence continues at coordinate 18,856,184 of BTRK01000003.1, read as the reverse complement.
CAGAGAGAGGCAGAAAATCTAGCCCAGGGAGAGAGGGGGCGGGGCCTATCGCGCACCTCTCTCAGTCAAATCACCAAAAATTTGGGCAGGGCTTCGCCATTTCCCGGATGCGCCTCACCCTAGTAAGGTGAGACGAATGAGGGCTACGCCCGCACTCTCTCGTAGGAGCACTGCTCTCTACACACGCCGGAGCAAAAATAGGCGAGAAGAGGGAGGGCGAGGAGGCGGAGTTTCGCGTTTGCCTCTCTCCCTTAATGAGCTCCCCTCAAACTGATCTTCTTTGAAGCACGGGTCAGCGCCTTAACTTTTGAATGTTCTGTTTTGATACCTTAGGCCTTGAGTAACAAATGGCCAAAGGGGGAGCTAAGTGCTTCCACTTTGAGGGATGATTTCGCCTTTTCGCAACCTTTAAGTCGTACGCTGACCTACTCAAACACGAACTTGGATGTCCCGCCTCAGGTCACTGATAGATATTGGGGAGATCTAGATGAATCAGTTTAGAGCGATTGATTTGGTTGCGAATGAAGCTCGTGCTCCCTAAATCTTGCTTTAGAGAGGAATCGTGCCCCAGCAAAGTGGGCGGAGCTTACGGTGTATACCTATATTTGGACAGAAAACATGTGAGATGAGAGGATGAATAGGGGTGGTGAGTAATGACTACTACCTGCGTGCTCTCTCAGGGATCTAAATGGACTGTTCGATGAGAGATCATGCAGAATTAAAAGAGTCATTGCTAGTGAAGTCGCTATTTGACAACACTTCAGACGTCGATCGAACTATACAAGCATTGAACGGTCTTTTGGATTATGAATTTGCCAAAATTATCAAAATACGAACCTTGTAGATGAAGTCCTCGAGCATGGGCGAGGCCTTGATTAGGCGGACGATGCGGAAGACCTGAATTTTTTTTTAAATATTCTTGTAGACAGGATTTCTCATTAAATTGTTTTCAACAATTACCTGGAAGTAAGTGAAGAAGTTGGCATCGTAGAAGAAGGGGACGATGTTGAGGGAACTGCCGATGCACATCACGAACTCGAATTTGTGCTGACCTGAAGGGAGACCTTCAAGTCTGTTAGTGTAGTGTATTCAAAGAAGAACCAACTAGTGAATGAGCCTAATTTTCTTTACATGCAAATTCATATTTCTGTATTTTCCTAGAAAAATCTTGAACGGAATGGAAGTTACCTCGTTTCCAATACGTTCTCCATCCGTGCCCGACAATCTTCATGAACGTCTCGATGTTGAAGAGGATGGTGAAGCCAACCTGAAAATAGTTCTATTCTTATTGTTTTTGTGATTGAAAAGAGGAACCAGATATGATCGAAAACTTCATCAATGTCGTGATCATTATTCATTAGTGAAGCCTATTTTTTAAACTTCTTTTGCATTTCAAAATTTACTACTTACGTTGTCCAGTAATTTCGGAATCACTCAATCCCAACCTCAACATAGTAGTAGATATTCCTCCTGTGCTGGTCTGTTCCATCGTGTCGATAGACGAAAGTCGCGTGGAAGGTCGCGTTGAATAACACGAGAATCATCATGAAAGCTTGGAAGAAAATCGAGGTGACGATCTGGAATGTGACCTTCCTTGTTCTACCTAGGAGCTCCAGCCTTTCAAGATCCTCAATTAAATACAGAAGGATTTTTTGGTCAAGAAAATTCTCCTTTGTTCAATCTCCTGGGAAGCTCACTATCGTCACAATGCAAGCTGAAGCTGGCTACTTCACAGTGTATCTTCGATCTGGAGTTGGGAAATATCAGACACCGTAATCTCTTCCTCACCCAGTGGAATATCTTGGGCGATCGTCCATGGAGGACGTAGTCGTCGACCTCGATCAGACGCCATCCTGACGACGTCTTCTCCAGTTTCTGCAGAAGAAAGAATGAAAGGGTCAGTAATTGGGACGCTCCTCTTCGAAAACATGGGAATGTTGATTCTATTTATTATGACTGTTCTTCGACGACAAATCAAATCCTCAGCAATCATCGTGTAAATGAATCAACAGTGAAACGCAACTGTTCTAAGACGATCCACGCATTTTTCGTTACACTAAATCTTCTATCACCCATTATATCTGTGAAGAAGAGTGGAAAAAAGTCGAGGAGAAGAGGAAATATTTGAATTTTCCGTATCTCGGATCCCATTATCTAGAGGTAGCAATTTGCAATTCGGAAAATGGAGTGCAAATTATTTTTACAGCCCATATTTCAAATTTTATTTACCGAGCTCGTCTAGGAGCCGAGATATGTAATTGATATGTAATTGCGGGAAGCGAAGATTTCCTCTCCTCCTCGACTTTTTTCCAAGTCGTTAGTCTGACCATGGCGAAATCCTCCTCAGTGGCTGCCTCTCTCGTCTGCCAGATCTCATTGAATTGCACTCGCACCTCGGCGAACGTCTCCGTGATGACGGCGATGAAGACGTTCTGGGGTGATTATATTTCGTTTTTATTCAGTAAAAATCGAGACTAGGTCGGATGATCACCGATCTTCCGGGTGATAATCAAAAAGCTCTTCTGCAGTATTTTCGCTGAAGACTCCTTAAAAATGGGGGGAACAAACTGTAAAAATTCTTCAGAAGGGCACATTTCTTGGTTATCATCCGGCCTAGTGCCTAAAAATCGATGAGCCTTGGTTGTTTTTTTTATGATAAAGCCAACAAATCATGACAAAATAGTACAAAATTCAGGCAATGTTAATCATTTTTAAATATATCTTTACTCACTTTGACGAGCCATGCAAGGAAGAAGATGAGAGTGACGAAGTAGAGGAAGCAAACCCACGAGGGGAAAGTGTCCAGACAATCGTAGAGGACGTACACCCAACCCTCCTGGGAAGAAAGGCACGGTGTTTTACAGGGGATGAGCGAGATATGAGAGATCGCAGAGAAAGAGAGCAATCTCTCGGGAATTTACATGCTCTCTCTCTCGCTATTGTTCTCGTCTGGAAATTGGCCACAGAATGCCGAGGAAAGACATTTCTATGTTTCACCAATAGTACTTAGACAGTTGGAACACGGTGGGATTCAATTTTTCAGCAGATGATTGGGAAAAAGCAAGAAAACTCAACAAATCCACACCTGTGACGCTGCCATGTAGACTGTAAACAGCGAGTGGATGAAGTCGTTGAACATCCCATAGAAGCCCTGAACGTAGAACTTTTTGTGCTCTCAATGTTGCAAATTCTCAAATAATTCGGAATGTTTTTAATAAACTAATTATTCACAGTAACGTCACAGTAATTCACAGTAATCCATCTAGCTCAGTACCCTGAACTAAACATTGACAAGCAAGATTCGAACCTCAGCATGCGCGGTCATGTCCAACTTCACGCACTGCATTTCGCCCGGGCACTCGTAGCCGCCTGGAATTTGAATGAATCCATCACAGTATTCAGGATTCATGGTGCGAAGACCCAAACAACAAATCAAAGAATGATCGATGCGTTTCGTTTTCACGAGAATTTCATATTCTGTTGAAACTCAACTCTCAACCCACAATGTTTCGGTAACATTTTGTATGTTTCAATAATATTTCAACATCGTTGCGTGCGATGCTGATTCAATATCATTGTGTTCATCCTTCTCACAACCCCCCCACTCACCCTCTCCCTTCTGTGAGCACATCGTGTCGGGGATGGCCAGGTTGTTGATCGTCACGTTCTTAGGATCAGTACCTGGAGGATTGCACGTTCATTTTCCTTCTCTATTTTGTTCCTCATCTTCTAGACTTTCATAACTACATCCGGTTCTTCAAAATGCTGCTTTACAACTAACACTCCAACTCGAACTAATCAATATTTCTGGATCTTTGATCTTTGTTCCTCACCGGGCAGCACACAGTGGTAGTCCATCCTCCCGAATAGCTGCACGCCCATGATGGCGTAGAGGGCCATGAAGAAGGTGAAGAAGATCGTCACGTTCTGAATCTGTTGCGATGAACGTCTGCAATTAACGAGATTAATTATTGTATTTTACTAATTTTAATCTTCAGATTATTGATGTTGTACTAACTAACCGTGCCGGTAATCCAGCCAATAATTTAAAGTAATTGTTCAAATGCTTAGCTTTATTTTGCGAGGATAAAACTAACTTGATAATCTGCTTGATTCTGTTCTTGGGCAGTTTGAACTGCAACACGGATCGAATGAATCGAATCATGACGAAGGGGCGGGGCGACCGAATGATACCGTAGTACGGCTCGTACTGCAATCGATATCAATAGGCTAAGTTTCTGTTTTTATGCTGAATGTTTTTATGCTCGATTGGAATCATCACTTGTATTTTACTTTGAGCACTTCGTGAAGCCTATCTGTTTTCCGTTTTGCATTCATCCAAAAGTGAAAATTCGAAACGAGTAATCAGTACCAAGTTCTGAGCGAGAGAACAATTCCTCCTTCTCCAATCTTTTCTTCAGTGTTATCGTACCCTATCCTCACCTTGACTCCGACTTCCGGCCAGAATAGTGCGAACAACTCGAGCAGGTGCAGTCCCACGGAGAGATAGTGCATCGCCAGCATGAAGAGATCGAATCGAGCCCAGCGATCGCCGATGAGGTTCGAACTCTGAAGAGAGTAAATCTAGTTTGTTACGGTACGCTACCGTTTCTTGATTGATTGCAGAACATAACATCGAGAAGCTATTCAAATGAAATTCCATTCCCGTCATCCATCTATCCCCTCTTTCCTCTCTCTCTTTGCGCATCTCACTCAGAAATCAGCGTGACAAATTGCATTTACTCCTCTCTCCCCTCAATTCCTTCGCATCCTATTAGGTTAGTGTGTTCTTTCTGCCCGTCCATCCCTCTCTTTCTCTATTTCTCCTTCTCTCTCGATCCTAAATGAGCTAGGCCAAAGAGCTCTCAAGAGCGCTCTCTGACATGCAAACTGCACCTCTACTAGTCGTTAGCAGCGTAAGAAATGTTCTCCAGGAATTATGAATAGCAATGACAGACAGAGTATACTTTACATCCAAGACATTTCAATGCCTGTAAACTTGAGACAGGAGGTCCATTTGTCTTCGTTTTCTAGCAGTCTGGGATCAACTAATCTCGAGGCTTTCCTTTTATTCCAGCCGTTTTTTTTTACATTTTCCAACTCAACTCTATTTACAGCTAGAAAAAAGGGTCGCACATTGAAACATACAACGATTGAGCTCATTCTAACAATATTTTGCCAATAATGAACGGATGTGTTTCATAAACAGCATATTCAAACTTGATATTTGTTGATATTAATGGTCGACGCAAACGAGTTCAATAATAAATATGAATGTGCTGCTGTTATTTAATCGAACTCATTGAGATTACAGGTTAGTAATGGTTTCAGCTCAATATTCAAACCAATAAATAATCATACCTGCCAGCTTCCCTGGTGTCTCATGATGGCGATGGCGTCGATGGTGAAGATCGCCGTGACGAGGAAATCAGTCGTGAGGATGAACTGAACGAATAAATTGTACAGAAGATAATCAAAGGGGCTTACGAGTGTTCACTTCGTTAGAATCTTTATCTCGATTCACCAATGGTTCTCATCAACGGCGCTACTTTTCGACTTCAATTATCTATACTTGCAAAGTTCAGGGGTTTTCACTGAGTTGGTACTATCGCTTCATACTGTACAGAACTTGGAACTTCCCCATATTTTGCATAAACAGAGTAGATCATCAATTAGTACTCACAAAGTGGAGTGGTGGCCACTGTGAGAGTGTCTGTGGGGTGTGCAGACAGCAGGAGAGCATCGAGCAGAGACACGCGAAACGGAGAATGTCCCGCCAGGTGGACCACTCGAGGAGCTCTGCAGAAGAGGCCAAATACGGGCAGCAAATAGAATGCAGCATAGACAATTATTGTGATTCAACTAATTTTGTTTTATTAGACACTGTATCACGCACGATAATTGAAAACGTTGAACTTCACCAAAATTATATCTTTACTGAAGCGTATTTGAATGACCTCGATTGCTTACAAAAACGTTATTCCCATCATTCTGTCATGACTTGATTGAAAGAAACAGCATTCGGAGAGTTACTTGTTATATCCCTACAGTTCACTCCTTCTCTCTTACTCACCACTGGCCTTCTTCTTCTTCATGCTGCTCGGGTCGAGATTGATCATCTCAGTGATGGCGACGATCGACTCGCGAGCACGACGAGCTACCTTAATTAAATACACTAATTAATATTAATTAAATAACTTATAAAAATAATAGATTACAAAAGCAATAATCTAATTATTTTTGTATAAGAAGAAGGACAAAAATCGATGAGAGATCGTTCGCCCGGACATTTTTGCCATTGCTGAAACACAACGATCAGATAGAGCTAATGCGAATGAAAACAGGGAAAGATTGGCAGAATACTACTTAAAGTAAGGGTCTGGGAAGGAACAGGGGGATTCGAATGGCTAATTCCTCGACGGTGAGCCCTTTGTTCTCCTCGCTCGTTCATTATCTCGCCCGCTCATGGCTTAGTTCTTGCATTGAGGGGGTCGGAGACTCTCTTCATTCTGCGTGCTCTCTCATCTATCTGGTCGGTGAGAAACGACTTGGAATGAAGAGAGTGATTTGTTGAGCAGCCATTCCCAGTGAAGAAGCAAGAAGAAGGGCGAGCAAAGGTCGAGACAAGACACGAGGATTCTTTCTTCGTTCGTTTTCCACTGTTCTCTTATGCTCAGAAGTCATTGATATCGTGATAGTTTACTGCATCACTTGCTGATGATGTCGATCTCTGGTCCAAATGGCTTCTCACCTTACTCCCTCCGCTCTCTCCTCTTCCGCCCGCTCCTCCGCCCGCGCCCGAGGCGTCTCCCGCCGGCTGCGAGGACGACTTGCGACGCGTGAGCATCGCGGATGAGAGGGCCGCCGCCTTGCACGCTAAATTTGATATTTTATTAATTTAATTATTTACAAAATTGTCACATCATGAAGCGAGTTTGCTTTGAACCTGCACATGATTTTATGCAATGTTGTGAGCGCAAAACTATAATTAGAGACCGTAAGCTCCGCCCACTAGGAGAGGATAAAGAATAGTCGAAAAAACGGGACGAGAGACGGCGACGCGAATACTGAACCATTTTCGATTATCAAGGTCGCATTCGATAGGTCTCATCAACTGCTACAACATACTTTTGGAGCACCACGAACGGAGAACATTTACTTAGTAAAAATCGATAAATAATAAAAGTGATTGTGAAATGAAATAGTTCTAGCGGTCGGACTCTTATGCGCTTTTCCAGAGAAGTTTAGATGATTTGTTGATGAATTTCAAAGCAAAGAACACGAAAATCGGAGGTCTCTCCGGTTCGCTGTTCCTTGTCAACGATTTGGGTCGACGGGCTTCACTGGAGCGCGCCTCTCTCCTCTCCCTCTCCCTCTCTCATCGTTTGTTTCTGCCCCGGCGTGACTAGAGAACGCGCGCTCTAAACAGTCGATTCCTTCCGCCCTCTGTATCGAGCTCAGCTCGAGGCGAAGCTCTGCTCGAACTTTTGGAGATCTGCATGAGATGAGGCAGAATGGGCTCCGCCCACTCCCATCTCGTCCCGGTTTCAACTCCTTTCACGTTGAACTTGTTTCCAGCTGTTTTTGGCCTATAACTCGGTTCAAAGATAAGATATCGACAAGCGGTAAAAGTATGATCTTATCTGGACCTCGAGACATACATTATGCGCATAAACGACCCTGAAAGAGCAATTCGGTCAACCTCATTGCGGTCTCTAACTATAATGAAAATGAGAGAGAAAGAACAGCTGAGAAGAAGGTCTTCTCGATGTGATTTACGGTCGCATCAGCTAATCCTCAGAAAGGTAGGAGGAAGCCAGGGAATATGTCAGCATCAGAAAAAGGAACTCCTGCTGCCGTGTAATAATGCGTAATCCGTCACGCTCTCAATGCTTTTCCTCTCTCTCTCTCTCTCTCTCTCTCTCTCTCTCTCTCTCTCTCTCTCTCTCTCTCTCTCTCTCTCTCTCTCTCTCTCTCTCTCTCTCTCTCTCCTCTAATAATGAGCATTTTCGCGCTGTTTACGAGGGGATGAGTGAGTAGAGGAAGAGAGGAGAAGAATAAAGAAGAAAGGGAAGGGGAGGAACGGGGAAGGAAGGGAGGAAGACTTATGGGCGGTGAGCGGGAAGACTGATAGAGACGGGCTTTAGCACCACTGCGGTAAGCCTGAGTGAAGAGCGACGTGTTGGGTGTGCAAATGACAGGAGGATGGAGAAGGATGGAGGAGGGGGAAGGGAGGGTGGTGAGGGAGGAGGAGGAGGTGGAGGAGAAGGGGGGAGAAGGGCCTCACAGCTTTTTACGAGCCTAATGAAATGTTTACTGTAGGAAAAATGGCAAAGCAATGATTGAGCATTTCTGAATCAGAATACAGGAACTCACTGTTCCTTCACCAATAACTAATTCGGATTGAAGCTATTCTTACATTTGCTAATCATTCCGAATCCGCTAATGAATGATGAACAGGCTTGAGAGTGTTCAAAACAATCAATTTACAGTGCGAGATGCTTCTCGCAAGGAAGCCCATGTGAGATGGGTAGCATTTATTCCTCGCTAACTGCCCTCTCCCTTGGCTTTTACTAGAAAGTAGGCAGGCTGAAATGGAGACTCTTCTCGACTTCTTCTCCCTCTCACTCGAAGGCAGCTTAATAAATATGAGAAGGACCTAATGGACGAGGGAAAGGACGAGTGAGATGAACACAGGCGACTCGCTTGTAAGTATGGCTTCGCATAAAATTGTCTCTGACTTCTGCGCACCCTCTCACAGATCAGAAGTTGAGAACGAGTATCGAAGAAAAAAGATAATTCAAAATCACTTTTACTCGGAACAGCGCTAAAGAACACAGCAAAGGCTGAGATGAGTTCATAGGGCACCAAGCACACATTATACACTCGCTTTAGCATCAGATAACCACGAATAGCGCAAAGAATGATTCTTAGCGGAGATTGTGGCGGAACTAATCGCCAGGGTTGGATGACCAGGATTCAGATAAAGTATGATACTACAAAGCCTTCCCGTCTCGCTCCGGAAAGCGCGCGGTCCGACGCATATGATTTCTGTTAGAACATGCATGATATGACCACTAGGAGGAACGAGTTTCTTGAATAGAAAATTTTTATCTAATGTAAAACTTCACGGCGCATCTAATGGTCATAAGAATGGAAATAGGAAATGATATCTTCGCATCGATAAAAATCAAAAACCTTTAAAATATCGATGTTTTCATGCACAGAGAACGTCAATTTGCATGAAACTCGAAGAAAAGCGAGATTTATGCATGACTTTTGATGCTCTTTCAAATGGTATATAACATGTGGCCGTATCTTTGATTTTTGTAGGTAGGTCAAAAAGTTGAGCTATTGATCTACTTTTTATGTGGTAGTGTTCACTACTCATATACATTACCTCCTCCAAGTTACAGCTCGATACGATCATTTTGAAGCATTGTGCCACCCCTCTCCCATTCTTACAGAGAACGCGTTTTAAAATTATCAGGGCTCAGAGCGGCAGGTAGATATTTCGAGACCTATCAAAGTTCTTAGTAAAACCAAAAGTGCAGCCACGTCCAGTGAATATAATCGGTAATGAGCATTTAACTGGCACATTTCAGAGCAGTCTATTGTTCAGCAACTTGTAGCTGTTATTTTTCGAGGTGAAGAAGGAATCGAAGCTTGGATAGCGTAATAATCAGCTGCCAAGTGCAGGTGAGAAGAGGGGAGGAAAGGCGGCAATTGAATGCACACTCAAGTCCGAATCCGGGCATTCTTACGGACGCAGAAAAGGGAGAAGAAAGCGGGAGGGGAAGTCGCCAATTTGCCCAATTTGGTTAGGAGGAGTGAGCAGGGGGAGGCGAGTCAGCCTGTCAGAGGGGGCCTGATGCCCGGATGAATTCCGATGGCAAGAGGGAGAGATAGGGGACACTAATTTGACCAGCGTATTACTGTGCGAGAGCAGGGGATGCAATGACTAGAAATGGATCTCTCCATTCTGCGTGCTCTCTCGTCGGTCAGGGAGGTGAGAGAAAATTCCTAGCCTAGAGCACGACTCTGCGAAAATAAGCTCATTTTGCAGTGGGGAAGCGCTAAATAATTATAAATTCTCTCCCTTCTTGCGAGTCCTCTCGAGAGGGGAGAAACAATTGAGATTAGCCTGGAGGGGCGCGTGGGTTTTTGTTCCTATTCCGGGGCGGAAAAAGTACACAGTCGTTAATCCATCGCGAATCCCATTCAAAACATCTTGCCGGACACATAAAAGACGACGCCGCGCTGAGAAAAGGGTTAGACAGCAGGGCGGAAAGGCTGTGATTTTAGGTCGGTGCAGCGGGTTTCTTACTAGATAATAATTAATTTTAATTCGGAATTGTTTTGGAAAATGTAGTGGAAAGTTGAAGACAATGACAAAGTAGATCAAGAAAGCCCAGAAAAAAAAGATTAAAAATGAATCGTAAATGAATCGTCAGTGAAAAAAGTACAGAGAACTTCAATAGATCGCGCGACTCGGAAGATTTATCGCGTCTCTTTCTGAAACTGCCTGAATAAATGGGCACGAAACGCTCGATGGAAGAGCGAGTATGCAAATCGTCCACCCTCTCTTCCGCGCCAGAATTCATTACAAGAAGAGGAGAAGAGAGAATTGTGAACAAACTCAAAACTTTCTTAATTTTAATAATAAATAAAATAAATAAATAAATAGCCTCACCAAGTAATCGGGTCGTCGCTGACGACATCTCGCATTGAGTTCTGAATTTATTTTTGTTAAAAACCATAAAATAATTACAAAAAAAAGCACGCGAATCAATAGAGTCTGCAGAAATAAGAGAAAACGCGATTAGAGGAGAAATTTGAACGGACATGCGAATCATTCCCCAGGAGAGAAGAGAAATCGCAACTCTCGAATGCACGGATCGAGTGCTTCAAGTGGAGGAGAAAGGAGGATGCACTTGGCGCTAACGAGGCAAATCACACGTTTCTATCTTAGAAGGATGAATCAGTTTCGAAAATACCCTAAATTTGTCACCCAAAGTACCTTTACACGAAGGCTGAAATGGCAAAGCAATAAATTGACGAAAATTTTCAATTTAAAATCGAGAATCAGCCTGCACAACACGATAGATACTTTGATTATTGCATAATGATAGGCAGTTTGACGGCAGCGCATAAGATGAGGAAATAGAAGTCGAGTGACCTAGCGAAATCGCGCGCTTAGACTCTGACGCAATAAAGTATCCAAACATTCACGATGCCGAATCTGCGTCACGGCATATTATGATACTCAGTAATGCTTGAAATTCGCTCTGAGTCTAGGATAACTCCGAAACTAACAAAGTAAGAAAATATACCGCACACAAAACCTGAAGATGAGAGAGTGATAGTGGGGTGGGCTAATTCGCATGATAAATGACAGCTTATTTTGTTTTCTCCCCAGGTCTAGCCAGAAGATTCATCAACGGCAGCTAAAACCGGAAGAGTGAGCGACAATAGCGAGATTCTCCATTAGGAATGGCTAAGTGTTTTCCGAAATTTGACACCCAAAGGACCTTTGCATGAAGGCTGAAATGAAAAGGCAATAAATTCGCGCTAATTTCCAATTTCAAATCGAGAATCAGTCTATAAAACACAAGAGACTACGTGTAATTCGTATTTTACGGCATCTCGGCATACATGAGCTCGTCCAAAAGGGAAAACGAGTCGTTATCGCACCAGAAAACATGCCGAAACGGGGGTTAATTAGGGTTCCAGAGACGGGAGAAGAACAGTAGCAGCCTTTTCACTGTCCGAATGAACGAGAAATAACCGCAGCTGGAAGAAAGCGAATCTCGATCAAAATTTTGATCCGATTTCCTGACTAATAATGTGCAGAAAATCGGTTGTTGAAAGAGTCTGTTCTGTGAGAGAGTGAACGAAATGAGGAGAGTAGAACTGTCAGCTCCAGCTTCAGAATACCGTTGCGACGAAGCAAAGCGAGAGAGGGATTCCGCTGATTTCCGGTATGAATCTCCACGGACGAAAACAGTAATTATAATACAGAAGAGGCGGGGAGAGGGGGGAGGGGGGGGGGATCTAGCGAAGAACGCCCCACAATAGAGAGATTGAATGAATGAGCGTCATAGAGAGAGGAGGACCCCACGCTTGAGCGATGACTCTCTTCCTTTACCACACTATCTCGTCCTCTCTAACCGGGGAGAGAGTGCTGAAGAGAGATACCATTCTCAGCCCGTGTTAATCCGAAAACAGGACTGTTTCCTCTCTTCTTGGTCTACTTGAGAGCAAATGAGCGTCTTTAATGACCCATTCATAGTCGACAAAAGCTGAGGGGTCACTCTCTTCATTTCCCGAACTCTCTCGACCGGACGACCGGTGAGAGAGTTCGGGAAATGAAGAGAGTGACTCCTCAGCTTTTTCGACTATGAATGGGCCATAAATTTTGCGAGCTCATGTGTACTGCCTAACCAACTAGAGAGTGGTGTAAGTAAGATAGAATTATTGTTCGCTCGAGCATAGAGAAGAAGGAGAGTACTAAAAATTGAGAGACCCTATTTAGCTTGAGATAGCCATTTTCTACGATTCTCGAAGGTAGGAAGACTAGAGAGCACGGGAAAAGGAGAGTGACGCCAGGACCTCCCTCTACGCCCACTAATCTAGCTTGCGCGGAAATAGCCCATTTCGAGGGCGAGTGAGGTGTTCTCTTACGCTCGCTCACTCTATGAGGGGTCATTCAAAGTTTTTTCGTTTAAAATAGGAGGAAAAAATTCTCATGGGGATATGAGAGGGACATGTGAAGCCTCGAGGGCTTGCAAGAATTTGAAAAATAGTGACAAAATAAGACTTCTCGCGCAGAATAGCCTTCGCAAGGTGAGGGCATCCTGAAGACACCAATTCTCCTCTGACTTTCGCCTGCTTTATGCTCATTGTTTCTGATGCCCTCGAGACAGCGAAGGAGAGGGGGAGAGTCCTCCTCCTTTGCAACGTTTCTTCTGACTGACGAGGAAGTGGGACGAATAGAGAGACCAGGCCCGTATCCTTCACCCTCTGACCAGCGAGATAGGATGGAGAGAGGGGAGTATTCCTCTCCTTTCCCGTGCACTTCTCAATGGACGCCCGAGGCAGTTACGCTTCACGCTTCGCAGCTCGCAAAGAGAAGAAGAAGAAGAAGAAAGAGATGAAGAGGAGGATCTGGGCAGCCTTCGAAGACCTTAGAAAAGTGGGAGGAGGGTAACGGGATTAGATACAATTGTCACTTCTCCAGAATCTTCGTAGAATGGTTTTTGAAAATACTGTGAAAACACTGGAGAAGATAATTTTTGGTTCTCATCCAACCTAGCACTTGGAGCCTCCAAGTTGGAGGAGATGAGGATGGTGGAATCTATGGCCTTATTGTCTTTGAAGGATGGATTCCAGATGGTTTCGAGTAGAATGGAATCCAAACTATGCAACTGAAAACGTGCACGGAAATCATCGATCAATGCACAACAATCTTTTATGATAAGATAGATTTATAAGTATTCGATAGGAAGACTTTCACTTCACGCTCACTCTCGCTTCTCGAGTGGTCGGTTCGTCCATTCCACAGTTCCTTCTGCCCTACGATTCGTCCGCCACTGCCAGAAATACTGTGAGGAAATACTTTTTTTTCTAAATTTTCCCATTTTTTCTTCATCTTTACTAGGGGGATTACAAACTGGTTAAGTGAAAATTATCATAACTACGCTACCAAACAGATATTTGAGATGTTTCGATTATGGCCACTCATCGTGCTCGTTGCTCAACTCGTCCTCGGCTACGATCACTCAATCGATCTCAAGCGATGCGATAATGATCAATCGGTTAGCGGGAGTGTATCATTTTAGAACTCTGTTTTTGAACTCGGTGATGAATTTTGAACACTATTATTCACCCACTGTACAATGACCAGTTCTAAAGTGATACATCCCCCGGTTAGCGATCTTGATAACATTATTTTCAACATCAATTCTGGAGTATCCTTTGATATCCAATTCAATGAAACCGCATTGTATTCAATCGTGACAAAATGCTCAGGTCTGCTTGATTCGTGAAACTTGCGAGAAAGGCTCGAGTAATCCTGACAATCCCTCCTTCACTGAGGCTCAACAACGGCTAATTCGCTATCGAACTTTGCCGTTGAAAGACGACGATTGTGATGTGATTATTCAAATGAAGTGAGAACATCTTGAAATTTGCAATTATTTTTTTTTAATTTTAGGCAAATATCCGACAAAATGATGCATGTTATGATGCAAGTAAAGGCAAATAAGGGCGAAACTTTGAAGAAAGAGGCAGGCTTGAGATTCGAGCAAGGAGCAACACTATTCCATTGCAAGCACGGATCGATTACTGGAAAAGGGGGATTCGTGATGAGTCTGATAATTAATTACTGTCAAAGTTGTATTCGAAATTCTTCAGAAAACGAGGGCAGACAAGTGTTCAACGATTCGCTCATTTTCTGCTCTTTCACTGTCAAAACAGAAGTTTTGTTTTTGATATTATCAAAAACGAAATATGATTACAGGACATCCGTTCCTTGAACAGGAAGGTTTACAAGAAGCCAACTCTGGAAATAGTAAAGAATCAGGGAAAGGAATTTTTAGCACATAGTCGCATCTTGTGGAGTCTCTTTTGTGAGTATTCCGGATAACTGTCTAACAATTAGAACCCATAATTTGAGCTGTACTAGGTAGCCACTTTTACATTCTAGGCAGCTTCTCGTTGTTCTCTGATGTCATTCATAACAACACTTGCTTAATTTCAGCTTTGGACTGCGATCACACTCTCATCAGTTCTTCCAACATGCAGAGACACGACGAGATATTCACGGAGATAAACTACTTCGCCAGCTCACTGTTCACATGTTCAAAGGGGAGTTTGACGTATGAGATTTTCCTTATATTTTTAAGCGGGATGTTTTCCAGTGTGGAAACCTCCAACTCTACCCTGGAAAGGCCGTTCATGGTTTACTGCCATGAGATGAGCTGGAGAATGGTCGTAGAGAATGACTGGAGGAAGGAGATTGAGGGAAGATTCGGAATGTACTGTGCAGAGAAGCGTGAGGATTATCGCCTTTATTTCAAGAACTACGCAACAATCCGTTACCTGTCTGTAATTATTATTCTGATGGCATGATATATTCAACTCGAATTCAGAAACGAATAATTCTAAAATTCTTGTCATTCTTCACTCATGCTTGTCCATAAATCAAAGATCACTCTCCTATCAGGCTGTCACCGATGCAAGTCTCCACCTGCTCTGAGCTGCATCGGCTGCAGCGTCCCGATGCTCGTTCCTGCAGAAGAGAAGGACGCCTGCCCCGTTCTATCGGTGCAATTCGTGTTCACTCGCAGTCTCTTTCATTGCCTCCATAGCTCATTCTTGAAATGGGGCAAAGCAAACATATATAGGTTGATTCATCCTAGCATTAGGAGAGTAAGGAAGTGTCAAATTCGAATGTGTCCATATATCTCCCAACTCTTCACAATCCTCTCCATTTAGTGTCCTCTCAGCAAGTGGACTGAGGACGGGAAAAGAATCATAGATGGACTCGCGGAATGTCTTCCAAGCACCGAGGATCCTGCCAAGTTCGCCTTGTTTGTGAAGGACACCGAATTGAAGAAGGCTGCCTGTCTGGACAAGAGTCAGTTGTTGTTGTTGTTGTTTTCGTTTCGAAACCAACTCAATTTCAGTTGACTGCGGTGCGAGGTTCAAGGAGTCGCCCCGGTACCCGAACGTGCCCGACCACTGCCCCGGGAAGGGATGCCAGGTGCGGTGCTCTGGATTACAGATAGTCGGACTCGGCACCAACAAGCTGAAGTGCCCAGTGGGCCACAAACTGCTGTAAGTTGGATAGTAGATCAAATACAAATCAATAATCGATTCCAGCTTGCGGGATACAGTGGCGGACGGGGGAGAAGTGTTGGTTGAAGAGATTGAATGCGACACTGCCACTGGACTCTTCAATGGATACACCAATGCGACTGTCGAGTGCATCGCGAGAGCATAAACTGATTTTTAAAAAAAGAAGTACCGACAATATCGAAATGAATACAAGAAAACGTGGAAGCCATGAACTCGATTTTGTATTCTATTTGACTAAGCTCCGATTACACGGTTCAATGGATGCGCCTTTTCGGAGACTGCCAGTTCGTCAGTCATATTTCCATCAAAATTCACTCCTCCTATCCACCAACCACTCTCCACCCTCGCAATTATCCAGAGTGAATCGTTCTACTCATTTCCCATTCTCTCTCATCTCTTCCTTCTCTCATTATCCACCTCATTTTACTACTCTCTTCTGCCTATAAAAGTACCCTCCCCCTCTCGTCCATTTATTTTTCGTCTTCGATCGATCGGAATCGGTTCGTCTCTCTCGTCTCTCCCACCCTCCACAATTGGTCCATCGTCGCAAGCCGATCTCGCATGGTGAGCATCCTCCTTCCCTGCCTGTCCTCCCTCCACCCTCGCCCTCTTCCCTTCCACCCCCCCTCCCCTGTATCTGGTGCATTGTATATTTACATATATTCCAATACATAATTATTTTTATTGTAAAAGCTTGCAGATGTTTCGATTATGGCCACTTACGCTACTCATTACGCAAATCGTCCTCAGCTACGACCACGCAATCGATTACAGCAGCTGCGATAAGGATACGGTTGGTAAAAAGACGGTAGAATTGTGATGAGGAGATGCAGAAATCATTTTTCAATAACTGAAAAAATACATCAACAACAAAAATTTACAAATGATTGCGACCATAACTTTAGTCAGAAGATGGTCCGATTTAGTCTATATAAATTTCTTTAAAGGCCTGCTTCATTCGCGAGACCTGCGTTGAGCCCGCCGCTGATCGAAAGAATGTCAAGTACGAAGATAGGAGGAAGACACTGATTCGATACACAGAACAGTCTCTTAAATACTGCGATGTTACTTTACAAATGAAGTGAGGTTGAAAGATGAATTTGTAGACGTAATACGAATTTAAGGCCATTATCCAGAAAAATGATGCATGTAATGATTGAAGCGAATGCATACAAAGAAGGTCAATTGAAGAAAGAAGATGGCTTAAAAGTAATACAAGGAGAAATTCAATTTCATTGCAAACCGGGCTCGATTACTGGAAAACCTGGATACATAATGAGTAGGATAATTATAATATAATAATTCTCCAACTATTTCTTTTAGAATACGAAGGTCGTCAAGAATTCAGCGATGCACGAATTTTTTGTTCCTTCACTTTGGAAACACCAGTTGTGAGATCATAAACCGAATTCCAGTTCAATACTTTCTATTAAGAAAATTTCTATGTTGAATGAATACAATATGGAAGCGCCTAAGATCGGCATCACGAATGATAGTTATATACAGTTTGATGGGATCACCGACACCATGTGGACTGATGTTTTCGTTGCTCATAAAGGTACTTATCACGAAGCGGGGCAATTTTAGCATGAATCATATACTGTATCATACACTCTCATCAACAATGCCAAGGTTGTGACTACGATATAATCAGTTCTTCGAACAAGGAAGACAAGGATAATCTATTGATAGAGATGAATACGATCTCGTTCCCTCCATTCACGTGCAAGAACGGAATGCTGTTCGTTCTTTAAGAATCGATGTGAAGAATTTCCTTATTTCAGTGTCGAAACAACTGATTACTTTTGTAAATGTCGAAAAAGTATTCTGCGAGAGATCTGTATGGAACTATAAAGAGGAAAACCAACCTTTTAATCATAAACTATCAACGGTTCTGGAAAAGAATTTCTCGATCTACTGCACCGAGAAACGTGAGTTCAATCAATTGAAAAATAAATGATAGCAGTGAATTCAGGTTGCCGCAAGTGCGACTCCCCGCCTCCTTTTCTGCCGTGTGGCGCTTGCGAGAAACCCGCGTCTTCTCCCTTGCCCACAGATTTGGACAAGTGTCCTGAGCTCACGGTAAGATCTTTGATCTCTCTCTCTCTCTCTCTCGCTTCCTTTCCCTTCTAACGTCATCTTTGCAGTGCAAGAACAACAAGTGGAGGACGACAGGCACTTCCATCATCCAGGGCCACGCCGAGTGCAGGTAGCTGATCTTTGATCTTCGATTTCTTATCATCCAAACTGCAGGAGCATCAATAAGGACAAGACCAAGTTCGCGTGGTTCGTGAAGGACACCGAGTTGAAGAAGGCTGCCTGTCTGGACAAGAGTGAGTTGTTGTTGTTATTGGTTGTTGTTCTTGTTTACATTTTGAAACCAGGCAATTTCAGTTGACTGCGGTGCGAGGTTCAAGGAGTCGCCCCGGTACCCGAACGTGCCCGACCACTGCCCCGGGAAGGGATGCCAGGTGCGGTGCTCTGGATTACTGTAACTCCCACAGTACCTACTGAATCTACGGTATCTCCTCACAGATAGTCGGACTCGGCACCAACAAGCTGAAGTGCCCAGTGGGCCACAAACTGCTGTAAGTTGGATAGTAGATCAAATACAATTCAATAATCGATTCCAGCTTGCGGGATACAGTGGCGGACGGGGGAGAAGTGTTGGTTGAAGAGATTGAATGCGACACTGCCACTGGACTCTTCAATGGATACACCAATGCAACTGTCGAGTGCATCCCGAGAGCGTATAGCATTCGAATTGAATAGCTATCTGGTGAAAAATTCAATTCGACTTGAATAAAGCAAAGTTGAATACATCAATGTTGTCTAATGTTTACACAAAGTATGAGTAAATCATTTACTGTAAATGTGGCTAAATTAAGTCTGATTGTCTTGCAATCGTAGATGGGAAGTTGAAGGGAGACTTGAGTGATGTAATAATTGCATTGTAATTCTGCGAAATCTGTTGTCTTCGTTGACCTTATCTACTCTGGTAGGCGCGCACAAGTTGTAAGCAAGTGCAAAACAAGTATAAAACAAGTATGTGCACAAGTTGTAAACAAGCACCCTTCTCCCTACGCTAAATAGAGTTTACAAGTTGTAAACAAGTAATAAAATTTACAAATTGAAAAAAAGAATAAGTTTACAAGTTGTAAACAAGCAACCGAGAAATTCAAGTTGTAAACAGTTTGAGCGTAGGGGGAGCGACGACAATACAACTTGTAAAACAGGGAAAATACAAATATAGAACACGCCATATAGATATATATATATATATATATATATATATATATATATATATATATATATATATATATATATATATATATATAGAACACATGTTTACAACTTGTGCGCCTGCACCAGAGTAAGGGCATCTTGTTTACGTTGGTCGTCTGCTGACTATCCCTTCGGCAGGCAGTTGTTGACTTCTCGCTTGCAACTCACACTGAGATATCACCCTTTATCGCGATCGAAATCGGTTCACTCACTGAAGTCGTTTCAAGCAATGCTTCGCTTTTCTCTTTCACGTAATTACAATTTAAAAAATATACGAATCACCAAAAAAATTCAATACTAGATAGCAACATTTAGCCACTGGATAGAGAGCGTGCAAGTAGAAGGATTTTCCTGTTTTCTCTCCTATCTCTCGATTTCCCCCAATCATGAGGAATCCGAAGAGAGCATGCTATTTGATATTGAATAGAAAAGTGCATCGCAAGTGGCGTGAAAAAATAGAACTGTTTCACTGCGTTGTTGGCATAATGCCAGCAGCATTCGCTCCGGGATCCACACGAGAGAGCATGGAAATACGAGTTTTTCTGTTTTTTAGCACTTTCTCACTTCTCACCCTACTCCTGGATACCATGGTGACTGCTAAAAGTAGGGAATGCAAATTGTTCATTCCCACTCCCCACAGTCACCCTCACAAGCGTCAGTCTTCATTGAAGAAGGGGGGGGGGTGGGGTTTCGTTGAAGAATCATCATGTTATTCACGTGAGCGAAGTCCAGTCGACGTCGATTTGCATGGCCTCAGTCTGCATCGATGCATACCGATCAGACAAAGGGTCATTTGCATTGCACTCAGACGACGAAACGAGACAATTCTGGCACGAGTAGTCTTTCCTCTCGCTTTCTCCTTTGGTGGTAGCTTTGTTGATAATTTCTTCCTTTTCACTACCCCACTGTCACCGTGCCACGCCTCCCACTCTCTTCTCATCTGGATCAGCTCTAGAGAGGAGAGCTGAGAACATGCTAATGCTGGTACGTGCAGTCTTTCCTCTCGCTTTCTCCCCTTTTGGTGGTGGTTCTTGCTGTCTAACGTTGATTTTGTTGATAATTTCTCCCTTTTCACTACTCCACTGCCCGATGCCGAGTCACCCTTCCCTCTCTTCTACGCTGGCGCAACTCGGGGAAAGGCAATCAGCACTGAGAACAGGTTTGTCGCGGCTTTTACGTCGGTCTCCCTATGAAGTTTACATCGTCACTTCAGTGATCTGATAGATTTTCTTCCCCCTCGTTCTGTCGCTCCTCCCTCTTCCCTCACTCACGCGAGTCCTCAGAGAAGACCAATCGAGCTGCAAATCAGGTTGGTATGTTAACTTTCAACTCGAGTCCCCTTGTAATTTGATCTTTGAACTTTGTTATTCTTACCGAGAAATAGGATAACATTAGTGATACAGCTCCAACGAGTCAGGTGACTTCTGAGTTCCATTTTTTCGATCTGTTTAGTACTTCTCTTAAATCTTCTAACTGCATTTTTGATCCTTGATCTTTCAGATACGGACACTGTCGTGATTAGGGAAACGGACGGGACTGCGGGAGGATGTCGCTGAAGGAGAGGCTGATTAGGGGAGTATTTTTCCAACCTACTTCACCTTGCTTCACTTCGTACCGTGTGATTGCAGGTTCACCAACTCAAGGCGAATCTCTTCTCTCCTCCTTTAGCTAAGACCTCGCTTGGGTGTCCTTGTACCCAGTAATCCCCGCCACCCATTCCAAAGAACAGGCGGGTTTGGGGGAAGGACTCCCTTGCTTGGTCTGAACCATCGGGGGACGATGCTCGTGCCTCAGTCAAGTCACCCTACGGATCTTCATCAAGTCTCGACGCGAGCTGACTCCATCCCTCCCCTTCCCTTTCCCTCCTCTAACCCTCCACCTCTAAGGCACTTAGTCTCGTACATACCAGTCACTTCCAATATTACCGAAAAGTGAAACTTAGGTCTTTAGGAGAGCCCTCAGTCACATAGTCATTACAGCTAAGGTCAAGTGACTTTCTAAACACTAAGAAGCATCAGCGTTAAGGCTCCCCTAACCCCTCTTCCCCCATTCCTTCCCCTCTCCCCTCCTCCAACCACTCTCCTCCGTCGCAATGATCGAGAGTGATTAGTCTCCTCATTTCCCATTATCTCTCTTCTCTCCCCTCTCTCATTCTCCCTTCATTTTACTACTCTCCTCTGCCTATAAAAGGACCCTCCACCCCCCTTCCATTTATTTTTCGCCTTCGATCGATCGGAATCGGTTCGTCTCTCTCGTCTCTCCCACTCTCCACAAGTGGTCCATCGTCGCAAGCCGATCTCGCATGGTGAGCATCCTACCCCTCCCCTCTCCCTCTACACCGTCCCTTACCCTCCCCTCCCACTCCTCCCACCTCCCCCTTCCCTACCCCACCCTCCCCTCGGCCCTCACCCCACCCCCCACCCCCTTACCCTGCCATATCCCCGCACCGTACCCTCATCCCTCCCCCACCCCTTTGATCACCGGTCACGCCACTGAACCCCTCCACCCCCCCCCCCCACCTAGCACCTCTCCGATCCAGACCCCTCTTCCCTCCGATCCTTTAACCTCCCCTTCCCTTCCCTTCCCCTCCCCTCTCCTCTCCTGACCATAGTTTGGATCCCCCTCCCCTCAACTCCCCTTTCACCTTCACCCACGACCCTGCTCCCATGCCCCATCTACCCCACCCCACCCCCCTCAACCCCGACCCCGACCCTGAGCCGCACCGTCCCCTCCCCACTCCCCTCTACCCTCTTCAGACCATGCCCGTACACTGTCGCCACCTCCCCTTTGACCTCCGTGCGTATTGTACCACAGGCGTACTGTATCATAGTAGTCCCTGGTACCCAACCATATAGGAACACTGTAGTATCCCTAGTCCCTAGTACCGTACCAACGTCCTGATACCGCTCCTGCATTACTGTTGTTATCCAAAATGTTACAAATACTTATCAATAATCATTGCAGATCACGCGATTATGGCCACTTACGCTACTCGTTATGCAAATCGTCCTCGGCTACGACCACGAAATCAATCTCAATCGATGTAAAGATGAGACGGTAAGTGTCGCCACGCTAAATCTGATCAAAGACAAAGACGCCCATTTTTTTCTATTTTAAAGCATTAGGATTTTGTCAATGGGCTCCCTCTAAAACGTTTCATACATGGCGAAAATATTTAATTTCAGGCCTGCTTCATTCGCGAGACTTGTAAGAAAGATAAAAGTAATCCGGGCACAACACAAACAGAGAAAGAGTTGTTCGAGACGAATAAGAAAAAGCTAGTTCACTATACGGAGGGAGAACTGAAAGATGAAGAGTGCGATGTAGTTTTGCAAATGAAGTGAGACGATCTTGTTCTTCATGTATTCATTCATGATAATTGCAGACGACTTGGCCAAAACAGGATGCATGTGATGATGCGAGTGAAAGCAAATACTGGCGAAAAATTGAAGGAAGAAGATGGATTGAAATTGGACCAAGGAGAAAATCAATTTCATTGCAAATCGGTCACAAAGATTGATGGAAAACTTGGATATACTCTGAGTCGGTTTTCGTGTTTATGTAAAGCTATTCGATCATTTTAGAATATGAGGGCAATCCGATATTCTCAAAAGAAGAGATATTTTGTTCATTCACTGTGGAA
The DNA here is from genome assembly GCA_036245805.1 of Pristionchus mayeri. Classification (NCBI taxonomy): domain Eukaryota; kingdom Metazoa; phylum Nematoda; class Chromadorea; order Rhabditida; family Neodiplogasteridae; genus Pristionchus; species Pristionchus mayeri. Next base: position 18,833,395 of record BTRK01000003.1, on the reverse strand, counting down.
ACACCAGATGTGAGAATTCTGTGAGAACTTTTCTATTTAGAAAAATGTTCAGGATGTCTCTCTTTTGAACAAAAATCAACGGACGCAATCGGATAAGCCCACGATCATAGTAATGAAAGAGGGTGATGTGAAAGAAGCTTTGAATTTCGATAAACCATCGAACAATCTATGGCATAACTTGGGAGGTAATTTATAATGTATTAATAATTTTATGACGAACGTTCTTTAGTTGATACTTGCGAACACAGTCTAATCAGTTCGTCGAACAAGGATGACAAGGAATATATTTTGACAGAGATGAATACCTTCCTCATGCCTCCCTTCACATGTCCGAATGGAATTTTGTAAATTCTCGATTTGCTGTCAATCTTAATACAAGTTGTTCCAGGATCGAAAAATCAGATTCGAAAAAGTCGAGAGTGGAAGTCAAAAAGGTCCTTTGTGACGACTCTCTTGAATGGAAGTATGAAGAGGAGGGTAAAGAATCAACGAAACTGGATAATACATTCGCCATCTACTGCGCCGAGAAGAGTGAGCTGAATCACCTCCACGTTCAATGATATCACCTCCTTCAGTCTGCCGCAAGTGCGACTCCCCGCCTGCTGAACTGCCCTCCTGTAAAGAGCCTTGCAAGCCTCTCAAGCCTCCTATCATACCCCCAGATCCGGACTGCGCACAGCTCTCGGTGAGCACTATTATTCTGTTCTAATTTGACCTACAGACATACGATTCTGAAGTCGTCGTTCCAGTGCCCGAACAACAAGTGGACGACGACAGGCACTTCCATTATCCAGGGTACCGCCGAGTGCAGGTTGGTGATCTTTTATCTCTGACTTCCAATCTTGAATCTTCAGGCGCAGCAAGGCCGACGCCACCAAGTTCGCGTGGTTCTTGAAGGAGAAGGCTAGTGACAAGGAGACTGAGCTGACAAATGCTGGCTGCCTGGACATGCGTGAGTTGGTACCTGGCACCAGTTCTGGTTCCTGGTACCGGAGCTGGGGCGGTATTCTTTCATCAATTTCGGCCGAGCCGAAATTAATTTCGGCTTGCCCAATTTCATTTCGCCAGCCGCGTTTTGAGCGAGCGGCGGCCGAAAATGATTCGGCCTCGCCGAAATCGAAATTTTCGGCAGATTGACCGAAAATTGATTAGTTTTTCTTCACAATATTTCGGCGCTCTATTTCGAAAGCCGAAAAATTTGGAGAGAGAACAAAGGAATTTCGGCAGGATTTCGGCGGAGATTTGTTCGATGGTTAGTAGGTAAATCACTGTACTTTTAAACTATTTCGCGAAAATAGCTATTTAGGAAATTTAGGTACGAAATTTAGGTTTTATTACATGACATTGCATTTTATTTTTTCCAGTATGATTTGTTAGCATTAGTTGGTGTTTAGTTTTTTTAGCGTTTAAATCGACTTACGGCATGAGGAAGTCAAGCATCTTAATATGAACTAATTAAATTCCGTTTTTTTATCATATTGTATATTTCAACGAAATCATTGTGATAATTCCGATGTGATATAGGAACCATGCAGAGATAATGCAACTATTTCCGTTATCTAACTCCACCTGCTTCTCCCACTACTCAAATTTATCTCTCTAGCCCTGCAAGGTTAGAGCTCAAGTCGATTAGAATGAAATGGATAGGGACTGTATGATAAGTTGGGATAGGTGGATTAGTAATAACATTTTCACGGGGATAAAATTTGGATACATTCTTTCCAAAGAGATTATCGCCAAATAACATTTTTCCGAACGGTTCAAATAACCGAATTTTTGCAAAACTACCAATTTATCAGATTTATGATTGTAGATACCGTTTACTACCTCCAATTGCGTTCACATTTTGTACAGGAGTCGCACTGGAGCTTATAAACGTATTCATATGCAAAAATCACCAAAATGGAAAAATTTTGAAATTTCGATTTTTTGGGTCGAAAAATCGAAATTTCAAAATTTTTCAATTTTGCTGATTTTTGCATATGCACATGTTTGTATGCGCCAGCGTGACTCCTGTGCAAAATTTGAACGCAATTGGAGGTCATAAACGGTGTTTACTATCATAAATATCTGAAATAGGTCCAGTTTTACAAAAATTCGGTTATTTGAACCGTTCGGAAAAATTTTATTTGGCGATAATCTCTTTGGAAAGATGATATCTATGGTAGAAAAGTGCGTAGATTCTGAATCTGAAGAGAACTCAGGGAACAGTGGAATATTCTTTTTCGAGCCAATTTTCCAATTTTTTTCCAATTGCGAGCCAATTTTCGGGTCAAAAAATGATCAACAAATCACGTTTCCAAATTTCCTAAATTTATCAGTTGATGTACCGTTTGATGCTCAACATCAAAGTTGCTCGCCTCGTGGTGCCGGTCATTTTTCTTTTTTGAGCGACTTGATTACTCAATTTCGAACGATCTTATCGATTTTTGAATTTTCAAAATTTCGAGAGCCGTATTTTATGTATTTTCTATTTGACGGCTTTGCAACTAGCACTAGAAAGTCCTTAACCATGGATGCATTAACCCTGATAGTAGTGAAGGAATTGGAGTAATTTGAAGTTTTTGTATCCCGCCACATGCGATCTCTCAGAAGACCTCTGTTAGGTTTCAACCCGGAAGTTATCAGTTCGATCCCCTCCGCCGCGTTGATATTTTGCTTTCACTCTTTCAAATATTTCGGCTAGTTCCGAAAATTTCGGCCAGCCAAAAATTTCGGCGTGGCCCTAAATCGAGGAAAGAATACCGCCCCTGGTACCGAATGGTTTCAGCTGGTACCGAGATTATTTCAGTGGACTGCAATGACCATCTGAAGAACACCACCTGCACCATCACAAATGCCAAGTGCGAGGTACTGTACAGTATCCCCGACTATTGGAACTTCACGTACTCCTTACAGTTCGAGGGCAAGAAGGCCAAATCGATGTCGTGCGAAAAGGGCTACAAGCTACAGTAAGTGCATGATAATCGATCGATCGCGAAGTTGTTTAATTCAGACTGGATGGGAAGGACTCTGAAAAGATCGATTGCAACACGATGGCTGGCCGATTATTCGACCCGAAGGCTACGCGCTTCGACAACTCCGACTTCAAATGCATTGGTGAGCAAGATATGCCGTAATCTCTGATCTTCTGCCTCACTGTTTGCTGGTAGGACCCTGTGTCATTTCACAAAACCCAAAAGATCAAAGAACACATCCTCCATTGCAGCAGAGCCCAAAAAGGACGCTGCCGGTGCTGCGAAGGCTGGCTTCTGGAACGAGAACCAAGGTTAATTTCCTTCCTGGATCAAAGATCAAAGATCACATTCAGTTCCGATCCTGGTCGTCGGAGGCGGTCTGCTGCTCATGGGTCTCGTCGGTCTCGGTGGATTTATCGCCTGCCGAATGGTGAGTTTCTGTCCGTCTGTCTGACTCCCAATCTGCACTCTCTCTCGCTCTGTCTGACTGGGTGTGTGGTGTGGTGAGAACCGGATATCACTATTCATCGGCTCTGGAATACCTGGAATCGCTTGCAGGTTCGGAATAAGAAGAACAAGAAGAAAGCGAAGACGGAGGCGGACACGAAGGAGAAGTCGGAGAAGAAGACCTCCGAGAAGGCGAAGGTGCGGAGATCAAAGAACAATCTGGATCATTGCCAAGCCCCGCCCCTTGGCACGGAGCCAAGAGTACATGTTCATACTCTGTGGAGATCGCTATCTTCGAAAAATCAAAGACCATTCAGGACAAATCGAGCAACACGAACACGAGCAATTCGGCGACAGCGAGCGCTATGTCTACTGCTCCTGGAGGTAAATAAATGACTTAGATGCAATCAATAAAGTACTTAATTTAAGGAGTCGTGGACGGTAGTGACAAGAAGAAATCGTCTAAACGAAGCAAGAAAAGCAAGCGAGACTCGAAGACGCGAAGTAAGAAGTCGAAGAAGGAGGATAAGTTCAAGGTACGCCCCGACGAGTGACCCACCGAACCAGTTCGGGATACTGTATTCGACTCTTGCAGTTAGAGGACTACGAGACGTGGGACAACGAGCAGTTCACGAAGAAGATCTTGCCGGTAAGAAGGAGAAAGAGTCAGGAGAAAAATCGATAATTGACAGAACTTCAATTCGTGCTCCGTCGAGTCGAAGGCTAAATGGCTGCGCCACCACATGTGCCGCTTCTACGCCTACTGCAACACGAGAAAGGTACGGTAACAACTACGGTATCCCGAGGATACTGCACCGGAGATCAACGATCATGATCACCTGTTCAGACTCCCGAGAGCGGCACCTTCAATCAGTTCTGGGTGCTCGTCAAGAAGTGCATTGATGATAAGGTGATTAACTAATTAAGGAACTGACTAATTAGTTAATTTCAGTGCGAGGACGCGATCGTTTGGACGCTGCTGTGGCGCTCGGCCTTCACGATGGCCTTCTCGGTCATTGAGAAGGTGATCTTTGATCTCTGATCGTTGATCTCTGATCCCTGATCTCTTCAGACGAACCACTCGGACGAGTTCCGCCTTCTGCTCATCAAACCCTTCGAGAATTACATGGCCGAGTACCTCAAGAAGTGCGACTTATACAAGCGAAAGGACGAACGTGGGCTAATTAGGCTAATTAGGCTAATTACTAATTGCTTCAGCTCGCTCCGAGACTGAGATGCGCGTCATCTGCATTGAGATCCTCCTGCACACGCGCCATCCTGACGTCACCGAGGTGAGAGATCAAAGATAATTTCGAATATCAAGTTGATCTTTGATCTCAGGAGCTGCGCAAGCTGACGTACAACGAGAAGCTGGAGGTGCCGCTGCGCATGCTCACTGCTGCCTGCTTCACGAGGGAACGCGATGACCACAAGGTGCTAATTAGCGATGTTAATTACTCAATCATTAGTAAAATCGCAGGGTTCGCAAGTGCAAGTCCAGTACAAGCGTGTATGCGATACGAGCGTCCTCGACCCGCACATCAACGAGGAATGGGGCACTTATCTCCAGGTATCAAATACCAAGGATCAAAGATCATCAAGATTGATCTTTGAACTTTGAAGCACTGTCTCTACGGCCTGGGCGCCTTCCTCATCACGGAGAAGGAGACCTACCAGACGTTCCTCTTCGATGCCATGTACCAGGTAGAGATCAATGATCGGAGATCAAAGATCAATCAATGACGTCATCTTCTCAGTTCCCGCTGCAAAAGGACGACAAGACGGAGCGTCGCTTCTCGCCCACGGACTGGCTGTACGCCTTCAAGGTACTCGGTCTGAGAGAGATCAAAGATCAAGGAACGAATTTTAGGGAGCCCTCATCCACGAGAATTCTGCCAAGATCGCCCTGGATATGTTTAAGGTGAGAGTTCGAAGATCAGAGTCCAGAGATCAAAGATCACGATTGCAGAAGATGAACGACGGCTGCCTGCTGCACATTGAAGTGCTGCTCAAGAAGAACCAGTGAGGATCCAAGATTGATTTCCCGAAACTCTACAGTAACTCTACCGTACTGATTTTCAGCGAGGATCCGGCGGACCTGGCCAAGACCCGCGAGATGTACAAGCTGGACATGAAGGTTAATTAAGCCCAGTTATCATAATTAATTTCCTTATTAAGGAGTACACTGCGATGCTGTCGGATCTGCTTATTGGCGAGGAGGACTACAAAGATTTCATGGTTCATGGAAGATCAAAGACAGCTAATTAGCTAATCAACTAATTAATCTCAGCCGCATCTCCGCTTCGTGATTCTCTTCATTGGCGAGCACGCAAAGGCCGGCGAGCCTCTGGACGAGGAGAGAGTGAGTCGCAGAGATCAAAGATCAGTTGATATTTGATCTTTCAGATCCGCGAGCGAGCAATCAACATGGGCAATATGTGCCGCGACCGCAACTTCTTCAAGGTTAATTACTAATTACTTAAACAACTAATTAACTTACTTGCAGGAGAGTGTGGACTCCCTTAAAGCCATCGGCGCGAAGATAATCTAGTGTAGATTTACTGTAGTCATCTACAACGTAACTTCAGTAAACTCTAACATAATTCAGCATCGTGAATACATAGATGGTGACTTGTTGTGTGGTGGTGGAGACGCACCCGTGGATCTCGGAGAGACCACGATGGAAGATATCACACGCACACACGAAATGCAGACAGTGGGAATTAGGTGTTTTGTCTATCGTCTTGATTTCTTCTGCCTTATTCGAAATAAGAACAGAGATACAGACATGTGGTCGGAAGCGGGAATTATTGGTCAGCTATCAGTACTCTTCTTGAAAGCTTCTCGCATTCGCATTCCTCTTCAATCTCTCAATCTCTGCTCTGAATGTTTGAATTCTGAATTCGATTTGAATTTTCCTTCTTTCTTCTGACTTCTCATCATCTCCGAAGACTAATTTCTTTTACTCTCTTCTTTGAAATCAGTGCCTCCTCCTTCTGAACATTGATTAGACTCAAACGCATAAGCGATTTAGCATTGTGAATTCAAACAGTCACCATGTTCACTTTTTGACGAATCAGCCTCTGTCTGCCTGTACTCATATTAAGAATCATTGCTCTCTCCACGCAGTTCTGATCTCCATCTGAATCCGATCTTGTTCTCTCTTGTTTTGCTGCTCTAATAACCTGATCCAACCTGATTCACTTGCATTCCCTTGCTCTCTCAGGTTTGAAGGGGAGGCGAGTGAGTGGGCGAAGAAGAGAAAAGTGGCTCCTGAAGAGAAAGGGGAAGAAATCCGTCGATCCACAAGGCAAACTTATCTCTCTCTCTCTCTCCCCCCTCCCTCCTCCTCTCCCCCCACCTTGTACCTCAGAAGCTGACGGATCTGTTTGCTGTCCGTGTGTCTCAATTCGCTCCCTCCCCCCGTCTCACTTAGCCCGTCTCTCTCTCTCCCTCTCTGCATGCTTTTTTCACTATCACCGTGCACCAGGACCGGATACGCGTGTTTTCGTGAATCGATTGATCCCTAGGGCAATTTTTATGTTTATCAAGACTTTCGTGATGATAGTGATCTGATCTCCCTCAATGTAGCTTCGGATTTTGTTCATGATTAGAAAATTCAAATTATTTACTGTGCCTCTGCGTTGAATACTCGACGATACCGTTAAAAATTCTGTGCAGTTTCTATAACAATGCTATATTTGTCTAATGTACCTTCATTACTGAAACATTCCTAGGCGCGTCCTTCTGTCTGATCGACTCGTCATCATCAGTCTGATCTGTTTGTTCCTCCCGATGCAGATTACTCGTTCATTCGCATCATCTTTCTCTGACCGTTTAGAGATCGTGGGAACCGAATAGAGTCAGCAATCCTTCCTCATGGGGCGACCAGCCCTCGGGGCTCGTAAAAGATTGACGAAGTATGGGAAGGAGGTCTGTATGCCTAAGCGCCGCGTGTAGATTTGATGTGTGTATGCATACGGAGTCGACGCAATCACTCACTACAAGTGACCGAAGGAGGGAGATTGGATTAGATGAGGAATTCCGATGGGGTCAATAGAACAAGCGCATGAGTGGTGCGTGATGAGCGGAAGATGAACTGATCGCTTACTTGGATTAATTCAGGGACGTTATTAGTATATGTATTATGGAATGATAGTCTTCTTCCCTTAATTATCTGATTTCTTATTATGCTGATCTGAATTTTATCTGAAGATCTGATCTGAAGATATCTTGATCACATTTTGTTCTCTTCCAAAAATGTCGCTCATCGCTTCTGTCCGGAAGTGCGAGCTTAATTCTGGATAGGGACAGAGCAATTCCGCGTGCCTCAACACAAAGGCTGGAAGACCCCATCAAAACTTTCGCTTCCCTCCGGGTGTCTAATCTGTTTCCCCTTTCGAGTGCCTGTCCTTTCCACCTCGGAGTCAAAGTTCGTGTTCACACAGCGAAAGTGCGGCCTGTAATAAGTGCGGTCTTATTAACTGACCGGGCTTCTCTGTGAATATTATCCTCGTTGCACTTTCTTATTGATTGGTTTTTTTTGCCTTTGAATGATACTGAAATCGAATAAACTTTTTTTCAAAGGGGATATGCATTCAGTGAAACTCATCTTGTATAGCGTAGGCAATTCTCGATTCTCGAAGGCTTTATCTTTGAAGCTATCATTGTCTCTGCATAACAGTTCATCAATCAGGCAAAAAACCGCAGGAGGATGAAGTGATGCTCTCTCGGTCCTGTCGCAGTCTCACCATCCAGTCCTCCCCTATCATCCCATGCTCCGGCGCACCTTCCGGACCTCTCTTCTTCCTTACCGTTTTTCGAACCCTCCGGGTCTCTCTCTCTCTCCTCTCGCGCGGTCCCTCAAAGTGGGAGATTATCTCGGCCTGGGGAGTTCTTGAGGGGGAGAGGGGGGATCTGAGTGTGGAATGGGGGAGATCAAGTGTGCGCCAAGAGGAAAATCATCACACTTTCGCTTGCTCTCTCGCTTTTCCGTGCGAACGTTCGCCTCTGGAGTAGGGATAGCTTCACAAGTGATTTTTATTCAGAAAATTTGATTTAGTCGTTGCGGCCTTCTGCAAGAGTTTTGCAATACCTGACTGTCTTCTTTATGCTTGCTCTCTCACCGGTCTGATTGGCAAGATCATGCAGAACGAAGAGGGTCATTTTTTGAGAATTCGTGTTTTCCTGAGCTTTCCGTCATTTTCGAATTGATCATCGATTAAAAATTCAGCTTGGCAACTTGTTCTAATTGAGTTTCAACGAGTGCATAACATTCCATGTGGATTTTCTATTCGATGTTTTTTCGTTCTGCATTCTACAATACTCGTTTAAAAACTATCGCTATCCATATTCGTCTCTGAACTCAGCTTGATTTAATCTCAAAAATCTCGTAATCGACGCCCTCTTATCGTGATTGCTGTTCGAGAGCTGTCCCTGATTTCTCCAACTCCTTTCCATCTTTCTCATGTCTCACTCTCTTCATTCTCCACGCTATTTTCCTGGTCTGCCAGGTGATAGCACAGTGGCGCTGTCCATCCCCCTTCTCTCTTCGCTTGGGCGTGTCCCTCGATCTCACCTCGCCTTCCGCCGCTTGTGCAATTGAACTAAGCAATAACATTGAGTAGTAGTTTGGAGTAAGAATGGCAGGAAATGGCTCTCTCTATTTCGCATGCTCTCTCGCCTGTCTGATTGGCAAGAGAACGCATAAACTAACAAGAACGAGATAGCGAAAGTCGCGCAGGAATGGACAGACCGAATGACTAGACTCTCATCTTTCTAAACACTTTCCATTATCCCAGCAACGTTAGAAGAAAAGAGAGTTCCGGCGATTTCCCAGTTCCAAGCATTATCAAGCCTGGGCCATCGTTTCCGAATCGAATAACTCCCTGTCCTATAATTGCTATGATTAGTGCCCGTTAATTAATCACTCCGATCTGACTCATTAGATATCTCCTCACTGGAATTCGAACAACATCTCTCACACGGGTGGACACACCCTTCGCGAGAGAGAGAGAGAGAGAGAGAGAGAGAGAGAGAGAGAGAGAGAGAGAGAGAGAGAGAGAGAACAGTGCGCGGAACTGTGGTTCTTACTAGAGAAAGCCGACCCGTAGATAGATCAGTGACATCCATCACTAGCTACGTTGGACGACGAGATGAAACCCTCTTGATCTAGCCATTCCACGCACTATCTAGCTCTTTCCTAGTTGCAATAATAAGTGAAAAACCAAAGATTGTGTGAGATCTCAGCGACTAAAAAACATGGTGCAAAATAGGGGAAAGTGCGGGCGCCTTTTTTGGCAGGTGCAAAGTGGGAAACGGGGACGGGAGAGGGCGTGGACCGGGGATGGAGATGTGACTAATGCAAGTGTTGACTGACTGACTACTTGTAGGAAACACCCTGCCAGGCAACGCCCACCAGTTAAGGGGGAATGCAAATTGAACAATTTCAATAGTCGTTGTGAATCCTTAAGAGATGAAGACAAGGAATGACTTCATAAGAAATAACTCACTCTGAATAAAGAGTGATTTCTTGTGAAGCCATTCATCATGAAGACACTTTTAACTCTGAATCTATACTTGTCCTCTTCTTGATGGAAACTCAGCTCGTTGTCGCTTGGGAAAAAAGCGGTGAGTTCCGGATTCTTTCCTCTATCTCACCTTCTGACTCAACCCACACTGAAGGAGAGGCGTGCGATCGTAATCCAATCATTTGATCTGAGAGAGAAGAGAGGGCGTTGCCCCCCCCCCCCCCTGATGACTATGTATTGCTTGCGCAATTTAGTCAGACTCGATTGCTACCGGGAGGTACTGTATCCTCGTTATGCCTTCTATATAGTTTCCTCCTGCTCTGCATCTGTTTTATCAATGGAATTGCTAAATGGTTGAGGTTTGCTGTTATTGAGTTAGGTTAGACTTTCTCTGCGAACCACAAGCTTTCCACCCTCTTATACCGGTGGCAAAACACGCTGCCCCCGGCATCCCCCCTTTCCTTTCCTAATCACTTCTTTGTTTATTGCCGTAATCGTTCTGCCATTTTTGCCCCCGCGGGTGGCCTTGCGCCGATATTTTGGAACCTCTTCGATCGACCTTTTTCATCCCCTGTCACTGTCGGAACCAGCCACACCCCACTACGGTATCTCCTTTGCTCTTCTAATGATCACTCTCGATTTGTTCCACTCTCTCACCTTACAGAGAGACGAGGGTTGATTAGAATTTGGCGGAATTCATTGGGCATCTCTTTTCAATAGCACTGATTGCGTTCTCATCGTTCGCCATGCTCTCTCAATGTCTCTAGCCTACCAGCTAGTGGGGAGCAGTAGACAGTCATCCCATTCCTTCTCCCCCGTTTCCGCTATCTCCCTTCGAGTCCAGCCACACCCTTCAAATGTCCTTCCTCCCGTTCCCATCTCAATACTACTACTACTCGGAAATCCATCATGATCCCAAACGTGTTTTGATTGCCGGTTGTAAATCAGTAGTGGCAAGATGGATGGAAGGTGAAGGAGGGTGCACGGGGGAGGGGGAAGTTATCATAGTGGTCCGGTTTGGCACCATCATCCCTTCCTCCACTGATTGTTTCCGCTTCGACTCTCTCGCGCGGACATTATCTCCTGCTGCAGTGGTCAATGAATAGATTAACTTCTCGTTTTCAACGAACTATTACGTGATATAGAGAAAAATTGCGACACCCGGAGTCCCCCAAAGATTAACTCGCTGAGACATTTTTAAGGCGCGCAGATAACCTTTGACAGCTCTCGATAAGCTTCCGAAGCGGGATCAGTGAGTGAGCTACTGATGCAAGAGTCGGCTGTACTTTGAGATCGGTGAAAATGAGTTGCTTATCTTAGTGATACAGTAGCTCTTATCTCCAAAACGAGCCTGGGTACACATAAAACTGCTCTGATTGATGCATTGTTCTCATGTTTACTGTTTTCATGAATTTCCAGATCCCAAAAGAGACAGACAATCTCACTGATTGTCTCTATCATCTCTCTCGGGGCGATTTTCGATGCTTCAAAGAGCGTCTTTCTGCTTGTCCTTGGCCACGCTTCATTCACTGATGGAGAGAGGGGGCAAGCACTCAGGGAACATCTCGAACCCATGCGAGCATTAGCAGAGAAGCTTCTGCTTTGCAATTGCCTTATCTTGCAACGGGGCGCATACCTATGCTCTCTCTTAACTGATTGTTCATGTGCGTTGTCAATTCTTTTTTGCTTTCTGTCGATGATGGAAAATTTCGACTGAATTCTTCTTGATCCTATCACAAGAACGTGAAAGTACTAAAGTCGTAAAAATCTGCTTTCCTCGGGCGGCGGCGGCAAAAAGAAGGACTGTCACTCAGTTCTTTCTACTTCCAGGCTTATCTCACCCGCGAAGAAAGAGGATTAGATGATAACAACTTCTTGCCCAGCTTTGTAACTTATCGATCGCGTTCCCTTTTCTATACACGAAAATGTAAAAATCATTTCAAAATACTTTCTACTACTCTGGAAAAGTGCTCGCTCACCTCTTATTTCCTTCTTTTGTGTCACCACTCGCCGCTTTTGCCTCTTCTCCAATAAAATTCGCATGAATCACAGTCACTACAGGAACCTCTTACTCATTTCCTCCCTCTCTCTCCCTCTTACATCCTCCTCCCCTCTTAGGCTGATTTCCCCTCCTTCAATCCATTCAAACTCTCGAATTGGTTCTCGATAGTGCGTGCCTGATCCTTTCATTACTCCAAGCGCGTTCAAGTATTGTGATTGCTGCGTTCTCTTCGTTTCCCATGCTATCTCTTCTCTCTAACCATTGTTAGATCGGATAGACTGAGGATAGTCGAGTAGAGGTGATTATCTTCCTGGTTCATGCTCTGTTTGAACGCACTTCTCAATTCTCTTCAGATCGAGGCTCAAATTTCCCCCTCAATTACTCATTCATTCCTCTTGGATCTCAAGAGTCCGCGCGCGTGTCTGATACATTCCGTATACCTTTGTTCCTTGCTCGCCTTATTCTTGCATCTGCACTACTTTCAGCATTGCATTACCATTCTACAATGCCGAGTGAATGCGGAATCGTTATGCGACTTCGCTTGCGAAATGCACCAATACATTTCCAATTGGAAATCCCGATCAAAAATCATTATCAATCACGTAAAAATGCGACCAAAAGCAGAAGGGAGTAGCTCATCTCTCTCTCTCTCTCTCTCTTGTAACTTGTTTGTGTACCTCTCTTCGTCCTCCCTTCACCCCTCCCTCTTACTACTCTAGTACTGATAAGAATGCGTATCATTTGTACGCGCTCTACTTTCTTTCGCAGAACTTCTCCCTCCTCTCCCTTTTATCGCGCTGTCTCGAGGGGTCAGAGGGACGCGTCTCTTCGCCAGTTGAAACCCCCGTTCACTCGTTATCATTAGGGTTAGACAATGACATAGTAATAACAGTGCGTCTAAGTTTCGAGTGCAGTGCATCTTATTCTGCAATTATCTGACCCTTACTGCTTCATACGCTCTGTGGTCAATCAGACAAGGCGATATCTCCGCTTTTCATTAGCTATCTATCTCTCCGTGTTAGCTGCGCGAATCGTGGCCTTGAGCACTGGCTCAAATTCCTTTTCGAATATCATGCGCATCTCCAGTTTGCCTTCCATTTCTCACGATTCGCCTCAATTGGTCATTTCCCATCATTGAATGCAATGCGCCTACGAACACATCATCTTAGCCGATTCCCCCATTCGAAATCAATCGATAATCCCCCAATCTATGGCTGATCTCCGTCTGAGTGCATGCACCTCCTTCCCTCCCACTCTCCCTGGAGATTCTCTGGCAACGTTTGCGCGTCTTTCTTTCTCCGCTCCTCTCCCTTCTGAACAATCAACGGCGACGTCTTACACATCTTCTCCTCGTCCGAATTTACGGAGATTCTCCTAATTTTCGCATGTTTTCATCTAGAAACGTAGGCTTCATCCCTCATTTTGGCACCTGCAAGCTCATGATTCGCTTCTCAATCATATCTCTCATCAATCTCCATTTCGCCTTCTCCCCCGTCCTTGGCTCTCGATTCTCCCCTCTCCTCTCTGATTAATAACTCGAATTAATCAGGAATTAATTGGCGGCGCTTCAGCTATCTCTAATCACCCTGGTTATCAAAGAGAGTTGAAACGACTTGTGAATTTATTAGCTGATGATTTTATTAAAAGCTGTGGCCATCAATAATCAATGCTATGAGCATCCATGGCTATTGAAGCTATCCTGAAACATACCTCATTTGTTTCATACGAAATAATTTTATCACTTTCTTCATTCCGCACACTCCCTCGTCTGTCTGGCCGGCTAGAGAGCAGGAGAAATGAAGAGCTCATTCCTCCATCTTCTCTCGTAATCCCGTCTGAACCCTCACTCGCTTCCTCAAGCTACTGTTCTTCTCCTCCCTTCTTCTTCCCACCTTATCTCTAGGATACACCAACAAATATTTGAGCGAGCGGCGCTAGTCTCAACAGGTACTCTCGTTGTTACATTCGCGAAGATTATGCGCTTGAGACAAGTAAGTGTGTGCCAACGAGAAGCAGATTGATCTACCGATCGATAATTGAATCTGGAAGTAGGGTACAGGGATGACTAACAGATAGAGCGATGTATTAAGCATGCCAAAACATGCTGACAGGTGTCGGGACCTCAGTAATCGGACAGTTTCAGCGCAATTGACAAAGTCAATCGGAAACGTGAATAGGGTCATTGAACATGAGATTGTTTCTTGCTGCTTCAAACCGTCGGCTTTTTCGTGTATTCCCTTTGGAATGAGTAGGGTGTAACCAGTGGGTTTCTCTCCCATCTCCCCCCCCCTTTCTCCTCCTCCTCCAACATTTTCAATACCACTCATCAGTTCTCATTGCGGCTTGTTGTCGTGTTCGAGATTCCTGTCATTTTGCCATAATGTAATTAATTAGCTAATCGATTCGTAATGAAATACTCGATATTTTAATGGAAATGCTGCACGCAATAAACTTGCACAGTTTTGCATTCCATTCATCAGGAATTCGTTGGCGCGCTACAATAATAGTTTCTTAGTAAAAGGAATTCGTTGGAATTCTCTTTACTAAGAAACTATTATTGTTGCGAAATCGCACTGAGTCCTTCTCAGTCCCTCCCCTCATTCTCTCAATCTCTCATTAGATTTGCCCTGATAAGGTGTCCCTAGATCCCGGCCCGAGATATTCCCCAGTGACCTCTGTGAGAGGTGCGGGGAGCTGGAAGGTAGAGAGACCGCAAGGATAACTTGATGACTCCATTTACTCGCCTCCTCCATTGTTATTCTCAGCAATTGTGCCTCAGTTTCCAATCGATTCATCTTGCTACCGTATGCTACAGTATACCTCCGTATTTATCGATCGTGCCGCCACTCCCGCATCCTCTCTCCCACCTTGCAATCAATCTCATCAACAGCATCACTGCTCTTTTCTCCTCTTAAGAATGCGGTTCGATCCCCCTCTCTCTCTCTCTCTCTCCTCTCCTCTCCTAGCAGCATCTCATTTATCTCTCATACCGACTCACTGCTCGATTTGTTGATTGCGACCCACTACCTTTTTCAATCCCATCAAATCTCGCTCTCCCCAACAGGAGAGAAGAACCTTTTCCCGTTCCTAAGGCGCCCCCACAAATTGGAGGGGGAAAAGTTACCCGAAATCGCTCGATCGCGTCTAAGTGCTAGTAGCATCGGCCATTCTATTGACAAGGCGACTTGATACTATGGTAGGGGAGCCTATTGGGCTACTGAGAGAGACTGGAATGGTGCCTGGTTTTGTAGCTCAGAGCGCGCCCTTTGAATGAAGAAGAACAACTACCCCGCCTTGTCAGCTAGACCATTCAAATCAGGGCATCGTAGTTTCCCTGTTCAGCAATACGCTAGTTCTGCTTACTTTACTGGCTTGAAGTGCGTGATTAGATACCATATTTCCGCAGTATTCCCCTCGAGAATCGAAGTGAATACGGTAGCATAATGCACATGCTCTCCTCCGCTTCTTCCCCTCCTCAAATGTGCCTTTCGCTCGTGCAATCATTCCTGCCTTACTCATTCCTTCTCATTTCATCCTCAGTCTTTCTTCTATCACCTCCTCTCCTCCAAACCAGTCGCATTCGCGCCCTCTCACCTATAATTTATGCTCGTCTGCCCTCTTCCGCGTTTCTGTCTCTTGGATCCGCCGGCTCTTGCCGCCAGAGCCGGAAAATGTGCGTCTAAAACACGGTTACGGATATGGCTCTTCAGGGGCGTAATGGGCGCAACCTCATGGGGGGTCATCGGCACCCTCCTCCTTCTGGCTGCTGAAGCCACCATCAGCAGCACCACCACGACCGGATTTGGTGAGTCTACCGTAATCTTTCTATTCACCGGCTCTTCATTATACGGTTCTGATTGATTCCTGGCGCGTATTCAGCTGAAATTGCGCTGTTCCTCAGCTTCCATTGACGCGAAATCAATCGATAATTGATCTGTTACCCGAAATGCGATCATTACTACTATCACTACTATCTCCTCTTCATCCTCTCCTCTCATCTCCTTCTTCATTCATTCAGTTATCGGTTCAAGGCCGCTGCCAAACCTCCCCCTCCTCTCCCTCTCTCTCCCCCTCCTCCCCCATTCTTTCACTGATTGCAATGGGAGCGACAGATTAGTTGAGTTCACAAAGGCGCACAAGGGGGCATTATTGAAAATATTTAATAAAAAATAAACGCGAATTTATCAGAAACGGAATCACACTCGGTCTATCATATTTTTGTTGAAACATATCCAATTCTGAGGGACGACTCAGAATTTTGCGCTTATTCCCTCATTTGTTTACGGTACAACAATGAACATGCAGAAGTAAATTATCGGTACTCGCTCGACTACGGTAGCTCTTTCTCCGGCTGATTCATGGCACTTTTTGCAATAGTTCCTAGCGCCGCTCAGTGAGATACGACCAAAAGAGACGACCGGGTCACAGTCGCACTCAATCAAGCAGTTATCGGCCTCCCGATCAGTCAACACCTCGAGACATCCGAGTTTCGAAACGATCCGAAAGCCTGATACGGAATTTGCGCAACATTCAGTGCTTTTTGTCTTTGCTAAATTGTCTAATTTTGATAGGAAAAGCGTTGGACCTCTAGTGGATCAAGTGGTAGCATTGGAAAATATTGACCATACGAAATACTCTTTTCTGGGTGCAAAATGTCAACATTCGATGGTAGATCAAAAGAGCGAAAATACGGAGTCACATAGATGATCAAGGCAAATAATGAGTACACGCGCGTGGGAAGTCGCTCTCTTTGTCTGCTTGTTTTTATTCCTCAAAATTGCGCCCTCTTTATTTGATTATCTTCGTCATCTGCGTCATCTTCTGTAGGCGTGGGAATGAGGACGATTTTATTATGAAAGTATATATTGATTGGAACGAAATACAGAAGGAACTCAAAGTCGTATTAGCAGCAATACAACAAAATCGGGAAAAAATGGACAATAGGTCGGATGAAAATGATTGCTTCATTCCGCTTATTGGTATTTCTAAGGCAGCATTGCGAAATATCTAGTTCTCAACCAACATAGCACAAAAAAAATTAAAATACAAAAAAATAATATTACAAAATAGTCAATAAGCGGTGCTTCAGATGCGAGACAGTCGAGATCGAAGCGTGCGGCGGAGTCGCTGCTCACGGTGGAATGGGAGGGCATCCAGACTGGCGACCACCCAGAGAGTGACGTCAAGGGATTCCTCGTCGAGTACAGGTCAGCGATGATCTTTGATTTGTCTGAAGACTAGAAATGATTTGACAGAATTGCTCCCTTCATTCTCCAGCTAATTACTAATTAGTAATTAACTCATCTACTTGCAGACAAGAGCGCGACAAGATGTGGCAGGTGCACGCAGGCATCATCCCCTACAAGGGCCCCAACCACCAGTACAGAGTACAGGTGAGGAAATCGATGAACTGTGCTGGCAAGCAACATCAATTCATTATTAGCCCTGATTACGCTCTTTCAGAGCCTTTTGTCTTCTGAATAGCGTTGAATCCACTTTCATGCACACGATATTTATTTTAAACCTTGTTCGTTTACGATTAATTTTGCTTGCTGCGAGACACTTGAATGGAATGAGTTTCACGATTCCCTAAACTGATTTGCAGAGATCATGATGCAGTATCATTTACGTATATCTCTTGAAACAAAATGCAAAAGATCAAAGATCAATCTATCCCCATCTCAGATCGCGAAGCTCCCCACCAACACGGCGTACTTCGTCCGCATCAAGGTACTGTCTGGCTCTCTCAAATTTCCACACTATCTCGTCATTTCTAAGCGACGAGAGATCATGCGAAATTGAGAGAATCAGAGAAGTGATTCAGGTGCTCGGTTCGAACAATGACGTCATCGTCGAGACGCCCGAGATCCGTGCTCGCAACGAGATCGTCACCTACAATTGCCCTAGTGGTACGGTACAGCGGTCGATTACTGTGGACTAAAACCCGGCTTCAGATACCCTGACGGCTCCCCGGTCTCCGGTCGTGAGCAAGAGCGGCGCCTACTCACTCGCCTTCGAGTGGGAGGAGCCCGAGTGCGGCATTGTCGGAGAGTACCAGGTGTGGAACCAGGGTGGAACCAGGCTCGTACCATGCTTGTGCCAGGATGGTGCCAGATTGGTTTCAGGGCGCGGTACTAGAGAAGTTACCAAATCAATTCTCCCTTTATTGTCGAAACCAGTTACGTTTCGCACATCATAATTAGCACTTAGAATTCGCCTTCCTCTAATCGTTGCAGGAGATTTACTGCGTTAACAATAGCAATAATTTCAAAACAAACAAAAAATAAAAACAATTTCCTCTGCAGCTGGAACTGATCGGCGTGGACGCACCCTTCGACCTGCACCGTCAGACGATCACCAAGCCTACCGTATCCATCACGAACCTCCTACCCGGCACAATGTACCAGTTCCGGTGAGTGGTGTGTGAAGGAAACGTCGTCCACTGTAGAAAATTAAGTGATCTTACGGGATCAGTAAACGTCACTCACACCACACCTTACATTGCAGAGTGCGCGCCGCCGATCGCAACCGCGTCTTCGGTCCGTGGTCCGAGCTGCTAGCTGCGACGACTGAGGGACACAGTGCGTGATCTTTGACCTCTTGCTGTTGTTGTTATTGATGTTATTGTTATCGTGTTGTTACTTCAGAATCGCCTGTGATCAATGACATCCGCGTGGTCTACCAGTCGGAGGGAGAGATCCAGATCGAGTGGAGTCCGATGGAGCACGAGAGACTCCAGAACTACGAGGTGAGAGGGTGACTCTCTTCCTCTGCCACACTCCCTAGTCGTTTCTTATCGTAGTCTGAGAAGCAGGAAGGGAGATTTTAGAACGAGATAATCCACACTTCTTTAGTTTCCTAGTGATGAGTTTCAGACAGAATACAAACTGCGGAAATTCTGAAGATTTCAGTGATATCCTCTCTTTTCGTCTAAGAAATTAATGAACGATCGCACTTGTCCATGAGCTCTTGAAGTAATCGATTGTTCGCTCACCACGACTGCATCCAGGTGATGCTCACGGAGGCTGGCGGTGACGCGTCCGACGCGGAGCCGAAACGCGTCGAACGCGTGAGACTCCCTGCTGGTACTACCTCCTTCATCCTCTCCACCCTCAAGCCGAACACCAAGTAAGAATGCGGTGGGATCTGATGAAGGAGAAAGTCGTATGAAAGTGCATCATCGTTAGATACCCGATCTTGCCTCGCCCTTGTATTTGACAATTTCCTTAGAATCAGAATTGAAATACGCGGAAAAGTTGTGCCTCACATCTCATTGTTAGCGCTCCGTCCTGTACAAGAAAAATCAATAAAACGCTACCTCATTTCCCCGACCACAGATCGGCTAGAACAATACACCCCTCCCTCTCAGGTACCACATCGGTGTCTCTGCCATCGTCGACCGCGAGCCCATTCGTCTCTCCCGCCTTGACACTTCGACTGGAAGCCAGCCCGTGAAGGACATGGAGCAGGACATGACTGTGAGTGGAGAGAGACTCTGCCCACTTATCAGGATTTTATAACCCGAAAATACGACTGGAGAGCGAGTCTAGTAGTGTATGAGTTTCACACCTCGTTTTTATCATGATTTATTGTGCTTTATTCGATACTGAGTCGATTCTCATAGCGAGCAAAAACAAAATATTAACTCCTATGTATCACTTTATACTACTATTAAACCCCTCTCCCTCAGGTGACAGAGGATGGCGACTCGCTCTACTCTGTCCACTGGACTCTTCCCTATGATCTCAACGCAGACCACTTCGTCGTCGAGTACAGACTACCGAACGAGACCGTCTGGAGATCCGGAGAGACTGTAAGCGTCGATTACCATACCCTCCCTACACCCTCGATCTCGATCATCAACTGACTTCTTCAGGTCGACATTGGCGGCGGTCATCAGTTCCGTGCTTCCCTGCATAACCTGGCTACCGTACCCGTGTTCGGCGTGAGACTCACCGCTGTGGACAAGGACGGTAAGCGTACTGTAGATATTGATTACGGTATTATTGAGAATAAAAGCCATTCCTCGATTACAGGCAACGCCCTGGCTCGTACCGATGAGACTACGGTAGGAAAGGCAGCCAGCACCTCGTGCCTGGGTCTGGCTGGTCTTCCGACTGAAGTCGTCGCCTCCCCTGCTGGTCCCGGAGCGATCCACTTCAGCTGGAGGAAGCCAGAGTGCGATGAGAGTGCAGCCCCCATCGACGGATACGAGTACATGGTGAGGACGAGGGGATGAGAAGGGTACGGTAGGCAGATGGATAGGAAGATGGGCTAAATTGATGACAAAAAATGATTTGTTTTTTTTTCAAAGGAAAGGCGAAACAATTAAAAAAGAATGACAACTGATGAAATGTTTCCTGTCTTAAACACAACATTTTCGTGGAAATAAAAGACAAAACTGGATCTTTTCCAGCTGTGGGATTCGGCCACGCCTCCTCCCCAGACTGCCTCCTACATCGGAAACAACGCAGTGACCAGAGACGGACTCCATCCCAACAAGGTCTACTCATTCAAGGTGAGTCAATTTGGTTCTTGATCTCCTACAGGAAGATCTTGAAATATTTCTAGGAAGACACTGAAAGTGAGAGAATGCACAAACTGAAGATATTCTCTGCAGGTCCGTTCTCGCTCGGGCAACGGTCACTCCGCCTGGTCTCCCCTGGTCGAAGCCGAGATGTCCGTCACCTCCGTCAATGGTACGCGGACTCACGCGTCCCACGCGTCACCAAATTCAGATGCCACTAACCACCGCACGCGAAGACAGGAGCTGCACGCGGGTACTAACAGCATGGCTTACTCTAACTTTCGTTGCACTCTTTCGTTTCATTTTTCATTGAATGCTGTTCAAAATAACACATTTTAACACCAAATAACATTTTCTAACCCACTAACCCTCCTCAGATGTGAATCTCTACCATCTCCGCCTCGAACTGCACCCTCCATCAGCATTCCTCACTTGGACTCCCGCCGTCCCCGCAGTCTACGTTTCCCATTTCAAGTATGGTGGTGTGCCTACCGTATCCTCAGTTGTGTGTGGTGTGTCTACCGTAGCCTCCCAGGTTAGCGCTCAAGGAGGCGGGCGCGACGCGTTGGACGCGGTTCATCGCCCCGCCGCGTCACTTCATCTGCCCTCAGGGCATCGGGACGACCGGAAGTTACTGCCATCGACTGACTGCTGTCTTCCAAGGAGTGCAGTACCTAGCGAGAGTGCGTGCCTGTTGTGTGGCGACGTTTGCCAATCGTCGTCTAGTGCATGCCTGAGATTCCTTCAGGTGACGTACAACACGACGAACGGCGCCTGGAGTGATCATGGAGCGCAGCTGCACTTCTCGCTCGTTGAGTGTGCGTGTGTGTGGTGTGCCGAGTGCAATGACTAATTCGCCCTTTTCTAACTCCAACTCTTGTGTTGAATGCATAGCTATTCTGTCCTAATTTTTCATTTTGTCCAAAGATCAAAGTAAAAATCGATTTTGCAGCAGCTCAGACCGGTGCTGCAGCGATCGGGCTGCAGGTGTCGCAGCCCCGCATCGAGCAGCAAGGAGCCCTCACCGTCGTCTACTGGACCACCCAGGGAGACTCCAAGTCCGTCTACGCCTACCAGGTTCGATCTTCGATCCTTGGTCTTTGATTTATCGATCGATTGCCCAGGTCGAGATCCGCAAGGAGTCCGAGGCCGAGTGGCGCAAGGCCGGCGCAGTCATCCGCAACGAGCCGAGCAAGACGCACTACAGGTACGATATCTCGATTACTGTAACCTGAAAAATGTGTGCATGAATCAGGGAGTCGCTAGGAAACCTGCCCGTCTCTCCTCTATATTACATCCGCGTGCGTGCTCTGGACTCGTCGATGACAACGGTGGCCACGTCAAACGCCGCTTCTTTCTCCGTCAAATGCCATGGTGAGAGAGGGTTCCAGTTTCCATCGCGTGGTACCACGGGTACCAACTGCCACACTCGGTTTCAGGAGATGGGCGCCCTCTAATATGATCGTCAATGACGATTCGTCATTGTAATTTTTCCCATTAAAGCTGCCATACAATTAGAATTATGTGATTGCACGTTGTTCATAGCAAGCGCGAAGCATAATCGAATCTGCTTCGGTGTGTTTGAAATTGAATGACTGAACGCACTATAGTAATTGAGTTTCTGGCGCATTTCAAAATTACGTGTTGCTCGAAAAGAGTGATAGTTTCATGGCAAAATCTATGATTTATAATACTTACAATAAATTACTTGCAGTGCCTCTCTCGCCCGATAACATCCGCGTGGAGCGCGTGTCTCCCGATACCGTGCGAGTGTCATGGTGAGCTGCTCTCGCTTATTTCCACACTCTCTCACTTGCTCTGACCAGAGATTGACAATATGAAGGAAAGAGTCTGAAAACTTCATGGGAAATCGACAAATGACGTGACGAAAATATTGACAGATTCTCTTGTGAATACACTTCACAAGAGAAACTAAAACAAATGACGTGACGAAAATATTGACAGATTCTCTTGTGAATACACTTCACAAGAGAATATTGAAAGATTCTCTTGTGAATACACTTCACAAGAGAAACTGTCTAAAACTTGATCATCCGTTGATTGCAATGAAATAGCGAGAAACTTTCTTCTACTCTTCGTCATTCTCTCAATTGCTCCAAAATCACAGCGCTTGTGACGTCATCGATTTTCGAAAATAATCCCAAATTGATTTCAGGTCCGCCCCCGCCGACGATGAAGCCTGCCAGCCCTTCTTCACGGTCTCCGGATCAATCGATGGACGCTCTTTCCAGAGAAGAGTTCCCGGCTTCGAGAGGTACGGTATCGAGATATTCTACTGACTTTTTTCTTGCATTCATGCACAAAACCGCCTTATAGATCGGTGGAGATCGAGGGATCCGGAAAGGACTACGTGGTGGAAGTTCGGATGGTGAACATCGATGGATCCGGACCCGCCTCTGCTCAGACCAGACTGATCGGAAATGAGAGAAGTTGTGAGTGGAGGAAGGAAGAGAAGAAGACTTCTCGAACGATGCTAATCAGTTTCAGGATTCTAGGCCATTCCTTGCATCTTTTTGCATCCAAATTCCTACGTCCTACGTCCTTTCATAGCACTGACTAGAAAAAAACTGCAAAATTTCAGGGTTTAGGGTTAAATTTTTTGCATCCGAATTCTTCGTCCATCGTCCTTTCCTCCTAGCACAATCACCTCTCACTTCAAGGGTTCTTTTATCATCGGGGTGCACTTCTTCCCTTCGCTATTCTCTTTCTCGGTCCGCGTTCTCTGCCTGGGTCATGGTATTATAGATTTATCGATTTTCGAAAATCACATTTTGTAAAATTCCCCCGTCTCATGTCCCCTTGCAGTCCGACTGAAGCGATCAGTTTGCGATCCAGTTCGCGATTTCTGGTGCGATGGATACGGTGGCAATCAGCAGCTGTCGCTCCGCCCCGCCGGAACCGGTAACCGGCGTCGTGTGCCGTCGGCGTGTGGTGGCGCGGTGCGCGCGTGCCGTGAGTGTGCGTTGAGTTGGACGACTTTTACTACTAATCGCCGCCTCTACACTACCACCGTACTACTGATCGATCGAACGGCATCGCAGACAACTCGCATGGCTCCATTCATCTTGCTTCTCACTCCGTTCAATTCCAGACACTTCGTGTGTGTGTCCACTCATTTTCCGCGTCCCATCATGCATGTCGTTCCGCCTGTAGACTTCCGTTGTTTAGCGACGATATAGTTGTTGTTTCCGCGTAATCCAGCATGCGCCCCTATCCCTATACTTTGAGATAACGCCCGCAGGCATGTAACAGATACGCGAGAAGAGGTCGAAGATGACGTCATCGATCGATAATTTGCAGCTCTCTGCTCTACTCCTCGTGTGTCTACTCGCAATGGCGACCTCGTAGTTGAATGGAGATCGGAGGGAGATGGAAGAGGGGTCCACGGATACAGAATCCAGTACAGAACCGACCAAAGCGGATGGAACCCCTACGGGTACGAATAGAAAAAATAACAAAAGCAAAACACAAAACAAAACAAAAACAACCCTGCAGCCAACTGGTTCCCTACGTGGGAGACGACCGCGAGTACTCGCAGACGCTCACCGGACTCCAGCGCGGCCACAACTACTACATGCACATCCAGGCAAGTGCCGGTTCCGGGAAATTCCGGCTCCAGCAATTTGCGGTCCCCTAATTCCCGGCTCTGCAGGTGCTCGACCGTAACTCGTACGTGATGTACACGTCGCCCGAGGCATCGGCAACCTCCGCCTGCTCGGGTGAGTCGGTCTTTGATTTCTGCACTGACTTCAAATAGTGAAAAGCGAAGCGATATTGCGCAAAATCCAAAATCGATTCGAATGAATTGTGTGTGAAGCATAACCGACCTGATGATTTTCCTTGGATCACTCGGTCCAATTTGAATTAATTTCTCAATGTTTTTTCTGAATAATCGTCGAATGTTTAGGGCAATCTTGATCCGAGCTTTGTTTCTTTGATCTTTGTTTTACAGAAATCGAAAAGATCCCTTGCAGCCCCGTCTCAAGCTCCTTCTCACGTCGCTCTCGAGGCACCTGATGCCAGTCACGTCCGTGTCTCCTGGGTTCTCCCTCCTCAGTCCACCTGGGGATGTGCCGATATCACCTTCGAGGTACGGTAGGGCTACGGTAGGATTGTGATAGGCTAGAAAAATCGATATCCCATTCCACCCTTTCTGTGAAGAGAGGAGGCTCGAAGAGAGGAAGTTCATTGAGATTCACTCCTACAGTACCACTCGGGTATCGTGTCATACTGTAACCCATTTCTAGATCCAAGTGGAGGAACCGAGAGGAATGCACGCGGCGCCTCAGCGCGTTGCTGGTGGATCCACCTCGCATGTCTTTGCCGCCCACCCCGGACAGCAGTGGACACTCAGGTATACGGTAACGGGCGGATTACGGCGGATCAGTAAATTATTTATTTATCGCTAAATTGAAAAAAAGACGATTCATCGTAAGAAATTCAATTGCGCTTCGAATCAATTTATCATGAAACCTATATCCAATGAACTATTGGCTTATCACTTTTTCATCGTTGGAATGACGCTGAATAAAATGAGATCGATAACTGATTTTCTCAGAATGCGCACGATCAACTCGGCCGGCCACTCTGCATGGACTGCGCCCGCAACCGTGAAGACTCCCGCTGCCGGAGAGGCCATCGTCGGACCGACGGTGAGCTTACACCGTCAATCGAGGACTGACTTTTATCCATTCACATATCGCCGAAGGGATACTATAGTCGCACCTCCAATCGACGACTAACTTTTCTCCTTGCAGGTGTCTCACCGACAGGGCGTGCCCATCGTGATGTGGCAGTCGAAGGAATCGCACGATGACATCATCGAGTCCTTCATCCTCGAGTGGAGAGAACAGGGAGAGGAACACTGGAGACAGCACACCAATGCGGTAAGAGATTATCGATCGATACCGTATCCTGTCATATCAATAGAATCGTAATTTTGTCCTTTCACACATTCCAATCGATCAATCAGAAATATGTTTCATCCCACTCCTAAATTAACGTGTTACCTCTTCCTGCAATAGTGAGCGGTTTTTCTCGATGAACATTAATCACTCAATAAATGGATAGATCACGCCGTTCACGAGAGAATCGAGCCAGAATCAGCTTTCATGGGAATGGAGCAAAAATCATGATTCTAGTTAGCAGTGGATTTGGTACCCTCTAAGGATGCTTCTTCGATCCTCTAAGTCTCAATATACCAGGATCACTTCTGGGCTCATGCTACCGGGTCGGTCAGCCTGGTTCCCAACTTTAAATTCGTGTATCTTGGTTCCTATGAATTTTTGTGAGAAATGACCCTCAGAGTAACCCCGGCTGATTTTTCGAGCTCTATCGATCTACAAAAAGCGTTTCTCATGAATCGGCCATTGAACAGCGCTACATTCTCAACCATTTTTCTCAAAAATGTAGGAAAAGTCGTGGCTCTAATTTCCCCAGCAGATAGAGCAAGTCAAGAGCTATCAAATGAGTGGTTTACCAAAAAAATACGGACAAACTGGTGGTAGTTGCATTCGTTTTAGTTTTCCGGATCATTTGAAGTCACTTGTTATCCATCAGACCGCTCAAATTGTGAGCGCTCCGAACAAATGAAATTACTTTTTTTACCTTCTGATATGTTTCACAATTTTATCAAATGGTGAAACACTGAAATGCATTTGAAAGACAAATGAAACATATCAGAAAATTCAAAAAGTGATAGAAAATGATTTCATTCGTCTCAAAACGCTCGCGATCACGCGGTATGATGGACTGAAAATCAACTTCAAATTTGCGGAAAACTAAAGTGAATGTAACTACCACCCGTTTGTCCGTATTTTTTTGGCAAACCACTCATTTGATAGCTCTTGACTAGTTCTATCTGCTGGGGAAATTTTAGCCACGACTTTTCCTACATTTTTTAGAAAAGTGGCTGATAATGTAGATCTGTTAAATGACCGATTCATGAGAAACGCTTTTTGTAGATCGATAGAGCTCGAAAAATCAGCCGGGGTAACTCTGAGAGTCATTTCTCACAAAAATTCATAGGAACCGATATACACGCATTTAAAGTTGGGAACCAGGCTGACTGACCCAGTGCCATGAGCCCAGAAATGACCCTGGTGTATTGAGACTTAAGGGATCGAAGAAGCATCCTTAGAGGGTCCCAAAACCATAATAATCACAATTTCGATTTTTGCCTCATTCCCAAGGGTAGCTCAATTCTCTCGTGAGGGGCGTGAGATATCCTAATAGGATTAGCCATCAAGCATCCCATTACGAGTACTCTTCGTCACACTCGGGATATATCAAAATATGGAATGAAAAATCAGTTCTCGATCATTGTAGCTACCGTACACCGGCTGGCAGCGACCGTACTCGATGGACCTGAGCGCACTGCCTAAGGGCAAGGCTTACGTCGTCCGCATCATCGCCAAGGTACTGTACTGCCTAATTATCGATTTTTCAGGATTGTAATGCTCGTTCAAATATGCTTCATATCTTACTCATCATCGCACGATCATTGAGCTTTCAATAGTTCTTCGTCACAGATCACAAAAACAATTCGATCAATCAATACTTCTACCGTAACCCTGATTCCCCTCAGGACCACAACCGTGCGAATGCCTTCGTCTCTCCGTCGATCACGATCCAGACTGAGCAACAGTGCACTCCTCCCAGAAGGGCTCCTACAAACCTGCAAGTGGCGCCCCTCGGTCCCACCCAGATCAGACTCACTTGGGCTGTGAGTTTCGAAAATCTCGTTTTCATCGAATAAGCTTCTTGGGACCAATAGTGAAAATTCAAAATATAGGTGCCACAGATGATTGAATATGTTTCGTCTTCATGAGAAAGCTGTCTGAGCTCATTATTGTTCAATCTCTCGCTCAGTCCTTCTAAAACAAAATCGCTGATTGAAAAAGGCTTGGCCCAAAGACTGTTTTTACTGTTAGAACATCTCACTATTGAAGACGTAGATCGATCGTTCTTTTTCTTCCTGAAACTGAAGCTGAATCTCACTCATCATTTCAGCCCCTGCACGAATCCGAATGGGGCTGCGACCGTCTCTGGTACATCGTAAAGTACGCCACTTCCAGAAACTCAGGTATTTTAATTAAGTAATTAGCTAATTAGCATAATTATCAAATTGTCTTACTTCAGGGACCCGTAACATGACTGGAGGCGAGAACTCGGTTGTCTTCGACTCCGATCCGTACACCAAGTGGACCTTCGAGGTCCAGTCGGCCAACCCAGCGGGAGTATCGCAGTGGTCGAGATCGCAGAGCAGTCAGACACAGGTAATGCATCTACCAACATTCTTTGATCACCATGCTCTCTCAAATTGCTTCCCTCTAAGCATGTTTTGAATGAAAAAGCACTGTAGAATCATGAGTAATTCGAATTTCCTCAGGACGCAGCTCCCGGCCCCGTCTCCGGCCTCCGTGTCGCAGCCATCGGCGCCGACTCGCTGCAGCTGTCGTGGAATCCGCCCGCGCAGCCGAATGGGCACGTGACCTCCTACGAGATCACCTACCAACTCACGTCCAAGTGCGTTTGCATGGCTTTAGGCCTGGATCAGTTAGGTTTCATAATTTGTTTAAACTCTTAAGGTTCCAGCAAGATCAATTAGATTAAAGGAAGGTAGTTCCCAAAAATCAATAATCAAAATAATCAATTCCTGGTCAGGGGCATGTGCGAGGAGGTGCGCGAGCAACCCCGTACCGTCTCCGCCGACAGAACTTCCTTCGTGCTGACCGGCCTGCAGCCGCACTCGAGATACCGGTGAGGAATTGGTGGTCTTTCACTAGGGATGGCACCGCGAGAAATGAATCTCTTCATTCTTCATGCTGTCTCACCGCTCTGATAGGCGAGAGAGCAGGCTGATCGAAGAGGGTCATTTCTTGCGCAGCCCTTGCTGCTTCTCACGCAATCTACCGCTTTGCAATACCGACCTGGAATTTACATTGAATGTGAATGTTGATGATCTGAATACGCTATGTGGTCACATGGTTATTGGCTCACGAGCTTTTAGAAAAATAAATAATAAAGCTATTGATTTCCAGCGTGGGCGTCGCCGCAAAGACGACGATGGCCGGAGAGAGAGTGGCTCAAGAGGCTCAGACCGAGCAGTCCCTGCCCACCGGAACACCCACCTACATCAGGAGTGAGTTGCCAATCGATTGCCCTACCTTAGCCTCCCATCTCCGTGCAGGACCAACTCATTTTTGTTGCACGTGTGAATTCAATATAGGTTTCACAGATCAGTTACATTCGGTTTCGATATTTGAATTCAATCGTCTCAAGGCATTCTGTTTGGGAAAAAATAACAAAGATTGTCCTTCAATTTCACGTCATTTTTTTCTGTCGAGGAGACGACCAAATAAAATCTAGGTTTCGTATATCCTTTATTTTTTGCTCTTGAGTTCAATTAATGATCGGTTACCTCGTCAATAAAGAAAAAGTTGCCTCATGACCGTTCTCCCTTGCAGTCGAGGAGACGACTGAGTCGGAGGCTGGAGTCTCGTGGCAGGCTCCGCCCTGTCTGCAGACCCACGGAGAGATCACCGAGTACGAGTTCGAAGCCGTGCCACTGGACAGGTATACCACTTGCTCTGCAGTTGGAAAGGCTTCCCTCACTCTGCGTAATCTTCAACAGCCTGACTAAGGAAGAGAAAATTTCTTGCGACGTATTCTCAGTCCGAATCCTCAATGAGATGGTAGTTGATTCAGACGTTACCCGCCCAACTCGAACACGGTTCGCGGTGCGACCAGAACCCGCATCACCGGCCTCCTGCCCGGCACCGACTACAACCTCAGAGTGGGTTCCTGGTTCAGGGATCAGGGGTTACGGTTCGATTAATTTCGAAATAATGAAATTCAATGCAGATCCGCGCGTACACCACCAAGGGACCTGGTCCGTGGTCGCAGCCGACTCGCTTCCAGACTGCGGCAGCTGCCGCAAGCAGCGTGCCCCCGCTCGTCAAGGTACGAGACTCTCTCAATTTCACACACTTGCTCGCTCCCCCTACATCGATCAGAGAAGAGCCATCTCTTGTGAAGATTGCCTGATGATTCTCCAGTGTCTCAGCCTAAATAGAGTGACGAAAGTAAAAGTGTATCGCGAACCTACCTGACTCCTACCTAATCCTACCATTCCGTACCCCATCCAGGTCGTCGGAACTGGTGCAGACTCTGCCCATCTCCTGTGGCACTCCCCGCCCTCCGGCCAGCCCGATCAGTACAACAAGTTCAAGTGAGTCTATCGATAAATGATTTTATTTAGCATCAAAAACAGATTTAATTTGAGATTACGGTATCAATCGATTGCAGGTGCCGCTACGGTATCACCGGTCAGCAGCAGCGCGAGGAGCGCGTCTTCCCTGCCCAGTCGCCCTGCAGGTACCGTACCTACTATTGGCCTACCGTAACTTCGAACTACCGTAATCCTTCCCTCTTCCAGTCAGGAGTTGATCCGTCGTCAGCAAGTGCCCGCGCCTCCTCCCGGATCTCGCATGCACTGTGGAAGAATCGACAGACTGCAGCAGAATCAGACCTACGACTTCCAGGTGGGAATTAGAGTGATCTTTGATCTTTGCTAAACAGCCTGATCTGCTTGTTTTCTGTTGTTTTAGATGTTTTTCACAAGCGAAAAGAGTCTGGCATTGCAGTTTTTCGTTTGTGATCGTTTCATAATAAGCTTGAAGCATAGTTCAAATACTTGGCCCACATTTGAAGCAGCAGCCTCGATGCTGCATCAAAAAGCGTCGACCCAAATGCAAACCAAATCAATCCAATCAGAATCAAACAGTCAAGGTCGTAGAGGTTCTTCATTCCGAGAGGCGCTCTCAGGGACGAGAGAGCGTGCGGAATGGAGAGAGTCTCTTCTTTTCCTTCTAACAACTTCCTTGAAGGTCTCGGCCTGTCGCAGAGACAACAAGTGCTCGCCCTACTCGCAGCCCGAGAGGAGCAGAATCACTGAGGGTAGGTCATGGTTAGAGACCACTAGCCCCGCCCCCTTTTCGGGGGTTCAAATTTGAACAAAAATTGAGCCATTGCTTTCCTTTTTCCTACTCATTCTAGCCAGTATTCTGCAGTGAACTATGTACGAATTCTACAAATACCCGAAAATTTGAAAAATCTGTGTACAAAGATGCTTTCTTGACTAAATTGACCTTATTTCTCGCAGGCCCGGTCGGCATCGAGACGGTCTTCAAGATCGGCGGATCGGACAAGTCGCTGACTGTGGGATGGAGAGTTCGCCCCGATGACATGAGCAGAGTCACCGCCTTCAAGCTGCACATCATGCCTCAGGACGGTGAGATCTCAGTTTCTCTCACTCTTCAGTTAACGAACTCTTTCTTCAAATGGAAAGGGGAAAGGATGTTTCTTTCTCATTTTTTTGCATTTTTATTTTTGAAGGAAAGATCAACCGACGCACAATATTTTAGATTTTTCGCAATTCTTTCATGAAATGTATGAAACATATCCCATTATTTTCAATCTGGCACGATATTTCATTTTCGCGTTCCAATAAACAACTAGAGATAACCTTCACAACAATTGGTTGCAGGTCGCTCCGCCCCTCAGACATTCTCGCTCGATCGATCAACCTACCAGTACCGTATCGACAACCTCTCCCCCTCCACCCACTACAACGTCACGGTCCAGGTATACGGTAGTCTCAAAGCCAGTCCCAGCTTCTCCTAGAGACTCTTCATTCTAACAAGATTACAATGACCATTTGGTGCGAGTCAGCCTAGTTATGCTTCAAAGATGCAATAGAATTAGATCATTTTCTAATTGTTCGATCATCGATCACTTCTCCGTCGATAAAGATATTTATTCAGGCCTCGACTAACCGTGAATGGTGCGGAGGCACGTCGACATTGATGGCGACCGATGCCGAAGCCCTAACGGCCATCTCGGGTGCACCCCGAGTGATCGCAGAGATGCCCACTTCGATTACCATCTCGTGGGACAACCACAACAGGTAAGGCGGAGAATGATTCTCCAGATTCTCGATGAAGGGAATCAGACAAGACGAGAACTTAATCTGCACCCATTCAGAAACGCCGGTTCCTTCATCATCGAGTACAAGATCGACGGTGGCGCGTGGACGGAGCATCCGCGACGCGTGCCCGCACGCCCCGGACAGACCACCTACGAGGGAGTCGTCGATGGAGTGAGTTACAGTAATCTAATACCGTGCCCCTGCAATGAAAAGTGTAGGGGGAAAGTGGATTGGCAACCAATATCAAGAACTTGTAAAGTGCGGGCAAAGCCTGGTGGCGAATTCGTAACATCAGCAAAGCACCAGCCGCCATAGCTCAGTCGGTTAGAGCGTGGGTCTAATAAGCCCAAGGTCGCAGGTTCGACCCCTGCTGGCGGCAAACTTTTTGTATTCCTTAGTGATAGTAAAATCATTTTCCAATCGCTTTCAGCTGCCCACGAACACGGTCGTCGATCTCCGAGTGAAGGTCGTATCGACGAGAAACGAGCAGTCTCCTCCCTCTCCCGAAGCTCGCGGCCGTACCAAGTGTGCCCCGCCCGCCACCCCGCCTCAGGGCATTCGGTAAGTGGGGTACGGTATAGTAAGACGAGTCTATCGATTAGATTGTCTATTGTAGAAGTTTATGAACTGTGTCGTTCACGGCAATTTGATGAACTCTTTCAATTATGTTTCAACAATGTCATAGGTGTTCTTATTTCTTTTGATTTCTAGTGTTGCTGATAAAAATAGTCAAACATAACAACAACAAAAACAATAAAAAAAACAATAACCATCCCTCAGAGTGGACTCGCCCTCTCCCTCGGAGGTGCGTGTCTCATGGGCTCGACCCGCCAAGGACTCATGGATGTGCGACCAGCTGAACATCGAAATCGCCTACAAGGTCAGACCTTAGCGAACCTTAGCTTCCTTAGTGTCCTAAGTATTCATAATAGTTCCTTAATCCCCTTTTCGCTTCCTTGTCCAAAGAATGCGCGTTGGGAATAAAGAGAACCAGAGATTCTCTTTCTTCCACACGCTCTCACCTCGATCAATTTTCAAATTTACTTAATTATATATTTAATAAAATGCAGGTTGGAAACCAGCCCGAGAAGGTGGTGCCCGTGCCAGGCGAGGTCACTGACTACACCTTCCCCGCCGAGCCGAACCAGAGATGGGTGAGTGAACTGTCCCCGTGAATCATGAGTTTCACCCAGAAGTGAAAGCAAAGGATTTCACAAAGCATTCAATGGAAGATGATCTAGGAACAATAGAAAACCATTTTAAATCAACAAAGCGCAATTAGCATGTATATAACTGAATCTCCAGTACTTACGCTGTTTAGCACTCTCCTGGACCTACTCTATTTAGCACCGACCTTTCCTCTTCAGGTGATCAAGCTGCGCGCAACGAACCAGATGGGCAGCTCTCCCTACTCTCCCGAGTACACCATCACGACAAGACAGGGATCGCCCGGAGCAGTCAGGGACCTCCGAGTCAAGGCCATGGGACCCAATGAGGTGCGTCTTTCGATCTTATCGAGAAAAAAAAGCTGCACTATTTTTGGAAATGTGCACAGTTCTTCCCTCATTTCGGGATGCTTTGCGTTATCACAGGACATTTTTAATCCTTTGAATGAAGCAAGGGCTCATAAAATCAATAATCTCTGCAGGTACGCGTCAACTGGCTGCCGCCCGCTGAGGCCCGTGGACAGATCGTCGGCTACGATATCTCATACAGACTCAAGGTGAGCTGCAGAGGAGAGACTTACGATGTTTCGCATCAACCTTTAAAATCTTCTATGTTTAGCATCGACTTGCCTGCCCGGAGGAGGAGCCTCGCGACGTCTCTCGTGACTTCGTCACTGTCTACAACCACAAGGACGTCGACTACACGCTGACTGGACTGCTGCCGTACTCCCTCTACGAGGTGAGCTGCGCTGCCAAATGTTACGTATACTTCTGGTGTTTATCGCCTTAGAAAGTGTACTGTAATATAAATAGCGAAAATAGTTTTCTTCTCCAAAGCAGTTCATGGAAGTTGTGTTTCACAAGTTGCTTATTTTTCGGAGAACACTTCTCACTGATGGGTGACCGCATTTATGGCGCAAAAACTAATCATTGTAATTCAGGTGAAGGTGCGCGCTCGTACCACCGAGCTCGGCCCCGAGGAGACAAAGGAGGTGCGTGTTTCTTGGTACCACTTGGCACCAATCTGGAACCCAGTTACCGTACCCCATTCCAGGTTGCCACCGAGCAGCAGCCTCCCTCGGCCCCGCCCATCAACCTTCAGCTGTCGTACGCCCTCGAACGGTCGCTGAACTTCCAGTGGGAACACGTCGAGTGCAGTCAGCGACACGGACACATCACCAACTACGAGTCAGTACTCGGTTCTGGGTTATGGTACTCATAGGCCCACCTGTTGGTACGACTGGTACCAAGCTACTCCTTAGTTCCGGGGTCATGATACTCTTGGTACCACTTGGTTCACGTGGTACTTTGTCAGGTACGAGATCGTTGGACAGGACGACTGGGCGAAGTTGGAGAGACAGATCTCGAACACTTCCGAGCCTAAGATCCTCATCGATGGACTCACGCCATACACCAAATACGTTATGAGAGTAAAGGTGAGTAGAATCATAAATGAAATTATTTTTTTAACAAATAGTTTTTAATCCAGTTGAGCATCAGTGAAACTGATTCCTCCGCTTCGTTTCAAGATGAGATTTTGTGTTTCAGGCTTTTCTATATAAGATATTGAATAGAGTCAAACAAGCAATGACTCTTAATGACTCTCTATAAAAAAAATATCTTTGGTAACGAGCAAATATCTTCTTATTAATAAGCAGAATTCGGTTTTATCATTCCTTGACAACAAAATCCACGAATTATAAGATCTATTGCCGTACCTTCCCCCTTGTCAGGCGTACAACTCGATCGGTGGTGGTCCCAACACGGAGAATCTGGACGTGCGTACTGCGAAGGCCGATGCTCCCCTCCCCCCGCAGGATCTCGTCGTCGCCCAAGAGGGAACCGAGTTCTTCATGGTCTCCTGGCTGCCGCCCTACCCGCCCTATGGTCCGATTGACTCCATTGTTTGGCACCTGACTTGCCTGACTTTGCGTGATTTCCCACACCCTCTCTAGTCAGTGAGAGAGAACTAGGACGGATGAGAACTATGAGAACTATGCCTTTTTTATATCAAAGGCGCCATGACGTCATTATTGTCAAGTGTGGAGAGTCCGAATTAGCAGCATGACAGTTAGGGGAATCGAAATGCGGAGATTCATGGATGGCATCTTTAGAAATATCGTTGCAGGACCCCATTCGCACTACAAGCTGCGCTACCAGTTGCTGGGCACCGACGGATGGAATGAGGTATGGGAGTTTCAAGTTTCACTTATGCTTCGCGCACTCCTTAATAGTTGAGGTGAACGACAAAAATCAATTAGTGGACAGTCTCATTGGCAATACAAAAGATGATAGGAAACAGAATGATTAACGTCCTGGATCCTTCCAGGTGGAGAAGCACGTCACTGACCCGCTGATCGCCTGCCCCGGAGAATCGCCGCGATTCTGCTACAACGTCACCGAACTGGACCCCGGAAGACAGTACCGAGTGCAGGTGGGTAGTAGACTTTGAATGGTGGAGTAACCGGTTATGAAAAGTGATTCGTAACCTGTCACGAATCAAGTGACCGGTCACGTAAATTGTTATAACAGTTCAATTACGAAAAGTCACGTGCTATTGAAAATTGGATGGGCAAATTGAAATTGGATTTTTCGTAACGGGTTACGAGATTAATAATTAACCGGTTACGACGCCGGGTCAGTAACAGTGGAGAGTGAGAATGATTGGTTGAAAAAATATCTCGTAATTGATCATTTGGTTATTGACCTGTTATTTTTCAAAGTATAGTGAGTAGAACCCAGTGGGTACTCGTGGTACCAATAGAACCAAGCATTCATCTCCTCCTGATGAAAGTATTACGTAGTAATGAAGTAATCACCGCAGGTCTCATGCAAGATCGAGGAGGGCTCGTACGGTCCCTATAGCAGCATCGTCATCGCCAACACGCTGCAGGTGAGCTGCTACCGTAACCGAATCTATAGCTCTGAACGTTGTGGGAAACTCGAACTGTTTGCTCCAAAGCAATCAGATTTTCTTGAATTAGAGCAGAGAAGTCGATCATCATCACAACGCCCGCTCCAGGTTCTTCCTGACGCTCCTCGTGCCATCGAGCTGATCGAGAGAACGGACCACTCGCTGCACATCAGATGGCTGCCGCCTCTAGATCCACAAGTGAGGAGAAAAACATTGTGTTCTAGAAAATTTCGCGCAAAAAGTATTCCAATCCAATCTCAGATACGTTTCACAACTACTTCACATAATTTAGAGCCAACTGAAAGCGATTACATCATGTCTTCACAGAAAAGAAACAAAATTGCAGAATCTGATCACTCAATACCGTGTCTCGATCGTTTCCCTCGACGACGCCAACGACCAGAAGAGATCTCATCTCGTCGACCATCCCACTCTCACTCATCTCTTCGAGAACCTCCAACCAGAAACCAGCTACAACATCTCCATCGCAGCTGGTACCAAGAGAGGATTCGGACCCGAGATCTGGACCCGGTACTCGACCGATCTGTTCAAGGTACGATTGTGGTACGGGAACCAGGTGGTACCACTATCCATTGCAGGTACCGGTTGTCTTCACCGCCCCTGTGGTCACTCCCGATGGCGCCCATTCTCTGGACGTCGCCTGGAGCGCCGTCCAGGATTCAAACAACAGAATCAAGGTGGGAAAAATGGAGATTTTGGGAAAGTTATGATGCGGACATTGATGACGCCCAATCAATCGGTAATCCTTGCAGGGTTACCTGATCGAGATCCGCAATTCGGAGACTGGCCAGTGGCAGGAGATCGGAGGAATGACGCCCCATGAGGGAGGCAAGACTCGATTCGAGAAGAAGCTCACCGGACTCGACCCCGACACACTCTACTTCGTCAGAATCAAGGTACGGTTCCACGTGTCGCTGTTTTTTTGGATTTCTCCTGGAGAGGGTTGCACGTTCGGTTGCGTTTCAGTGATGACTCAAATTTTGGAAGCGGCCTTTGAATTGATTTCGACCAGACAGCCACGAAAATAAAAACCAAAACCGTCACCCCTCTTTCGTTCGAAATTCGTTCAAAATTCTATATATGCTTCAGAATTATTGTAAAAGAACATTTTGCTCAAATTGATGCCATAGAATCTGCCTGTCCAAAAAAAAATATTCCATCCCCTGCAGGTGGTCGACAAGTCCAACCGCACCTCCGGCCCCTCTCCCGAAGCCCAGGGACGCACGGGCTGCGCCGCCCCCACTGCCCCTCCAGCCAATCTGCAGCTCGCATCGCCCAATTCTGCCCAGGTCCGCGCCACCTGGCAAGCACCCGTCCAGGGATCGTGGAGATGCGGAGCCATCCGGTGAGTAGAACACAGCTACCGTATTGCCCGGTTCTATCTTTCATTAAAACCCGGCTTCGCAGATACAAGCTCGAGTTCGTTGACGGCAACAACCCGCGTGCTACGCTCGACCTGCCATCCTCCGCCATCGAGAAGACCTTCGACTCCAAGCCGAACACCAAGTGGACCGTCCGCATCCGGTAAGTAGGCACTTTCCGGTTCTGGACCCTAAATCCCGGCTTTGCAGCACCGAAAACGACGCTGGTCAGTCGCCATGGAGCAACGAGCTCACGCTGACTACTGCCGAGGGCGCGCCCGGACCTGTGACCGGACTGAAGGCCGAACCCGATGTGAGTACCAAGCTTGGTTCCACGCGGTACCATCGATCGATTGCAGGGTCCCAACACAGCTACCGTAACCTGGCAGCCGCCCAAGGA
Source organism: Pristionchus mayeri (assembly GCA_036245805.1). Taxonomy (NCBI): domain Eukaryota; kingdom Metazoa; phylum Nematoda; class Chromadorea; order Rhabditida; family Neodiplogasteridae; genus Pristionchus; species Pristionchus mayeri. Next base: position 18,796,059 of record BTRK01000003.1, on the reverse strand, counting down.
GCCTAATGGAGAGATCACCGGCTACACTGTTGTGTACAACCTCAAGTCGCTTGGAGAGTGCGGCCCGAGATCCGCCCAGCCACTCCAGAAGCACGCGAAGACGCCCGAAGTGGTACGGTAACGGAATATGATAGCCAGGCTTGGGAGCCGAGAACGAAGACGTCCAGAGCGGGATTGATATTATAACTTAATCGAGTCGTTGGAGTGCAAGATGGAAAAATAGGCATAGGAGAATGAGTGTGTTATGTTTCAAAGCTACTCCAAAATATAAATGAGGCGAACTGTTTCGATTGTGAGTCAGAATCTGAGCGAACATAAAAAAATCGTTAACTCCTCCCCTTTTCCAGTCGCTCGACGGTCTTCTGCCCGACGCGACCTACGAGGTGCACGTCATCGCCCACACCTCTCTCGCCGGCCCGAGATCAGAGATTATCACCTTCACCACGGAGGAATCTGGTGAGAGACTCCGCCCCTTTATTTGGTTACGCCCCTTTCTAACAGTGTTCCATCATAGCACAGCGTAGTTGGCGTAATGATTTCGTCTCTTCATCTCCGCTTTAGGAAGGATAGGCAAGATTAGAAAATGATGACATCAAAGGAGTTGTTGGGATCATAACGTTACGTAGTGATGATGCAATTCCTCTCTTCTTCAGCCCCCACTGGTGCTCCTCAGCACGTCAAGGTCGGATCAGTCACGGCCAACAGAGCTGACGTCACCTGGCAGCAGCCTGAGTGCGAGAAGGTATGTGATTTATTGATTGGATATTTTTACACAAACAATTTCGTGTTATGATTCAAATATAAAGTGAAACAATGCAATTGCAATTCATTTGATAACTTGGAGACTCCTATGGAAAAAAACAAACAATTGATCGTTCTGAAGATAGAGACCGAAAATAAAACTGAAACCTTGCAGCGCAACGGCAAGATCACCGCGTACGAGTACGAACTGGAGACGCAGGATGAGTGGGGAGAGAACAAGACCGATACCAGCAGGTGAGAGGGAGGGGAGATGATCTAAGAATTGAATCCTAATAGGATCCTGATTCTCTCACTGGGATTCCGCTAATTTTCCTAGATGGAAAGGAGCAGAATCCTGTTAGGCGCAGAAAGAATCGGCTCTGTAGGAATATCGAGGCCCCAATGGAAATTAATCCATTAAATTCCATTCGGACTTCGTTAATCCATTGGGTCCTCGATAATCCTACAAGGCAAAGAAAATATATAATAATTCTTGCAGATCTGAGCGTGTCACCTTCGATTCGCTGGTTCCCTTCACTCGCTATCGCATTCGAGTCAAGGCCCAGAACAAGGAGGGAGATGGACCCTTCTCCGAATGGGTTCTCTTCACCACCTCCAGCTCCGGTAAGCATCCCTTACTGATCGTTGATCGTTGATATCCCTGTAATCCACAGATTTTGTATTCCTGCGTTGACTATGAGAACATTCCATGGTTTATACAAAAAGTACGCGCTTTTAGCGTCTTTTCAGCACAGAATAAGCAGTGCGAGGAACCAACAATGATCAAAGTAACCCATTTCCTTGCAGCTCCCGGCGTGCCCACCGACCTCAAGGAGGAAGGCACCTTCCCTCACGCCATCGAGGTCTCCTGGCTGCCTCCCACGCCTCCTCATGGTGTCATCGACTTCTACCGTATCCGCCACACCAAGAGCGAGCAGGTACGGTAATGGAGTAGGGACGATGCAACTATCTTCATAATTTCGAAATACTGCTCGAATCTTGCCTATGGATGACGCAATTCCTTCTCAGCTCAACTACAAGGAGGTTCGTGTGGAGACGGACAGACTGCAGTGCTCCGACGCTCGCAACCGCGACCGCCTCTGCTACCGTATCTCCGACCTCGACCCCGAAGAGACCTACACCATCCAGGTACAACTTGGTTCCAGCTTATAGTTCCATCCGGTTTCTTGTTCCACCATAACCCCCATTCCCTCAGGTCGCTGCGCACACCGAGGGCGGCGCGTGGTCCGATTGGTCTGAGCCTCTGGACGCCCGCACGCATGAGCAGAGTGAGTTTGATGGTACCTGATTGGTACCGGAGTCCATGGTACAAGCCTAGTCGAAGGGTTCATGGTACCATACCCTATCCTAACTGGTACCGGGATCCATGGCACAAACTTCATCTGTCTTGTTCCAGACATCCCTGTGCTCGAGCGTGAGCTCACGATCATCGAGACCAAGCCCAACTCGATCACCGTCGGATGGGAGGGACTACCCGCAGATCTCAGCCAGCACGTAGTGGGATACGTACTCGAGTACAAGGTGAGAGATGAACCCTGAGGATCAGGGTGATGAATTACTAAAATAGGTTCTGAATTAATTAATTAATTAATCTCAGGATGCCGACGCAGAGAACTGGAAGGAGGTCGATAGCGGCGTCGTCAGACATCGCGCCACCAACAACAACTACAAGGTGGGAGAAATCAGCGTTAAATAGAGCAAGGCCGGATGATTCAGTGGTTACTGTCCATGTGATCCACTGATTTGGAGCCTGATCACTCTTATTGATAGAAATTGTTTTGAACGCGTGTGTTGAACAAATTGAATCCTTCTAGAATCTGTGAATACATGATCCCGATGAAACACAACACATTCGAAATTAGGCATTTCAATTATCACTGTACTGATTAGAAAATGCTGGCACCAACCCGGTTCCTGGCCCCAACCTCGGTTCCATCTCAGGTGCCCGTGCGTGGTCTGGACACCGCCACCGAGTACTTCTTCCGTCTGCGCGTCGTGGGCAAGAACGACAAGAGAGGACAGCCCGGACCCGAACTGAGAGCGATGACTAACTGTGGAAAACCAGAGGAACCACCCACCAACATCAAGATGGAGTCGCTCGACTTCGAGAAGGTGAGCAAAGCTGTTTACTCTCTACTTCCCCTGTTCTGTTGCCGTTTCTATCGGGCCATAGCACGTAAGAGTTGTTTCCCATAGCAATGCGCTCATTTCCGTAGAAAACAAAGTGAAATAAGAAAAATTGATTTTTAAAAAAAATTTCCGTAGAGAGGAAAGGCAGCGCCGATCATAATCTACCGATCTTTGTGAATTTCGCATGTGAATGAAACCCAACCAAATTTCCAACGACCCCCTTTATTGGTTTTGTCCACCTGCATCAAAATGATGACGATGACGATGATAACGATGATGATGTCAGGTGCGCGTCTCATGGGACCCTCCAGCGGAGGAGACGTGGCAGTGCGACGACGTCGAATTCATCATCGAGTACGTCAACACGACGGGTCGAGGATCCATCGTCGTGCCCACCGATGCGAACAACGAGATGGTCCTGGACACCCTGCCTGGTGAGATTGAATGATTTCATCAAATATGACGACTACTGAACACTTAGCTTAGTTACTGCTCAGCCCTGGATATGTTTCGATTGAAATTCTTGCTCATTCTTTGCCAACTCTAATGGATATTCGGATAGGTTTCAGATGAGGTAGAAATTTAATGATAAATTCAGGGTATAATAGTGTTCTCCCGTGGATTCCCTGAATATAAAAATAATTCAACACTGATCTTAGGCACTAAGTGGGACATCAAGATGCGGACGCAGACAGTCGAAGAAGGAGAGAAGCCCCAGCAGTCGAGATGGTCAGACAGAGTCACCCTCACCACCATGAGTCTGCCCGGAGAACTATTCGTCAAGGTAAGGCTACAATTAGGCGTTAGGCTTAGGGTCTTAAGTTTAGGGCTAAGGCTATTCGTTTAAGGTCGAGCCTAAGGGCACGAAGGAGGCGCTGGTCATCTGGGACCTCATCGACAAGTCGCGCAAGTGGGATTACGGAGTGGACATCAGCTACAGGCTCAAGGTGAGAGATTTGGGCTTCATAGTGCGTTGAGATCTGCACTTTTCTTCTGATCTTGGGATGGTTTCGCAGGAAATGTCTATCCACTCTGCATTATCTATCACCAATCAGATCGGCGCTAGTGCACGCGGAATGAAGAAAGTCGTTTCTTGCAAAGCCATCCCTAGACTGATTTAGAATGCAATAAGGCATTTGATGTCTTCTTTTAAAATGTACTTGACCCTGACCCAATCCTCTTGTTCTCCTCCTTGCAGAGTCTTGGTGGTTGTTCGGAGCAGCTCACGGGTCCTCAGGAGCCCATCACCGTCCTCAACGTCCAGGAGAAGGAACATCTGCTCACCGACCTCAAACCGGGAAGCACCTACGAGGTGAGGAGAGAAATATTGAACTGTGGAGTATCATTATAAGTTAAATGTAAGGAGGCACGCAAAAAATTTTAGTTAGAGGTAGACAAGGAAGATAGTGAATTGGGAAGTCACTGAAGAAACTATTTCGACGCAATTTCCGCATAAGATTCATGTGTTTAACGTCTTCTTGAAACGCTTTTACTAAAGCTGAAACGTCGATATAGTGATGATTTCATCTAAAAACCCATCTTACCAGCTTCCATCTCATAGATCGTCGTGATTACTAAATTAAATAGGTTCAGTTAGCCAGGAATTATTCTTTGGGTATTAAAAACACATATCTAGGTAATTATCCTCTCAAATCAGAGAATCGGGGATGCGTTTCATCTTATCTTGAAATTATTTAAACTGCGCTAGATCGTTGATTTCGATTCCATTCTTTTTTTCCATTAAAAACAAATTCACCTCCACTTCTCTCAGATCACGGTCACTCCTCGTCGTCCTCCTTCCCTCCCCTCATCGATCGTCTCCCCCAAGACTGTCCGAGTGTTCACCACCGGTGCCGATATCCCCACCGGCGCACCCCAGAACGTCCAGTCGACTGTCAGAAAGGTACGATATCGAGGATCAAGTCCTGGTGCCTTTGAAGGAACAGTGGGACAAAGTTGTTCTAGAATCAGATGAGCAATAGATTCGTAGTGTCACTGTGAGGTCCAGTGATTGTCATTCTCCCCTCAGGACACGGAGCTCGGCTTCAAGTGGGAGGCTCCCGAGTGCGCGGCCAAGAACGGCAACATCACGCAGTACGAATTCGAACTGGCCGGATTGGACGAGTGGAACGAGGGCATCAAGTGGGTCACACACATGATTTTGTATCGATTCTTCTGAGAGAGAAATGATGATACCCTCATCAACTCACTACGTGACGGTTTTGAAATCTAAAAACATGCTAAATTCATGGAATATTTGCAGGGAGGGCGTCACTCCCCGCCTCAACACCCTCATCAACGAGCTGCAGCCCGGATCGCTCTACTCGCTCAAGGTCAAAATTTTGAAAATATCGATTTTCGAAATTTTAAAATTGATTTCAGCTGCAAACCTGCAACAAAGTAGTCACTTTGTGTGTGAGTCTCAATGTGGTTATGAATCCCCGCTGTTGTCAGTGGTTCATTTTTGTTGAGCAACTCCCTGAAATTTCAAAGAGGACTCGTCGATCAGAGAAATATGATGGAACCATTGCCAACAATGCTGGTTCCAGGTGCGTGCCTACACCGCCGAGGGACCCGGCCCCTGGTCGGACCCCCTCGAGATCCGCACGACTGGCTCCGAGCTGGGCCCTCCCAGAGAGCTCACCGCCGTCCAGACCAAGTCCACTCAAATTCAGGTAATCTTGGGTTTTGGCGCTCTAAGAACTCATTCGTGATGATAGTAGAGTTGTCTATGCAATTTTTTTTTGTATTACACAATCTCACACGGAATATTAATCAATTTCAATTATGCCATTGAAGTAAAAGGCCTGCGTGAAACTCAATTGAGTGTCCTCTCCGTAGTGTAGATCCTTGAACCTGGCACCGTTCATTTTTCAAACATTATCGATTGCAGCTCACATGGCTTCCTCCTTACCCCGAGAAGGCGATCGTCACTGCCTACAAACTGCGGTATTCGCCCCGTGCCGACGACTCGAACCCGACCGAGATCGAGATCTCTGGTACCGTCTACTCTAATTCAGTTTACGATAACTTCGCAAGAATTTACTCACTTCATTGTGCATACTGTACCACAAAAAACTTTCTAATTAAAATATTAATTAACCAATTAATCAATCAATCAATCGCAGGCGATGACCTCAGCTGTTCCGGCTACAAGTCGCCCATGCTTACCTCGGACAACCTGTGCACGACAGTTAAGGGTCTCGTGCCTGCGACGACCTACAGATTCGCCGTCCAGGTAAACAATAACAATAACAACAACAATAACATAATGTTCATTCTCTATCTATAGCCAGTATTTGTTTTATGTTGAACAAGATGTGTTTCACGTCTAACATTTCACCTATGTTTATGAAGGAAAACTGGTGATGATCACTTTCATGGGGTAAAAACAACAACAACAACAACAACAACACGCTCAGGGTCGCGCAGCCTCCGGCAACTGGGGCGAGTGGTCGTCCGACTACTTCTCGACGACTCGCATGACCGACGACACCGACCTCGGAGGATCGCTCAAGCTCCTCTCCGCTGGATCCGATAACCTCAAGGTACCGTACCCAGTTGACTACCGTATCCGGACCGTCGTGGTAGAGCCAATCAATGTTTTCATTTGTAGGTCAAGTGGACGCCGCCCGCAGTCATCGGTGACAAGATTGACAGCTACCAGGTACTGTAGTACTCTCCTTAGCTTGCCTGCTATCTGGCTCTGTCTGACCAGAGAGAGATCGTGCAAAATGAGGAGTGCATGTCAATCAATATTCCCTGATTGCCCTATCTGCAGTTGTTTATCTCCGTTGCCTCCGAGTTGGACGAGAACCCGAACGAGCACGGCACTCCCGGATCCCAGACCGACTACCACTTCAGAGGACTGCAGCCTGTGACCCAGTAAGTGTGGCACCCGGCTGGTTCCGATCGGAACCAAGGATGGTACCAAACATCGTGGTTCAGGTACAACGTCACCGTCGAAGGAACTGCTGCCGGAGCCAAGCTGTGGTTCATCTCCAACGTCTTCTCCACCACGGATCACGGTGAGGAGATAGTGATATTTTTGTTTCCACCAAATGCGGAGTACATATTAGTAGACCCAATGTGAAACCAGGAGAAATGGAAGAGTTGAAACATATTCACTTCCACTTAATTTACGAGATATTTTTGACTGTGATTGTGATATGTTTCAGATGTATTTCTTCTTCAATTTTCCTATCGGAAAAATAGTTTTTGCACGGGGAATAACTGATTAGAAAAATAATAATAATTTTGGACCATGCCTTCATTATTCAGGTTATTAAACTACAGATGATAACTGATTCATTTCAAAATTCAATCAATAAATCAATACAAATCTCTCGATCGATCTCAGGAGTGGGTCTGCTCGACTGGCTGGCTGCTCCCACGGACCTCCGTCTCATCGAGAAATCGGAGACGATGCTGCACGTCGACTGGGTGCCTCCCGAGATCTTCGACGAAGAGAAGAGGGAACTGCTCACTCACTATCGGTGCTTGTTTTGATCGTCGTGTTATTGTTTTTCAAACTCAACTTGGACATTATTATCCCCATTTATCTTGCCTTAGGGAGTCTAGCGACTGCTGTTTTCTCCTTTCAGACCTTCTATTTTCTCCTTGGCTGCTTCTTCATTCAGATATTATTGGAAAATTTATCGAATTTTTTGGTATTAATTTATTTATTATTATAATTGCAGCGTGACGATCGCTCCGTACAACCACAACACGGGCAAGACTGGCCCGCAGAAGAACTACACTGTGCCCGTGCCTGGCAACTCGATAAAGTTCGAGGGACTCACGCCCGCCACCATCTACAACATCACCGTCCAGGTGTGATCTTTGGCCTTTCTTCCCTCTCGATTTCGGACACTCTCGCCTGCTCTGATAGCCAACTCAGGGTAGTCGAGAGATATGTTTCAAACAGTGTTCTAATCAACTTCCACTCTGCTTCCCTAGTCATTGGCAGATTTCCGATGTAATCAATAAATCAATAATCTCCTCAGGGCGGCACCTCCTCCGGTTACGGTCACGTGCTCTGGGGAGTCTACTCGACCCTCAACCACGGCGAGCGTCACATCCTCAAGTTGAAGTACCGCACTCCCACTTCCCTCCATGTGGAGTGGGACCCTGTATGGGGCAGTGGACACAGAGGATACATCCTCGAGGCTACAGCTCTCCACTCTGTCTTCAAGGTACGCATTAGGGTTGGCTATTCGGACGCTGCGGCTTTTTATAACAAGAAGTCGTCACAGCGCTGCGATTCCGTAAAATAGGCTAAGATCCTGATTTGAGGAGGTGAAGAAGGGCGTGAAGAAGCAGTTCGACGTCGAGGCCAAGGCCACCGACTTCATCATCAACGGACTCCATCCTTCCACCATGTACAATGTGAGCTGATCTTTTGTCTCTGGGATTCTAACAGTTATCGAAGACGATCGGCGAGAATAAGAATGACCACGCTTTATCGCTGGGTTTTTGCATTTTTGAACGTTTTGACCTGTTGGAAGAACCTGAAGAGCACTGTAAATTATCAATTAATCACTAATTAAATAATCTATAAATTCAGGTGACTCTGCGACCGAAGGATCAGCAAGAGGGTGCCTGGGGAGCTTACGCTACGCTCCCACCTGGATGGTACGAGTGATCTTTGATCGTTACCTTCCATAATCTCGAAATTCGCAGGTTCACTGTCAAGAACCTCAAGCAGTGCGACAAGACGAACTTTGCCGTTTCACTCTCGTGGGAACCCGTCGACCAGAACCAGGGCACCCATTACCAGGTACGGAACCAGGAACAAGCATAGCAGGATCGGACACCAGGCTGGGACCGGCTGTCACTTGCAGAGAATACGATCTAAATTCTCGACTGTTCTTCTTTCGTATCAATTTTCAACTCGAAATTACTGATTATGTTTCACCAAAATCGTTTATTTCCTAGAAAAGTTGTGTTGGCAGTGTTGTCCAAGCTACTCCAGGCAATGAAAAAAAAATTTCATTACCACTACGCAATCTCAGGTGCGCTACCTGCGTCTCAAGGACCGAGACGCCGTCTGGCAGGAGGAGACCGCGAGGGAGACCAAGGTACGCAGCGATCAAAGACCAAAGTACAAAGTACTTTTTCCAGCATCTGCTGTGCCCGAAAGACTTCTGCGGCCGCCACTGCTATCTCGTGTTCAACCTGCCCGCAGCTCCTGGAGAGTACGTCTTCCAGGTGAGTGGTCTTTGATCTTTGTAGTTTGAACTCTGATATCTGATGTTTGATTTCTAGGTCCGAGCGATGGTGGATGGCGCATGGAACATGTGGAAGTCGTCCGGCAAACAGGTCGTCAGCGAGCCCGTCGATGTGAGTGTAGTTTGAACTTTGATCTCGGTTGATCTCAGAAATTTGTACTTTGATCTCTGCTCATCAGGTGCGTCGCTCGTGCTGCATCGTTCCTCCTCCGTACTTCGTGGAGAACATCGGAGCAGCGGGAACCCACTGGGAGATCGACGTGAACCCCGCCAACACCGAGAAGGACCTCCAGTAAGTGCATGTTTCCGGGTCCTGGTGCCATAGCGGCATAGAAAATTGTCCTTTTATTCAGCATAACTAACCGGTGAAAGAGTGAACAGAATGAAGAGAGCATTGCCCCGAGCATCGACCCGATATCTTGGGTACCGGATCCCCGAATGGCCCCAAGCTACCGGTAGGAGGGGAAGATAATCGGGATTGACTCTGCCCTTTCACTGATCCGAATCGGCTGACTGACTCACTCTCGCCCTACTCGTGTAGGTGTAATTGGGTACTTGCTGGCCATTCAAAGTCAATCAATCGAGAGGGAAGAAGAAGAGGGAAGTTTGCTCTCACAGTCTGCACAAGTTTACCTAATCTCCCTGCCGCATTAGCCCCGTTGACCTACCGCCCAATTAGAGTTCCTCCCCTTGAACGGGGGAGTCGAACTATCTCACCTCCCACGGTTCGGCCTCTTTCAAGAGACGCTGGCACAAGTGGCTTAATCCGCTACGCAAACAGGCGCCAAAGTGCAGGGAAAAAGAAGCGGAATCGGGATAATTGGTGGAACTATAAATGATTCAGGCGCTACTATGTGGTCGTGGACGAGAGAGACGATGCCGGACCCACGAACTGGACCGAGCTGACGGACAAGGTCCGGATTGGTCTTTGATCTTTGATTTTTACCTCGACCTTGCAGGTCACCGCACACAAGATGGGCATTCCCTACTACGTCGCTGCCTCGTACAACAAGGAGACGCTGCCGGAGCCCACCAAGGTACGGTTCCGGAATCCAAATGCTTGGATCCTGGCTCCAGTGCGGTACCCAACCATCTATTTCCAGCTGAAAATCGGAGACGGAACAGTCATTGGTGGCTACCTCAACTACCCGCTGGACAAGGGACGCACCTACAACTACGAGGTCGGTGCTAAACAACGGAATATTTCTGGCTAAATGAAATAAGTCGGTGCTAAACGTAGGAAGTGTTGCAGGTGTACACGCTGTGGAACGTCACCTCCGACGGCGTCAAGTTCGACCCAATCATTGCGAATGCAAGAGGTAAGATCAAGGATCAAAACTCTCTCTATTCAGCACGCCCTCTGATGATCAGTACGACGAGAAGCAAAGAAGTCCCTAGTTTATCGTTCGTGGAACGTAGGGGGCAATGGTACCTGCGCAAGTGATTCAGAACTAGGCGTAGTAAGGGCCAATATGTTCCCCCACGCGTTTTCATCGTTAGTCCGTGCAGGGAGTAGGACGCGATAGTTTTTGAGTAAAATGAGAAAGTCGCGGCGAAAACTGCGATGGATTAATGTCAACTCTCGCGTGTCTCGGGAATGATTGGAGGTAGAGGGGGAATACTGGCTATTGTTAGGAGGGGGAGGAGGGGAGAGGAGGGAGGAGGAGCCACGCCCACTCGTGAATACTCGATAGCGGTGTGTTGCGTACCCCCCTTCCTCCCCCCACCCTCACCCACCGCGCCGTTTGTGATAAGCAACACTTTTAATGGCTGTGTACCCTGAGGGTGAGTGACCTTTATTGATTGTGATTATCGATTTAATCGCGTCTTGAAAATCAGATGTGTATAGATAGGAGGAAAAAGCAGTGACTAGCAGACAAAAAGTCGTCACGTCAAATGCGCGCTTGTTTCCTTTCTTTCCTCCCGCGACTAACCGGAACCGAAGGCGTTTGAATGATTGATCACCCCCCGGGGTATCGATGGTTTATACTGTAGTGTGGACATCAGATGGATGGGGTGCATTAGCTTTTTTTATCAGGAACCTGGAAATGCCAGTGCTGAAACACACTTGATTACTTCTGAGATATGAAAGAAAAGTGCAGCACCCAATTGGCTGCAATCTACCTGTGACCCTTGCAGCCGTCCCCAATCCACTCTCTCCTTTCAGACGTCCACGGTCTATGGTCGTACATACCATGGAAGTGGCTGCTTGTGATGTCCCTTGTGCTGGCCCTAGTCCTTCTCGGCATTTGCCTCTTTTGCCTCAGCACTTGGTGCATCGGAACGTGAGAACCAAGATTCGGAACCAAGAACCAAACCTTTACCCTCCCCCCTTACCCGAACCCCCATAACTTACTGCATGAGAGCAAGCGCGCGATGAAAGTTGTGTTGAAAATGTGAACCCAGTAATCAATAACCCCTCCTCGTGCTGAGTACCGTAATCCCCCCGTTTCAGTGGCGCCGTTCCTCACGGCCGGATGGCCGTGGTGGTGGCTGCTGCTCCTTCTCCTGCTGCTGCTCCTCCTCATCCTACTGTGCTGCATCCTCCTCTGGTGCCTGCAAGGGTACGGTAACACCACGCATCGACTACTGACTATATTTGTTCTGCGTTTTTCGTGTTTTGTGTCTGTTTGATGTTTTTGCGCAAGCGAGTTCCTCTGTTGGGTGATTAGTTCGCTCGTTAGTCGCATTGATTGATTAGTTTGGGGATCTCGATGATAGGATGAAACGGATCGAGAGGGGGATGCGCAATTTGTGTACCTCTTTTTCTCTTTCTCTCGCATCACCATTGAAAGTGAGAGTGAATCCCACTCTCTCGCACCTAGACGATGCATTCCAAGGGAAGATCTTGAGAAGGAAGTGAAATCAGCTACTTGTTCACTATTGATTGCAAGTGTGGAGTAGCAGTAGTAGCACTAGTGGCCAGTAACAAGTTCGGAGAAAGAGAAAGAGTTGCTCGCTTATTACAAACGATAAGTGAGCTTCCGGTGCCTGTCCAATTGTGAGAACTCTTCCCTTCGCCAGTCTGGTAACAAGTTCGACCGAGCGAACAAAGTACAGAGCATTCAAGCGTGCGCAAACCGTTGTGATAATTGTCGCTAACCTGTCTCCTCTCTCTGACAAGACTCACATGTCCTCAAAGATCAAAGATCAGAATATGGAGATCAAACAAAAATCGATAATTGCAGTCGCCACCGGGCGCGCAAGGAGCACCGCCGAGTGGTCACCAACGGGCAGCACGTTCCTCTGCTAGGAGAGGCGAGTTTTCCGGAGAATTTTTCTCTTAATCTCTCCATCTCGCGCACTCTCTCGCTTTCTATGACTGACTTTGCTACTATGATTCGGCACTCATCCATAAGTGGATTGGTATGGCTTTTGCACTCGCGACCTCTTATCGATGATTCTCAAAACAAATAAAAAATCGTTGACGTTCAAAGACCCGATATTTTTATTAGCAGTGACTGCTTCAACTTAGTTTCAGTCCTATACTAGAAGATAATTTTTGTCGCTTTTCGCAGTCGTCCGCCGTTTTCTCGCAGTAAAACAAATAAAAAAAGAAACTGAATTATTACATCTCGAATGTTCCAACTGAGTTTCATTACTTGCATAGAAGACGATCAGTGCCAATTTTCTCACTAGTTGTATCGGTCATTGGATGCGAAATCAATCCAAATTCTCAGGAAGGAAAGAGTGGAATGGAGACGAATCTGCGCATGCTGGATGAGCGACTGGACAAGATGCGCGGAGATGTTGGACCCTCGGGTTTGTAACCTTATTATTTTCGAAAATATTTATATGATTATATTTCTGCGCTTGTCTGATATCTGCCCTACTTCTACCCAGTATTTCCATCAGTCCCACTTATTCTGGAAATCTCAAAACCAGAGAGTTACCAGTGTTTCTAATATCTGTTTTTACACAACTTCTCCCCTAGCCGCTATTTACGATCAATTGTTGTGCGAGAGTGAGTAGCTATCGCAAGGGAATGAGTGGAAGGGCGTGGTCGCTCCTTTCAGTTGCATCAATGGGAACTTGAAGGAATGATAAACAGCCAATTCAAGAGATTTCAGTTTTGCTGAATATTGATCACAATTTTGCATTAGGGATGATGCACTTCCCTCGGTCCGAAACACACCAAAAAGAGTGCGATTCGTCATCATTCGATCGCTCTCCTTACTCACTCTCGACGGATATTTGAACATGCATATAAGCGCCCGCGCGAGTGTCTCTGTGTCATGTTTGACGACTTTCGCTCAACAAAGCGAAGCAGAAAACAGATTTTTGATGGTGTGCGGGGTGCAGTTGAGATGGCCGCCTTTTAGCAAAGGGCGAGTTCGAGGCGGCGTACGTCCGTGGCTTCAACGACGCCACCAAGTACAAGTCGGGCTCGGCAGCGAAGCGAAGACTCGACGAGGAGTACGGAGATCGTGACGACCGCTTCAGAGAAGGATACAGCAAGGGACTACGGTGGGCACACCACGTGGGGCTATCGAGAACTGATTTATCTGCAGCGATGCGGGCATGCACGGCATGTCTACAAGCATGTACAATCTGGCTCAGCGCGGTAACACGCCCGGCTTCTCCAAGGGATTCATGGAGGGATACAAGGTGGGTGTGAATTGACGTCCACTTTTCAAGTTCCTGCTCCGAGAATTTCCGGCTCTAAGTAATTCAGGCTTCCTAGAATTGAGAGTTGAAGTACGTGCATTTTTTTGAATGACATATGAAAAGAAAATGATCTAGTTTTTAATTCATAAGGTCATTAAAATTGTGTTTCAACTTTCCTACTAGAACCTGTAACCTTTCGTGCAGATGTTGGGTCGTGGGCCGATAATGGAAAAAAATAAAATAATTATCGAGCTTGCAGCACGGTAACTCGGGGGTGTTCGGCGATCGCGTAACGCCCTCGATTATTTCGCGATTGGACACTGAGTACCAGGGTGAGTAGAACTGTCTGACTCTCTCCAGTTCACGCACTCTCTCGCCCTCTCTAACCGAGAAAGATTGCAGGCCAGGAGGACTTCAAGCAGGGCTACATCGACGGATTCAAGGAGGGAGTCACCAGCAGAACCGGCGGAGGACGGGTACGGTATCTTCCTGGGTTACGGTAGACTGCTTAACGTAGCTATTGATTCATCAAAGAGGTAGCTGACCATCCTCCGACTCCATTAATTGGGTTTCGTCATACAACATTGCTAAGTATGCTTAATAGCGGAAGCGTCAGTTTCCTTTCCATTAGTTGTGAGTTTCATTCAGCGATACTTCGAATCTAGCACACTTTGGTCCCCGTGGAAGCCCTAGAATTCTTTCAAACTTGAATGTTGTTCGGATGATGGCGTCACGATTCGCGAGATCAACAAACTCCCACTGAGATTTCCGGGAATTTTCCTCTCCTCGCGCGACTCCAAATGCCTCCTCCCCCATGTGGGAACGGGTCCAATGTCAACAGGTGGCAGGAAGGGAGTGACCGGCCTTGTCTCCCCTCGTTTCACACGCTCTCTCGTGGGTCAGAGAGAGCGAGAGAGTGTGTAAAGCGAGGAGAGTGAAGTGGGCGTTCGCTTTTGTAGCAGTCAACATGTTGCCAGGATGAAGAAGCATAGAAGGCGTGAGATGATTAGTCTTTACTATGGTCGGGAACAACAGGCAGTGTGTTGTGAAAACATCCGGACGTCACCGGAAGTTGCCCCGGGAGCATAGTGATGGTAGTCCCCGGATGATATTACGTCATAACAATAACACCCCGCTTCCGCATGCTGTTATTTGTGTCATCGGATGACTCGTTGTTGTTGTTGTTATTGTTTTGAACTCAAACTTTCCTCAGGCGTTCGAGGATTCGCGTCGTCTGCAGCAGTCGTTGACGGAGCTCACTGAGCGACTGACCTCTCTCGAGAAGACCAGAGGAGACGAGATCCACTCCACCAAGATCTACCACGTCTGTGAGTACAGCCGGAAATTATAGAACCGGGAATAGCTTCAGAGCCTGCAAATAGAATCCGCGGGTGCAGATTGCGAACTACATACATACATACAAACATATTCGGGAATATGTTTAGAGCCGGGAGTTTCGCATGGCCCGAAAATAGACCTAGAATAGGGAAGCCCCAGGAGTACATGGGAAAAGTACGCAACTCATTCGGCGAAAAGTACGTAATGCACTATTAAATCGTTCCGACGGTATTAGTTGGCCTCCTAAGCCGCTAAATCTCTGAGCCGGCTTTTAGTACTTTAATTATTATGCTCTTAAAAGTGTTTTTAATTGCAATTCTTGTGTTCAATCATCACCACATGTCAGGCTATAGGGTTTGAAGAAAATGTGCGGCTGAAAAGATTGTATGAAATAGGTTTTTAATTTTTCGTTCCGCTTGTTTAGTCGCGTACTAGGCATGGTGTAGGACATATTTTTATAATCCAACTATATATGGGAATATATTGAGAGCCGGGACAAAGTAAGACCGGCAAATTGCAGACAATCAGCAAGGCGAGGGTGTGGGATACTCCTCCACCGGAGCCCAGCTGGCCCATGAACTGGACGAGATGAACAGCAGATCCAGAACCAGCACTCTCAGAAAGCACTACACGGTGAGGGATACTGTAGGGTACGGTGGAATTACTGCATGACTTCTGTAGTCTGAAATTTGCGGCATGTTATTGATTAGGGTTCTTTGGTTCGAACAATTTTAGGGCTTCTTTGAACACGCGCAATGATGAGATTCAAGCAATTTCATCAAGATATACTAGTATGTAGTTAGTAACTGATAAGGTTTTGCATCAAGGATTCACATTTCACAACAGTCGCGTATGTGGTGCTCGTTCTATGATTTCAGTTCAAATCAAAAGATCGACGCCAAGCGTCCCTGGTTGTTGGTTTAGTGAATTGCGAAGGATTTCCGGAGATATTTCATAGTTTGATTCTATGTTTAGTCTTGCACTGCATTTGTTTCGCACGCTCTTACGTAGGGCTTCTCTAATTATGAGAATAAACTAGTGGTTGGTGACGTCGTTGCACTCAACTTGAAAGACGTCACCTAGAAGGTTTCAACGACAAAGATCGCATTTGCAGCCTGGAGACTATCTGAAGTACGCCTCTGAGGCCGATTACAACTCCCTTTCTCGTCGCAATAGATCGCTCTCCGAGTCTCGTCTCACCGCAGCTCGAGGTATTTTTGCAACTAATTTCGAAAATAAGAAATTCCAATCCCTCGTTTTCGTTCCTAACTCTAGCATGTAGATACAACTCCTTCAGTTTTCCTCCTCCATCCTCAACATAACGGTAGCATGTAGACTCATCGTCGTGTAAACACCTACCGTAATCCCGCATGTGTGGTGCAGTAGTGTCTTCTGTTGTTTCAGATACGTCGGAGACGCGCGAGTCTCGTTCTCGCTACGCCTCGGGCATGGCCGACTCGTCGTACATCACTCGTTCGACGCTCGACAAGGGCGCCCTGGGCGGTGACGCGTACGCGCGTCGGTACAACTACCGCTCGCGGTCGGACGTCGGGTCGCCGCGTCGATACGCGTCGCAGACGCTGCTCGACGGCGCGCGTCCCGGTCCCTCGACGCCGCACGCCAAGCGTGACGCCATCTTCACGCTCCAGCGCGAGCTCGACACGCTCAGCCGCTCGCCGGACTTTGGCGGATCGCAGCGCGGATACGAGAGCGGAGGCGCGGCCTACGACACGATCCGCTCGCGGTCGACCGCGGCAGGCGCGTCAGGAGCCGCGCGCGGATTCGCCAACTACGACTACGGTGTGTACTAGAGTGCTTCTTCTATCTAGATAGAGATTAATGTCAGAATCCGATGCGCTATTGAGTCCCCGCTCTTTCCTCTCTTGTTTTGCCGCTATTTCCTCGAACTTTCGCACATTTCGCTACTCTGCCCCCTCTATTGCTCATTTTCACAACTCATTAAAGCAAGAGGGACGACCTCCTCTCAGACACTGGGGCAATCAGGGGAGAAATCAAGGCCGCTAGACTAGACTTGCGCCCATTTACCGCGCATCGCTGTTATGTTCCTCTATCCCTCGCTAATTCAGGCGGCTGTCGGAATGAGCCCGAAGATTCCGCCAGCCAGCTCACTAATCCCCTCCCCCTGCATGATCTCTCTTGCAGACTCCTTCTCGAAGGAAGCAGGAGGAGCCGCCGGCTCCTCGACGGTGACGTCAACGGCCGTCCGCTACCCCGTCTCGACGACGGTCAAGGCAGGAGGCGCAGCTGCTGCGTCTGCTGCAGGTGCTGCAGCAGAGTCGGTCGCAGCTGTTGGATCTGCAGCCGCCAGAGGCACGTACTACCCTTTCGGATGGGTGTCGTCGTCGTCCGCGTCCCACTACAACAACCACAACTACTACCATGGTGTGCCGTTCTACCGTAACACTTTCCGTCGTGTGCCGTGTGTGCTGACAGCCGACGAATTTTCCTAATTTCATGTGGTGTGCGGGCATTTCGAGCATTTTCCTATGCAAATCTTTCGACTTGCTCGAAATGCGTGTCCACTCTAAACTATAGTCTAGTCTCGATGGTAGAGTAGATATTGTAGGCGAGGAGAACTGGACGGACAACCTCATCAACATCGTCCACGAACCGATGCCCATGACGATGGAGCGCATCCGGAAGTACTCGAGCTCCGTCGCCAACCTGGGTACGGTAGCCGTCGCACCGCCGATCGATAACTGACTCAGCTCGCCTCTGCGGGCGCGCACTTACCCTCCCTCGGGAATCGCGCTCCTCCGCATAATCGAGTAGTAGTGCAGAAGGATTAGCTGTAGCTCATGACATCGCTACTCTGTTTTGATGACAACACAGCAAATTGACTGGAAATAACACAAGCGTGGCAGCTTTGAAAACGATCCGCTGAGAGAAGATAGAGAGGGGGAATTCCCTTGCAGTGCCGTCCGTCCGTTTGACGTGCGAAATCACTTGTTTTGAAATTAAAACCGGTTCAAACGTTCTTAAACGTTTCGAATTTGTTAATTTACAGAGGCTGAAGAGGCCGCCAAGGAGACAGTGGAGGAGAAGTACCACTCTTCCTACAGAGAGGTAAGAACTTCACGGGCTGAAAAGTGACCGGAAGTGCATTTCGAAACGGATTGAAATCGGCTGAATTGCAGGAACACTCCACCTCCGGACGTTAGACGTCGTGCATCCCATCTACTACCATCCCATCCCCGAGTGCCATTCTCTCTTCCTCTCATTCTTGTGTTCTAGCCATGCCTTCCCATCTATATGCTCAATCATATCCCCCTCATCATCATCATCATCATAATATCGTATACCACCCGCGAGCTTCACTCATTATCGATTGCCTTTTGCCACACACAGAAGTACCGTACCGTAATTTTGCTGCCACACACACAACCACACATCGGTGCTACAGTAATCTAGAGTTCTATCGATTTATATGCCGTTTTTTTCCGTTTGTAATCTCTGGGACTAGAGACAGTCACTGCCGTTATAGCTCTTGTAGTTTCCATTCGCTCTTCCTCTCGCCCTCGTCCTCCCCTTTTCCTTATCTGCAGCCACCTTGCACTTCCTTGTAGAGGCCATGCCGTCGAATCGCAGTGATCTCTGGCGTTGTCGATTCCCGGTCTCGGCCCCCATATCCCCCTCCCCCCCCCCTCCCCCCCCCCTCCCCCCCTCCCCCCACTGCCACCACTCTCTTCTCATATCGTATCGCTAGGCTGTGCCCTTACTCCACCATATCGACAATTTCTAGAGTGCATGCATGTTACCGTATATACGCACAGAGAGATCAAAGATTGATTTTTGTATTGTATATTCATTCTTCTTCCTCTCCTCCTCGATTGCTCGATGAAGAGTGCATAAAGAGCCGTTTTGTGTAGATATACTCGCGAAGATGTGCTGGCATTCAGAGAATGCATTAGTCAAATACCCACTCAAAGGCCTACGATTACGTAGTTCGAGGTACAGCATCGCTGCAGACTCTCTCAATATCCCATGCTCTCTCGCTCTCGCTAACCGAAGTAAGATGAAATCGTCCTTTCGTCCTCGAGGACTGCTGACTACGGTTGGGCACTCTCGTCCGCCCCCTCCCCCTATCATCGGTACAGATCCCGTACGAAGAAAGGGGCGGAGTCCGGGCTTTACTAGCTCATTTTTTGCTCACCCCGCATGTCATCGTCACCCTAGCTAGCTATAGATCGCTCGAGCGGAGGAGATCCCCCCCCCCCCCCCATCTCTTCCTCGTTAGCACCCACTATCAACTGGAAAGAACACGCATCATTAGCCACTCCAGCCTACAATTGGTGCAGCCGCCTCTTAACAGCCGCACTTTCCGCGCGCCAAACCCATTCTTTGTAGGGTACTATCTGGGAATCACTTCCTTTCTCTGAATCTGGCACGTTCTACCCCCTCGTTGAAACCCTCTCCTCGTTATCAGCTTCTCATTTTTGTCCCTGCCACAGTCATTATGTTCCCCCCGCTCACTTCGATCTTTGATCCTTCGACTTTGCCCGTTGCCCTGTTGCTGCATGAGTAATGTTTTGATGCACTGGCCCCGTCCTTGATCGCTAAAGAGCGGAAGTTCGTGCAAGGGTGGAACGATATAATGCGTCGTTTGGAGTGTTTGCTGGTCGCATCTGCACGAAAACAATGCGATATCCCCCCATTGATAAGGGGTGAAAGTTGACAGATTCCTTCGGAGATGGAATGAGTGATTGGGGGGGATATATCTAATCACACTTGTTGTCGTCGTTCCTTCTCCATCCATATGACTGGCGCGGAGAAAGTCAGCTGCGAATACGGGTCAGAACCTTGACGAGGCCGCGTCGCTCCACGTGAGGGCTAATTAGGGATTAATTAGAGATGAGGCGGAATACACTCTCTCCCTTTCGCACACTCTCTCGTGGGGAAGAGTGATGAGAGGTCAAGCAGAGATCGGAGAGTCGAGCATTCGCGAAACACGTGTAGAGAAGATCTACGAGTCGCTGAGTAAATAAATACTTTGCTCCGCTTTGGTTATGCAATCAAATTGTTGCTGATCGTTGATCAAATTAACATCTGGAAGCAGCAAGGCGCCTGGAGTAGTTGGCTTTCGGAATTGTACCGTAGTACTGTAGCATCGATCCGCGGAGATGTTGGCAAATGTGCTTCCGAAAACACTCGTTGGCAAGATCTGGTGTATGTTTCTTATTCGATCTTCTATTGTCAATTAGAAGACTGAAACCTAAAACTTCCTGGTACAGTGTGATCGGGATTGCACCGGAACGAGCGTTTACCGCGTGGTTACTGTGTACGATACTCTGTCTGCTTAACTAAGGGCTGATTGGGAGGATCTTCGCCCGAATAAACAACCCTTATCAACTAGTCATGAGCAACGAGAGTAAAAACGCGGCGTTTAGCCCTTTTTAGCTGTTCGTCATTCCTAGATCGATCCCAACACGCGGTCATGAGCCACGGGTTCGTATCCGAGTCCGATTTTTTTCGTTCCGAGATCGAACAGATTGCGCTAAATTTTGGTTGGGGATTCTATGACGTATGCGAATTTTGTCACGTTGACTCCGCCCCTTTCCGTTACAGTAAACAGGCCAAAACAAGACCAAACTTCCTCGAGCATCGGCTCGAATCCGGTCTCATCGATCTATGCAAATCGTGCGATCATGCTGCAAACAACGGAGCCGCATCGTCATTTACAACTCCAATAATTGAGTTATCCCATAGTTCGCATTCCTCATCGCACCTTCGCCGTTTCTTATCCCCCGTCAACAAAACTGGTAGAGCTGCGCTGGCACTTCGACCCGTCGCTGCTGCCCAACCCTCCCTCGCCCTGTTTACAAACCACTACTAGTTCTGGTTACAAGCGATCGCCTATCCCCGTGCAGGATTACGGTATGCTAAGGTACACTCACTTTTTTTGCTTTTGCTGAGTTGAGTAAGTGATAGTATGCGATCTGCTCCTCTGCGCGAATTGGTCTCTCTCTCACAACTTTTTTGTCTTGTCGCGTCTCCTCCCCCTTTTTATGCGTTCGCCGCGAACTCGCTAACAGTTTACGAGCAGGGGAGACTACCGGTAGGCGCAAAAGATGGATTAGTGCGGGGGTCGCAGATGGATCCTGACGCTTCGGCGCCACGTGCGCGCCCCCTTACGCCGACGGGCCGCGCACTAAAAGGACGAGAGGAGAGCTCGATCATTCTCCTTCCATCTCCACTCGTCCCCCTTTCACCCTTTTGACCATCCTCTTCTTCTTCTCCTTCTTTTCCCCATCGCACCCCCCCCCCTCCCCTGTCCTTTCCCCTCCTCTCCCTCTCGCTTGTTGGTATTTCCTCGTCTTCTTCCGTTTTCTCTATCCCCTCCTCCACACTATTTGTTGCGAGATAGATGTGGCTGAACTCAGCTCGGGTTACGGTATGGTAGGTCAAGAGCGTTTGCACTTTTGCGTGGTAGTGGAGTGTCAGAGTGCCGACGACGCTCGTTTCAAGTATGCATCTCCTCTTCTCCCCATCGCTCCTCCCCCCACTTCTTCTTTCTCGTCTCGGTAAATAAAAACGCGTCATCCGTGGTTGAGTAACTGTCTAAACTAGCCACCACTCATTGCCAGGCCACGAGACTCCACTGATTCCTGGCTGTAGTCTGCCTGGCCAGACAGAGAGGGGCGGTCCGAGCGAGTGACTCCTCCCCCTCCCTCCTCCCTCCACCCCCTCCTCCTCCTTCACCCTCGTGTGTAGGGCTGGGGAGGGTCGACAGCAGCAGCACTTCACTCCTCACACGATGCTCCTCCAACTCGCGCTGCGACCACTGCGACTGCTGCAGCTGCTGCGGCCACGCTCTGCTGCAGGCATCTGCTGCACCCTCGTCCTGATGAGCAGCTTGCTGCTGCACGGGTCGGACGCCCGCTCGCTGCAGGTTAGTCAACTTCCGGTTCGGGGGACGAAGATCTGCCATTGGTCTCCTCTTGCAAGTTGCGTTGCGCACGCTGGCATATCTCTGATTCTCTGGCGTCTCTTCAGTATCTCCCACTCTCTCTCCTTAGCACTCTTCGAAAGGGTTTAGAGGCTGTCCCCTCCTTTCAAAGTGACAACGTTTCGAGCGCGTAACTTTTGAACGACGGTTTGGCATACACGCAGACTCTTGTCCTTGGCGAGTGCAGGGGTACTGTAGTCTGCGATATGCCGTAGCTAGGCGATTGCAGCTCAGCCCCCATATGCAAAATCTTGAACTTATCTCGTAGAGATCGATGGGCATGAACAAAACCGGTCAATTTCGCTCTCCCCAATCGGCTCCCGCTACACGTTGTCAAGGGCATTCTACCCATAGCTATCAAGCGACTCTCGATCACCTCCAGGAACATTGACCTGAAAAAGTGACCCCCAGCTTATCGGGAAGCCGGATCTGCGCTTTAGGATGACTAATCTCCGGATGAAGGGTGCTAATTGCAGGCGAACTCTCGAAGCGGCTCTCCTTCCTCATCCCGGTTACGGATACGAAGAGAAACCGGCGACGACGACGTCCGACAAGTAGTCATCGTGAGTGATCGCTGCCATTTACCGGCTTTGCCGCTCCCGGCTCTCAGGTGTTTTCACTCCTAGATCTAGGCGGAGGATCTGTGTTTTTAGGTCGAACTGGGGCAAGAGGGGAAGGAGCGATTAGGCTGGGGAGGATAGAAGCTCGTTCCGTGCTGCTGCAGAGAGTGTAGGCAGAAAGTGCATCGGGGTTTTCACTTTTCGCATCCTGGGATTTTAGGAAAAAAGCGCGTTTTCTGCAGTATGATAGTGGTCGGGTCATGATAGGTCAGGGTGCCCTTTAAGGCTCGCCGCCTCGTGGTGAAAAGTTCACTTGAGCAATGGACGGACAATGGAAAATACGCGCGCCCGTCTGATCTGTGGTGCACTAGCAGATGCTGCTGATTCAGCATAACATCCAGGTTGAATGATGCTGCAGGCTGCAGCAACTGCAGCAATGGCTAAAGTAGTCTGCAGCGGTGGCTACAGTATTCTAGAAAGAAATGTAGGGGTTCTTATAATCAGATAACGGGCCACTATCACACGCACCCACGGGGAACATGCTCGTATAGACGGCAGTGAAAGTTCCGGTAAGGTCAATGGGCTCCGAACACCTCTTGAGGATACGGAGGGAGGGAGGAGGAGGGAGGAGGAGGGAGGGGAGGAGGGGAATGAATGCAAGTTGGAGAAGAAGACGACCTTCTTATCTCAGGCTCCGGTCAGTAGATTTGATCGGGCAAGAGGGCATAGCGAAAGGAGAGCGAGAGAGAAAGACACCTCGAGCTTAGCAGCACTATATTCAAGGTTTCGAGATTGTACCTGCAGATTACGGTAGTTCTACCAGAGAGAAATTTGCTGATCTCTCTGATCCATGTCATCCTACCGGCGTTATCCGGCTTCCGTGCCCGAGTCCCTCTGGTAGACCCTGGCACGGAAGCAACCGTGTCAGGAGCAATATACTAAATGCGTGCCTACCGGTCTTACTCATGGATTCCATGGGGAAAATTATCTGATGAAACCTGAAACAGTAAGCAATCTCGGGGGCCATTGGTAAGCCCCGACATCTCTGTGGTGTGACCGTTTATCCCCCCCCCCCCCCCCCGCAGGGTCCACGTCAAGCCGGTCTTTTCCCCCACTCCAGGATGTTTTCGAGAACGGTAGAGGAGAATTCCCCTTTCCATTCAGCGAAATGTGCGCGCGCGGCAAAAAAGCTGGCCGAACTCCGGGTCGAGAGCCGGCAAAAAGCGGATGAGTTATTGAGGAGCGAGAGAGAGGAGGAGAGAGCAAGGGAAACGAAGAGAGCCCAGAGATGGCAATCTTATGCATCTTTTCCTCACTTTCTTGTGCTCCTCCTCCCGATCT
The DNA here is from genome assembly GCA_036245805.1 of Pristionchus mayeri. Classification (NCBI taxonomy): domain Eukaryota; kingdom Metazoa; phylum Nematoda; class Chromadorea; order Rhabditida; family Neodiplogasteridae; genus Pristionchus; species Pristionchus mayeri. The sequence goes on along the minus strand of BTRK01000003.1, from coordinate 18,772,123 downwards.
AGAGGCGATTTAGGCCAACCATTTCTCGTTTCTTCCCCCACTCTCGCAGTGGCGTTTTGAGCAGCAGCACCTCGTGATGCGGATAATAATAGCTGCGCCCGCCCGCACACCCGACCGCACACATCGGCAGGGGTACGGTAGTCGATGGGTCGAGATGTTTGCAGATGTGGCCCGTGCCATGGGGGCGGAGAAGCTAATTGAAGCGTGAGGAGTGACCAGCGGCTAAATTAGCACGTTTCTATTGAGGATGTTGTCGAGTGGATGGACAACATCAGAATAGCCAATCGTGTTGAGGGACTTCAGAATGGGCAACATCTTCCCAGAAGGAAAGTCATTGAGGGGGCTGAATGGAACACTAATATCCGATGTCTGAACCGAAGAACCCATAATCTATGGGATATTTACCAGGCAGTATGGGGAAGGAGCCTAAGGGTCAATTTCGAAATCTAGGAAGTCCAGGTGAATTTGTGTTGCTATGTTGTTGTCCACTCTGCTACGTGCAAATGACGACTCTGCCACGTATGAGGGGAGGAGATGGATATCAAAACAAACAAATATTGGAAGGGGAGGGAAGCACTTGCAGTGTAGTGTTGTATGTGATCATTGAGGAAGCAGCTTGTTGTGCTGTGGCAGCGGGAAATTGGGGGCTCCGGGCCCTAATCACCGCATGGGGGCCGAACGGGGCGAGAAACCCCTTAATTTGTTGCCACTTTGCCACTCTATCAGTAAATAAGCCCGGAGTGCGGGTGCATGAGAGGCCAATTAACTGCCATTCGAGTAGGTACATCTCGGAACAAAACAGCAAAACATCAGGTGGGATGCTGGGAAACGGACAAATTAGCTTACAGTGGAGTTTGATCTCGAGAAAACAACAACACTTCGAGTTGAAGGGGACTTCTAACCTCTGGTGTTCTCGGCAAAACATTCGGTCCAGATGCGGGGCTTGAGTCAGGTGTAATCTGATAGCGTCAGCGAACGTTGGAAGCCCGCAGATTTCACTGTGAGATAGTTGGGAAACCCAGGAGAGTAAAGGATAAACATCCGCGCTAAAGCTGCTAGACAGGGGGGAGAGAGTGTGGGAAATTTAGAGAGTCAGAGAAATTGAAATTTAGAGAAATTGAGAAATTGAAAGAAAACTTGCAGAAGCACCTGCACAAGTACGCGTATCTTCCCAGCACCGAACCGAGTGAGGAAGACTTGAGGAAGGCGCTGAGGACGTACCAAGCTGTCGCAGGTGAGAACTCAGTCTGCGATAGACAAGAGACTACGGTAGTTTACAAATCAGTCCTCTATAGAGGTGGTTACGGTAGCAAGGTTACTGTACAGGCGTGCCGGTGACGGGTGAGGTGGACGCGGAGACGCTCGCGGCAACACGCATGAAGCGCTGCTCGCGGCCGGACGCGGAGATCTCCGGGATGAGCGTGCGCGCCAAACGATACGGTAAGTGCCTGATTATCGATTTTTGGGAAAGATCACGTACGCATTAGTGTTTGATGCGTACGTGCGTGTGTTCATCTTTGTTCCCACTCCTGAGCTGATACTGCGCACTTTTATGAGTAGGAGTATTGCTGGGCGAATTGATAGGGAATCTCTACGATTTCTCGGGGGGGGGGGGGGGGGGGGGATTCCACTGAATGGTCTCATTGGTCTCGTCTGCATGCTTGGTCATTGTGTGACTAGCCATTCGTATGCTATCATCTGTCTGTCTGCCCTCTGTGCCCTCTGCTGCCCCAGGGAAGCGCCAAGAGTCCAATTCCGCACCTTATCACTACAGTACGCGCCTATCAATGGCCCCTCGTGACTCCGTGTCCTGATATGTTTGCACTTGCTAGCTAGATCGAACTGACCGATTGACTCTCCCGCCCTATCTCTTTGATGCTTTGGACCCAGCGATAGGGTCCTGAGGACACAGGGGTTTCCTGGGTCCGGGTTCCTGGTTCGCCCAAAGGGGAAGCAGAGAATGCTAGTACGTAGCAGTGCTATTCTTAGTCGTGTTGTATCTTCTGCCCCCTCCAACAACATCATTCGAAAGATATTGCGTGCTTATGAGTCAAAAGGGGAAGAATTGGATTGAGGGGGCGAGAGAGTGTGCGGAATCGAGAGGGCGAATATTTCGTATTGTGCTATGTGTGCGTACCAGTGAAGACGTCAGAAGGAAAGTACAGCTAATCTTCCCTTATTAAAATGATAATCTGATTTGGTGCAAGGAGAGAGAGAGACTACAGTGGATAGGGGATCTACGACATCAACGATGTGACCAGAAATAGAAAGCCATAAGGGGAATAGACGATGGCATTATCACAACTTAATTATAATCAACGATAATGAGCATGAGTAGAGCACGAGATTATCGAGATCAGATTAACTATCGTAAGCAGCTTACCGTAATCTTCCATCCTTTGCAGCCCTGCCGCACGCCTCCAAGTGGAACCCGAAGCACTTCTCCGGACACAAACTCACTCTGAAATGGTGCGAAATTCCGGATTTCGAAATGCGAAATTGAAGGTTGAATTCCAGGTTCATCAGCAAGTACACAAGCGACATGGACAAGACTGCGACCAAGAAAACGATCCAGAGAGGCTTCGAAGTCTGGTCGAAGCAGACTCACATCCCGCAATTCACCGACAAGGTTCCTCATTTTTCCATCCATTTCGAAATTCTCAAAATTACTGGTTTTAGCAAATTGGGAGTCAAGTTGATCTTTGATCTTTGCAGAGTCACCAGGTGACGCTGGACTTCGAGGAGGCGAAGAGCGAGGGCGAGGCGGACATCAACATCCGATGGGAAGAGGGCCATCATGGAGACAAGTTCCCCGTTAGTTGATTGATCTTTGATCTTTGGGTTTTGAGATTTGGGAATTTGAATGTGCTTCACCTTTTCCTCAAAGCTCGCAGAAATCCAGGCTGTGTGATGGTAACAGTATTGACAACGGAAAATAAATGTTTAATATTATTATTTACATTTTATTTGCAGTTCGACGGTGATGGTGATGAGAACGAGAACGTGCTGGCGCACACCTTCTACCCCGACTACAAGCCCTACCCGCTCAATGGAGACATCCACTTCGATGATGCTGAGAGGTGAGTCAAAGATCAAAGATCATCTCGCATCTCAACTTGACAATCAAAGCCCGTATTATCAACCCTATTAGTTTTGCGTGTTCCTCACTGATAGAGAAGTGAGAGAGCAGGGGAAATAGAGAGACAGAAGAAATCCTTTCCAATAAAAAGTGCAGAACATGTGGGTAGGACAGGGCAACCAATTGAACTTTTCGACGAAATTGTTATGTGGCCAAGACAGAAAAGTCATCTTTTCAACACAATTTTACGTGGTAGTTTCTGGTTGACTGCAAAAATTTGGGTGCAAATATCATCTCTTCTATTTTGTGTCTAAAACATGATTGCCTTGGAAATCAAATGCCCATCATTTTTTCTGGATTACTTCATCCCCCACACTTTCGCAATCACTGATCTGCGTACGTGAGAATTTTACATTCCAGTGGTCAAAAGCTGCTATTTTTATCTGCGAATTATTTTTTTTCTCGCGTGCTAAGCACGAGATTAGCGACGGATGATTGCATTGTGGGGAATACCATGCTTATCTCTCAATTTTTGCTGCAGAAAAAAAATGTTGCATTCAAGGAATGTTTTCGTGCCAATAGCACACCCAGGGGCAATTCCCGAACGAGATGTACAGAACATCTCTTTCAGAATCTCTCAATTTTTTGCTCGACAATAACTGGTGACATTTACCCGATGTTTTCGTGTCAAGCGCACGCCCAGGCACTAGCGCCATCCCATTCGAGCTAAAGAGAGATAGAACATCCCGCTCAGTTTCTAAATAAGCGACTAAACATCACGCTTATTTCGAGACAGCATCTCTAGCATTTTGTCTAGCATCGCTTCGTTCTCGATGGGTCGGAAGAGGGCAAAGGTGGAAATAAGAGCAAAAAAAACAATAACAATAACAATAACAACCTTCGCTTCAGATGGAGTCTGGCTGTGGGAGTGAACACGTTCTTTCCCTACGTGCTCGTGCACGAGATCGGCCACGCTCTCGGACTACAGCACTCCCACACCTCACTCGCCATCATGAACCCCCACTACAAGGTGAGGAAAGATCAAAGACCAAAGATCAGGAGAGAGATCTATCTATACGATCTTTGATCTCTACCTCGATTCATTCCAGGACATCCCCATCGAGTCGATGCACCTGCACCAGGACGACAAGTGCGGAATCAACTGGAACATCGGTAAGCAGCTTTACTAGTTAACTACTTTACTAATTTACCAATTGACTAATTGACTAATTAGTGACATCATCATTGCAGCTGGTCCGACCAACTGGTGTCTGTTCGTGTGGCTAACCTCGGAAGTCGTGCCCATAAACACCCAGACCTCGGGGGTCAATCCCAACAAGAAATGTGAGTAAAATATCGATTTTTAGACATACAAAAATCGATAATCTCGATTTTCGAAAGTTTAACCTCTCAAATTTCAGTGTCGAAGATCGAAAAGCTCTTCTCGATCAAGAAGCAGCTGTGGAGTGAGTTTTAAACTTTGATCCCTAGTCTACGCCTCATTCGGTTCTGTAGGGACTACGATAGTCAGGATTACGGTAGTCAATCAATAATTGCTTCAGACGCTCAACTGCCTCTGTGCCGCTCCGACAATTCGATTCGCGGAGACTTGCTAGTGCTGCTTGAAAAGAACCTCCACTTCTCTGAGGCTGACGCTATCCTATACGGTAGGTGTACGATTTCGATTACTGTAGGAGTACGGTATCGATCTACAGTGCCCGTGTTAATCAATAATATTTGCAGCCGAGGTCTGCTGTCGCTTCCTCGAGGGCCTCGACAAGTACCGCGAGAAGGTGAGCACAGTATCACGAGTATTCTAGCCTATGGTAGCTAATCGATAACTGGATTACTGTAATCGATCGATTGTAGATCGGCGATTACGCGCACAAGCTGAATGAGGACATCGCGAGGACGAAAGAGTTCGTGTCAACGGCAGAGGATGGCAAGCAGCTGTCAAGGAGGGCACTGCATCGATTCGCAGCGTGAGTACCGTACCCCGAGGATAATGTAGACAATCGCTAACTGACTATAATATCCATACAGTATTCTTCCTTCCCTGATTAAAGATGTCTTTTCAGGGACAAGCCGTCTATTCTGGACGAGGAACACTTCAGCTTGGACTTCTTCGATTCTTTCTTCGCAGATTATTGAGTATCATACTCCCCTCCGACCCCTAATAATCGATAGTCCCCACACCTACCGTAGTCCTTCCCTTCTCCAGTCAACTACCGTATAGCGGCTAGCTTCTCCCTCTCTAATCACCGTAAGCCACAGACGGGTACCGTATCTCCCGGCAATTCCCCCTGCATCGATCGTGCCCACACCGGTGTTCCCGAAAACGCTGCAATACAAGCCCCGCCCCTTCGACCTACCTGCCTACCGTATCCCCTCTGATTCTCTCTCGTATGTGTCTCCCACATGTCGTCATGCATAGCCTCTCTTTCGACGGTTTGCTCTCCCTCTCCCTCTCTCGCTTGCCCTAGTCCACTGTAGTTGCGCCTACCGAACCCAAGCATAGTCAAACCATTCGGTTTGTTCACAGCCAGCCTTTTGTAGCCCACTCTTCGTCCAGATCGAGTGTTCTCCGTTACAGTACTTACCGTATACCAGTTACCGTATACCTGTTAGTCGTTGTTCCTGCTTAGCGAGTGTGATTCCCTTGTTTGTATCTAGTATGTGTGTGCGTGAGTGTGCCAAGTTATCCGAACCATAATGGAGCCTCCTTTGCCTCCCCCCAATTCGACCTTACCCACCCCCACCTCAATACAGTATCCCACGCCCACTCCCTCCTACACTACCCGAGCCTTCCACTTCCCATCCTATCCACGGGCATCTAATAATTTCCTTTTATCGTAGCCTGAGCAAAAGCAATCATAAAGCGATTTTATTTCGTTGCTTCTCCCCGCTTTTAATACTCGATTACTGGTAGGCTAAGCTCTTCGTGCAAGACGTTACAGTAACAATCGTAGATCATTTCCCTCTTCCCCTCCATCTCTGTATTTCTTCTGTAATATGCGGTCGATGCTCTAGTATTTATTGTCCCACATCTCACATTGTTAAATAATTTATGTAATGTTGTCTCGCGAACTGAGAAAGATCTCACGTGTTACTATGATAAATTGTACCTAATATTGATGAAGGAACGTTATTTTGAATCTCTTGATGCTGAAGCAAGACAGATGAAAGACGATATGTAGCACACATGTATACGATTAAAATCAAATAAGTAACGAGGAGAAAAAAATTTAAAGAATATTTATAAAGTCAGTTCTCGATCAGTTACTTGGACCTTTCGTTCGTGGCTAAGTTACGGTACTTCTGTCTAATTTTCGCAATTTATATTCCTATTTTCGTGTTTTTAACTTAAATATTGTTGATTTTTCGTTTTTCTTTTATGCTTATCGTGATCGCCATGGATTATTCTAGAAGTGTATCTAAAGTATATTTGGCTAAATTGTCAACTTCATCGTATTTTCAGCCGTTTTCGCCGATCGAGAATGAGCGACGACGAGATGGAGCAGGGTTCCGACGTGGAGATGGACGAGTCGGGCGACGAATACGTCGAGGAGCACGAGGATGGAAACACCAGCAAGGGAGGAAACAAACGGGAGGTGGGCAGCGCCTAGTTTGGACTAACTAGCGATTTTCGTTATTATTGCAGCAGTTTTAGCATACTTTCCTTGTTTACTCGTTTCAAGATAAGATTTGTCAGGTGTACATTCCCGGCGTGAGTCGTGCGCTCAAGCGCAACGAGGAGCTCGAGTTTGACCCCGACGCGTACAAGCTCTTCCACTCCTTCGAGACCAGTAAGTCGATGCTTTTCTTATTTATTCTAGCCCTTGGATGATTTAATTTGGAGTGACTCATCTTGCTCGGACTGGTCCATTCCCGTCCCCGATCGTCGAATACATATTGTTCAGCCCGTCCGTGTCTCTCGTTCGACGTTGCTCGTGATGCTCTGGGGGAGGGTCGAACAGAGGAGGGCGGCCCGCTCTCGTGCTTCATCGTAGCCGGCACGCAGGCCGAGAAAGTCAGAGACAACGAGATCATGGTGCTCGGACTCAAGGTGAGGATATGTTCCATCTTAATTAAATGGACATTAGTTTTTAGTGTCATAACATTCAAGAAACATATTTTAAAAAACAACACACGTTATTGATACATTAATTACCTAGATTTGTGTTTCTATTGAATTTTTGGGTCTAGTAAACTTTTGTCCATTGCAGAACCTGGTGGGCATGTCGCACGACTCGGATTCGGAGTCTTCTGATGACTCGGAGGACGAGGAGGCAGAGGAAGCGAAGGTGAAGAAGGAGACGCCCGTCCTCCACTCAGTCTCCATCGCCCACTTCGGAGGAATCAATAGGATCAGGGTGAGTGAAAGTAAAGAAGCTGGTATAAGATGTGTACTGCGGGTTAGTTCACAGTAGGATTTCGATGGGATCGTGGTGAGGAATACTCACTTTTTAATGTAAAATGTTAATATATGTTGTCAGTAGAACATTCACGGGATAACTGATTCGGAAATTATCCGTTCTTTGTATTTAAAAAAATAGTGCGACTCGTCCGTTCTCACCATTGAACACTGCTAAACATATATTGTCAAATACACCCCTCTTAACCTCACTCTTCCAGGTGAACAAGCTGGGCGACGCGACCGTCGCCGCCGTCTGGAACGACCAGAAGAAGGTCCAGCTGTGGAACATCACTGGTGAGCAGAAGGGATTAGGCAACTGTGAAGCGCGAATCTCGCTGTAGACTTTGGAACTCAATCCCATCTAAAACAATAATATTTTGCTGTAAATATTCATTATGATTTTTTTGGACTATGAAGCAGTCGAAGATTGATTGAAGTGGTTGATAAATCTTAGTTTCAAATTTTAATAAAAAAATTATTTTAGGCGCTCTCGCAGATGCGGCAGCGATGACGGGCGAGAACAAGAACACGAAAATGGCCAAGGTCTGCCATATGATAGTCTTACTCTTATTTTCCTATACAAGTTTGCCTTACGGGCATGACATTATAAACAAGACGGGGATCGTTTAACCAATCTAGTCATAGTTTTTTTTAAATAAAAATTAACAGTGACGTCATCTTTTAATCACAGGAGAACCCGCTCTTCTCCTTCACCGGCCACCGACAAGAGGGATACGCGCTCGGCTGGTCCCCGCTCACCAAGGTACTTTAATGCTTTTAATATTGAATTTCGCAGATATTTTGTAAATTAACTTGATCGTTGCAGGGTCAGCTGGCCTCGGGCGACAACGTCAAGTCGCTGCACATCTGGCACATGAAGGAAGGTGGGCTATTGATGTTTTATTCCTGCCAAAGTACGTGATATTGTTAGTCCCGACTTGCTGTCACATATACAGTGTCTCCGAACCTTAAACTTATGTGCCTCCAATCTCACATTTTTCCTGCATTTTGATACTCCCTCTTTTCTAGCCGTAGTCCACCCTTTCCCATCCCACTCATTCTCCCTTCTCAGGTGGCACATGGGCGGTCGACGCGCGCGGTTTGCCAGGCCACACGGGGAGTGTCGAGGACATCCAGTGGAGTCCCACGGAGGCTGCTCTCCTGGTGAGTAATCGATCAATTATTGATTAATGTGGATAACGGTCATAGGTGGGGGGGGGGGGGGGGTGAAGCTGAGAACTGAATACCGGTGGGGTCTAGGGCCACAACTAGGGGGGGGGGGTAAGCAAAAGCAAATGTATTTCCCGAGTGGGTTGGGGCTAAAAACCGGAAGGGTCTTGAAGCTGGCTTGAATGGTGCCCATCAATGATAACGGTATACTATATGCTATCCAAAGCAAAAGAATATATTCTGTAAGTTATGTTTCCTAAAACCGATTTTTCCGCATAATCTCATCCAATTCCTGCAGATGTCGTGCAGTTCGGATGCGACGGTTCGTCTGTGGGACTCGCGTGCCTCGGGCAAGGTGAGTGCGGGTTACGGTAAGGGTTTATGAAGCTGTGGAAGAACCGTCCATTAATGCATGTTTGGGGTTTTATTCCAAATGCAATTTAGAGGTCAAATACTTGTGATGATCTACACTATCGATTTTTTTGGCAATTTTTTAGTTTACCATAAATATGATTCCCCTGTAGGAAGCGTGCGTGTGCGTGGTCAACAACGCGCATTCGTCGGACGTGAACGTCCTCTCGTGGAATCAGCACGACTCACTCATCGTCACGGGAGGAGACGACGCCGCCCTCCACGTATGGAGTCTCAAGACGATCCAGGTGAAGAGGGGACTACGGTAGGGGAGAGGTTTATTGATCGGTCGATCTAGTTTGTGAAATTGAGAAATGTGCGAAGGGGATGGAGCATAAGTTCAAACCGGTTTGCTCTCAATTTTTACTAACAAGGTGACCTTGCGATTCAGTAGTTTCTATTAGGCAAAGGAAACAGCCCAGGGTCGGTGCCTGTCAGTTTCGGAATAGAAAAATATTCACACATAGGAATAGGAAAGAAATCGGTTGTGTCGTGATTGTCGATAAATGGTTTTGAAATAGTCCCCACATCTACTGTCAAGGTTGTCGACTGTGTCGTTTTTGGACCCCAATGTATGTGCTATTTTTATACTTGTGAATTCACTTGGAAGGTGAATTTGCTATTTATTATAAAAATATTCCTTTACCTTCACTGAAAAAGGCGAACGTGCGATTCATTAGGAGACAATGAGCGATAGCACAGCAGGCGAACTCGAGTTTCACTCCATATCTATGTATAGGGGTTCATGGTCCAAAATTAAGAATTTGAGTGGAAAATCATGGTTAGATAAACCCCAAATACCGTGACTAATCGTTATTCACGAGCTTCATTAACTACTCTAACCCACTAACACGTGTATCCATTTGTCACTGTATTTGGAGTTTATCTAACCATGATTTTCCATTCAAACTCTCAATTTTTGACCCTATACATAGATATGGAGTGAAATTCAAGTTCGCCTGGTAACAAGATTTGTTTATGAAAATGTAGGGCAGCACATACTGGTTACAATGAAGCAACTCCCACGTCGCTACGTCCATTCGCAAATTAATGGTGAATTGTTGTGCAAATGTCGGTTGTGCAGTTGTCACCCCCCCCCCCCCCCCCCCCCCCCGATCGGAGTACTATGGACAGTGGAAACAATATCATTAAAATATTCTTTCTTCAGTTCGGCCAGCCGGTGGCGCGCTTCAAGCAGCACACGGGCCCGATCACCTCCGTCGAATGGCATCCCACCGACACGACCACCTTCATCGCCACGGGTACGGTAGGGGAAATACGGTAGTAGTGTAATTATCGATTGACAAAGGCATGTTGTCCCGTTAGGGCTCAATGGTATAAGTGGGCTATAGATTTATCGAGCAACGGTACGGTAGATATCGATTGATTGCAGGTGAGGACGACCAGACGTCGATCTGGGACATCGCGACGGAGGCGGACACGACGACGCCCGCGGAGGCAGAGGAGGAGGTGAGGGAGGGGGTATGAATCCGATTGCTTGTCGATAGGGTTTGTAGCTGGTGGTGTACGTTTTATTAGATGAATTCTATTGAATCGGTTTTCTGGGATAGAATGTGTGTGCAAGAACCCCCAAGCCCTACTAGCTTGTTCTCGAAATTAATTTTCGTCCGGTTTCGGTTTAAAATGACTACATTTATATGTGAGACTTTTTGAGTCAGTGAACATATTTGTGAAGAGCCTTGGCAAAGTGCAAAAAATCGAAATCGCCCTAAATGTGTCCACGTGTAGTTCTCAAAGAGACTAGCTCACCCACCACTTATGGAGTGATCTAGGTCACAGTTAATAAGGATTAAGCACGTTACCGTAATCAGACGAAGTTTCGATTTTTCTATTGATCTGAGCGGCACATATATCAAAAGATGCGCCGTTGCCTGCTCATCAATCTTCCAAGGTTTCATCCTAATTGAATTTAAGACCTTCGAAAAAAATCGAAAAATCGAATATTTTTGAAGTATATCTTATTCTGGTGGGTGGGTAGCGAGGTTTTTTATTCCTTTATTTTGTAGGTCCGTCTACTGACTGTCCATGCTGAACATACAATCAAAATCAAAAAATAGGTTTTTGAGAAAAAGTCAAAAATTGGTCAGCAATTTGAAATAAAATCAGTTCGTAATACTGAAAAGTTACCGTACTCAAAACTTCGATTGGGCGCATGTCTCACTTAAAGCACTGGGAACCCAAATTTCACATGCAATCGTGTTGCGCCGCAGGGGCGATGCAGAACACCCCTTCAGATCCCCGCTTTCCTTGATTTAAAAAATTTTGTACGGTAGCTTTTCCGTATTACGAACTGACTTTATTTCAAATAGTTGACCAATTTTTGTATTTTTCTCAAAAACCTATTTTTTCATTGTGTTTGTATGTTCAGTATGGACAGTCAGTAGACGGACCTACAAAATAAAGGAATAAAAAACCTCGCTACCTACCCACCAGAAAAAGATACAATTCAAAATAGGAAAAAAATATTAATTTTTCGATTTTTTTCGAAGGTCTTAAATTCAATTAGGATGAAACCTTGGAAGATTGATGAGCACGCAACGGCGCATGTTTTGATATATGTGCCGATCGGATCAATAGAAAAATCGAAACTTCGTCTGATTACGGTAACGTGCTTAATCCTTATTAACTGTGACCTAGATCACTCCATAAGTGGTGTGTGAGCTAGTCTCATTGAGTACTACACGTGTGCATATTTAGGGCGATTTCGATTTTTTTCACTTTGCCAAGCATATGTTCACTGAGTCGAAAAGTCTCTCATATGTCCTTGCAGATGGCTGGCGTCGCTCCTCAGCTCATGTTCCTGCATCTGGGACAGAAGGAGGTACGGTGATGGGAAGGGGGCACACGACAGAGGGTTGTAACCTTGAGTCTACCACAGAAATCGGCTGTTGTGATTTGGTGGTGCACGTAGTTTTCATTTAAGAGTGTGTAGAGCAATTATCATCCATTGCTCGACCAGAATGTGGAAGATTCAATGTCTGGCCTAGGTGGGCGGAGGTTGAAGCTGGAAATCGAAAACCGGGGGTGGTTAGGGTAAAAAAAGGGGGGGTGATCGTAAATGATCGTTTTTGTGACAAAATTTTCCAAAAACCGGGGGTGTTTCACAGCTGGCTTCGATGGTGCCCATCTATGATGTCTGATTATAAAATTGCGCTCTTTTCAGGTGAAGGAGGCGCACTGGCACCCGCAGATTCCCGGCCTCGCCATCACGACTGCCCTGAATGGATTCAACGTCTTCAAGACGATCAACTGCTAAGACGACGACCGTCTGATTCTCTCCATCCCCCTTTATCTCGCCATGTCAGATGGGCGAGAGACCAGGAGAGACAAAGAGATTATTGATTATCGCGTTATCATGTTTGTTATTCTCGCTGCGTGATCTACTAGTACTCATTTTGAACGAGTTTCTCGTTGTGCGAACTGAATTTGTTTTTCGTTGTCTGTTGGCTTGTTCTCCGCTTTTTTTTTCTGTTTCGACCCTCATTCCCGTCTTCTTGACGTTGCTAACCGTTCACCTTGTTCCTTGTTAGCCTTGAGATAGTTATCGATAAAGAATTTTTTAAAGTTTTTTCTCACTAGAGATGAGATGGAGAAGTTGATGACTACTTGTTTTTACTACTTGATTTGAATAAAGATGTGGCTGCATAACAACATCGATGACAAAGGGTATTATCGATCGATGATTTGCAAAATGTGGAAATTTGCTCGCGCGGGGAGAGAGGGAGGGGGCTCTCTCATTCTGGAGCGGGCTCGGCAATCGAGGCGGTTCGTTGCTGTCTGAAGGAGTGAGGTCAGTTCCTTTTCTTGTTTTTGATGACTTATCTCTGCCATGTTGGCAACAATGTCCTGATACTAACTGCACCTGTTTTAGATGGAGGCTCTTTTGAAGAACGAAGAATCATCGCGCAAGCCCAGTGACGTCATCAACTTCAAGCGACGTCTCAGGGACGGTTGCAAGGTTAGACCCAGGCTCCACAATCCCTATAGCTGGGTCTTGGCTCGCAGACTAGGGTACTGGATCTGGTCTTGCAGCATCATCAACTATGCCCATCGATTATACGACTGTAGCCCCACCCCCCCCCCCCTCTCTGTTCCCTGACTACATCTTGCCACGTCGATTACAGTACTTAGAGACTACCGTACGCTTTCCAGGTGATGTACATCAGCAACGCGCGCGTGACTGAGGCGGACGCGGACGACTGGATGGCCTTGCCGCTGCTCAAGGAGAAGGAGGTCAGGGATCAAAGATCAATCCTGTCCAACCCCTCCTTTCGCAGACCGAGGCGACCTTCTCGCAGCGTCACTTCCTCCTGCTGCACGTCCCGTCGCTCAGGGTAGATCACAATACCGTTATCTGGCCCAGCTACCGTAACTCGATGATTACCGTAGTCCTGCAGGAGTTCCTGCACAAGTTCGACGCCCTGCCTCCTTCTCCGCCCCTGCAGAAGGAGATCGAGCCATCGATCAAAGTGGAAGAGGGGGTAGGTCAAAGTACCATAATGGGAAGCCTACCGTACTCTCGCAGGTTCCCCTACCCGAGTTCCTCCGATCGATTGACCTGAAGAATGTGGTCTACCATCAACCGGAAGATACCGTGCCCCTTCAGGCTCCTCCGATCGAGTTCCAACGATCGAACGGACTGGAGAATGCGGTAGGTCAAGCTATCATCTACGGAGAAATACCGTACATCATCAGGGACCTCTCATCGACTTCCAGAGATCGATCAAGCTGGAAGAGCCGGACAAGGTAAGCCTCTAGTACCGTAACCCGATAAGTGTCGTAACAGCTTTCTTCTCAGGATCAACTGTTCGAGGGCCCTCTATCGATCAAGCTGGAGGAACCCGAGGAGGTGGATATCGTAACCCATCTCTTACCATAATCTCCTGACTCAGGGTCATGTGTTCGATTACCAACGATCGATCAAGCAGGAAGACCCGGATATCGACACCGGTTCGGTCCACGAGTGAGTTGTCAATTTCGCATCCCACCTTGCTAACCGCAGTAATTGCAGGGCATCGGTGGTGACGTCATCTGTCCTGACGTCGTCTGTCTTCTCGACAATCACTGAGGCCGATGACGTCATCGACGAGCCAAAGGCCGAGCAGAAGACGTCGCCGTCGAGGAAGAGACGAGTCGAGTCGTCCCCGCTCTCCTCGATTGGTTCGTCATTGAGATGCCAGAGATTAAAGATCAAAGATCAACACTTTTAGGTTCCTCATACTTCGAACTCGACGACGAGCCTCCTTCGGAGCAACGAGCGACCCAGTCGACCATCGCCCAGGAAGGTGAAATAATTTATTATTTATATTATGTTTGTTTCCGAAAATAATGACGATTACAGACCTCACGCAGCTCTCCGACTTCTTCTCCTTCCCCAATTTCGGAGAGGGCGGAGCATCGGTAATCTTTCATCTTTACTGAATTTGGTGCTAGAGTTGCGTTGACTCACTCGTTCGAATCGAACAAGCATTGCTGATGAATTGGATTTAGCTCGTTTTCCCGATTGATCTTTGATCTTTGCAGACGCCTTCCTTCTCCTTCTCCTCCTCTCCTCCATGCACATACCGCATCGAACCTGTGCCCGTAGTGGCCTTCGGACCGGCTGAGAGTAAGATTTGATCTTTGACATTTGTTCGTTGATCTTTCCTGGTCGGGGAACTAGTGATGTACCAGCAATCAGTACGGAAGATTGTTGGCTAATGATGTCGTAGTGTGTAGCGATATTAATATGGTGTCGATTACTTAGCAATGACGCAATAATTTCCATTTTGCAGTCGCAGCTCCACCGCCCGAGAACCCGGCCGTCGCGTTTATCAATCTGATTGCGCAGGCTGCTGCGGCGACCGCTACCGCGACGGCCGGAGAGACGATGACGCATGAGCAGCGTGAGTCTCACGCGTCCCTCGCGTATGCCATCCGCGCGCGCGATGGCCTACACTCTGGTGATGAATAGTAGAGGAGCAACTCTGGTGGGCGCGCACAAGTTGTAAAGAAGTGCAAAACAAGTATAGAACAAGTATGTGCACAAGTTGTAAACAAGCACCCCTCTCCCTACGTTCAAACTGTTTTACAACTTGTTTTCTCGGTTGCTTGTTTACAACTTGTAAATTTATTACTTATTTAAAATTTGTAAATTTTATTACTTGTTTACAACTTGCAAACTCTATTTAGCGTAGGGAGAGGGGTGCTTGTTTACAACTTGTGCACATACTTGCTCTATGCTTGTTTTGCACTTGTTTACAACTTGTGCGCGCCCACCAGAGAAGAGTAGTTGTTGCACGAAAGGTCAAAGATCATCGCGCCTACAGTATCCTTGATTCAGCAGCGCTCTCCGAGACGATCGTCGATCTTCCGCTCACGCGCAACGTGTGCACAGTCTCTGTGAAGAAGCAGGTTGGGCTTTGATCTTTGAGGTGCTTCTAAATGTAGCTGGGTTTTATCGCCTTTTGGTAGGGCAGATTACGAAGATTAATGACTATGTCATCGATTATATGTTTTCAACTATGACCTAGAGAATTGGAGTTGCACTGTCGTTGCTTGATCTCTTCCTTCCCTTCAGGCTACGGTGCAGTCTCCCTGTCCCCGCTGCTACGTGATGATCGAGAAGCTGGACGAGGCGAAGGCGCACATCGAAGAGGTGGGTTCATCTTTGATCTTAGAGTGTTCGAAAATAGGGGGATCTACAGCTAAAATTGATGTTATTTCTATCACGTTGATCTTTGATCTCTGTTCGTCCTTCAGGGCACATGCATCACAATCGGGGCGCACGCGTGTGATGTGTGCGCGAAAAGACTCGCCAGCAAGTGGACGCTCAAGAAGCACATCGAGAGACACGCGGTAGGTGATCGTTGATCTTTGATCTTTGGCCTGGCTTCTACTCTACGATTCGAAATTCTGCCCACCTTCTCTTCATTTCCCGCATTCTCTTGAAAGATTGGGAAGATGCGAGACAGTTTTTAGAACCAAGAAGCAGCTTAAAACTCGTAGCAATAGCTGTAGCAACCGAACGATAGTAGAAATCAACGAGCTTTTGCTTTTGCTGAAGTGATATTATCTTTCCCTTTCAGGAGAAACCCCGCTGTGGCTTATGCTCGAATCGCTTCGACTCGCTGGAGGAGCTGCGCGACCACAACCTCCTCTCCGGCCACATGCTCCGGTCGGTCTTTTATCTTTGATCCGCCGAAGGCGCGCATCTCAGTTTTAGCACTGATGGGTAGATTAGGAATTTGTTCTGTTCAATATTATATTTCCGGCTGTGCATATTTCCCTCGATTCTTTTTTAAATTGGATGATGATCTTTGATCTTTGAGTCCGGAGGAAGCTAGTGCGGGTTCGCTCGAGATCAGCGCCTTGCGCAAGCAGAGAAGGAAGGAGCAGAAGGATGCAATTCGCAACAAGGAGATGCAGGAGTGAGCTGATCTTTGATCTTTGGTCTCTAATCGCCGATACCGTGCAGCAACCTCGCATCGATTATGATGGCGGTGGTGGAGGGAACGACGGTTCCAGCTGCTGCACCGGGAAGGCAGCCCGCTGCCAAGAAGAGAAAGGTACGGTAGGGATACGGTAGAGATAAAGAGAGAGGTACGGTAGGGATACGGTAGACAGAATGAGAAAGGTACGGTAGGGATTCGGTAGAGGGAGTGAGAAAGGTACAGTAGGGATACGGTAGAAGGAGTGTGGGGATGACGTCATTCTACGCAATCCCATTATAGACGACAACTCAGCATCGAATGGTGGAGGACGAGTCGGCGAGTGCCGTGGCTTTCCTGATGCAAGAGACAGTGGAGGGAGGAAACGAGTAGCTACTTGGCACGATGCCAACCAGTCATTTTGGCCCCGTGCCAGCTGTAATAATGAACCAACACATAACGTTAGAGCGTAGATAAAGTTTTCCTGAGTGCTAGTTGCACGTGTCAGTCTAATCTCTCGTCTATGGTCCACGAACATTTTGGGATGAGTTTGCAATAAGAGGAAGACTAGGGGGGGAGCGTGGAATGGAAATGTGGGTAAACAGAAGAAAATCGTTTGGAAAAAAGATTTGGGCCATTCAAAGCTGAATCGTTTGGAAAGTGAAATGTGACATTCGATGGTGAAGGCTTCTTTACTAGTTTGGTCAAACTTGATTCTACGGCGGCAGTATAGTGTGATCCCTTCCTTTTATCTTTGCATGTTCCCGCCAAATCAATAATGGCGGGGGGGGGGGGGGAGAACTCCAAGAAAGCAGGGCCGCGCGAACGCAGCCCTCACTCAAAAATTAGCTGTGGCGCGAAGCGCCACAGCAGAATTTGGGTTTCCCCACCAAATTTTCCCAGCTTATTTTCGGACCTGAGACTCTCAGACCATGCCGAGTTTTTCAAAATGGAGGTAGCGCCTTGCAACTTTAGGGGTGTTCGGCCCATGGTCTGAGGAGGCTACAGTCCAATTTTTGTGAAGTTTGGTTCATTGGTTCCCGAATTATGGGAACTCGGATAGGGCCCTAACTACCACGTGTAGTATTTTCCAGCACCTCGGCGGCATTGAGCTAAGTTCCTCAATTTTTACGTTAAGCTTTTGGGCATATTCTAAGGTTCACTTCTTGGAATTAGCGCTCTAGCTCACTTCCGCCGAACTTGGCGGTCGCTCAAAATTTCCAAGTCTGAACTCACATAACTACAGGGAGGCGCGACCGCGTGACATGTGTCCGGTAGGCTGAGGGGTTGTGCTCTGAGCCTTGTGCCCTATCGACGCAGGTTCGAATCCGGATGCGTTCATGTAGCTGTTTGCCAACCCCAACTCGGAGCTGCAATACAGGTCAGCGTGTCCGAAAGTGCAATGGACACGCCTCGCCGTAGGGTTCCCGTCTTCGTGATCACGAGAGACCCCCAGCCAGGTAAGTTTATGAGGAATTGCAGGTAAGTTTATGAGGAATACTTAATGAGTTCCAAAATAGGGTAAAAGATTTGCCGCCAGCAGGGGTCGAACCTGCGACCTTGGGCTTATTAGACCCACGCTCTAACCGACTGAGCTATGGCGGCTGACGGTGGTCCCCGTCTAGATTGCGTTGACAACAGTGGACTGCGAGAAGACAGGAAGACGACTGTAGGAATACAAAGGGAGTAGTAGAGTAGGCGCCCACATTCCCCTTCGGTAGAAACTTCGTTGACCCTTCCATCCCTCTGAATTCTTCCTTATTCTTGTATATTGATATTTGATCTCTGTGGAAATTGTAAGACATAATCGTCACTTTATCGAGTGAATCACTGGTTGGCGTGCATTCAAGTCACTTGTCGATCAATGCAAGGAGTGGGCGTACTGTATCCTACAGTATTACGCTTCGGCTGTTTGCGTCGGCTGTAAGTTTTCTGCAGTCGACGCTGCGGTTTGCGCTTCTACTGTTTGCGTCGTCTGGAGGGTGGATTTGCTCGTTTGGAGGGACTTGGTGTAGAGCACGGAAGGACACGTCGCCTCCTGAATGGTGGTGTTGAGATCCAAGATGAAAGATCAAAGATCACCTCCTTCGTCTTGGTCTTGGGCTCCTTCGGTTTCTCCTTTGGTCCCTCCTTCTCCTTTACGCTCTTCTTCTTCTTCATCTCCTCCTTTCGACCACTCATCGAGACTTTTCCTGCAAGTTATCTTTGATCATTGAACGCTTTTCTCTCCTCACCAGGCGCCGCTTTGTCCGGATCGATCCCTCCCTCGACGCTTGGCGTCTTGTAGTCTCCGTCCACTGAAAAGGGTAAATATTAAAGTAGAGAGATCAAAGATCAATCTTACCCGGCTCCGCGGACTGGAATGTGTCCGTGTTGTGGACGGTGCCGTGTATGGAGATACGGCCAGAATTCTTCTCCTGGGAAAGATGGAAGATCAATGTTGCCGTGATCTTTGATCTTTGATCTCTCTCTCTTACCTCGTTCGTCCCTCCCTCGTTCTCGTCGCCCATTGGTATTCGCCCGCCGCCAGCTGAGTCGACGGCTGTCCCTGAAGAGAGATCAAAGATCAATCCTTTCCCAGAATCAGAAAGACCAAACACCAAAACGAACTTAGCAAGTCGTCGTTGGACTTGGCCCCGGGGGAACTGCTCTTTCTCGACTTGTGCGAGCGTCCCGTGCGGGTATGCTGAGTACGATAGGTTACTGTAGTCGATACTGTAGTCCTCACCGAGCCCCGCTTCTTCTTTACACTTCCTCCGCAGAGCGCATGGAGTAAGCCGAGTGGGACGAGTAATTGGAGTACTGTAAGGGTACGGTAAGAAGAGAGACACGCGTAACTCACGTAGTACGAGCGGCAATTGGAGCATTCAGCCAGTTGCTGCGAGGGATCGGAGTGAGAATGAGAGGAGATGGAGGGAGGAGAAGATGGAGGAGGAGAGAGAAGGACTGATTAGTATGCAAAATAGTTAATTAATTTTGTAATGAAATTGTAAATCGCATCGATTAGAAGAGAAAAAATAGAACGTGCTACAAGACAGTTGCTAACTCTAAGGATACATTTCGAACATGCCAAAACCATTTCACTGGACACATCAAAAGATAATAAAACCTAAAAAAATTGCAGTCAGCAGGGGTCGAACCTGCGACCTTGGGCTTATTAGACCCACGCTCTAACCGACTGAGCTATGGCGGCCGATGTTAATCGTTTGCAAAATTCCCCCGATTACAGTCAACAAAAATACGAGGAGGAAAGCAGATGGCCATTGTTCTCATTCGATCCTCACAGACTCTTGTGCAAATAACTTCACATGTATACTGCACCCGTACTCGTATTCGACCTCGGGTTGCCTTGACGTCATCCTTGATTGTGCCGCGTACTGGACGCATCACGAGTTCATTTTTTCCATAATTTTTCATGTTGAAAAAATTTTTTTATGTAGAATAATATTGAAAATAAAAAAGAAACTTTATTAAGATTGCACGACAAAAGTTCTTCATTAGGGTAGAGCAACGAAGCAAAAACAGTCTAAACAGAGACCAAAAGATTAAAACTCAAGAGGATCGATTGCCATATTATCCGGGTTGTAAACAGTATCGACTACAATACACAACGAAAGTTCAGAAAATCAACTAACAGAAAGTCATTTTGAGGTTCACAGATAGCTTACAAGTCAAAGCGAACGAACTACGGTAGAGCAGCAATCGACAATTGATTAAATTTTCTAGGATAGAAAACGAGTGTGGGTTGGTCAGAAGGGTGCCCGTACAGATGGTTACAATGGAGAGTTATCGGAATAAGAATGGGATGGAGGAAGGGGGGGGGACCTAAGCTCTCGTCTTGGCGTAGAGATCCTTGATGGTGTCTTCGTACTTGATAGCGATGGGTCGTCTCTTCAGTTTGAGTGCCTCCGTGAGCAGACCACTGTCCGGAGTCCAGATCTGCAGAGGAGGGAAGGGTAAGGGCAAGCACGATAACCAATGCAGACCTTGCGGCCGACACACTTTTATAAAATTTGTTTCCTCATAAATCCGTCGATTCCATCAAATGTTTTAATCTTGAGTGCCAAGTAGCCTGACCATGAGACCCCAAATTAACTTCTCGCTCACCTCAGAAACTTTCTAACTTTATCAAAAATAGATTTTAAAAACTATTACTCTGATTTTATACAAAACAAAGTCAATTAATTATTAAATATTAATTCCTCCTCACCTCGGCGCAGAGATGGATGGCGCCCGGCTGCTCCACGCGAGACAGCTTGTCTGCAATCGATCAATCATCAAGAGACCAGGGGCGAAGATCAAATACCACCCTCCAGTCATCACAACTCACTCTTGGTGGCGTGCTCGTCGAGCTTCTTCTTGAATGCCTTGATGACGTCAGCGTTGGCGCACAGCTCCTCCGTCGAGCCAGACGCGCCCACCTACAGGTGAATTGAGGTTAGACTAGGAACACAAATTCCAGACAAAAAAAGATACAAACAATTTGTCTCCATTCTTCCGGCAAAAAAAATAATCCATTACCAAAAACATGTTTCAACCAAACTACAAAGGCCAAAAATCAAAGATCAAACCTCCTCGGCGATCTTCTCGAGGTGCTTCTGATTCGGGACGACGAGCGCGATCGTGTACGCCTGCAAGAGTGAATTGTGCAAGAGCATTAATATATCCGTTCCCGCTGAATCCCTCTTCTGCCTAGGCCCGGAGACCGATCAGAGAATCGAGGAATGAGCGCAATGAGTAGGCCAAAAACATTTCAGATCGTGCAAAGCTAGCAAAGTCAGTCGTCGATTGCACCTTCTCGTGCGGCTACCGTACCTCGAGTCCGCTGCCGTACACGCAGATGTTCTCGACGATGGGGCAGGTGAGCAGGGCCGTCTCGCACTTGGCCAGCGAGACGTACTCGCCGTGCTGCAGCTTCACCAGATCCTTCTTGCGATCTGAAGATGGAGATGAAGAGATAAATCAAAGATCAGACTACAAACTACGTAGATCAAAGATCAACTGGCTGCACCTATGATGAGCAGACTTCCGTCGTCGCGCCACTCGCCAATGTCGCCCGTCGCGAAGTATCTGCAAAGAAATCAATAATTGTTGTTTTAAAAAAGCGTCCAAGGAGGAATCATATTCCGAGCATCCCAATGGCATTATCCGCACAGAGAAACCGATAAAAAACTGGGCACCTCAAAATCCTACCGTAATCCTCCCTCCCCCCCCCCCCCAAAACCGTACCTCTTGCCCTTGTAGTCGACAAAGTCCTCGGCAGTCTTCTCGGGCTGCTTCCAGTAGCCGGCGGAGATGTTCGGGCCGGTGATCATGATCTCGCCCTGAGGGGGATCGTTGAAGGGAGAGTAGTTGCCTGCAGAGGGAGAGGGGTTAGTTAGTTGCAGTTTCGCACTAGGGGTTTCAACTTCCAGGTCATGCACTCTCATTTTCGGATATGTTTCAAGTGCGCTACATTGCTCATGAGCTTATCAGTTGTCTACCTGAAACACATTCGAACATGACACAAAAATTACCTGAAAATTGAAAACCTATTGTGCACAAGCATCGGACGAGAGACGATCGAGCTGGCTGCCCCCCATTCCAGCCATGCTGGCAACTTACAGAATCCCCGACGCCGGAAGGGGACATTACGCATCATAACTATTCTAATAATAATAATCTTAGAAGCAGACACCGGACTACAATCTAGCAGCAACTAAGCCACACTTGACGCGCGTAGTCGGAAACCAGAAAATGCTCACTCAGACGCATTTCAATATTACAATCAAATATCCAAAAAAAAAATCATTTTTCAGCACAGATCCCGAATACGCCGTTGCGATATTCAGCAACCACTGACAATATCTACTATAGTAAACTCTAATATGCGTGAATGGGGGATATCTAGCAATTCTTCTCCAATGCGCTTACCATCACCACTCCATTCATCACCATTCGTCACTAAATAGGTTTCGTTATTTTCAGCCATTTCAGGCACCCAAATGTCAGGGGGGAGGCGTCCTCATGAGTCATCACCCACCCTCTGGCCATTCTCTGAGGGCGATCTGGGAGCATCTGACGGGTGGGCCGACCGTGCCCGTCGAGAGATCCGTGATCTCGGCAACGCACGCTGCACCGCATGTCTCCGTGAGACCGTAGCCCTGCAAGGAGAGGAGGGATCAGGGAGACATCCAAAGGGATGTAAGTCAGAGGCAAAAAAAGGCATTATTTGTTTTGAAACACTAGGTGCAGTTGATTCAATCTTGTAAGTTGTCACATAGTACCCTTGATTGTCGATGAAAGCACCAATCCGACGGGAATTAATTGGCCGGTCGGACACAAAGAGCAAAGATCATCCGCTCACCTGCACGACGGGGCAGCACATGCAGATGTTCATGAAGCGCTGCGTCTCGGGATTGAGAGCGGCTCCTGAAACGAAGATAACTTATGGTTACGGTAGGAAGACGGTGGATCGGTATTGTGGTATCGTATCCCACCTCCAGACAGGACACCACGCAGACGACCGCCCAAGAGCCGACGAATCTTCTTGAAGATGACGCTGAAAACAAAGAATTTGAGAAGCTGTGAGGGTCGTGTTTCAAGGTGTGCGTATTTAGTATATGACGCGACACTTCCAATTAAGTCAATCATGAAGTTCAAAAAATAATTTCAATACGGGTGTGTCAAGCTCGAACTATAGATATCATAGATCAACTGACCGGTCGAGGAAGGGGCTGGCGTATCCCTCCTGGTAGCGGGCACGCTTGCGCTCGTAGTTCAGCTTGAACAGCTCCTGCAATATCCATTAATAAATACAGTATTTTACTACGGCTTCAAAGATCAAAGATCAAATTAGACAGTACCTGCATGAATCTGGGCGACGCGGCAACCTCCTCAGAGACGGCCTTGAAGATGCGGTCCATGATAGCCTGAGATGTCCAGGGTTATTGTCTAGCTATACCATATCAGAAATGTCCAAGTATTTCGTCTGAATGCATTGTCAATGAATGTAATCGTGATGAATATATTTTAATTGCGAATGCTCACAAAATTACAACCATCACCATGTTCATTACTTTCTTTAAACCCCGTGGCGCGAATCTCCTAGGTGTGAGCCAATATGGGGAAATACCCATATTTAATGAGGTATCATCGACAGAAACACTATTCCTATCCACAGATTTAATCCCCCGTCAAACACCAAGCTCACTGATATGGCAATCAGTGAATTATACTTATCGATTAGCTACCGTATCGCGAGTCTCACCGGGACAGCAGCGAGGAGGGTGGGTCTGAGTGCGTAGCAGTCTCCATGGGTGCCCTTCTGGATCTTGCTGCCTCGGTCGTGCAGAGTGAGGGGAGAGGAGTAGCCCACCTTCGCACCGCGCACCTGCAACACAACAGTTAATTGATATTTTTAAAAAGTTATTTTTTTTAAGTTTAACAAAAATGTAACATGTTCAGAAAAATATGACCTAATGTAAACGGTTTCTCGTTTCATGAATTCCCTTAATAAAAAATATTCACAACTGATAATTGGTGCGAAAATCAGCAAATCACAACTCTCGTACTCACCAGACAGGTCATCTCCGCGCTTAGCTCGAGGATGTGCGCCAGCGGGAGGTAGCCAATGTACGTGTCCGTCTTGCTGCAAGGAATACCGTACTCACTCCACCCTATCAGGCACTACCGTATCCACACTATGACTACCGTAACCCTGTCTCTCGTACCAGATGATGCCGACTCCTGCGCCCTGTCCGGCGATGGCAGAGACGACGTTCTGGTGGAGGAGGATGACTCCCTTGGCGGCGCCCGTCGTGCCCGACGTGTACATGATCAGGGCGATGTCCGTGGAACGAGCAGTCGACTCGGCTGCAAAGGGAGATTTTTTGAAAACCGTAATATCGTTTCACTTTCGAAAATATGACCCTACAAGACACTGCTGATGATTGGAGAAAACTTTCGATGGAAAATGGCAACATGCAATTCGGTGTTGCAAACACTATTCAACAGCTCAATTATTTTCACATAAGCCGATATAGAGGAGAAAAAGATGCGATAATTATCAACAAAAAAAATTCATTGATACAATCAAAACTCACTGATGACGGTGGGGTTGCGGTCGAGCAGGCCGTTCCACGAGAGCACGTGAGCGAACTGCGATCTGCAATGGCCTCAAAGCTAGCAGAATTCCAAATCTGACCCAATCGATACACTACCGTATCAATTACCGTACCTGACATTGGTGAGGTCGGGAGCGGGTGCGTTCTTGTCCACCTGGGGGAGGTAGATGAGCGTGTGCAGGGTCTTGCAGCGGGTTCCCACAGCGCCCAGCTACAGAGGGGTACGTTAACACACGTGGCAATTCATCCGAAAAAAAAGTATAGGATCGCTCTTTTGTGAGTAACAATCTTTATTGGGATTAGCCTCTCATCCACTTCATACACTCCATCGCCCGACAAGCGGAGGAACGAGAGAGTATGCGAAACGAAGAGAGTGCCGCACCTTCGAGATCAGCTCCGCCGAGGTGACCAGCATCGTCGCGTCCGTCTCGTTGATCGCAGCCACTATCGCCTGCAATACATCAAAATGAAGTCATTTGGCTGACCAAGCCGACGCTCCATCGCACTCTACCGTACTCACCTCCTCTCCGAGCGTCGCGTACACCGTGACGATGGGAACGTTGGCACGGAAGCAGGCAAGTGCAGTCATCATCCAGTGCGCGCGCGTCTCCGCGAAGATGACAACCTAAAAATCGATAATCAATATTGGTTTACCGTAAGCAAATCAGCTACAGTATACCTTGGGATCGGTGGAATCGGCGCAGAGGTCCTTGATGCCGGCGGCCAGATGGGCGACTTTGGCCTCTACCTCGCGGTAGGACAGCCACGAGTACTCGCCCAGCTCCCACTGCAAGAGGAAGGGAGGTGATGACGTTTCATAAAAAATTTCTCCATAGCACTACATGGTTCAGCATCACAACAATTTTTTATTATTTTTTCTTTCACTGTTCCTCATAGACTGATTGCATTAAGCGAATTCCTGCAGTCTAAGCAAAGAAAATACAAACACGAATGCACATCACTAGTTGAATCATTCAAAGTAGGGGACAAATATTTATTTCCAAGAGCCGTAAGAAAGCATGGTCGTTGAGTCACTCCAATCATCGTCCTTGAGTCACCAACCTTTATTCTAGTCAGAACAACACGTGTGCACCGAGTACACAACATTTTAAAATCCATTTTGTCGAAAAGAGAGGCACAACTCATCGATCTCAATATCTTCCTAGAATCATGTATATCTACTGTTTCATAAAAGTACCCGGTCTCCTCACACTTCAAATCTCTTTCATCACTACTCATGCGCGCTTTCGACTATTTCCCACCTGTTCCTCTCCAGTTACCCTCCCCTCTCCCTTACCTTCTCGAATACTCTTCCATTGTCCTGCTTCTCCTGGTGGACGGCGATGAGCTGGCGCGTGCCCAGACACGGCGACTCGTCGTGCACCTCCACGATGTGGCGCCACACCTGGGGGGGGGGGGTATTAAATTAGTATGCGATAAACTACTGCAATTCCATGTAATAGATTGCGTCAGGAATGCCCGAAATTGACTGTTCATGATTGTGTACCAAATTGATGAAAACAAGGAAATTCCGCTATCGACTACAAAAAATGTTCCGGGGAGTGTTGCATTTATGTGCGGGATTACGAGGACGCGTGGTTGAATAATCCACAAGAGTAAAAACACGAATTGTATGAAAATACTCAAAATGCAATATATGCTGTAAACAATCCAATGGCCTAGATTATAATCTCGCAGTTCGCGTTTCAACCTTACCCTTTCTCTATAGTGAAATGTTCAGCACCGATATAAGTTAGAAACCTTCCACAGGTGAGCAAGGTTTGCGGGCCATTGGGCACGCTATTTAGACCTTGTCTGGTCTTCTCCAGAAGTGCAACCCTTCCGTTACCGTACTCCTTCTTCCCCTCACCTTATCGATCGTATCCTTGCCGGGGAAGTCTTCCGAGATCAGTCCGTCCACGTGGCGCATCGGCCCATCGCGATCCTCCACGAAGCGAGCCTGCCATATTCGACATTTGCAACTGCCCAATCAATGTTTCATCGTGTTTATGCCCTCTCTTTTTCTGTTGTAACCACAACATAACAAAATGTCGTGAGCAAAACAAAGAACAAAGGAATGATATGGCACACACTTTTCCCCGTTTATCTTTCTTTCCTTTTTTCGCTGTTTCACAAAACTCCGCGGTAAGGAAGCGACAAAAAGAACACGAGTTAGATAAGAGCTCATGCTAAAGCACAAACTCACGAGGTCGTGATAAAATTGCGCTTAGTTAGGCAGAACGTGATTTTGTTTTAAACACCACTTGTCCATTCAATATTTTGAGTTTGCTTCTCGAAAGAAGCTGAGTTGACCACTCAAACGTGAAGAGTGGGCGAAAAATGACTGTGATCTCTGCTTCACCACGAAACTCGAAACTCGCGTGAGTGAGAGTGAAAGCGAGTGCAGCCATTACAACCAGCGTGCACTTTTATCACATGGGTGGTCCGCACGTTCTTTCTCTCGATCACACCTTATCCCATCGGTGATACCTCAATTCACCTTATTTACCGACTCGAACCTTCGACTCGCTAACTAGTTTTGTCAGCATCCCACGGCTATCTCTCGCTCATAGATTACAAACGAGAACGGGAACGCGCGCTATATATCCAACGATAAACATCGACCTAGTTTCTAATCGGAAATTGATAAATTTCATAATAGTAGCGCCGGAAGCAATGGGGAAACCTCGGCTGATTAAACACCAAGTGAAACCAAAAAAACTACCTTGACTCTGCCCGACTTGCGAAGTTTCTCCGTGGGCGAATTGAACAGCTGGTAGGGCAGGTAGTTGAGACAGTCGTATATGAAGAACCTACAATTTACAATATAAATATTTCATTTTAAAAATAATTAAACTTAAACTCACCAGACACGAAGGATTCCGATGAAGATGCGAATCCAGATGGGCGATTCGCCTTTCACCACCTGAATTACAATAATAATTTAATTAAAAATCGATTTATAAAATACCTTTCCGAGAGTCTGGTCCTTACTCGCGTCGTATGCGTCGGACTTTTTACGTTCCGGCATGCTGTAATTTAAATATTAATTTAAAAAGTGTCTTTAAAAGTAAAAGAAACAGCGGCCGCAAACTCGCGGGAGGCAATAGGCGAACAGTCAGAGAGAAACATCGAGAAGAACAGGGCGGAAATGGGCAATGACGCATCCTTTCCCAATCCCGTGCACGATTGGAATCTCGCCCCGGCATTGCACTACCCCCTCCCTCCTCCCAAATAATAGAACTAAATACAAAGTACACGAATATTACCTAGCTATGAGGTTAGAATCAGGTCAAACACGGCTAGTTTTAGGCCATCGCGATAATGAAAAGGGCGCGCGGCGCGGCCAGGACGGGAGAGGCAAGGACAAACTAACTCTCTGCTGACGTGGTAAAGGGAGTAAGTGTGTCGAGTGGAAGGAGAGAGATGCGCGAGATATGAGGAAGTTTCGCAACCGGAGCAATGCATTCCTAGACCACGTCGCCCTAGAGGACACATTACTCACTCCCTTGCAGTGCGGAGCAAAAAGATAAACAGGCGCCAGAAACGCGTCTAGATTACGTCAGAGATCGGAAGAAGCGAGCTAGTCGATAGCCGGTCATCTCATTACTGTACTCATTGGTCACGTGGGGACGCCAGCGGCTGTCTGTACAGTGATCCCAAGGGAGAAAGCGAGGGGCAGCGGGGGAGGGCTCCCCTCCCTCTCCTCGAGAGACCACCAGCTCTCGCTTGATCGCCAATGCTCCACTACGCGACACTGACCTCGTTCATTATCTCTAGCTCGGTTCTATGTCTATTCCTTACCTCCCAGCCATCGAAAGTGCGAACGCGACTAAAGGGAGCGAGTCGCGTGCTCACCGACCAACTTCGTCTCTTCTAATGCAGATTAGGGGCGATTAGTCGCTCATATGAGAAGAAAAGCGTGATTAGACGCGAGATAAATCACAGGGCGATGATAGGGAAAAATCGACACTGAAAACAGCGAGGGAGAGCCGAACGGCAAAAACAGAGACACGTCTGAAGCGAGCGCGCGTGCGAACACGAGCTACGGTATCCGCGAGCGGATCGAGTAATAACTATTTAAACATTTTTTCTCGAAGATTCTGTTCTAAAATACTCCAGTTAGGTGCAAATCGGAGACACCAATCAATCGAGAGTGAAAGCGGGGTCGAGGTACGTCGGCATACTGATAATCCAACATGATAAGGAGAGACAATGGGGACAACAGTGATATTGCCACAATCTTTGCACATTTCCGAGGTCAAAGTGCACTGGAAAAAGTGAAAAATATTTATGCAATGAAGCTCAATACAGTGATAGCTTGAAATTATTACTTTGAAAGTTAACAAACAACAGATTTTATCCATATCTGCCCACATCCAATTCGTCCTCTCTCCCATCGACATCGACCATCTCTCTTCCGTCCTCGTCCACCATCTCTCGTCCATCCACCTCAACCTCTTCGTATCTGCAAGAACATCGATCGGGCTACCGTACCCCTACAGTACTCCTCACCTCGTCTCGATGTGCTGCATCCTGCGCAGCTCCCGCATCTGCATCTTCTGTATCTCGATCTGCTGGTTGAGCAACTGCAACCAATCAATAATCCCCCGATACCGTAGTCAACTCCATACCACTTTCTGCAGCTCGACCACTTCCGGGTCGTGTGAGGGAATGAACATGACGAGCGGGAGTGGCCCGAGCGTGGACCTGCAATTCAATCGATCGATAACCACCTGACTCCCTCCGGATACGGTACCTCTCTCTGGGATCCTCGAAGGGCGTAAGGATGTCGTGCTGAGAGATGACGCCCTCTCTCAGGCCATACTGTAGCGTGTTATCGACCGACGAGAGCAGGGCCGACGTAGAGGATGACGGCTCACCGCGGATGTCTGCGATAGACAATCTGACTATTCTCTCGCTCTCTCCATTCCATGTTCTATCATCAGGAAAAAATGGTGTGAAAAAATGAGCGTGAGAATATTTCTCTCTTCTCAACATTCCTCAAACGATCACTGCAAAATTCGAATTCATTATTTACTAAACTCACTCATCATTCCACTGAGACGAGTGGCGGCACCTCGCATCGCTCCTGGAGAGATCAAAGATCAACCTCCGACCCCCCCCCCCCAACCACGTACCGTACTCGCTCCTCCTCTGGTGTCTATCCTGCTTGATCGCTCGCTCTGCCTTCGCACGGCGATAGACGGGATGATTCGTATCGTAAACTGAACACACCGTAATCTTGCAACTACAGTACACCGCTCACCAATGGCCGGCCGCAGTGCGGGTTTCCTGGGTGCAGTGATGGGTCTGGGTCGCGAGGTGGAGGGAGCATCGGCTGCAGCTGCTGCAGCAGCGTCATCTGCATCATCTTCGACTGCAGCCTGTGCGGCGGCTGGGGCTGCGCGAGAAGTGCTGGCCACGGAGGGATCCACCGGCGTCAATTCCTCGTCCTCCTCCTCGATGCTGCAAGGAGAAATGTTACTTCTAATTCTTTTTAAAAATTTGGATTAATTGTTTTCTTGCCCACACAAAACACAATGGTACTGTGAATAGCACACGACAATGCATATCTAGGAATATCGAAACTGCACTGTCACGGGCTCACTGATTCCACATTTTTGATGAAACTATGAAAAGAGTGTTCAGGGGGTAGTTACCTCCCAAAAAGGGTTTGCCTTGATAGATCATGTTGCACTATACGACTCGCAAATCCTAGCTAACTGGTCTGGATTTGGCAAGCCAGTGGGTTGCCCAAGCAAACTGGTCAGACATAATTAGCTATTTATTATTAGCTTGAGAAAGAGTTGCCCACACTAGTTGGAATAATTGAGGTAACTAGGCGAACTCGATCTATGACGAAGCTATATCTTCTTCGTGCTCCTTGTTGCATCAAACGTAGCCAGACACAGCGATCAATAAAAACATCATATGCACGTACTCGTCGATGAACTTGGCCCTCTTGGCCGCCTGGATCCTCTCCATGTCCTCCACTCGCCGCCCACTCATCAAGTACGAAGGCTCTCGCTACAATAATTATATTTCAACTAGTGTTCGCAACTTCCCAACGATTACTTCTTTTGCACAGTCATTTTCAGGTAATTCGACGGAAACTCGAATTCAACACATCGCAAATGTACAAATAATTGTATGCCTAAAAAGTATTCTTATCTTCGAGAAATATATTATCATATTCCAAGTTAAGGCTATTATTCCCCCCTGATCGTATTTCCCCGTTGAAACACAACCTTTCAAACACCAATCAAGACAACACTAGTTCCCTCTCCTCACCCAATGATCGCATACCCTCTGCAACTCATACCCACCTTCTATTTTTCATTGAAAGAACAAAAAAGGAAATTATCACTTTTCCTTCACCATATCCCCTCTGCCCCCCCCCCCCCCAACACTCACAGGTGCTCTGTTCATCATTGGATTGAGGTATGCGAGTGACTGCACTCGTGGCTCGAATCGAGGAGGACGACGGAGGTACGGCTGACGCTTGAAGAACGCCTGCAATCAGCTAGAGCCTTCCTTTTTCTGGCTCTATTCTCCCTCACCAGCCTACTCTCGCGCATGATCTAAAGCATTTCATTTAGCCTTCGACCGATAGCAGGAGGTATGAATGAGAGAAATGAAAATGCTCATCAGCTTGAATTCGAGAAAGGTGAGAAATTTTATCCTTCCTTCTGGTTCCTTATTTCAAAGATACCTCAAGTTAGCCCCTATCCGGTGTGATCTAACATGGTCGTGATGTGCAAATAGTTCTATTAAATGAGTTCTGCACGCCTTGTGTTCTAATCGATAACTCGTCAATCAATATCTCAAAACTACTGTAAGCGTAACCCACGGGTGCTCTGTACGACTTGCGATAATCGGAATCCGTCGATCGGAAGGTGTACGTCGTCATTCGCGCCAGCATCGCCTTCTGCACGAACTCCTCGTCGTAGCCATGCTGATGAGGGATACGGTAGTATGTTATAAAACTAATTAAGGAATACGGTAATCAATGCAGCACTCATTTTGAGTTTGCGGTTCAGAAAGTACGGTATTTCTATCAATGGTTACGGTATGGGGAATCGAGAATTGATTATTCAACGTACCAAGCCAACTCTGATGATGCGTTGGCCCGGAATCGTCGTGTATTCGACGGTGATGTTGAGATTGAAACTGTCGCCTGGCAAATCATGATTACGGTATTCAGACTGCACGATAACGGTACTCACTCTGGATATCGATTGGCGCCTTCGCCAGTTTCTTTCCCTGCTGTTTCTTGTCGCGGCAAAAGCCGCAACTGCAACCAGTTACGGTATTTTTGAATATCGTTTAAACGAACTTCTGAACGTAAGTCATGACGTCATTTCGCACTGATCGCCAGTACATCCTTTTCTGTAGAGCAGCCTGACTGAAAATTGAAAACTGATTTTTTTTCTACCTGGTTCAATTGCAGGCGCTTTTAAAGGAATTTTTCCTCAAGTTACTGTGAGAACAGAAAGCGTAGGCCGTGGTGTGGTGGCGATATTTAGTACATTTGATCCTTAATATACGCGGAACATTTTTTCGTCCGCATTCAGCGTATATTAAAAATAAAATGTACAAAATGTCGCCACTACACCACGGACTATACTCTCTGTTCTCACAGTAGCGTTGAAGAGAACCGAATAAACATTTGACTCTCCCGTTTCCCATACTCTCTCTTTTTCTCTGACCGGCTAGAGAGTATGGGAAAGGGGTAGAGTGTATTATTCATAATGAAACTCACGTTCGCTTGGTGCCCACGTGCCCGATGAGTGTGTGCACGCGCTCGATCATCCCTCTGACCTAACAAATCAATACTCTGGCTACAGTAATCTTCGAAGCTACCATACCTCTCCCTTTTTGATGACGAACTTGGGGTGTTCGACACGATCCTCGTTGCCCTTGTACATCAGAGTCATGTCGTCAGCGTGCATGTCGAAGCGACTGCATCGCAGTCTGCGAATTGGAATATGATTGAAAATCGATAATCCCATTTTCAGGCGCTGTTCGAAATGAGAATATAGCGTTTTCAGTTCCCGATGACGTCATTTGCTTTCTGCCGCCAGCTGTTGTGCCTATTGCAACGCCAATATAGCACAGTCACAATCAGAAACTGCGCTGCACATAGCTGTCTATATCAACGAGAAAAAGGAGAAGGCAGTGAAAGAGAATGACGAGAGTCGATTCACTAACCTCCAGTGGCAGTGGGCGCTCCTATCGGTCCTCTGGTCAGCGAGATCCGGATAGTGAGCACTCCTCTTGAACTCGACGATAGCGTCGTACAAGTGATGGTCCATCCCGCCGTATATGTCGTCCTCATCTTAGATAGGCATCATAAACAACAGTGGTTAAAATAACCGAATCCAATTGATGCTGCCCAAATCTCAAATTTGAAAAGAAGGATACATATTTTTACCATAGATCTAATGCACATGTCTCTGACCATCCAAGCGTTTCTATCTACATATAAGGCAGAAGGGCAGTATAGTGGCAACAAAAATGGTGGTTTACACACCTTCACAGTGCACTTCCTCCTCCTCCGCGTAGCCCATCGTCATGTCATCCGCCATAATTTCATTCTAGATAAATATATTTATAAATATAATTAGTTTTAATAGAAAGATTAATTATATAATTAGTTAATTACACCCAGACAAGCATCTATACATAAAGAGAGGAATTGGCAACGTACATCATATATTAGCTCCTCCTCGACCACTTCTTCATGATTATCGTCGTCGTTGTGGATTATCGGAATTTCTTTAGAGTCGTCCATCATCTCCAGTTGAGCCATTTCGCTTCAAAATAGGGATAAACACAATGAAAACACATTCAAAAATAACACAATAACAGAAAAGAAACGCAAATTGAAGTAGATCACGGAACGGAACAGAATCGATCGATTGACAGGTCGATAACACTGATCTACCAAAAGCAAAGTAAATTTTCAACTGCCGCCAGAACAACATTGCTTGGCGCATTCTCTCCATTGATCGTTTGCGCTTGTGCAGTGTCATCCAGTCCAGAACGCCGCATCGACTCATGGATTACGACGACTGGGTACTGTACTTTTCTCATTCAGTATCGACGACTGCTCGCCGCCGTGATTACGATCGATGGTTGTTATTGAATCTTCCTTCTTATCAATCAATTCTTTCATTTTCGGAAAGTTATCAGTAGCGAAAAGTAGTGCCCATACTTTGCTCTAACTTTAAGCGATTTTTACTTCCTGAAAACGTAGTAAATTCCTTTAATCTTTTAATTTTTTCTTCAGTGAAATTTCACAACACCTGTGATTAATTATATTTTATTTATTAATTAAGCATTTTATGTTTTGCAGATCTCCAGGCTGGCGGCTCGTCCGAGGAACACGGGGCGACGCCATCTGGCGTCCGTCGCCTCTGCTTCCCACGAGGGTAATAATTCTTCCACTTTCACTTCCTTACTCTAGTTTTATCTTTAACTGTTTTCTTCTCTATATTTATCTAGCTCCTGACTAGTACAATGTTGAGGATGTATTAATGTTTACCTTAGCCAGCTGCATATTCTTAAACAATAATTTTTTATTGATTCTCAGGAGTGTCATGCGATGGCTGCATGATGCCCAACTTCTCGGGCTGTCGCTACAAGTGTCTGCGTTGCTGGGACTTCGATCTGTGTCATTCGGTTAGTCTCTTTCCCATCATCATCTAACATAAATCAACAAGATCTACAAATTTCACATAGAAACCATTTTTATCACCAAAGATGTCACAGCTAGGAGTCAAACCCAGGTCGTTCCAGAACTCCACCTTTCCCTTGTTATTATCCCAAGAAAGCGCAGAGAATGATCCTACTAACAATCATAATGATGATTGGTTCTGATGTTGAGAAGTATCATAGGCTCTTAAAATTTAATTATTAAAATTAACTAAAGATAATCGCAGTGTTTCATCGCGGATCGATTCCAAGTGGATCCGGCGAGTGACCAAGTGCACGACCGCGAGCATCCCATGCAGTGCATCCTCTCCCACCAGGATTTCGGTTCGTCAACTCTTCTTTTGAAAGACCGCATTTTGTCTATCATTCCATGACTCGGCCTTGTGTACCAGTTAGCAAGGCTATGTGATGTATGTCTTCTTTAATTTATTTTCATGTAAAGTGTCTTACTAATCATAGGCTCCCTTGCCTGAAGGTATTCACTTATTTATAGCTCCAACAAAAACACGACTGGAATCTGTCTATTGTTGTGACAGATCAGTGGTTGAAATAAACCGTGGTAATTTCTACTTTTGGCATGAGACAACGTCTGACCCTCTCTATATCACACGCTCTCTCGCCCTGTCTAAGCAGCTGTCTAAGAAGAGAGTGAGACCAGTAATTGCAGAGTTGTTCTACGCGGACGACGAGACGCGGGACTACTCTCGATGCCGCATCGCCGTCCTCACGTGTCCCTACTGCGAAGAGCGGGGATTCGGGTCAGAATTGATCTCTTCATTTGGCGATTTCATTTTATCCATGTTCATTGCTTCTGCGATGTGCGTGGGTTTACGAATATGTAGCTCTGTAAATAATGTTCTAATTAAATTTAAAACGTTCAGATACTCTCAATTCTACGAGCACGTAGTGAGGAACCACGAGGAGCCGATGCCCTACCAAGTGGTGGGATCAATTTTGCATTTACTAGTTTCATCAATGTTTGACGGTTCTCATCCTACATTTTTTTGACCAACCGGGAACACCTTATTGAACAAACAGTGATTGCATGACAACGTGCGAAAAAAAGAAAGATGAAAATATCGGGCAGAATTAACAGCAATTCGAGCGCGGATTCTGTATCGTTTGTCTCTGGCTCAAAATACTTTTGACACACGTTGAAACATCCGGATGTTTTACTGACTCACCCCCTCCATTCAGAACTGCCCTCTGTGCATCGGTCTGGTGGACACTGAATCGGCGAATCGAGTGGTAGAGAATCTGAAGCAGCACTGGGTCTCGACCCACTACCAGGTGGGAGATTGAGCACGAAGTATCGATCGACTGAGAGAATGTGTAGAATGACGAGATGATTGTCCGATTTGCAAATTCTAGTTGAGGATCCTTTCATTCGCTTTCTTTTTTTTCATTCATTGAAGCCACCGGAGCACTCAATTTGTTTGCGATTACTATGATATTTTTTCGTTCGAAAATCAGTCGACCTTGACTATTGAATCGCTTGATTCGCAACGTCCTTGAACTAATCCCTGTTCTGTAGATGCGATTTCGCGGGTAGAAAACGACCGAATATTAATTATCTCATTGCAGTACGACCCGGCGCTTCAGGCTACGCTAGCTAGCGGCGGGGCGATTGGACAGGCTGCCGCGGTCGCTCCGCCTCCAGCCGGACGCGCTAACCGCGTGGGCGCGGCTGCCGCGGCGCTTGCCGCAGCCGAAGCGGTCGCGTTGGGAGGAGTCGGGGCTCCGCCCCCAGGCGCCTTCGACGCCCTTCCTCCTGCAGCCAGGTGAGAGCGAGAGAGCACACGAATCGAGGAGGGTACGGGATGGAAAGGGTGGATTACGGTAGGAATGGTTGGGTTACTGTAGGAACGGCGCTCGTCGACCGATGATGGCTAGACGAGCAGCGAGACAACAGCAGCAACCGGGAGGAGAGAGGACGGACAGAGAGAACAGAACGGAGAACAGGGAACAGAGACAGCAAGGTGGGATGAAGAACTTAATGTTTTGTGATCAACAATTGATGTTGATTTTCAAAAAGTTGGGAGGTATCAAAGAAAAATAGGGCGTGGCTGGGTTAGCCGTCTTTATTGATTGTAATTGTTGGGATTTTTATTGTAAGGGCAGGAAGGATCCGGTCTATTGTAAATATCCGACTCATCGAGTTTATGAGCAAACACTGAAACACACGATCGTATGTTCCATTTTATAATTGTGAAGTGTGGATTTGCAGCAGCAGCTGCTGCAGCCTTCGGAATGCCGTGGACGGAGAACGAAGAGGTGCAGGACCTGTTCAGGTACGGTAGACTACATATGTTGATCCACGATTTTTAATTAATTTTTTTTAACGATTCGCGAGCGAGGTCTTACTATCTCGCGATAATAAGATTCAGGATATTTTAGTCAGGAATCCCAAATCTCACGGGCGCCGTTTCAATTTTTTTCCCGTTCTGTTTGCTTTTTTTCTGTCACAAAATATAATATTACGATGGATATTCAAGCACTTTCAGACTGGTGCAGCCTCGCAACCCCGCCGACGCAGCCCGTGCAGCAGCCGCAGCCCCGATCGGACTGGAGAGAGGGGTACGATAGTCCATTGGTTACTGTAGCTCTTGGGAGGATGAGGGGTGACGTAGTGACGCAATGTTTGCAGCGGATGCAGCGGCTGCGGAATCTGCAGGCGAGTCTGCAGCAGACTCCGGGGAATCTCATCGCCAATGCGGATTTCATCGAGAGACTCATCGGAGGTAACGGTGAGTTTGCCGTTTCAGAGGAGGGATGAGTAGAGAGCGGGTTGGGTATCTTCAATAGTGTTGAGCTACACGACGAAAAAATATTAAAAAAAGTTGCAGAACATCTCCAACTGCCGCTGGCAGGTTGAGGTTTCAAAAATGCTTGACCAGAGAAATGGGTTGGACGTCGTTGATTAGTTAGCGTTGTTTTCTTCAAGATAATACAATTTCTAAACCCTGCTTTTGGACTTGAAACATGCGTAATTGTAATTCTTTGTCTTCAGCTTCGCAGTACGGACTGGTGCGTGGTCTGAACGCGACTGACGCGTCAGGGGAGTACGCGTCGCCGCGACCCCACGGAGCAGCGATGCCTCGTGCGAGGACCCCGCCTGTCAATGTCAGGAGAAACAATGACCTACCTCTCTTGTTTTTTTCTCGCTAAAAAATGATAAGAGGTTACAGTCACTGCATTTTCTTCAGTTGCGTAAAATTCAAATGATTATGGTATCGAAGACTATAAAATCGATATTTGAAGGTTATCGTGGGACTGGGCACTCGACCGATGGCTGCCGCTCCGTATGATGGAATCGGACAGGAAGAGAGGGAGAGAACACCCTCTGTCAGTGTACGTGATTACGGTAGAAGATATTACGGTAGGCGAGAATACGGTTGAGTGCATTGGACAGTCAGAAGGAAGCGATGGATTGGATAAAGGAAAATATTTTATTATTACAGTATTGGCAATTCATTGTAACTCGAAAATTACTTGTCCTTTTATCGTGTGCAAACTATAAGTGAAAATTTGGTGCATCTTGCCAAAATTAATTATCAAAAAAAATTATTCTCCACTGCAGACTTTAACATCTGGAGATGCTGATGATGTGGATGAGGAGGGAGAGACGGGAGAAGACGAGGAGGGAGCAGAGAAGGAGGAGGTGAGAGCATCTGATTGGGAGGGGGTGAAGAGTTGCCATTACAAAGTCACCATGCTTGTTGGCGTTTCTTTGCATAGGTATGAACCGTATTCGGCACATAGTTTGTTACGTTTGACGTGTGCAGTCCCAAATATCAAATATTCACTGATAATAGCCAGATTGGTAACTTACAGAGTGAACATTTCCTGATACCAATTAAATTACCACAGGGTGCTCTTTCGAATGGTACCAGTTCCTCTGCTAGTGAGGATGGACGAGGAGAAGAGGGAGAGGAGGACGAGCGAAGGGAGAAGGAGGGAACACAGGTGAGAGGGGTGGGACAGAAATCGTAATATTCGAATCTAATAATATTTTTTAAATATTTTCCACTTATAATGGAAGACGTATTGTTTGGCAAACCCGGGTATAGTTTTACAGAAATACAGAAACCTCATCGCAACTAGGGGAATCGGGATTGGAAAAGAAACATTTTTGCTGGTTTAATTTTTTTTCGATTGCATCCTTCGATCTAGTAATCGTAATGCTTCATTGTTGCATATGACCTTCCACAGGAACGGGAGAGTGCCTAGAAAGATAATATTTGAGAATCAACTTGAAGGAATTGACAGTACATTCATTGCAGAGAACGGAGGAGGACGACTTCCTGGATGCCCTCACCAAGGAGGAAGCAATAGGTAGATGATTTAAAATATATTTGATTTATTAAAAAATATTTTGCTTTCGATCCCATCTTGTTACATTGTGACAGTAAGGTATGGGGGGTCTGTGTTTCAAAAGGCTGGTATGAGAATTGCGGGGTGACTGACATTGATGCGACTCGCGCAGCTGGCGGAAAAAAAACATTAAAATAAAATAAAAAGCTTTGATCTCGCTACAGTGATTGTTGACTGATGATTAGTATTGACAGTGTCGCACTCTTCTTCCCAGGCACCTGGTTTACATTACGAGAGAGTGTGAGAGAGTAAATATGCCTGCCTGTTTAGCTGCGACTTCGCTCACTCTGGAGCAGGTGGTGGACATGCGTCGTGCCGAGGATCCATTCGCAGTCGGACTCATCGATCCCATCAAAGGTACGGTAGGATACTGTAGACTGACGAGTATGCGGTAGATGACAAACTAATCGATCGTCTGATATGCGGAGAAGTATTTGCAATTAGGAGTAGTTGATCTACCAATCGATAATCTTCACCTACAGCACTCCGCGCGCACGCTACGCCCCGCGAGTGGAAGTCGATCAAGAGGATGCTGAAGGACGATGATGTGAGTGGATGAATATTTCGTATTTTCATACAATTCCTTCGGGAAGATATAAGAAAGAGCGATGGAATTGCGAGAGTGGCCCGGGAGATGGGTGTTGAATTACCATAAAATTTCGATTGTGATTCAGTTTGATTACAACAGGTTCTAGTATTGTTTTATGTGCACCGAATCATTTTGCTGATACTAGAACCATATCAATAAAGGCAAAATGTTGAAATTTCCTCAGTCCATCTCTCTCTCTCTCCAGTTGCGCGCGAAGGAAGACGGGGAGGTGGCGGCGGATTCAGATGACGAGCTCATCGTCGAGAACATTGGAAGAGGAGGAATGAGACCACCCACGGAGGAGGAACCCAAGGAGGAGGTGAGGGGTTGTATGACGAAATCCGAAATCATATTAATGATACACTGTCTCACCTACTCTTCGTTTTGAAACTTTATGCTAAGAATAATAAGGAAATTTTTTTATAAAGTTTGTGAGGCAATTGAACCACTTCTCTTTTTTCCTACATCTTTTTTAGAATTTGTTTTTGTACATAGGAAGAGGTAGTCAATCGGTAAACCCATGTCAAAGACGAAATCATTGCCCTGTGAAACAAAGTGCCACCTGTTCACCAATTCAATCCTTCGGAAGAATGAGGTAATCCATTATTTTGGATGAATGAGGCACCTTCAGCAATCGATAAACATGTCTACCGTATACCTCTCATTCCATTCAGGAGGACTACCGTAACAGCTGGCTGACGATGCGCGCGGACACTTCGAGTCTCTCGTTCGCGCGTGATTCATACTGGAAGGACAAACGATTCATCACCTCCAGGTACGGAACGAAATTATCTTACAATTATTCTCTTTCTAATTGTTGGCAGCTTACTTACAATAAAAAAACATGCCGAATATGATTCTGCCAAGTGTGCGTGATTCTGGGTTGCAAAAGGTTTTCATGAGACTCAATAGCTAACCTGATTTGCTATTCTCCACTTGCGTCATTCAATCAACAATATCAAAGTATGTTTGCGCGACTACTGTACTCTTTGGAACAGTTTTTATGTGAATTTTGGAATACATATTTTTTTAAAAGAACTAATGAGAAAATATAAATTTACGCCGTCTTCGCGTCGGGGTTGTAGGTGATATTAAAGAGACTGAGATTCCATATTGGATCAAATAAGTTAGTAGAATTCCCACAACTGCTCGAAAAAGTTCTTCAGCTCTCGATCGATAATCTAATCGATTTCCTCTCAGGAAACTAGAGCGGCAGCAGTCGGTGGCCACTCCGAACGAGGCCGTCGTCGTGAACAACGCCCTCAACGCCATCAGAATCGTCAGATCGATGACAGGTGGAAAGGTACGGTAGATACAATAACCTCATCTATCGATATTCTACCGTAATCCTATCCTACAGTAATCTCTCTAGGTTCTGGACGACACGGCGCATCTGACAGTGGGCGAGGAGATTCGGAAGACACTTGAGTTGTGGGATATGAGAGAGACGGAGAGGAGAGAGGAGGGAAGGGCGAGGGAAGTGGCAGAGAAGTGCGATGAGGTGAGCGAGGGAAGAGGGGAGATGGGGAGAAGTCGCAGTTAAGCTGGGAGAAAATGTAAAAAATGGTTGAGTGGCAGGTTAATTTGTGGTGCTGCTAGTTGGTATAGTGAAAACAGATCGAATTTCGACTGTGCGTGAGCCATATGGTAATAACTAAATACCAATATATATATATATATATATATATTTTATCTACGCTCGGCGGCGCAACGAAAGACGAATAATTACTTATGTGTTATGATACAAGAGAGTTGACTCTCCTCACACTGAGGTCGAATACGATAGGAAGGGGGGAATGAGGGGGAAGGAGGTGCAATCGTAAAATGCGAAGATCCAATCGGCTGGTCTCATCTGAAATATAATATACTAGATTTTTCATTATGTTCGTGTTATGTTGCAGTAAAATGCAGTTTATTGTGTAGTCGCCTGTCCCGTACTCCAAGAGCAAAGGGGGAACCGAGCTTTATCGCAGGGCAAGAGAGAGCAACCGCTCAATACAAGAGAAACGGGGAAGAAGGACGAGAGGAGGGGAGACAGACCTGTTTACCTCCTCAATGATGGCATGTAAATGGCGAGAGGATATTGGCATGCTAATGGCCAAGGGAAGGGAAGAGAGTACAGTCCTCTTTACATAACAGAGGGAGAGGGCCTATGGACGGAATATGATAATAGGCATGAGCAGACAGCTAAGGTGTCTGGGGAATACGGTAACAGAGGGGAGGGAATCCCTCTCGATATAACACCTCCCTCCAAGATTCTAACTTCAGGGAATCTGACAATAATAGACAATTACACTGATGCAATAATCAATGGGCCACGGTTGGTTGGTCAGAGGGACTCATTCCGAGTGTCGTACTGTCGTTCTCCACTACTTCTGTGGGCTCGTTCTTTCTTCGACGGACGCTGCACTTCGAGACTGGACGACAACTCGTGTAGATGCCGTTGATGCACACTCGAACACGATGCAGATGTCGGTGCACTTGAACTCGATGACGTTGCCGTTGCACTTGAACTCGATGACGTTGCCGTTGTGAGAGTGCATGACATATCACAGTCGTTACCCTCACCATCAATCACTGCTTCATTTCCGTTCATTGGGAACATTCTAGATTCACTTCTTACACGATTCCGTTCACAAGCCTTTGCCATCAGACCTTTACTACATGCCTTATCCTGGAAGTTCAATTCTCTCGATTCTGGCAATGGCAACTTTTCAGGCGGAACGTTGTCGTGGAAGGTCGTTCTATCATCGATAGAATTCTCGAGAGACATATCATTAGCCCCAGGATCGCCACTGAAGGCATCC
Source organism: Pristionchus mayeri (assembly GCA_036245805.1). Lineage (NCBI taxonomy): Eukaryota > Metazoa > Nematoda > Chromadorea > Rhabditida > Neodiplogasteridae > Pristionchus > Pristionchus mayeri. The sequence continues at coordinate 18,730,021 of BTRK01000003.1, read as the reverse complement.
TTCTGACAATCAGAATTCAATGAACTTTCACCGTTCGCGCATGATCCGGGCTTACGTAGTCTCCTCAGTGATCCCTCTTTTAGGTCAATCACTGGTTCATCGAGCGACCCCTCACTGTGGTCAGTCGCTGTATTCTCGGGCAGTCCCTCCTGTAGGTCAACTGCAGATTCCTCTAGTGATCCCTCTACTAGGTCAATCACTAGTTCCTCAGGTGACCCCTTCTCTTGGTCAGTCACTCTGTTCTCGGGCAGTCCCTCCTGTAGGTCAACTGCAGATTCTTTTAGTGATCCCTCTACTAGGTCAATCACTAGTTCCTCAGATGACCCCTTCTCTTGGTCAGTCACTCTGTTCTCGGGCGACCCCTCCTTCAGGTCAGTCGCTTTGTACATGAGTGGTCCCGCACTGCGGTCAACCAAACTCATGCTCCTCGGTTCAACTTCACACACTTTCACCGATCTGGGAATCAGCTGAAAGAATTTGCTGAAGTTGTCCTTCCCGAGGATATTCAACTTCGATTTGCTGATGAACACTCTGCTTTTTATCGTCACTCCATTCCATCCGATATCTAGCTGGCATAATCCCGTCAACTTCAGACTCGACGCATTAGCACACATCGCATTTTCCTTGGTCCGTACACGTAGTGGCCTTCCTGCCTCTATCCAAGATTCCTCCGATGGTCAAATCAGATCCCGTATCTGCGATCATTGTGACAGCCTTCCCGTTGATTCTCATTTCGATGTCGAACGACGAATCCCTCGGTGCATTCCCGTTCACAATTGCAAGGGCCTTGTTCTCACGGCTTGGCTCCTCATTGTCGCCTTCTTTCTCATTCGGACATTTGCATGCATGATGACCAATCTGATTGCAGTTGAAACACACGGAATCCTTGTTAGGGCATTCAGATCGCCTGTGCAGCCGATCACATCCGGCACATCGCTGTTTCTGATTTGTTTCACTCCCACTTGGTCGTTGATCTCTGTATCGACCGTGGTTTCTCACTGCATTCACGTGCGTACTGTTCTGGTTTGCAACCAATTGTGCATCCCCGTACACTTCCTTGTACGTATCCACCACTCCAAGAATTGACTGAATCGTCGGCTTCTCTTCAGATCTGATTTGATTCATCACGTGGACCATCGTAGCAACGTGTCTGGGAAGATCAATACCAGCCAGCATCACAATTGCCTTGAACTGCTCCAGAGGCATATCCTTGATATTTGCCTCTTCCACTACTCTGTTTACGATCGATGAAAACGCCTTGATATCATCACACTTCAGCTTAGACATCTTGAGACCGAATACATCTAGTCTCTTCTCAAACACAGACTTTTTGTCTCCAAACAAGTCCTGCATTTTTGTGACGATCTCTACGAAAGTGAGATCCGATGACCTCTTTGGTCTGATGTGATCTGTGAACTGCTTGTATACTCTGTCATCCACGTGCCGAAGCAGTAACCTTCCCTTATCACCATCAGCCATTTCTGCCAGGTCATTCTCGAATATCTCTCTGTGACGGTCAATCCACGTGTCAAACGTCACCCCATCCTCTGGGTTATACGAGAAATTTCTGATCTGCTTCTCGAGAGAATCGATGCTCGGTCCTCTGTGTCTGGTTCCATTCGACAACTCCGACGTCGCGTCGGATCTCTCCGGTCTCTCATTCAGCAGCATCTGAATGGCCTCATTCTGTTTCTCCATTTGCTCTTTCTGGTTTTCCATTTGCTCTTTCTGGGTCTCCATCTGTGCTCTCAACAGTTCATTCTGTTCTTTCAGTGCCGCGAGCATCTGAGCGATCATTTTCATCGCCTCTCCATTTGCATCTCCGCCGGTCCCACTCGCTCCACCAGGCATCCTTGTGACACGTGTACTATCGATCGATTGAGTACAGTCTCGGAACGGTTCATTACCACTAGTGAGACCTCACTGCTTTCAAGCTCACTTTCTGTCACGCACTCAGAAGGCAGAAAGAAAATCGAGCAGCGCCTCCGGCCGACCTCGGCAAATCACTGTTCACAATCTCACTTTCTGCCACACACTCAGATGGCAGAAAGGTAAGATATTGCAGAGTGTCCACACACAGAGACACTCTGACGGACCACACACAGAGTCCGATTTAACCACGACAAGAACAGCGAAGCACAAACAAGAACGAACAACAGGGAAAAACAGGCGCGCCTAATCGTGAGTACTGATCGCCAATATTGTGTAGTCGCCTTTCCCGTACTCCAAGAGCAAAGAGGGAACCGAGCTTTATCGCAGGGCAAGAGAGAGCAACCGCTCAATACAAGAGAAACGGGGAAGAAGGACGAGAGGAGGGGAGACAGACCTGTTTACCTCCTCAATGATGGCATGTAAATGGCGAGAGGATATTGGCATGCTAATGGACAAGGGAGGGGAGAGAGTACAGTCCTCTTTACTTAACAGAGGGAGAGGGCCTATGGACGGAATATGATAATAGGCATGAGCAGACAGCTAAGGTGTCTGGGGAATACGGTAACAGAGGGGAGGGAATCCCTCTCGATATAACACAGTTGATGAGGTAAGGATATGGAGTGACTGCGAAAAAAGCTTGAGTAATGGGTAGATTGGGATCAATCGTATGAGATGTAGTGAGTAAAACTAGACTTATGAAAGTCCCTTCTACATCACTTCATGTATTTTACAAGGTACGGTAGATTAACAATAATCGATTGGCAGGCTGTGTCGAAGGCTTCGCGCGAGCTCGATTTCGATTTCGACGCAGCGATGCTCACAATTATGAGACAGGAGTACGAAGCACAAGAGAAGGAATTGGCCAGGTATACGGTTGATACCGATCAAGGATTGACTTATTTAAATCAATTAGATATAATTAGACGGTCTTTTTATTGAGCACGATACGGGATACGATCGATAATTGACCAGATGATCTCATCTAATTGCAGTCTGGTGGGTTCTCCCTCAACGGCCTACGCGAGTGCACGGCTGGCGAAGCAGAAGGAGTGAGTGGATTGAGGGGACTAGGCGATGTTGGGTTGAGGAGGGAATAGCTAAGTAGGTTGTAGTTACACTTTTCGATCTTAGCTTGTGGGAATTTCCAAAACGTTCGTTTATGCAATTTGTGGCTTCACAGGGTGATGATACGCACGTAGTTGAAAGAACATTTGATATTGGAGACATCCACTTCGTTTCATCACTCATGCATCCCCATCAGATTCGTGGCCTCGTTGCGTGCTGCGGGCGCGGGCGGCACAGTCGTGCTGCAGAATCCCCGCGACGACCCGACGGAGCAGGCGGAATTGGAACGACGACTGCAACAGCTGTGGGGCACGACCCAGGCAGAGAACGGTACCGAGGGACGGAACCAGGCTGGGAATGGTACCGAGGGACGGAACCAGGCTGGGGATGGTACCGAGGGACGGAACCAGGCTGGGGATGGTACCGAGGGACGGAACCAGGAAGATGACTAAATACGGTAGCCGATCCCCATCGATCGATTGTGGCCTTATCGATTCACTCCGTTTTATGTGTGATGCTTGATCTGTGTAGTTGTTTATTCACTGCTGTTCCTTAATGAGGATTGACCACTTATCTGCTTGAAATATGCCTATTTCGTTAGATGTTTTATCGTAAGATCTTGACTCTGATTCTTCTCTATTGCGTCCATTTCTTGGTAAGCCTGCTGACGGATATTTAGTATGTGGAATATATTGAGATACACCTTTTACAGATTCATTGTCATACATTTTGTGTGGCCTCGAGCTATGATTGTAATCTGAAATATTATAAAGCGCTTTGCAATGTTGGATTTTGGAAAAGGCTACATTGTAGTTTGGATTTGGAGAAGGATTTCCAAGCTTACAGTCAGATGGTCTATCAGTGTCACAACTAGAAAAAGAGTTCTTTTGCGTGGCAGAATCCATCCCTGTCATTCTCGGATGAACGAGAAGATAGAGCGGTGACTAAAGCTGATTTTTCGTGCATTTTCGAGCGCTGCTGATAAACGGGTGTCGAAATTGAGAAAATGAAAAGCAGTGATTTGTGCGGAAAGTATTTTGGCAACTTTGAGCGCAAACGCCATCTCGATAGCTTCACTCTCCTTGAAGGAGTTCTAACTAAAGTGCCAAAAACAGTTGTTTTTGGCTGTTTTAGCCTTATTTATTTGTGAAGCTAACGAAGGAGAACGTAATCGAAAAATCGAAGAACAGCGATTTGTGCGGAATGCCTTTAGGCAATTTTGTGCACAAACGCCATTTTGATAGCTTCACTATCCTCTGAGGAGTTCTAATTAGAATGGGCTGACCTGACGTTTCGAAGTCATTTCAATACCTTGTTATGTGTGTTTCAGTCAAAATATAAGAACCAAATTTGTCGCTCGTTTAATTAGCTTGCGTTTAAACTATATTTCAGCGGCCAATAGCGATCGGATTTTCTGATTTTTTCGAAATTGAGCACAGATCAAAGAATTCGAGCATGTGTCGCAAAATCGATAATATATTTTGCCCAATATTTTCGAAATTGAGGATGAATTTCGATGAGCCGACTCTAAGGGACATAAATAGGCACAGTGAGAGGGCGAGATCGATACGAGAACCGCTCTGCCCACGCAAATTAACATTTTTTTCTGAGTTGACTTGCTGTGTCGCAATTGCGTATTAGTAATGTAGAGTTTCGTAGTCAAATAAAGCAATTGTCCAACCAGGAATCGAGTTGATCTCTCTCTCCCCTTCCCTCCTCTTTTTTCATTTATATCTCTCCCTCTTCTCCTCGGCGGTCGTCAAGAACCGTCGTCTGATTCGAGACTAATTTGAAAAGCTCAGGTAAAGAATCCCCATCCATACCCCCTCCTCACTTTATCTACCTTGCCCTGCCCATTCTACAGTCTCTCTTCCTCTCCCGTCCCCTTCCATCAGACTACTCGTTGTATTCCAGTATGGCTCCTCCTTCCATGCCAAAGGAGATCGAAATTACTCCTGAGGCCATCACTTATCACTTCTGTCGTCTGTACTTCATACGTGATAACCATTGTTTGACTCTATACATGATTGGCTTTATCGGGGGGCGAGAATGGCTAGAGACAATTAAAGTTGAAAATCGATAAGAATGGTCACTTAGAGGTCAATTTTATCCTAGCTCTAGTCTCTCATGGGAGGCGTGATAAATGATGAGGCGGGAGGGACGGGCGCCTCATACAACTAAAAATTGGTAGGGTAGAATGAATTAATTGAAAATGTTGATAATAATAGGAGGGGGAAATCTTATGGCTGTCCAGTCTTCTCGAACATCGCTGTCATTGTCTCCTGCAAAAACACGAGAGAAGGAGTTCAGAGACAAATGTTGCAGAATTACTATGAATGATAATTTTCCGGATAAGAACTAATATATAATTCCTCATTTTTTCACATTAGATTCCCATACTATCAACGTCTTTTGAGAAAAAAACTTCGGAAGGGTACTATTTTTTATTCTCATAAGGAATATTCTCATCCGACAATAACCATCCAACCAAGTGCTAACGCTGCAAGTAAGATTTGCAGATTGGCTCACATGGAGCACGATTTCGCACACTTCCACTTTCTTCTTGGCGGCGGCAACCTGCTTCTTGCTGTAGAATTGACATTTCAATGAACATTAGGTAGAACTTCTGGTTTACCTTCTTCACCATGTCCTTATCTCCCTGACGACAGAAAGAGAGGGAGAGAAGGCGAGAAAAAACGAGGGAAGGGAAGTGGGCAAAAGCTGTCTGGGTGAAGAGAGGGCAGGAAGGGGCCAAACCAAGGGGCCTCCGCCGAATCCTTGACGTAGTGAGCTATGCCGGCCGGCGATCTCCCACGACCTCTCCGTTGGCCCTCTAGCACGTCCCAGCCTTCGTCCCAGCGTCGTCACAGCCCTGAGAAAACCCCATTTGCTCCCCCACTCACCGTTGATGGGGCGTAATCCTCTCCACGCCAAAAAGCTTCGCAGAGGCGAGATAGATCCTTCCTGAATTCGTCAGACGAAATGTGGTTGCAGGTGTGTGATAGGGAAGTGAACACCCACGAGGGTGGGCATTTGGATCAGTACGCGTCCGAGAGAGAGGGACTCTTAGGTTCTTCACCGATGATGACAAAAGTCCCCTCCCCTTCGCCTAACTGATCGTACCTGGCTCTTATGACAAAGATTCAGAACGAAAACGCCCGACCAAGCTAAGTCCCGACCTTCAGACGACAGAGCAGCTCAGAGCTCGTGGGAGCGCTCCGAAAGCGATGGCCACTCCTAGGCCAGTACTGACCATGACTATAAACAAAGGGGCGGTTGGTGGCATAATGAAAGAGGGTATTAATTAAAGCTGGCGGGAATTACGGTGGTGAATCACGAGGGAAGAACTTCTAGTAAAATCGGATAACCACGACAACATTCTTATTCTTATTATTACACCCAAACTTATGGGGGATCACTGGAGAACAAAAAAAGGCGGGAGAGAATATCTTGAACGAGGGGATGGACCGCCCCTCCTCTACCGGTAGGCCTTCTTGAAGGCTTAGAGAAAGAGAGACTGTGGGCAAACGGGATCAATATTCTTCTCCTTGGCAAACTTGAACAGTTTCTTCACGACTCCCTTTCACTCCCTTATCGTCGCCGGCGCCAGCGCTCCTTCAATCGATTTATTCCACACTGGGAGCATCGTCGGGTCCTTCGAGCCGAATGTTTCGCGCAGGGCCGCGATTCCTTCCTTCCTGGAATACATTCCTTCCTGGAATACCAACTTTTGACCCGTGTGGAATACCAACTTTTGACCTGCTTATGTCTCTTCCACTCCTGATTGGGATACATAGATCGGTCCCTTCCTGTCCACCATGGGTAGGGGGAGGGGGGAAGCTACTGGGTGGGCGGGTGGGAATAGCCCCAAAAAGCCTAGAGATGAATTCGATTAGGGAAGAAAAGCAGGGGGTACGACATTTCCGCAACGGAGCGCCGTTTGCTTGAGAGTTGGGGTAGCAACTTGGGAGTTGTTGCATTGTTACCAGTATGTGCTCCCATACCTTTGCATATACAATTCTTGTTACCGGGCGATATAGAGTTTCAACGTATAGGGGGTCGTGGAAATCCGCATTCCATTAACCCCGGGTCGTTGATTTGGAGTAAAACTCAATATCGCCTGGTAACGAAATTTATCTATGCTTATGTATGGGAGCGCATACTGGTAATAATGCAACAACTCCCAAGTTTCTACCCCCTCTCAAGCAAACGGCGCTTCGTTGCGGAAATGTCGTACCCCCGAAAAGCAAGCGTCCCCTCTGGCTGCGTATCAGCGGCGAGAGAGTGTGTGGAAACGAGAGAGTGTTACGTGTATGGAGAAGGGGACTTGGCGCGAATTTAAATTGTTTATTCGCCAATACTGTATTTCGTCAAACAACAATTTCCTCTGCGGAAACGCCGGCAAAGTACGGTAACAAATAAATTCTGTAGCCGTGGATAAATGCAACTGCTTTCATTGCAGTCTACATACTGTGACATCAAAATAGCGAACAAAGCAACGAAACGAGCAGCCTTCAAGGTGAATATTATTCAGTGCTCGATCGGAGTTGGGATTCGTCGTCATCCATCACCACACTCGCACCACCCAGGAATCGACGAAGCACTACTTCGCAGTCCACGTTATCTACAATGAGAACAACACCGTGCCCACTGAAGTGTTCGCCAACAAGGCTGTCCAGGCAGGTAATCAATATCTACTCTACCGTAATCCTCTCTTCCGTTGAGGAGTCACACTACTGCCAGTGACGTTCTCGAAGTCTGCTCCTCCTGCAGAGCCTGTCGACTACTCGAAGCCTCCTCCCTCTCTTTTAAAAGTTTCCTAGTGGGATCCCAGCGGGATGGGGTATCTGGCGCACTTCACAGTGGGAATACAGTGGCAGCCCAGTGGGTTTGCTGTTCCAGTGGGATCTCATTGGATTTCCCAGCGAGATACATTCCTGGTCCTCACTGGGAAATCCACTGCGATCCCACTGGGAAAATTTTACCAGACCTCTCTCCACCTTGCCCGATGGCCCCCTCCTTCCGTGATGGCACCCAGCCAGGCTGCGCCCCCTCCTGCTGCACCTGCTGCACCCCCTCCTACCAAATAGACACTCACTGATAAAAAAGATAAAGTACTTCGTCGGACGAATACAATCAAGCTCAAAAACAAAAAACCACAGCCGTCTAAACAATGAATTCATTGATGAAGCATCATAACCACATTGAGAGGGTAGAATCAGAAAGAGGTATTTGCACAGAGGAATGGTCCTATTATGGGGGAAGGGTTCGGTGCAGAGTGTACTCATTATTGGAACTCAAAACTGAACCCGTGATTGATTGACCGAATCGTATTACGTGCGAAAGAATTAGAAATTGAATTTGCAAAGTAACTGAATCATAACAGTTTATACATGACCATTGAAACATTAGAGCGGAGAGGTGGATGCACCTTTTTGTTGTTCATTCCAATGATGATAGGACATCTCGAAGAAACAAAATACCGTGTTTTCATATCGGGCATTGCAATTCCGTGTTTTAGAAAGGGCTAGAATGTAGCTCAAGCTTGAGGAGAAACAATGTTGAGGAGATCCCTTGGAGACCGAGGAAGGCGAGATTTCTCTGTATCCAAGGACCTGGCAGTTTCGAGTTTCCACGTCTTGGCAAGTTGTCGAATAGCACAGGAGAGATGGTGCGCCTACTTATATTAATAAGTAAGTATACATTCGTAATGATCTTTGATCTTTCCATTTCCCAGTTCTCCCCTTAATCTGCAATGCGATCGACTCGTCCACCTTCTACAATTCGATATTCGATGGGTAAGATATTGTGTGTTGGTTGTGTGTATTTTGGAAAAGTCGGCTACAGTACCCTCCCCAGATACAACAGCGCAGTGCGACCGGTGGTGAGCGCGAACACTACCGTAGTCGTGCAAACGCAGCTGCACAACATCACCATCCTCAATTATGTGAGATCTTTGGTCTTTCTGTTGCGATCATGAATTGAGAAAAAATTTTTACCGTTATATTTGGTGTTTGCGCCATATCATGACATTTAAATCAATTCTAATTTTTCATCAGCATGTTATGGTCAACATAAAACTCAAGTTGGCCTGGTAGAGTGAATTTTCATACCTTCTAAAGGGTGCGTAAAAAGTATTGTGACAATTATTATGTATAATATCTCGCGTACTTTCAATCACTGTGAATCCAGGTTGGGCCTCAATTTACCTGAGCATAATAGCTCCAAGATATTCATCTTAGTTTCCCACCAAGGAGCTCTGCCTCTTAGAGGAGCGAAAATGTCCATTTGAAATTCATGTGACCTTGGCCCGCTACTCATTTTCCGTATAAAAGATAATTACAAAAATTTGGATTGGTATTGCCTCACTATTGTAACTTTATTATAGAGAGAAACCATTCCACATTAGAATGCTCTTGCATAGCTAGCACTATCTTATTAGAGAACGGAGAAATATCAACTTACCTCATCCTTTGATAATGGCACAAAAACTTGAAAAGTGACATTTTCAGTTTTCATGTTCAGCGTGCATATTTCTTTACATGAACATGTATGGCGTATTACACGGTCGAAATATGAATTTTGGTTGTATCAAATTGAATGAAAACACGGGCATAAAGCCTGAATCAAAAATGGCCAAATATTGATAATGAGCCCACTCGGGAGAGATTCGAACAATCTGCAGATCCGAGTTCCCAATACCGAAGTAAACTGAATGCAAAATTAAGCTACTGAGTGGTTGAGTATCATGTAAAATATAATGCGAATATTATAACTTTCGAGATTAATGAATGCAACTTCTGAATACAAAACTTTTTTTCGAGGGCCTTACCTAGAAAAGCCTTTTAAAAATTGTTGCTGGTGTCGAACGTACCCCACGAATTGAATGATTCACATATTTAGACGCGTATATTGTTCAGCTTTTCAGAAAAAAATATGTGAATGTTCAACCCATATCTCTGGCCTAATTGGGCATTAAAGAGTACGTCGCATTTAGTATGGTAAGAATGTCACTTTTTATGCGCTATTTCTTTTACAAATTAATACAAAGAAGCTGGCAGTAATATTTTAAAGCAGGAGAAACCCCTTAGATTATATAAGGATACCGTAGGCATGCCCAGATAGGATCCTTGAACCATAATCCAAATTCAACATTTAAAGTCTCTAGCTCAACTTTGAGCCGAGATACACGCGTTTGAAATTTCTACAGGGCTAAGGGACAATCAGGATTTGTTTGAAAATCAGGTAGATTCAGGGAAGCGGTCTATGTAAATGGTCAGAGATCACAGAGGAAGGGAAGGGAAGAGGAGAGGAGCGGGTGCACCCATGCCGTCTGCCGCTCTCGCCTCCTCTCTTTCGCCTCCGATTTACATACAGTATTCTCGTTATTGCTAAGGGATTTCCGCGCGGGATTCTCCGCGGTTTCGGGTGCTTTAATATAATTTACGGCTTGGTTAGCTAAGTAACTGTGGAACATAATGTTACAAATTGAGACATATTGGAACAGTGCAATTCGAGTAGGATGCAATTGATTTTGTCACCATACTTTTTACGCACCCTGTATATATATGCTATATATACATATATATATTCTATATATATTCTATATATACATATATGTTCGCATGTCTGAAACAGCTAACAATGTATTCGATCAAACAATGAAACAGCTAACAATGTGCTGTCTGGGTTGGACGCCAGGAGTGCGCCTCCCCTACGGAGACTGCACAGGCCGATCAGAAGGCCGTTGAGGAACTCATCTCAGAGCTCAATGTGCCCGAATTGACGCAGGCTTTCGCTAGTGGATCAATCAGCCATCACCGTCACCCGCAGGTCAAGGGAGATCGAAAGAACAGAATAATGAAGATTGCGATGCCCTCTCCTAAGCTCCGTGACGCTTTCCTGTCTGCCGTTCGATCCTCCCGCCCCGCTGCTGTTACCAAAGTCTCCGGAAACTACATTCGACGTGACTTGTGCCCTTTTGAGCTCGAATTGGAGAAAAAGGCTCGAATCGATGCCTACAAACTGAATTGCGAAAAGGAAGCACTCTTCTACGGTGTACGTGATGAGAAGTTGTACAAGTTTGCCGGAACCCCTCGCCCTCTGCCCAATGGTTACAAAAACAGACCGCCACGCGGTTTCGAATCTTCCCGTAATGAAACAACAGGAAACTCTTCAATGGACCAATCAATCCTCTCTGACCTCAAACCAACGAATTCAACTGGAACCTCTGCCAACAACACGGTGACTCGGGCCTAGGACGGGTGCGGCAGGAAGGTGCTAATCCCAAACCCTCTTCCATATTTTTCTTCTTCTATTGAGCTTTTTTTGAGCAATGCCCGTTCCATCCGTCGAAAGACACATTTGTTATCGTATATTAAGTCATTAGGTTACCATCTTATTCTTTTGAGTGAGACTTGGCTGCGTGAGGACGAGAGTGATGCATATCTCTTGTGTTCTAACGATGATTATGTAGTTTTCCGAAAAGATCGCCCCTCTACTTCAGTTACTTCGCGAGGTGGTGGAGTGGCCATTCTGTCCTCTTCTCTCCTAAACCCCTTTCTTGTTAGCACTTTTTCCTGTAACGGTATCGAATCTGTCATTATTGATATTCACCACTCCTCTAATTGCATTAGCATACCTTTCAAAAAAGTACGCATTTGCATGATCTATCGTTCTCCCTCTTGTACCTCTGCTTCTCTTGAATCGTTCCTCTTATTTGTCACACCCCTCATCACTGATACCCCCTTCCTTATTTGTGGTGACCTTAACTTCCCGACTATTGATTGGGTAAATTTTACTGCTCCTTCACAAAATGACTTTCTTACTTTTGCTTCCGACCATCACATGAGTCAGTTTGTAAATTTCAAAACGCGCGGTGAAAATATTTTAGATGTGATTCTTTGTAACCGTAATATTGTGTTCAATGTGAATCCGTCCCTTCCTTTTTCCGATCATACGAGTATTTCCTTCTCATTGGGCATCCCTCCTCCCCCAACTCGCGATTTCATACCATTCAGAAAATATCATTTGGCTGATTGGGATTCAATTAACCATCTCATTTCGTCTCATAGTTGGACTATTGCCCTCTCTACTCTTGACATTGATGAAGCCTACAATTATTTCTCCGATTTCGTTAATTACACTCTTGACACTTTCGTCCCTAAATCTTCCCCTTCTACTTTCTCGGCCTATCCCCCATATCTGCATAATCTCCATATCCAATCTGAGAGAGCGACTTCTCTTGCTCCGAAGAGTGTACATGCAAAGAAGCTATCCAAACGTTTTGAGAAAGCTTTAAGAGCGCATTATGTGAGAGTCGAATCGCGTGTTATTGAGTCGAAAAATCCAAAGGCGTATTACAGTTTGTGCAAATCACGCCTCAAATCTGGTAATTCAGCACCGCCTGGAATCATTGATGTTGATGGTACTAAGTTGTTGACTAGTTTGGAAAAGGCACAAGCCTTTTCAAAATATTTTGCATCTGTCTCTTCCTCTCCTCTCCGTTCTCCTTTATTGCCGCTGGCCGACTCTCATAGTTCGCCCAAATTTGACCTGCCGTCTATCTCAGTATCGCAAATTCTCATTGCAATCAGATCATTGTCTCCTAAATGTAATCTTTCCCCCGACGGGATACCTAATATTGTCTATTCTAGATGCAAATTCTCCATTATCTCTCCTTTGTTAATAATTTTCAACAAATCTTTGCTTAATAATTCAACCCCTAAGATTTGGAAAAAAGCCATAGTAAAAACCATCCCTAAAACTTCCTCTAATGCTATTAATAATTTTAGGCCTATTAGTCTTACATGCTCAGTCACGAAAATTTTCGAGAAAATTCTAATTTTTGAAATTACAGAATACCTAGATGCAAATAATCTCTTAGATCCTTACCAAGCTGGTTTCCGTCTACACCGATCCACGTGCACCCAGCTTGTTCAGACTCATTCACATTATCTTGAGTTCCTTTCTCAGAAATCCTCATTTGATACTATTTACTTTGATTTTAAAAAAGCATTTGATAGCATAGATCACCGCCTTTTATTGTTCAAACTCGCAAACCTTGGCTTCTCTACGCATATAGTTTCATGGATCGCAAATTATCTTTCGAATAGATCTCAATGCGTAATTATCGAAAATATTATGTCTTCTCCCACAATTATCACCTCAGGAGTGCCTCAAGGATCTTGCATTGGACCTCTTTTATTCATTCTATTTGTTAATGACCTGGCTAAAAGACTTCCTTCTGAAGTTAAATACGGTATTTATGCAGATGATCTTAAGATCTATGCAAAAGCTCCTCTTCACTCCCATTTCCTCCAGTCATCAATTGACTTAATATTTGTTTGGTCTCAAGAGTGGAATCTTTCCCTTAATGAAACTAAATGCACTGTCGTTAATTATGGTCCCCTATCCCCCCGAACCCAGTATTTCATCAATGGTAAACCTCTGTCTGTGTCACCTTCCATGAAAGACCTGGGCATCCTTATGCAGCCTTCGCTAAAGTTTAATGATCATATCACCAAAATTATCTCAAAAGCAAGAGCCCAAATAAACATTATGTTCAAATGCTTCTACTCCTCTGATCATTGCTTGTATAGCCGCGCATTTGTGACTTTCATCCGACCATTACTCGAATACTGCTCAGTTGTATGGTCTCCAACTGCGGTTGTTCTTGCAAATTCGATAGAAAGCGTTCAACGTAACTTTACGCGTCGTCTTTTTGCCCGTTGTAATATTCCGTACACATCCTACCCTCAAAGAATTTCCCTTCTTTCTTTACAAACTCTTGAGCAAAGGCGTTTAATTTCTGATCTCCTCTTTCTTCATAAGTCTATTCATGGCTTCTACTCTTACGATCACTCCTCTCTTTATAAAATCTCGCCACTCACTCGTAATCTTCGTAGAGCTCACGCGTTGCGTCTTTCTTTGCCTTTCACTACTCCTAAGTCTCACTCGAGTTTTGTGACGAGGCCTATCGATAGATGGAACGTGCTCTCCAATGAAATCGTAACAAGCTCACCTAAACTTTTCCGATGTTACCTTCTCTCATTACCCGCAATATCCTTTACTTCCGAATCGCTCTTGCGACTTTAACCCTACCTGCTGCCCCCACCCAAGCCCCATTCCCCCATTTTCAAAATAAATTCAAGACCTATCTCTCCCCTCCCTCGAATCAGCGCCGCTAGCGACCCTGGGGGCGTTTGATTTGTGGTATCCCTTGTCTGCTATACAACCAAATCCACCGCAAGATATCGAAGACTCTCTGCACATTTCCTATATACTTACCCTGGCGGATAAACAATTGAATTGAATTGAATTGAATTGATCTAAGAACGAAACGAATCTAGCAGTATGAAATCAAATCAACACTGAAACTACAGTATCCCCCTAATTCGTTGCAGGACCCGCAGGGATCGATGCTGACGCTTTCGGTGAACCTCGAATTGTCGTGGAAGGACGAGCTACTAACGTGAGTGACCCGTAGCGCAAGGGGAATGTAAGAACTTTACTGAATGCAAATCTTGGGCAACCGATGTCTACTGTCAACCGCGTTTTTTGCTTGAGAGAGAGGATTTTCCATGAGGAAAGTCATACAATAAGTTGTGTTTCTTTCATATATTCTTGAACAGCATGAGACGACGGAAGAAAACGATTTCAACTTGATTGGTTCCGCAAAAAAACAATAACAGAGTGACCCATCCTTCGCAGATGGACGCCGTCAGAGTCGAACGGTTTTGCCTCAACGATCGTCGTGCCCATCACGTCCATCTGGAGACCGCAGATAGTATTCTACACTGGGTAAGATACTGTATATTCCATGTCACAATGAAGCAGTGAAGCATTAGTGTGACTCCCATGGAGAATCAGCCATTCTCTCCATTTAACGCAGTTGTTCAGCGCTCAGAAAAAATATATGTCAACATGGAGATTTTTGGACACGATTACAGTCAATACATTAGACATGTTCTCCTGAATTACCAAGAATAGATCCATAATTTAGATCAACGGAGAATATGACGGAGACATCACTCGTCCGGGTAAACTCCGATGGATCCATCGAGTACAGCTACATTCGGGTTCGGCTTTAGTGTATTCTTTTTTTTTGTTTTTTTTGGGAATTGATCATCGAGGAACTGTTTTCTTCTTCTGTCTCCTGCTATTCATGAATGTGCGAAACTCAACTCGTATTAATCAAGTTTTACATCATTTCTAACGCCCAGACCGTAGATGTTTGATCTCTCTCCTCAGCTGCTCACCAATCACTGTCGAATGGACATGCACCCCTTTCCCTTCGACACGCAGACCTGCTTCATCAACATCACCACTTGGTCGTACACGAACATGGAGGTGAACGCCGTCTGACTCTCTCCGTTTCACACGCTCTCTCACTCTGTCTAACAGTAGAAAGAGTATGCTTCATGAAGAGAGCTTTTAGCTCTATCCCGTGTTTTCTCATTCAGTTTACCTGTCAATTTCCTCTTTTTCAAAATCGTCATTGTAGGTCTTCATGCAGCCCATAGAGTCGATCGATGAAGCGAATGGAACCGTAATTTTCTCATTCTTTTGCCTAAAATCGATATTATGATCAATCGATACTCGGCCAATATACAGTACCCCTTCGCAGGGAGGCACTAACGGCGAACTGGTAGTGTCCGCCATCTACGGCTTCACCGACCCCATCAACTGGGATCTCAAGGTAGCCTTTCGTATCTCTACAGTAGCCATATTAACGTAATCTGCAGTACGTTCTCCATCTCTACCGTCGTCCTACGTATTACATCTCGGTCGTGATCATTCCTACATTCATCGCAGCTACAATGTGCCTACTGGGACTGTTCATTCCCAGAGTGAACACTGGCACGAGGTTCACCAAGGTACGCTTTTATCTTTACTGGTTCAATTACAACAAGTAATGGAGAAAAATTCCTCCAATAGTAAATAACTTCTTGCAATACTTCGGAAATTGGCATTCGTCAAAATGACGAATTTAGATTTGAAATTATGATAGATGTTGTGCAACAACCTTCCCTTCGAGATGAACCTCTCGCTCTGCGTCCTCTTCTTCATGTACCAGATCCTGGACGCTGTCGCCAGAGACCTCACCAAGACCGGCTACCTACCCAGTCTGGGTAACTAGCTCATCATTATCGATTAGCCTACCTCCTTTCATTTACCTTCATCTTCACCGAGCTCATGGTGTGCAGTGTGGCAACCGTAATCTCCGTCATCATCCTCGTCGCCCATCACTATCTTACAGTATTGGGATTACGGTATTCTTCCCTGCGAAATTCATTTCATATTCAGGTCAACTCCAGGAGACATCCACCACGCTGGATGCAGGCGCTCTCTTGCTTAAAGCGATCGAAAGTGGGCCAAAATATCGATTGGTTTTTAATTAAGAAATTGGTAGGTCAAATCAGCTCCCTCCACGGCGAAGTCGACTCTGGAAGAGAATTGGTCGACATCGCTCGTGCAGGATTCAGAGAGAAGCGCGGAGGGATTGTACAAAGAGGTGGCTAGGTGAGCTAGAGTTACGTCGTTATGGCGTCATAACTCGCCTTCCAGAAAATCAACTGACCAGATAGTCAAATGTGCGCACGTCAAGAACAGAATCAGGAAGTGGACGATCGCTTTCGATCAGATGGACCTCTTCTTCGTCCTCCTCTTCCAAGTCATCAACATCATCATCTTCATCGTCTTCGTTGTGTGATGATGAATCTTGTGGCCATGATAACATTTGATTTGCTTTGATTCATGCGAGTCTTTGAAAATTTTTTTATCATGAACAGTCTAGTAGATTGTGTAGACATTTTCCGATTGGGAAGAAGGAAAGCGTGGAGGTGGAACGCAAGGAGGTGGCGAATTCCTCTAAACGTGGGCATTATCTGCCTAGTTATCTGGAGCACCTCACATTCTCGAAGATGGTCATGAATTCCCTGTACATAAGGAAGAGAACGCAAACGAGGAGTACTCCCAGTCCTCCATAGATGAAGAATAGTTCAGATCCCGTTCCGACTGGCATTGGGCGGATGGTAGTTGCTCGGATATAAGGTCGTGGAGGTAAGGTCGAAGCTCGAAATGGGGGACGTTGATACTGCCGACCTGTGTCCCAATCCCAAGCGTTAGGTGGGTATGTTATTGGGAGATAGTATGTATCGTTTGTGATCCACCCGGAGTCAATAGATGCGCCAAGAAAGCAATTGAGTAAGAAAATCACTAGAAATGTGAGCATTGGGAAGGACTGGACACAGTGAATAACATTGCATCCAACCCTTCCGGTACCCGGCTATCAATTGGTGATTCATTGATAGGGGACTACACTTGATAAATCAGCAAGATGTATAGAAGCGTTCTCCATTTATAATGTTTCTTACATACAGGTACACGTCAACCTAATAAGTTTCTAACACAGAGACTTCGTTAACTTCGCTCTCGCATCGCGAGTTTTATTCCTCGTATATTCAAGTATCACAAACTAAGACTATTTTGTTTCGTATGCATACGACTTCATAAAATACTTTATTTGCGAAAAACCAACATACCGCGCGAGTTATAATCAGTCGAAATCATACAAATGCTAGGAAACTATGGGACAACTAGGGTACACTTTGTATACTTTACAATTCGACTAGACATGCGTACAATACATCTCAAATATACTTTCACACTCCGACTGGGCGGTATTTTTTCGATTTGTTTGTATACTTTTTTTCATTTGTAAAATCGTTGAAAGATGGGCATCTATGTGAGGCAGCAAAAGTGAAGGAGAGACAGCATTATAACACAATCCAAGTGAACATTGATCAAGAATAAATATGCTAGTAAGTGTGACAACTGGTGAAATACACACACGCTGTGCTTGGAGTGAGGGGTGCATCTCACAAACTGCCAAAATAAAAAGAAAGAGGGAAAGAGAGAAAGAAAGTAAAGGGAAATTGCGAAAACAAACAACGATTAAAGTTAGGGCAGAAAGAGGTGATGGGAAGACGGGGGGAGACGTTACACGTACGCAAACAGAAACAGATGGAAAGAGCACAAATCATCGCAAATGGATCATCGAACCGCGTCTATTATCGTATGTCAACAAGAGCTTATTGTGTCTGACGGATATAAGAGCACTATGGGCGTGGTGGGTAAGTGAGCGGCTGAGGAGTGTACGGGGACTGGCAGAGATTCTACAACCGAGAAAGGGGAGGGAGGGAGTACTGTAGGCAGGCCGGGGAGGGGAGGGCAATACAGGGACAAGGTAGCGTAACATAATCTATCGTCGAATCAATCAATCAATACACCATGCGCTTCTTGGCGCCTCCTTCAACAGTGGGGCGGAACTTGGGCGGTGGTCGATAGGTGGTGGTCGGGTGGTGCAGCGCAGGCTGCAGCACCGGCAGAGTGGGCGGAGTCTGCGGCTGCGGCTGCTCGGCAGGAGACGTCGACGTCGAGGAGGAGGCCGACGACTGGGGGGAGGGCGACTGCTCCATCACACGACGAGAGCCCCGAGCCAGCGCCAGCTGCTCACGCGCCGCACGAGAGGCAGCGAAGAACTTCTGCGAGTGAGGAAATCATGACCAGTTGGTTTCGCGCCCCGCACTCCGCTTTTGGTCTCGAACGCACCGTGTCGTGTGATAGTTTCGGTATGGCGATTGCACAAACAACTACTAATTTGCAAATCATCAAGGCCTATAGAGAAATCCGTTAATTAATTCACACTCAATGGTACCCTGCAATACCCTGCTCTCCCATCTAATAAACCCTCTTGCGATGGCTCCTATTGCATATCCATAACTATCCTAAAATCAAGAGAAGAAGGGGGGGGGGCGACCTCTCAGCGTTGGTCTCTCACCTCGCATGCCTCCTTGTACACTGCTGCCATGGTGCTGATCCTTCCCTGGGCGGAGAGGGGGGCGGCAGCCAGTCGCACCTCGAACATCTCGCCCAGTCGACGGAGGGGAGCGTGCGCCTGCGAGAATGAATTATTAGGGGATTATACTTACTGAAAATGTATATGAATATCTCAATATATTCGTCCGAGAAATTTTGAATTTTAAACCGAGAAGTCACGCGTTTCACAAAACCATCATTACTGAGCAGGTTGTTTGTCCGACAGTACGAGTACGATGACGACGGCAAAAAAATTTAACAAAGGAGATTTTTCCACTTCATCATATTCAAAATCAGCCCGATTCAACGACAGTCACTCTCCCCTTCGCTCACCTTGGGGAAGGACTTCTCGAAGAGAACGGCCGCGGGTCGCATCGGGTACTCGCCAGGAATGATCACGTGCAGCGGCGGAATAGCCTGCAATCAACCAGTGGTTGACAACCATCATCAGTGACAAATAAATAATCGCGAAAGAATATGGTAGATCATCGATCGATCTTCAATCAATATTCCTACAGAATTCTCCCCTACCGTCATGCCGATCTGGATGTTGACGAGGAAGCTGCCGGGGTCGGCGTGCGGTCGGTCCTCCATCATCACGCGCCAAGTCAACACTGCAACCAATCGATTCGATAACCTCTCTAGCTACCGTAATCTACCGTATTCACTCACCGCTGAGCTCCTTGAGCGCCTCCTCGGGCATGCGCAACTCGTTCGGGAACTGATTGCCGCCTCCACGTCGGCGCTCAAACGCCTGAAGAATCGATAAGTATGCTGATTATTGGATATTGGAGCTAGGCTCCGCCCCTCTGGCCCGCGTACCTCCTGCATGGTCTCCGACTTGTGCTTCGAGTTGACGACGGCGGGAGGCATCCAGTGGCCGGGGCTGATCTTGCACCGTACGCCTGCAAGAATCGCGTTGCAACACTCGTAAATCTTTTTTGAATGGACTGAAATGTCGATCGTCATAATAACTTTCCATCGCTCTCTAAGCGACTGGTCTGTCTTCATTGATCATCACAGGCTGCAGCAGTAATTGAGGATATCGGCCTAGGGTACCGTAATTTGCTCTAGTACCGTAACCGACCATTGATTTCTCCGGGGCTTTCGACCCTCTCCAGCTCGTCCATCTCCTTCTCGAGGTCCAGTTCGTGTCGCATGCGACGTGCCGACCACAAGGGAAGATCCTCCTCCTCCTGTTGAGAAGGGAACGTAGATTTGAAGCAATGCACATGGCTAATTAATGTACCACCCGAAAACAATGCCCATATCTGCACTACGAAATAGATCCCATGTATTTCCAACCGCTGTTACATATTTGTCTTAAACGTTTTAGGCCGCGAGGAGAAAATATAGGATAACTAGAAGTGGGCCAAATATCGAAGAAGTGACACTAAATCACAACCGGAAATGTGGTAGCATTGATTCTTGCTCACCTTCACCACTTCCGCGTGTCTCTTCCTCCTGCTGATCAGCCGCTCGTCCATCTTCCGCGAGCGGACGTGCGCCGCCAGTCCGTCGGGCACGCGGATCCGACGCGCCCGCACGTCGAGCGGCCACGGATCAGGCAGCAGCCGAGACGACGACGACGACGACGCAGCTGCAGAGACTGCCGGCTGCAAAACAATGTTGATGGTAACCACGATCGGAGCAACATATTTATTTTTAGGTAGACCATACCAAAATCCAAAATCATATCAAAATCCGAACCAGTAACAACCTAATAATGAAAAGTGGAACTCCAATTTCATTGGCATCCCTCTAAATGTCTTTTATGTTCCGATATCACCGAAACTCTATCGTTTCGCGAACATAAGCAGAACAATTTTTTTCCTTCGCTGATCAAGTGATCTATCAAATGCGTGCACTCTATTCGATCGATACTCCTACCGTACCTTGACATCCTCGGTCTCTCCCTTCTCCTTCGCCTCATTCTCTGCCTTGATCACGCTCTCGAGGGCGATCATTATTCCAGCTGTCACAGATTGCTGAAAGTTAGAAGGTCATTTTCTCCCACAATTAAAAAAATTAATTTAAAATAATAAAACTAGCCCTCTCGAGGTAGAGATCCAAGTGCACCTCCAGCTTCGCCACTGTCGCCATATTCGAACGAGTGTAGCCCCTACAAGTAGTTAGGTAAAATAAAGTTAATTATTTATATTATTAAAACAAAACTACAATTCTGAAATCTTATTCCATTTTCGAAATCTCGATCTGCTTATTTCCCATATATCCTACACTCGAATCTTGGCGGCAAAGCGTTTTCTAAACGAGGAGATTCTCGTCCCACTCACATCGCTCCGCTGAAGAGTTCCCTGCAGACAGTGATGAACTTGGGCATCGACTCGCCCGGCGTCGCCCGATTCCAGAACCGCTCCACGATCGAGCCATACGAAGACTGCAATTTCTCGTTTCATTCCAAAACTATCCGTGTTCCATTACAACCCCATCCATGTACAAATTAATATTTGGAAAGCAGGGATGCTTCGTACAAAAAAACTGTAAAGCCTTCATGGAGGAACTAGCTCGCCTATGCCTTCAACTACTCACCTTGAGCGCGTCGACTCTCTTCTTGAACAGCTTCACCTCCTCCTGATCATCCGGGGGCGGGGCTACGGGCGCGGCTGCAGCAGGTGCTGCGGGGGCAGCTGCAGCAGCGGGTTGTTGCTGCTGTGACTGCTGCTGCTGCATCTGCATGGGCGGTGGGCCCATCGCTCCTGCTGCAGCGCCTGCAGCTGCTGCAGATGGGGCTCCGACCATATGCTGTCGTGCTGCGTGCTGCGCCTGCTGTATCTGCGTAATCGACAAGCCCGGCGGCTGCTGCTGCAGCTGTTGATGCTGCATCTGGTGCTGCTGGAAGATCATCCGCTGGTGCATATCCATGTGCTGCATCGACTGCGGCTGCTGCTGCATGTGCTGTGGGTGGACTCCTCCTCCTCCTCCAGCTGCGGCAGCTGCAGCAGCCTGCTTCGCAGCGATCAGCTGCTGCGCGTGCTGCGCCACTGTCATCTCCTGTCCCGAGGGAGCAGCGCCGCCTGCAATTGTTCGCCTTTTCTTTTAGAAGGGATTTTAGTGCAATCAACCTAGTCATCGGAAGCACTCGTAGAGGAATGCAAGCATGAATGCATCGAGGGAAAGATTAACATTTGCTTTTTTTATGTATTTTTTGCACAAGGAATGGCTTTGTAATCGCTGCACTAGCCAATTCAACCTCTAAATGGAGAACCCGGGACAGGAATCCATCGGGTGAATATTGAAATATTAGAAAAAAAACGTTTACCATTAGTTTTCCTGCCAATTTATATTTGTTGGACACAACATTCAATTCTCTAGACTCACAGAGGCACTGGGACAAGAATTCAACGTCTGACATTTTTTTTTCAAACTCTCTGTCCATTCCACCACCGTGCTATTCATATTGCTCTCACCTTGCATGGAGGCCGCAGCTGCAGCCTGCTGTTGCTGTTGTTGTCGCATGGCAGCAGCCTGTCGCATGCGGGCTTGCTGCTGCTGCGACATGGGCATGCCCTGCTGCTGCATGTGCTGCATGGAGGGGTGAGGCTGGTTGCTGCCGTCCTCCCCGTGCTGCTGCTGCTGCTGCTGCATGGGATGGTGGCCGCCCATCGCAGACGACGACCCCGCTCCCGGCTCCTGCTTCACGCTGTGCAAACCTGCAATGGAAAAATTATAATAAAATTGAGAAAAAAAACCCGTTCGCTCACCCTGTTCCTGCTTGACACTCATGAGATGGGGCCCGCCTCCAGGGTGTCCTCCTCCTCCCATCATTCCTCCACTTCCTCCACCCGCCATTCCTCCTGCTGCCCCTCCCAATGGTTCCTGCTTGATGTAGTGGCTGGGCAGTCCTCCTCCTCCTCCTGCTGCGCCTGCTGCAGACGTTGCCACCATGCCCATGCCGGACGAACCCGGCTGCGCGGGGCCGCCCATGTGACCTGCAAGGGAGATTCTTCAGCTGTGTTGGCATCGCTCATCAAAAAACGAGAGGAATTAAACTTTTCGTTCACTTCAACTTTCCAGATCTTTGGATAGAACAACTTCGCACTAAACGTCTAAACGGGGTGAAACACGAATCTTCCAGATCGCTCACCTCCGACCATGGGGTGCATTCCGGGTGGGTAGGTGCCGCCGCGACCACCCGACAGCGCGTGCAGCCGCGCGTTCCGCTCCTCCGGAGGCAGATTTCTGCAAATTTGAAATGTTATTTTATATCTACCGACTTTCCGATACATACTCATTTCAGGCAAAATTCATTAGAAATCTGGAATTGATGAAGCACGAAACCTCCTACTCCATTTCCGTAATTTGGTGAACCTCAAAACAGCACATCGTAAACACCCTCTGACCTCAGTTTCTCGAGCATCTGCTGCTGCTGGTGCACTCCTGGCTGCATTTGCTGCATCTGCTGCTGTCGTGCAGCCTGTGCAGCTTGCGCCTGCTGGTATCGCTGCATCGCCGCGGGGTCCATCATCTGTCCGCCGGCTGCGCCCCCGCCCGGATGCTGCTGCGGCATCCCGTACATGTCTGCAAGGATTAACGATTAGAGGACCTTTGAAATTTTTCTTCTTTATTTTTTTACACAGCTACACTGGCAGTTACTGACGCGTACCAGCTCGTCTGCGGTAAAAGGTAGCTATGCAACGACATTCGTCCTGTCACTCAAATGGGGTCACTTCGACCAAGAGGAGAGAGCCCGATCATTCCGATTCCACTCATTTGCCGCACTCACTCGGCTGCTGCATCATCGAGGGGTGCTGCTGCATGCCGGGCGGCAGCATGCCCCTCGCAGCTGCAGCCTGCTGCTGCTGGTGCATGTACATCTGCTGCTGTCGCGCCATCATCATCTGCACATGTTCTTATGTTTTTTTTATTGATCAAAAAAAATGGCGCAACAATTGATGGTGAGGTAATCTTCAAACAATAGTGGTGATATTATTTCACAAAATTGCCTTGTACTCCTCCATTTTTATTCGGGTATCTTTTACATTTTTATACTAAAATACCATTATTTTTTGGTGATAAAAGACTGTATACGTACTCTCGGTATAAACCATTCGTTAGTTTCACAGGTAGTAATCGGGTCAACCAATGGGTGTACCTGCTGCTGCTGCTGCTGGTGGTCGACGGGGACGCCTCCCTGCTGCAGTCCCATCCCTCCTGGCATCCCGCCCGGTCCTCCTCCGTACCCTCCGGCACCTCCACTGCCTCCTGCTCCTCCAGGCATGCTGTTCATCGTGATGAGAGACTAATTACAAATGGAGAGATCTTGAACAAAATGAACAGGTTGCCTTCGGTTTCACCCCTGCAATATACAATCATCAAGTAACGAGAATAACAAGCACATGGGCAGGTATGACATCGGATCATAAGACCGAATGACTCTTCACGTCAAACCTCACTTTCAAACAATATTTTTATACTAATAACAATAATCGGAGTCGGGTCAACAATCGGGTAAAATGGAGACGGAACAACAATGCGGCAACAGTTACGGGCTGCTAACGGTCTCTGCTCAACAACAAAATAACCAAACAAATAAACTGATAACAACTTGATATCGTCAGCGATTCTGGCCTCGCAACGTAGTGGCTGGTGCCAGATAACACAATGAATAAAGGACTAATTGAACGGGGTGAAATGGACCGAGTCTTCTCATAATAATCACTTTGTAGCTATAGATGGAGTGGGACGATGGGAAATGAAGAGTGGGAGATCATTGGTGTGAACGGGAGTGGATTGGAGAGACTGGGACAGGCGGAAGGTGGCTTCACCCTCTCTACAGCTTGTACTTGGCCGAGTTGCCCTTGCTGGCAGACTTCACCTTCGCCTTCTTCGTCTTCTCAACGAGCTCGTTCTGGAAATATAGTGTTACCGTAATCTAACAATCACTTATCGATTGCATTCTCCCTCTACCGTACCTGGACGGTGGCCTGGAGTTTGGTGAAGAAGTCGGTGCTCTTGAACTTGCCGCCACCGCCGCTGCTGGTGGAGGGCGCGGAAGCTGTAAAACAACATTTATCGAATAATTAATTTAATTTAAAAAATAATTATAATTAAATGTGAAATTACTCTGCAGAACATCATTCCTAGCAATATGATCCTTCCCGTGCCCCCATCCCTTCGCCTCTTTTCCTCTCTCTCACCTCCGTCCTTCTTCTTCTTTTTCTTCTTCGGTTCTCCATTCTCGTCCGTCTCCTTCTCCTTCTCCAGCATCCTCTTCAGTCCATCCTCGCCTCGAGTCATCACCACTGCCCTGTAGAACAAGGAATGAATAAGTAAGAATAATTTTCCGTTTATTTTTTTTCAAGCGATTTTTATCTGAGACAACAATTTGAGAGAAATGGTAAATGATGAGACAAAAATTCGAATTGGATTTTCTGTTGGTTTTCATATTTCGTAGAGGACCGTCGTCGCGAAAACCCACCTAGTCCAATTATTTCAATTCCAATTCTAAAATAATTAGTCCATTTAGCCCACCTAGTCCAATACTATGATTTTCAGGCATTCCTCACAATGCAAATTAGATATTCTTTTCATGTCTAGACAGTCTATCCCATTTCCGAAGCCTTGTTATTGTATTTACTCTGAGAGATGGGCATCACACCACCACCCCCTCATCTCTCTCTCCCCCTCACCTCTGTTTCTGCTTCTTCTTCCTCCTCTCTCTCTTCTTGTCCGTCGAGTCTCGCTCCTCCTTGCCCTTGAGCACACCCTTCTCGCGCTTTTTGACCTGCATTATTATTAATATTGATTTGCAGCAAATATCTTTATTTTTTTATAAAACACAAATCGTTCGTATCACTGTTCGAAAAAAAGGCGTGGGCATTTTTACCAAAACATGTGTTACACCAAAGTGAAATTTCCATTTTAATCAATAAATTCTCCCACCTCCTCGGGGGCGACGAGCATCTCCTCCGTGCTCATCATGGCGCCCACTTCCTCCGCCTGCAGCGCCCGCACATTCGTGATGATCTTCACCTCCGCCTTCGCCTGAAAGGAAACAAACTAATTAATCGGCCAATTAACAGGTAAGGGTAGATCATTGATCATCGGAAGTGCGTATTCGCATTTGAAAACATGTTTTTCCAATGATTTTGTTGAGACCTCACGTGATTGCTACTCAATACTATAAGAAAATGACCAAGGAATATGTGTTAGATGAGGAGCGCAAGACCTCGGGGTAATACAAACTCGTCTGTCAACGGTATGGGCATTAGTAAAGAAAGCCTAGTTCCCGACCCGTGCGCAAAAGCAATTAATAAATATGCGCTAGATCAGGTCACAACGTTCATACTACGTAGTCATTTTTTGTAACAGGAAGTATCACCAAAATCAGCGCAAACTAGTATCGTCCGACTATCAAGCCAAATAGGATTGCAGGCTCACTGGGTCGCGTGTAGCCCCAATTCTCTGCTTAAGCCCTACACCCTTCCCTCCTCACCTGCTGGGGCGTGACGTTGAAGTGGAAGAGGGGGTCGATGAGGCCGAAGAGCTCCGTCCACATCTCGTCGATCTCGGCGTGCTTCGGATTGACGACCGGCTGGCCCGAGGCTGCCGCATCCGCACCCTCCTGCAGGAGATCAGATCGCTTAGTTTGACTTTCTTAAATAGCACGCGCTCTCTCGGCGAGACTCTCGCTAAGAGATCGCACGCAATTGATCGAAGTTAACGGAAAAAAATTGGTGAGGTTATTTGATAGAACATGTAAGACCATATTGTTTTTGGTTTTTGCTACTACTGGAGCATGAAGGTCACTGTATGTGATAACCACTGATCTATTAGTTAAGATACTGAGAATGCCAACCTGCGCCTTCTCGTACTCCTTCTCGTAGACGGAGGACAGCGACTGCTTGATGAGCAGATCCTCCTCCACCAGCTTGTTCCTGCAATAATCATCATCAAGTGACCCATTTTGAAATGCTCGTGGTTTGCTAGTCGTTGAAACTGCTTTGCCAACATAAGATTTCCGGCGTTTCGAAATGCGAGTTTCACCAACTCGTATTTCGAAACTCATGGGAATGTCCGTTCTATCCAACCAAAATTAAGGACACGTTTTAAAACATCTCTTCCCACCTGTACTCATCCGTCCTCTCCTCCTGTCTCACAGTCCTCACGGGGTCGTCCCATGCCTTGTCCTTGAACCTCTGAAGGACGATCGCCTCGATCTTCGCGTTGAAGTCCTCAGTGATCGTCGGCGCTGAGAGATCAATTATTTATTAGCAGTTAATTAATTACTCAGGAAATTTCATTGCATGATATGCTCCATCTGTACGCAATAAACCTCGAACAGAGCCCTATTCGATTCCAGCTCATCTCATTCCGGAAACCAACCACTTCACACTCCCCCCCCCCCTCACCCTTGGTCATTCCATGGTCGAACTCGACATGCTGCTCCAGAAGAGTGTTCTCTCCTCTCTCCGCCCCGCCCACTTCTCCCTGCAGATCCCACTTCCGAGACTCCAGATTCTCCTCCTCCAGCTGCGCAATTCGCTTCTTGATCTGCAATTAGAATCATTTTGTTTTGAAAAGAAAGCAACGCGTAAATTCTACGAAACCGCGAGGTTTACCTACCCCCCCCCCCCCGTGAAATTCAAATTCTTTCATGGATTCATCGGTGATTATTTCCAACACAAAACACGTGTTCAATGGATCTTTCTGGTCCAGCGCATCAACATTTCATTTCGAATAAAGCCGCGAAATAGAGTAACCTAAGTCTGATCGAATTCTTGCTACTCACCGATTTGATGGATCCCTTGAGGGGCGTCTTCTTCTCCGTGTCCTCCTCATCAGCGGGTCCGAGCAGGATCCTCTCCTCCTCTCCCTCTCCCATCGACTCCTCCTTCTGCCCCTCCTCTTCCTCCACCTCACAATCAATGGCGGATGTGAGCCGTCTGCAATCACTCGCCAATTGTTTAATGTAAAATGTAGCTCTCAAAGAGCCCTCAACATTGTGCACGGCAAGATCAATCGCATATAAAAGCGTGTTGAAGCTAGAATCTGGCATGAACAATAGTATTTTTCATCCATCGCTGATTGTCCATAGCAATTACCTCTCACCTACTTGTGAAACCATGGTCACAAGCACCTCTAGAATCATTTTTCGCATGTTGATCTTTTTGGAGTGCAACCTTCACTCATCGCTGATAAGAACTAGCAGTAACCCAAAATCTTTGTGTGAAACGGGAATGCCCCCTCCCTCTCACCTCATCTTCCCACTGGGTTCGATGAGTCTCTCCTCCTTCAGCTCCTTCCCGTTCTTTCCATCGTCCGCCCACGAGACGGACTTACGGGCCTCTGCCTTGGAGGACGCCTTCGAGGAGACGAACGTCGAGTCACTCAAAAGCAATATTTCCACAATAGCCTACCACTGTTTATAGAATAACTTGCAATTTTAGCACAAACTGACAAAATTATCAATTTTCGTAGATGAAACTTGTGAATAATGCAGACGTCAACTCACTCCTCTGCTCCCTTCTTTCCCTTCTTCTTCTTCGCTCCGAAGATGTCATCGTCGTGCTCCGCCCCGAAGAACTCGTCGTACGTGTAGGCCGCGTCGCCCGCCTCGTCCTACCAATTGAATAATTAAACTACACATTTGACTTTAAAAATAATCCTGTCAGTTTCATGTAGCAGAGATCGCACATTAGTCAGTGGTCTCACAATGACCAATAAACAGCGGTCATTTGGGTCATATTTTTTTATAAAAACAATGACTATCCACATCGCCGTTTCACACCCACTACATTGTTAAAAAATCAATAGTCTCGCACCTCTCCCTCATCGAGGATGCCCTCCTCGATGGCTCCGTCCTTCTCCATCGCATCTGCTGCTGCCTCCATCTCGGCCAGCGAGAAGAAGCGATCGTCCACAGCAGACTGAAACAGAGGAGAGATCAATTAGGAGTGATCTTTGATCCTTCCACTTCAGATACACATCTTTTTATTGGCACGATACTACGGCATTTTTGTAATACACCCCCTTCCACATCCCATGCGGGACAGCAATCGGGTTGACTTCCGCGGTCTAATAAAACTAATACGCTTTCTCTCTCTCGCTCACCTTGGGAAACTTCTTCTTCATCTCCTTCTCCTCCTTGTTCTTCTTGCTCTTCTTCGGTCTCTCCTCCTCCTCTTCCTCCTCCTCTCCCTCTGCTTCGAGTGCCTTCAGATCCTCATCCAGCCGAGATAGCTCCTCCTCCCTAAAATTGAAAATTTAAATAATATTATTTTGCAAAAGGAGGAATCCGTACATTGCTAACTGAACCCATGGCAATCTAAAATCCCATCCAGAAGCCACTATTCAAAGGGAACAATTTTAGAACCAGAAAGTATCAATAACGTGACCATCTCTAGAAATTCATCTCAAACTGACGTCATGTCGAACAGATTGCCCTCCTCTTCGTCCTCATCGTCAAAGTCCTCTCCCTCCTCCTCTTCGTCCTCGTCCATCAGCAGATCCTCATCGTCGAACTCGACCTCGTCCTGCAGAACAGGGCATATTATTTAGGCAAATTAGAAATTTTGATCCCAAATTAGACCCGGCGACCTTCTGCCACTGATATGAAAGATATCAATGCGCCAACTGAACTCGATCAGTCGTGAAGAGGTACAGAGCAGAAAAAAATATAAACTGTTTGAATCAAATCAGGCAGGCAATCTTGTGATACATTGATGAGAGATATGCAAACGTAATCAGAGTATTGCCAATACCGTCCCCTTATCTCTCACCTCTTCATCTTCCTCCTCCTCGGCCCTTCTCTTCTTGCCCTTCTTCTCGCTCTTCTTCCCCTCCGTCAGCGAGATCTCCTTCTCCAGCACACCCGCCTTCCTCGCCTGCAACGTTGCACAATACTTCCCAATCTACCGTAATCCTTCCAACATTCAATCGATAAATCACCCTATCCTACAGTAATCCTAGCGTGTGTTATGCTCACCTTCTTGCAGTCCTTGGTGATCTGCCCGTTGCGATGCTCGATCTGCTGCCAGACTGTCTCGGCGTCCGTCGCGCCCACCAACTTGCCCGGCAGGTCGTCGATGCGGGACGAACCCTGAGAAGGGGTATGGTACTCGGAGAGTTATTGATTATACACCATTTCTGGATTATGCTAACAAATAAAATACACTTTTTAAATACACAAAAAATATGCAGGATCGCTCACTGGTGTTTCAAGCAATCATGGTATTGGAATGTGTTTTTCACTCTCACTAATCACGAGAACGTTACAGTCAAAAAAGCCATGACTCACTGTGGCAGATGACCTTTTGAAGTTGTACCAAAACATGATCACCGGATGTTATTCACAAACAATATCTCATTTGCAGTCGAAAATAAAATGTTCCGCTGCACTAACAATGGTGTTTCATCTAATTTACTTATCAGAAAATCGCGTACAAACAACAATTGGATCGGAACGTGCATGACTATAGAATAACAATCCCAAAATGGCAACTGCCCATCACGGGTTTCGCCTACTCATCATACCAAACCTTCCATCATGGTCAACAATAGCAACATCGCACGTAGAAAAAATGTCTGACCCATGCGAATCCAGATCAAGCCATCTATCATAGTCAAACAATAAGAGACGCATCCAGCGGCGAAAAAAAACAATAATAAAATTCCTCACCCTCGCGAATGCCCATGCGTAGACGCTCTCGAGCGCCGCATTGAAGTCGACCGATCTGCAAAATCATTAGCAATTACCTAAAAACATCTTTAAAAAACATACAAAATTGTTCGCGATCATAAGGCTGGCAAACAACTCCCTCTATTGCTCACCCCCCTTCCCCACCTACTTTCTCCCTCTCCCTTTCGCTCTCTCCCACAAGCCACAACCACACGTACCAAACTATGCGGAAGGCGGCGAGATCAGTGTCCAAAGAAAGAGAGAAATGAAGAGAGAGAAGGAGGAGAGAGAGAGAGGGGGGGGGGAAGACTCGAGAGGTCGCCCCGGTGAATTGAGGCACCACCAGGGATGTGCGAGCTGTTGGGGGGTGTGAAACGTGTTTTCCGCCTGTTCTCTTCCTTCGCATCGCTCGCCGAGTGTGCCTCCCTCTGTTCACACTCCTCCTCTCTCCCCACTGTTCACCACCATAACCCTCCTCCCCCCTCCCCCCCCCCTACTCCTCCTCTTCTTTCCATCATTTCGACGTCACCTCCCCTTTCTCCTCTCTTCTTTCGATCAACTCGTCCATTGCCGCTGGCAGACAGAGGGGGGAGGGAAACGATTGGAGGGCAATGCGGCATATGACTCTCTCCGCACTCAATGCTCTCTCGCCTCGCAGGCTCAGACAAAGCGCAAGAGAGCAGGCGGGATTGACAGGGGAGAGGAAAGAGAGGGGAGCGATAGACTGGGCGGCAAAAACGGCCCAGCTTCATTTCCACACGCGCGCGAGGGAGGGAGGAGGGAATGGATAGATGCATTCGTTGTGCAATCATGTGAATCGCGACCGGCGAATGACTCACACTCCCTCACCTCACCCTCACCTCAGCCAACCATTTGCACAGGAGTAGATTCGTCACTATTGCTAACTATCTTCGTTCCCATCCCCATGTGGCTCTTTTTTAAAGCCCAGATCACAACAACTTCCTCATCAATCCATAGGGAATGAACGATAGACAACAATACGCTCAGAATAGGCATAGACTGGGAATGAAAGTAGATAAGTCTCAGCGGCGCGGGTGCGAATGCGAAAATAGGTGCGCACTTCGCGCACTAACCATTCATTTGTCGACAGTCAACTTGGTGAGAGAGTGCAGCCGTCCTCTTGCTATCTATCATTACTACGGAGCGCAAAACAACATACCTCCTCTACCTCCTTTCCTCCTCTACTCGGCGCGCGCGCCTACCTACCGTACTTAATCACGCATCGCAATCAACAGTAGTGAACAAACTACAGTAACTTCCTTGTCAACGATGAAGTTAATATCTTTCCACAGTAATCCGAAGCACACTGGTCGAACTCTTGGCACTTCTTCGATAACCCCCTCCCCTTCCTCTCCTACCCCCCTCCTTTCTAGGCAATTCTCTTTGATTTTCAGTCACACAACCCATATGCGATATGGAGGGAATGAGAAATGATTGGGGTGGGCCAAATATCGAAGGAGTGTCGTACTCTTGACTGACCCGTCGAAGACCTTCTTGATGGAGACGGCGGGGAAGAGTCCATCGACTTCTCCCTCGTCCTCTTCCTCCCCCTCTTCTTCTTCTTCCTCATCCTCATCCTCATCAACTTCCTCGTCCTCATCCTCCATCTGCAACCAGGCACTTTCAGATTTCGTCAAGCCATTATAAATGACAATCAATGATAAAATTTATCCCAGCTATATTTTTTAAATCTTTGATTTAACCAGGCCAACACGCGCCTCGTGTTTGACTCATAGACATAGTAGGAAATCAAAATGTATACTTGAAGCAAAATTTCCTCAAAAATTGCAAAATTGCAACCACGCGCAGCCTATTTCACGGGCATCTCATATGCTGCTAATAATATCAGTTGATTGGGAAAACACAAAAACTCACTTCTTCCTCCTCCTCCTCGACCACTTCCTCCACCTTCTTCTTCTTGTCGGCCTTCTTGGGCGGGGTGGCAATCACCTCAGCCTCCTCCTCTTCCTCTTCTTCATCCTCTCCTTCCTCATCCTCCATCTGCTCCTCGTCCATCTCCTCATCGCCAGAGCCATCCTCCTGCAATTAATGAAATTAATTAATTAAGTATTCATTCATTTATTTACTCCTATTAGAGTTTGATCGCAATGATAACATGAGGTTGTGCAAGAAACAGATGTCTGTCGAATATATTTTTCATACAGATCAGTTTCTGACAATTCGATCACTGTTAGTCCATTCGACTTTGGAAAAAGCGTGAAACGAGAAACTGATGGGTGTTACTTCTCGCGCGCGCGAAACTAGATCTAGGAGGAATAATCCAGTGCGCAAGCGATTACAAAGCATAAAAACGCGAGACATTTTTAGTGATGTATTATCCATGGTACATGTACAGATGACCAATAACCATCTCGCAGTGATGTTCATGTTCTTTGCGCTCTTCTATTTCCAGGTAAAATGTGTGATAGATTATCGGAAACGCAGAGTGCGCCATCACAACGACAGAAGGGAGGGAGAGAGTGCGCATTTCGGGGGAAAGGATGCACTTCCGGGAACGGCCTCTCCTTCTCCTCCCTTTCATGCGCGAGAGCGTGCCCTTCTCAAGGAGTGGCGAAGCTGTCTACTGAGGGGAGGGAGGGGTAGATGAGGGAGGGAGGGAGGAGAGGGACAGAGAAGAAGAGCGCAAACAGTTCGTGAGGGAGTGAGCACCGCCTGGAGGAGGAGGACACCGCGACACATACCACACTGACGAAATGGCCCATTTTGAAACCGAACGCCCATTCGACACTTTAACTGTGACCAGTACTTGCTAGCCGAGCACTATCAAGTAATTGTTCTACTTTCGCGTAATGGCTTGCCAAGTTATCAGCACATCCATTTCAACAGAAATGTGAAAGAATTGAGAAGCTCAAACTCGCATGCCCTAATGCCCGAAAAACAATACTTCCATACCTAGTGAGAAGACGAAATTGAGAAAGAAAGTCTTTCAAATGAAATTGTGTGAATGATGAAATAATTTCAATCTATACAATGATAATATGTTATTTTGATAAATCGAGAGCAGTACAGGGTGTCCAAAAAGTATTGTTACACTTTTGAAACGCGAATTTTTTTAACATGTAGGTCGAGTTGTCAAAACCTGTAATAACACGTTTGAGCCCACCCTTCGGTGCGTTGAGGGAACCTACTAATTAGTTTCCCATAGTCATGGTTCGTCCAAATCGCTATCGTCAAACTATTATCAACCTTTGGACCCTCGGCGACCCCCCAGATTCCATCAGGAGGAAGCTTCGTATTTCCCGAATGACAGTCTATCGCACCATCTCCCGTTTCAAGCAGTTGGGCACTGCGAAGGACCGTCCAAGATCAGGAAGACCCAAGACCGCTCTCACTCAGAAGAACAGGAGAATCGTGGAGAAGAGAGTGAATCGCAATGCCAAACGATCCATCAGGAAGATGGCTAAGGATCTCAAGATCTCCAAAGGATCCGTGTGTGCCATCGTTCATTCTCTTCTCAAGTCCTACCCCTACAAGATGAGAAAGGGCCATGGCCTCACTGATGTCCACAAGCAGAAGCGCCTGGAGAGATGCAAGCTGCTCCTTCAGCGGGCCGATCGTGGGGAGCACTTGACTACCGTTTACTCTGACGAGAAGCTGTTCTCAGTCGAGGAGGTCTACAACAGTCAGAACACCAGGATCATCGCCCAGTCTCCTCAGCAAGCTGACGCCAGAGGTAGAACCATCTCTCGCATTGCCCACCCCCAGGCACTGATGGTTTGGGCTGGTGTGTGCTCGACGGGCAAGACTCCTCTCGTGTTCGTGGATCCCGGGGTCAAGATCAACAAGGAGTACTACACCAGGGCAATTCTCCAGAAGGCCCTTCTCCCCTGGTCCCGCTCCCACTTCAAAGGGGCTCGCTGGACCTTCCAACAGGATTCAGCGCCTGCTCACTCGGCAAAAGTGACGCAGGCATGGTGTCGCGCCCATCTGCCCGACTTCATCTCGAGTGAGGAATGGCCCTCGAACTCCCCCGATCTCAACCCTCTGGACTTCAGCATTTGGTCAGTGTTGGAGAAGGAGGCCTGCTCTACTCGCCACAAGAACCGCGATTCCCTCAAGGCAGCCCTTCTCAAGGCATGGGAGAAGATCGACGTCCCTTACCTGCGGGCCGTCATCGACTCGGTCCCTCGTCGTCTCAGAGAGGTCATCGCGGCCAATGGAGGCCAGATCGAGTGATCGTGCATTGTTATGTTCATATGGTCACTGATAAATACTGTGCCCCGTTTGAGTTGTCTATGTTGCTTTTAAAGAAAGATACATGGTTTTATCCGTGTAACAATACTTTTTGGACACCCTGTATAGATATTAAAATGTAATATCAGCGATGACAATGAACGAATGCTGCAACTAAGATCTTCCTGTCCCTCCCATAATAATGGTATTTTAATCGATGCGATGCACTGAAAAGCCGCGCACATTCCGGCGATCTTATCTGTGCTTACATAGAAAGGTCAGTCATTTTGAGATTGCTAGACGACTAATCCATCCAACGCTCGAGAATATTTGTTCTAGAATATCAAGATCTTAACTATGTCTGAACTTCGCCAAAGCAATGAACGAATAGCTCAGCCGAAATGGTCACTCTCTTAGAGACAGACACAAGTCACCTAGCTACAAACTATCTTCTATATCATGAGAACTTTAACCATTGAAACAACTTCACGAACAACTTGCACGCAGTCACGGTAGCCATATCTCAATGGTAAGCAGAGAAAGGAGGGGAATAGTCTGTCAAATCGTCTTATCAGACTTACTATTGAAATGTCACTAGATTGATTGATGGCTAGAGAAGTAAGCGCTGGAGAATAGTAAGTGTAGATTTCTCGAAAGACTCGTGGGAATGGGAATGTGCTCGCATTTCACGAAGACAATGTGCATTTCTTACAATTCTCATGCTCACGCACTTCAAGAGTGCACGTTTTTTTCTCAATACTGTGAAAAAAATGGTTATCAAATTAACCTTTCGTCTTGAGAAAATTTATTTTGAGAATATTCTTTTTGTATATATTTTCTTGAAAGAAGACAAGAGGAGGGTGGAGCAAAGCCACAGCTTCTCCAATAAAATGAAAAGAATGTGCAACCATATCCCCCGTTGGCACAAATCCGCACATTTGTATCACTATTTTTTCAGACTAGAAACCGGGTACAAACGAAGTGCCCAACATCACCATGATGATAGCAAGGTTGTGCAACTCAAAACTTCCCATTTTCCTGTACGATAGCAATGCACGTAATTATTCCATCACGACTAATCCATCAGATACTCGCAACTATAAATTGATTTTTTAAACGGGAAAGTCGCAACTAGCAAAGCTTTCATGCACACCAAGATAATGAATTCACTGTGTAGCTTATATTTTCCCCGTGTGACCATCGAGAGAAAATGCGAATACGATCAAAACTTTTCACACGACATTGATATGTCCTTGTGCTATGAAAGTGCTGCAGGAGCAAAGAAACAAGTTCACCAAGATAAGGCCATGAACCTCTCGTGCAACTCACATCTTCCTGCTCGTCCTCGTCCTCCTCCGTCTCCTCCTCTTCCTCCTCCACTACCTTGGCGGGGCTCTTCTTCGCGGGAGTTGCTGCAGTCTTCACGGCAGACGACACCTGCAACAAAGGGGTGTCTTCATTTCATATACTGCCATCATGCTGATGAGAGTGTGCAGGTTTATACACTCCGTATTCGCTATTGTCAAACAATACCTTCTCAACAGCTTTCGCAGTTGCGGGAGTCGCGACCTTGGGAGAGGCTGCAGACTTCGCGGCCGACGACACCTGAAGCAAGTAACGGTCTCATTTTTTCCATTTCTCATACTATTGCTTTCCAGAGTTGGTGAATTTTCTTTTATGAATCTTTGCATAATCATCATCATTCTCGCATAAAGGTGGGATTTTGGCTGTAATAAACTAGTACCTTCTCCTCGGCGTTCGCAGCTGCGGGGGTCGCGTCCAATCTCTTATGCATTTTAACCTCAGAAATTCTTCGAATTAATTTAATCTCAATTTCGTTATTCATCATCAGTGAGGGCCTTCGTACTCTTTCTTACGCGCTTTACTTCAGTCCTGTCAAGGCAGTTGAGGAGGCACATTAGTCAGACAAAGTTGTACTGAGATAAGGATTACAAATCATTTTCACGCATCAGCTCTTCTTGAAAAGGATAAATTATGCCGATTTTGTGTGATTTGCGTAAAGTACTACATATGTGCATAATTTTGAACCACTCACGGATAATCACAAACGAAAATCGTTCTAGAAATGTAGACGAGTTTGTATAATGTGGATGGTTGGTGACGGTCGCGAAAACTTTCGCAAGCCGAATTTTCTTCTCAATAGATATCCAGATCCAAATAGTGGTGGAATATAGTTCACCCAAAGTGGTCAGTATGCAGACAAAGTTTGGGGTAGATTGGGTTCTGTTGAGATAAGTGGCTCCATTCAGAACGATGGTATGTAAATTAAACTAATGAAATCGGCACTTTGTTCATATTCCTACCTCGCACACATGTTCAATATCTGCTGTGTCCATCCTAACCCTTCCCTTACTAGTATCTACTTGGGATAAGTTTGGAAATAAATAGCTTTTGAATGACAATCTTTAATTCGAAACACCTAAACTTGCATATTTTGGTAAAATTGTGCGCGAATTGAATTAATAAAAATTCAAATTTCCCACAAGTGGAGTGTTCTTTCTCTCACTTGTTTAATGATAAATTATACCTCCATGAGTGGTAATTGGAACGCACTTATGTTAGTCACTGTTGTTGCAATTCTGGATTCAGAAGAGTTGGTCAAGTTGGCTACGAATCAGCGGCTAACCTTACACTCAGTGAAGCATATCTTTGATTCCGCTCAACATAGCACCATATCTGGCGTATATTTTGAAAGAGCATTGACAGGGTATATCACCATGCTGTAGAAGTTTGGTTCATTATTCATCTCTGCGAACTAGCACCTGATCAAACGAATTAAAAAAATCTGCACCAAATTTAAATCAGTTCATATTAATATTTTTCGCATAGCCAGCGTGCGCAGTTCAGCTCTACCCTATGGTTTGAATGTGCATGAACACCCCAAACATATACTAGGAGGTCAGGCATTGATAATGTTTGAGAAGTATCCTTCATGGAAATATTGTGAACCTCCGAAATGCGACAAAACTTATGTTACAACCTAATACCTTCTCAGCCTTCGCAGATGCGGGGGTCGAAGCCTTGGGAGTGGTTGCTGCAGACTTGGCGGGCGACTTGGCAGGAGTGGCAAACGGCTTCTTGGCGGGAGAGTCGGGCAGGAAGACCTCGTCATCTTCGTCATCCTTCTTCTGCTCCTCCACCACTTTCTCCACTTCGTCCTTCTTCTCCTCTCCAAAGATGACGGCGGACGAGGGACGCTGAAACATGCATACTTTATTTAGTTTTTTTTAGTCGCACAAGAGCTCCTCGAACTGATACATGGAATCTATTACAATATTCATGTCAGCATTGTAGCACAAAGTTCGTGAGTGCAATTTGTTTTTGTTTTGCCGCGAGAACGGTTATATATTGACGTCAAAAAAGCTCGGGGTCTTTCAGAACCCGATTGCGACACGAAACGTGCATGGTCGGGATAATTTTCCACAAAAAATATTTCAAAAATAATCATATAAACCCCGCGTACCCCTCTGCGTGTAGCTCTGGCCGTGGGCGTGTCTTCTGCATCGGGCACCAGCTGCTGCAGCCGCGTCTTCTGCGCCGTCTTGGCCGCCGACTTGGGATGGAAGACGATCGGCGTCTTCTGCTGCAATTTTATGTTTGCAGCTGGATCAACAGCAACTACAATCCAAAGTCCCGTTTAGAACAATGCAAGTAACAACGAACCGCACGTTCACCTAGTGTCGATGTTTTCAGACTTGTTCAGTTTTTTACGTAATTTTGTTTACAGTGGGATCAACAGCATCTATTATCGAAAGCCCCGTGCAGAACAATTTAACCAACAGTGAACCACACGTTCACCTAGTTCTTTAAAAACATGTTCATTGCTTCCTTTTTAGACAAATCACAATAATAGTGCGTGCGTACCGGTCCCTCCTCCCAGTCCATGGGCTCGTCCCCATCCTTCTCCTCCTTCTCAGCGGCCTTCTTCTCGGCGGATTCGGGCTTCTTGGGCGTCACTTTCTTGGGAGTCTCGGTCTTGAGTGGCGTTTCCTTCTTGGGCGAGGCAACCTTTGCAGGAGTCTCTGCTTTCTTGGGAGATTCTTTCTTTGGCGATTCCTTCTTCGGTGCTTCTTCCTCCTTCTTCTCCACTGGAAGCACGACGACCTCTTCCTCTTCTTCGATCTGGAAGACTGCCTTCGTCTTGACAGGAGAGCCGATCATCTGGAAATTAGACATAACACTTATGAAACGAGTGAATATTTATTAATTTAAATATTTAGATTAGTACCTTGACAAGTTTGGATGCCAGATTCGTGTAGCGCTTCTGCGCAGATGGCGGAACTTCGGAGATCACCTCCCTTGGAGGTGTCTTCAGGGCTGCAATTATGCCAATTAAAATTTATTTTATTAAAATAGAAATTTCTCGATTGGTACTAAACTATGTTTTTCATGTGTGCACAGTATGGAATATGTTTTGGTTTTGTGTATGCACATTGTTGAACAAATAGATTCGCAAGCATGAGAAATATTGTATGTTTGCGGCTTATGACGCGGGAAATACGAAGTACAAAAAATCGATGCTGACTTTCCTCCTCGGCCTCGATGACCTCCGGCAGCACGGGCATCGCCTTCGCTGCTGCACGGCTCGAGCGTCGCGGAGTCGTCGTCGACCCCGTCGAACTCTAAAGAATCAAGCAAAATAAGAGCAATCTGAGGGCTTCCCACGCTACGCTTCCTTCCCATGGCCGAGATGTAATACACACTCAACGAATAATAGCAGAAGCCAGAGGCGAGGGTGCAACCGATTTATCCCTTTAGCATTACGACGGAAATCGTTATTGCCGGCTCGCATTTCAATTTTAATTTATTTTTTTTTAAATATACTAATCACTGCTCATCATATTCGGCGACTACAACAAGAATGGACTATGAAATTCAGGAATAAAATGTCAGCGAAAAAGAGAAAGGCAACTCACAGTGGAAGTGTTTCGACGTCTGGGCGTGGGCAACTCGGCACTGAAGAGAACGAGAATTATAAATTATTTTTATTGATATTATTTTAAAAGATTTTAAATAATCGATTTCGGCTTACTTCTCGGTATTCTCGCTGAGGCTCGAGAGGCGAGCGGACGTGCGACGAGTGGGAGTGATCGTGTGGCTGAAATCAGGCCAATTAATTAATTAAATAATCAACTAATTAAAAATATAAAATCTTACCTCGCATCAGACTCGACGCTAGCGGACTTCCTGCCACGGTGAGCGGGAGTCACAGTGGCACTGATAATTTAAGATTGATTGCGTGCTTTCATTAGAATCAAAGATGGGTCAATCATTGCCAGTGCTTCTGAGGTGCACCCTGCACTCTCATTGATCGACAAGGAGTGAATATCGATTTGTGTCAAAAGATCGAAGCGAGGAGTAAGTCCAATAAACCGTAATTAAACTGCTTAGATAACTCTAGCCACGTTTCATCCCCTTGAGGGAAGAATGCGCTTACCCTTGCTCCGGCTCGACACTTTCGCTCTTTCTCCGTGAAGGCGTGGGAGCAGACTTTTCTTGCGATTCAGCTCGAGACGGAGTCGAATCATTACCCTGAACATGAACTACGTAAAGATAAGAAGACACCAGCGAATCCAATACCTTTATAGAGGCTATACGAGCAGACTTGCGAAGTACTGGGACGATCTGAATGTCGTCATCCGAATCCTCTTTAGACTTCTTACTCGGCATGTTTTACCCTGCGAGAGCTATTTGAAACGTATATTCAAGAATTCAATCATCTCGGAATTCGATCAATAAGCTCCGTGAAAATCGACACGACAAGGTCAAGTGGTACACACGGTGTCAAACTCGTTTAGCTTGTACATTTCGGCGAGCAAGGAAAATTCCCTAGTGTTCCATGTTCTCCGCACCAATCTCAGCTCAGCCTATGCTACTCACTTTAATTATACCTCTCTAGTTAACATATAACGTAGCAAAACTACATGTAAGCTTCCAAACTTGAAACAACTACAAAAAAGATAAGAGGATTTCGGCATTTAGTGGGTACCGTAATACCGAACTAGTGCGATAGCGATGAGCAGCAACTGGCTTATTTAGAATGCCCTCATGGAGAAAGTATTGAAATATTATAAATCCGCAGCATAATGATGTCTATGGTAAAAGTAAAAACTAAATTATATTGAATAATAGCTTAGTTTATTCCTAATTACAGAATTAATCCAGAATAACCAGACTCGCTGAAAAAGTTGAATTCCCGGTTTCGTAAACATCGACTCGATAGTTGATTAAGATTATTTCCGGTTCTGACCTTAGATTTCCCGGTTATGCATGTTGTTTGAAAGTTTTGCGTAGTTTGTCGCTTTCGGAGCTTTCAGTCTTGTTTTCATCAATTATTTTGATGTATTTGAGTGCTGCTTTTGCAGATGTACAGTAACTCTCGCTCCCATCGAGCCGAGACTCGCAGCAGTCGCAAGGATGAGATCAAGCGAGTCATCTACTCGATCGAGAAAGTTCGCAAGTGGTTCGTTATTATACTTTAATGTAGTCAATTATGGCTCATGTACTCCTTATATAAACATTCAGGGAGAAGAGATGGGTGCTGCTGAAGGATACCTCGATGCGCATTCACAAATGGGTGCCCGGTAAGCTCATTTTTTTCATTCCCCCTTTACGATCAGGCTTTTCAAACCGTACTAGAAGTATTCTCCTCTCCCGAAACAGGACTGAAATCATTTTGCTATGACCAAAACTTCTGCAAATTGCTAGTATTCAGTAAATGCATTTTACTTTCTATGCATTAAACAGTGTTTTAGTTTCTTCCTGTTTTATGCTTCTCGCTGCATGATTCGCTCAAATTGCAGTGACCGGCCACTCGAACATTCCCGTCGCTCCGAAGATCATCAAGGCTGCCGATGGAGAGACGTCGAACACGATGGCGAGTGCGGAAGAGGTGTCCCAGGACAGCGCAAGTATGACTCGCTTTTTCTTCTTCTCGTTTAAGATTAGTCTGAACTTTCAACAAATCATAACATCATAGTGATCTCTTTGTGAAAGCGCTTGTTGCATTCATTGAGTGAATTCCTGAAACAGATATACCGAAATGACATCGTTGCATAGTCACAATGTGTTTCATCCGAGTATTTTGTTAGTTCCTCAAGTAAATGTAGCTTACCGATCAACTGTTAATTTCTATCATAGCTTTGATTTCGCTAATTATTTAGTTGGAAGTTTGACATTTTTGTTATTGACTCTCGATGACTTCCATAATTCCTCACTTTGTAAACTTAGGCGTTCACTTAGGCGTGAACGTGACGACCGATTTCGCGCGCAACGCCGAGGACTCGAACACCGGCTTCTCCGATCGCGGATTCGACTCGGATTCCAACATGGTCAGACCTTCAGCATTCCGGTTTTGATTCTGTCCTTAACCCTTTGACTTTTGTCTATGCTTTGATTTTGCCACGTTTTGTAGACGAAATAAATTTACAATGATTCTTTCCGAGGCTTGACTTTGTTAGCCTCTGAAAGAATCATTTGGTCTCTTATGCTAATATTTTTTAAAGTTAAATATTTTTAAATGATTAAATCTCAGACTTCGGAAGCGATGTACAACCGTAACAAGGCTGGCAGCGTCAAGCAGTCCACCGACTTCTCCGCCATGAGGGAGGCCGAGGGCAAGAAGTGAGATTATCGATTCCCCCTCGAGTACCGTACTCTCACCAATCAATCAATATTTCCTTGCTTCCTGTTGCTTTCATTCACATCCATATAAGTATCGAGAAGGTGTTCGCCCTGTCACTATTTCTTTCTCGATCTCACTTACCCATTGGTGATCAGTTACTATTATTTTGCAATTTTCATGTGTTCCTTCCCTTCTATAACTCCATTCTAACTTATTTCGTGTGGTTTTAACCACGTCCAGTCCGATCTCGGCTTGTATTTTCATTAAATGTTTTCATAATATGGTTTCGTATTCAATTCTGTATCATTTAGAAGATAATAAACTTATAGAAGTTCAATCCTTTTTTCTGCTTGGGACATTCGGGA
This sequence comes from Pristionchus mayeri, assembly GCA_036245805.1. Lineage (NCBI taxonomy): Eukaryota > Metazoa > Nematoda > Chromadorea > Rhabditida > Neodiplogasteridae > Pristionchus > Pristionchus mayeri. The sequence continues at coordinate 18,687,276 of BTRK01000003.1, read as the reverse complement.
TGCGTTGGCAGTTCAAGTCAGATCGATCGATATATTAATGGAAAGTGGACACATGTGTGCTGTTTTTGAAATGAAATCTGGTGGGGAAGAAGAGAGGATCGCGCAATAGGCTCGCCCAGTTTACACCAGACACCCCCTCTAGATTCCCCCTCTCCCTATCCTCAGGCCACTGACTAATACCCCAAGTCGCGTAAACACGCTCGAATCAATGAAGGACGCAAGGAGGATTCGGGTTACGGTAGTCGATCAGGGACGATATGGTATATCAGGAAATATACGGTAGATCACGGACCTCGACACACTCTAGGAGGTTGTGTGACTGATCTACTGTGAGTCAGACAACCCACAGAGGGCGTGGAGGTCAAGCGTGCTCGGGGATACGGTAGGAGAATGGGAAGGTTACTGTAGATTGGGATGGTAGCTTACCGAATGTGACTATCCTGTTCCAGAAGGTTTGGGAGGCTAGGATTACGATTTTCGGGTAGATCAGAAGATATGAGGGGAGGGGAGGACTGACCGCTCGACGCAGGACTGGATGGAGAAGACTGGAGTAAGTGGCGATCAGTCGAGAGAGGGATCGGAATGGGGGCGGGGCTAAGGCAGCTGTTGAGTAGCGGGCGCAAGAGAGACAGGCGCAGTGTGAAGGAATGAGGGTGGGAGGAGGAGACGAGAGGGCGGGCGGAGGGAGAGAGTACAGTGGTCAGTTGGGGGGAACAACTTCTGGCCGAGAGAGAGGGGCGACAGGCTGTAACTTGAGAGAGGCAGGGATTACGATGGGCGAGTGACCTACCAGAGAGGGAGTCAGGCTGGTGATCTCGCCCTCTCTGTTATGCACACTGCCTCATCGGCAGGATAAGTGTAAGCTGATTTTGGATGTCATTCGATAGCTTGCTAGGAACAACACTAATTTCGGAAATAGGAGAGGATCGTTGATCATTACAAACGTCTTCTAAAGGCTTTACGTTTTCGAAATTTCTGATTTCTCTACGATTGGTGGGAAGATGATTTAAAAAATGAGAATGCATTTAATAAGGATGTTTCTGACAATTTGCCATCTGCATGATATAATTATCATTCTTTCTTCTGAGAATGACGGCATTATTGATGATAAAGATCTCAGATTAAAACTTCAAAAATAGAGTTACCGTCTCCAACCTTCACTAAACAAGCTGATGTGATTCAACTTTGAAACGCAAAAAGGTTGTCGCGAGGATTAGGTGATGACCGCTCACAAAGAGCAAGCCACTGTTTTGTCCAAGCTTTCCATTTACGCTACAAAGAACGCCACGCGAATCACTAACTTTCGTATGGAGCTGGAGAGCGACTTTTGCCTAGTGCAGTGGGCGGGAGCCGAACCAACGACTCAGGGTTGACCGGACCAACCCACTTCCACTACACCACAGCACGCATTTGCCTTGTTTCTTAAGAAGTAACTCTAGACTTTGCACATGAAATCTTGGAATCTTCTGGCTTCTCTGATCTACCAATCCATCTAGTAGGCGCGCCTGGCGATCGCATTATTACAACCATAAAGGAGGCAGAGCGTCGGGGGGCTATTTTGGCCAGCTCGGGTCAGCAGATGTCGGGGAGAAGTCTGTGCCAGGGAAAGAAAGTTAGGAAGACCAGCAGCCCTCCTTTCGTTCCCTCTCGGTAGATCAAAGAACTCTGAATCCCCTTGTCACGGGTTGATTAACAAGCTTGAAGAAAGATTTGTTTGAAAGAGTTGCGAAGTAGAAACTGAACAAACTTTAATAATTGAAACTCAAACATAGTTTGAAACACACAATAAACGATGGAGAGATGTAAAGGCTACAATATGTTTCTTCGAAACTTTCGAAACGAAAATGCAAAGTAAAAAGGAGAAATTTAGGTTGTTGAGACCTGAACAGGAAAGACGACACACGTTCTGCGCAATACTAACTCTCTTTGGAAGGGTGTCATGAGGGGTACCGTACTCTACATGGGAATCTACAGCAAGTGGAGTAAATAAATCGTAAAAAAACATGAGGCTACAGTAATCCAATCAGGGTGCCTCTCTGAACTTCTTGTAGAACTGTTGGACGTATGTGAAGACGCACTTCCAGTCGGGTCGATCGCCCATCATGATCATGTCCTCGGTCTCGAGCAGAGCGGGAATCCCGATGTCCCTGAGATTACGGTAGGATACGGTAAGTCGAAAAAGTGTCTACTTCAACCGCCATTTTTCATCTTGCGTGCACTCTAGCCGGTCAAATCAATTAGAGAGCACATCTAATTAAGAGGGTAATTAAGAGGGTAATAAAACTTGTGAAGCCATCTCTATGTGCGACACGAAGATGGAAAGTGATAGTATTTCAGGAACCCAAGGGTTAAGCAGAACATACTCTGCGATTTTGAATGCCAGATCGAAATTCTCCTTGCGATTCTCCGGTTTGAGCGAGGCGAAATCGAAGAGTTGAGGGGCGAATCTGCAACTCTTTTCTGTTTCTCTCCATTTCACATCATTTCTTGTTACTGACTTATTTTCTAACGATAAGTAATGCTTAGGGCCTAATTTTAAAGCTTCTGAAAGAAGGAATGTTCTTCTGCATAGAACAGTCAAAGCTCAAAAGACATTCCTCTTTGTTTGGTCAGGTTGAATGTATATTTCAGGAGTGGGACAATAGAGTTGGGATGCTGTTTGGAATGATAGATCCTTCATGTCGATAAAACTAAAAAAAGTAGAGATTACGTAGTTGCTCGTCACTATTCAATCCACGCGATCTCTTGCCAGCCAATGTAGGCGAGAGAGCGTGGGGAAACGAGAGTGTGGTTTACTAACCGATGGGTGAGGGCGCAGAAGGCCATTCCGTCCGACCACGAGGAGGAGAAGTTGGTGACGGACACCTGAAGGTCACGAAGATCAGGAGTACGGTAGGATTACGGTAGAACTCCACGTGGGAGACCGGAGGATCGTCAGATAATAAATATTACATTTTTTCAACAACAGCCACACCGATCACTATGGCTTTTCCAGCCACCTCTTCAAGATTCGACTGTGAAACTCAATAATGCACTGTTAATGATCAGAATTTTGGAATGGAATGTCATGTTTCCTGCCTTCTCTCTTTCTCCAACTGTCTTATTCCTCTTTTGCGCGTATCAATGGGGCGCTCAGGTCTGTTTCTCCATTTTACTTGCTCTATCGTATATCTAACCGTCGCCAAAGCGTTCTTCAAAATCGGCCCAACTTGAATAATCGCAGCATTCCAATTTTTTGGGAGTCGAACAGAGATATGAGAGCAGTTGTAAAATTGTGAGACGGGCTCTCAAGGGGCGTCCAGGTTTGGGCGCGTGACACTCGTCAGTGTTTCTATCCAGCGAGAGAGTGTATGGAATGAGGAGAGTTATACTCACTGGATACTCGGCTACTCTGCTCTGCACCCATCTCAGAAGCGCGTCCTTGATCGAGTTGGGCGAGCGGGGAGCGGAGACGGGCACGGCAGGCCTGAAGATTAATTATTTAATAGTAAGGAAGGTTGTCCAAAAAGAAGGCTTTCAAATTCTACATACTCATCATTCTAACCATCTAGAGAGATATCAGAATGAAGGATTATTTCTTGCGTAGACATTTGTAAGGAAGTTTAGAATACAAAGGCACTGACCAATTTTAGCTAATTAAAATAATTAATAAAAATCAAATCGCACCTATTCTGGGCGTCCATCTGCTTGAAGATGTTGACACGAGACATCGTCGGACGGAGTTCGCCTGTATTTTATTTTTATTACTGCAATTTTAAAATAAATAAATAAATATTTTACTGATAGGATCATGAACAGGTAAGAACAGCAACAACTATTACATTTCCAAATATTTCCGTTATAAATAGTGAGATCGGAAATTGGAGCGACTCCTCCTCAAGCAAATGTTGAATTTCAGGGATTCTTCTACATTGAATAAGATCGGGAAGCGTCGATTCAGCTGGGTGATGCATCATTAAAAATTCCAAACATTTCAAAAGTTAATCAATCAATATGACAGTATATGGTCAGGCAGACAGAGCGAAATAGCATGGATCAATAGAATGAATTGAGCGCGACTTCTTCTTCTACTAATGTTTGTGTTTCAGACATATTTGAAATATGATGGGATAGGTAATCATTGATTTCATCCTGTCCAATACTTCAATAAGCCACGCGTATAAGACAGATCGATATAGCACGTAAAATGAAGCGAGCAAAGCATCATTCCCGGTCATCTCTCAGTGAACAACTCCATGCTCTCTTCTAGTGCAGCCCCTTCATCTCTCCCTATTACACCCCTCTAGTGGCCTTCTCTTCCTTCACTCGGGACAGCTTCAACACCTGACTTGGAGCAACGCAGCTACGCAAATCACCCCAGACCCTCTCCATTTCACACACTCTCTCCGGTCAGAGAAAGCGAGAGATCATGCAAAATGAAGAGAGCAGTGAACAGCGCAACCACGAAGTGATGGCATCTAGATACACAACAGACAGATGACGTGGGGATGTGTGAGATTGACGGAATCTCGAGCGCCTCGTTCCCCTCTCTCAGTATCAAGAACAACAAGATAATGTCAAACTGGAAAATTGCTTGATTCCAGCATGAAGTTTCAAATGATTGATTGTCGGACGTTCGGTACTCCTTCGGGAATCCCCAGTTATAATCAAGAGGGAGCGAAACTTAGGGTAGCACATCAAAAAAAGGAGAAGGCCAGACCAGAGAAACACGAACTCTGGCTTGTGAACTCTAAAAGGGCAACCGGAGCCGATGCTTATCCGATTGCAGCAACAGAAGAAGAAAAGCCGTCTGAATCTCTCCAATTCCCGTGCTCTCTCGCTCCTATCAGGCGAGAGAGCACGGGAAATCGAGAGAGGCAGATACTCTGATAGTAGCTGCATGAGCTGTATGGGCTGCATCCACTCTCTTTTTCGTCGCCCCTTGCCACCCCTAGGGAAGAGCGGGGGCGAGGGGCAGGCCGTCTCTTCATTCCCCATGCTCTCTCGCCGTTTAGAGAAGATGAGAAAGCAAGGAGAGTGTGCTCCTTATTCGCGGAACGTAGCCTGAGGGCTGCACTGATTTATATGCGCCCTCTGGAGTGATAGTCTCTCGATTTATCATGTTCTCTTGAATGATAAAGAAGGGTGAGAGATCGTGAGGAATTTAGAGAGTCAGACAGGATTGTCTAGGGCAAACTCAAAAATGTTGCGTGCGAATCGGAACGAAATACTTGCAACTTGTCAGTTTTTTGCGCGAGTTGGGAGTTCGCAAGGGCTTCTAGAACATCTTAGCGGTCCCCACTCTCCCATACATAACATCCGACGTCCCCGCAACTTTGAGAGCGGCTTCCCCAGTCTCAAAGTTGCGATGACTTCAGAAATTAATAAGAAATGACACTGTTCATTCTGCGTGCTCTCTTACTCGTCTGACCGGCGATAAAGCAGGCAAAATGATGAAATGATTGCTAGCAAAGCCGTCCCTACTGCTGCAGATGGAGCGGCACGACTGTGATCAATGGGTGACCTACCCTGTCCCCGGGGATTTCAATGCGGAACTTCCTGCACTTCAGTAACTCGGAAATTTATTGCGCGCGGAGGAGGAGCGACTCGGCATTCAGACGACAATGATGAATCAGGAATATTTAGGAAAGTTGAAGACGCAAAGTCGGACGATCAACAGAGAAATGGAGAATTCCGCATTATTTCACGTCGAGACGAGAGAGCACGCGGAATGAAGAGAGTCATTCAGTAATCGACAGTAATGTTGACAAATCTTTCGCATTTGTCATGTACTCTCGCCGGGTTGAAAGGAGAGAGAGAGCGTGTGAAATGAAGAGAGAACTTCCATCGCAAATCGACAGTAGGCGCGGATCAAGCAGTCAAGTGAAATCCCCTCCCGTCGATCCTCCTCCTCCCTGCTTTTGTTTGCACGCATCTCCTCCTGCTCCCTCACTTCTGCACGCTCTCTAGTCGGTCAGATACAGCGAGAGAGCAGGGGAAACAGAGAGAGTCAGACAGCTCTCACTCCTAACTACGCAACACATGTGCAAAATACCCGCCAGTTCGCTGAAGCATCCAGCTTCCGTTCCCCGGGGCAGGAAAAAATAGGAAATACGCAATGCAAAAAGCAACGCTGCAGTTGTGTTTCACTGGGTGCACAAGAATCTTACTGTTAGTTCGCCAATAATTCTGCTCCGAATGTGGAAAAACAAATAATTATAACTTTTGCCAAAGGAACTCTATCTCGTTCTGTCCGGCGAGATACCACAGGAAACGTAGAATTCCAGAGAGTGTTACTCGAAGGAGGAGGCGCCTCAGTCTGTAACGGCACTACGCGACAGAGTCAAAGCAAACAGACTTGATTGCAACCAGAAACTGCGAGGGAGAAGAAGGAGGAGGAGGAGGAGGGAGTTACCTAGTGATGAGTTAACAGCCTCGTCTAATTACACTTCCACTCCACGTCATTCTGTCTCCACTCGGCCGTTCTCCTACGCAAGGAGCAAATATTATTCAAAAATGCCTAAAAAGCATCGAAAGCTGCATGATTTCTCTAGAGAACGGAAAGGAGTAAGAATAAAGGGGAGGAATGAAACGGCAAATCACGCGGTGCTTCATCGCTCATCAGCTGAGGTGAGAGAGAGAGGGAGTTGCTGCCAAGGATCGATGAATGACTGGGCAAAATCGTCTCTCATCCTCAGTTCTTCATCTAATTGCACCCTACGATGCACCGAGGCAGTAGTTTGGCACCTTGAGCGAAGCAAAAAGCGAGAAACTCGAATTCCATCGATTCAAAAATCGATAATTTCATCATGAATAGATCAGTTATTGCCTATTGATGACGTCATCTCACCTCTGCTCAGCGTCAACGATGCGATTCCTCCCACAGTCAACGGACGAGCGGCGATCGTGTCTGCAATTTCTCTAATTCTCTCCATAACCCACGCTCTCTCGCTCTGTCCGACCAGTGAAAGAGAGCACTAGAACGGATGAGAACTATGACGTCATGTCGGCATTGATATTGATCAAAGGCGGCATGGCATCATAGTTCTCATACTGCCGTGAAAGAGCATGGGAAATGGATGGCAACATGAGAAGTGGATCGAAATTTCGGAGAAACTCCGTGCTGACTAAGCGAGGAAGAGACAAAAGAGATGAGAAGGATTGGGAGAATGTCAGGAGCTGTTTGGGAAATATTCCTTCTCTTCTCTCGGACAGTGCGAGAGAGTATGGGAAATGAAGAGAGCACGGTGATGGCTCATTTCCAAATGCCATCGCGCACTCGTGCCTTGGTATTTATGCGGAGATACGGTAGCAAAGGTTACGGTGTCATTTCGAAAATCGATTACCGTATTACCTGCGATGAGCGTTCGACGACGCTGCGTGCGACTCTTGTAGCGAGCGAGATCCTGAGAGATCATCGATTGATTTCGTGATTTTAAAGTTATTTCAATCAAAACTCATCATAAGTGAAAAATGTTGTTCTCAATTGATGTGAAGTATTCGTGAAACTCAATCCAGATTGAGAATGCTAAATTCACCCATGCAGCATTTAGAGTACACGATATGTTTCATGCGCTATATTTTCGCGTTAATAATTGAAAGATTCAATGAACAGACGGTTCCAGGCTGAAAAATATAACAACTAAAAACACAGTCTCTTAATTCAGAGCATTTTCTCAATCTGTCTGACCGATGGGAAATCATGCAGAATAGAGTCACTCACATGGGCAGCGTTGGCCTCCGAGAAGCGTCTCGACTGCTGGATGACGTCATCACCAGCAAAGCGGAGATCGAATTGAGAACTGCGTAGTCCCGTGTCCTGCAGCGACGAGGGATTACGATAAGAGAAAGTACAGTAAGATATCGGACGCTGTGCCAGAGAAGCGTCTACTGTAGGGTTCGGTATAAGTGGGCCTTGATTCAGAGGAGAAGAGAAGGATAGAGATCAAAGATCAACTCACGACGTCTGTCTGGTAGCGGACGTGTCCGTCGCTCTCGAGCACGCGCATGACGTCATCAGGAAAATCAAAGATAAGAGATGCGTCCTGTTTTTTTCGTTTCCCAACTCTCTCGCTCTGTATAGGTAGACCATGAATGGCTTGTGTACCAGTGAGATTCACAATGTGAGTTAGAATTTCACTCTAAATCCTAATTTCAGAAAGTGATTTAATTGACTCATTTTATCGCTTGCAGCTCTATGCATCATTGGAAATGGAGGAATTCGAATGCGAATGAACTTTTCATGAAACACAAATCTAACGATGATTATTGCAGGGGCGAAAAAACTCACAATGCAACAACCATAAGATAAATTTGTCACCACAGCTCTCTAGAAGGGTATCGTATAATCACCGGTGAAGTAGCAGCTCCTCCTGGTTACTGTAGCAGGGACGGACTTGCGCCTGGTATCGATCGATCGCTTCCACTCCACGTCGGAGAGCAGACTCGAGCGAGAGTAGCGGCAGGATGAAACTGAACTATCGATCGTGAAATTATCATAGCCAGGTTTTAGTCTCCCTCTGTACAAATTTAAAATTGGGAAAATTTATGTTTCACGATCTCCCCAAATGTTCTAACACCTGTGGTAAGACAATGCTTCCTGCTTTGATTTCGAAGAAAAGAACACTTCAGCCCACCGAGAATCCCTGCCTATTACTGTAATACTTCCTACCGTACCCCTGCTCACCTCCCGACAGTGTCTGGCTGCCGAAGGGACTGGCTCCTCTCTCGCTCCACTCCTCCTCCCTCCTTCCCTCCCACTCCACTCTGTCCACGGGCAACTCGGAGAGACTCTCGTGTTCGGATGACGTCTCGGAGGCGTAGCCTGCAACATTTTCGTTCGCCTGTCTGAGTTATTTCAATCATCCCGAGGTGCAACCTAGTGACTAACGAAACAAGCACTTGACACGATGGCCAAGAATAGAGAATGAGGATATGCGTGTGGATTCAACTTTGGGGTTTCCAGACTGTAAGCAATGTGTCAATGATTCATCCATTGGAAAGTCATTTCAACCCATCGTGATCTAATGTGAACAGTATTGCAGTACAATCTCGACCTACATCTAAATAATGCATTCCTCTAAGAAGTAGCATCATACCCGATGAGTACATGAGAGCGGAGTCCTCCTTGGGCGTCGTCACTCTGGCGGCAGGCGACGTCACAGTCGAGGTCACCATCGACGATGATGTCATCTGATGACCCGGATACGGCGCAGGCACGGCCACTGGCAGCAGGAGAGAGGAACGACGAGAAACGGGTCGAGACATGAAGCTTAATTGGAGGATAAATAGCCAGGTAATTAATAGTGAGATCAGAGCAGGTGTGGGGAATTGAGTAGAGCACGATGAATCATGCTGAGTTTCGGGCAATTCACAAATAACAGTGAAGCAACTGACGTAAATAACATATCAGCTGCGATGGAATTAGATTAAAAAATGACGCTATTAGGCAGGTGAAATCTGTGCTAAATCGATCCGAGTGTGAATTTACTGCGCTCAACTGGAAAAGTGTGAAATTGGTGGGTGAAAACTCGATAGATCTCTCCCAAATAGAGATGGCGGTAAAGGGCAGATATCTCGTAAACATTCCGTTCTTTTGCAAACTGCGCGATATCAGAGGCCGTATAGATCAAGGGGGAACGATGCCCTCTCCCATCTCAGAGGTCTCTCACCGGATATGGACAGCGAGAGAGTACATGAATTTGAGAGAGTGTCCAAATCCAAACCGGGGCTCCGCAATCGCATCTATCATCTCTCTCTTCCAGCGGCGCAGGATGGGTTATTACCCCCCCCCCCCTCCCCAGCCCTCCAACACTGTAATTTACCGCAAAGGTCGAGTCCCTTTCTCTCTCTCTGCTCCCTCTCCGCTCCCTCTCCCACTCTCTCCAATCAGCGCACTCTCTCGCTCGTCGCCTGTCCAGATGGATTAACCGGCCACTGTTCCACTCCAGCTTACTACCTATCTATTTGCTGTCATTAGCACACGCGCGATCGCAATAACAGCCTACCGTAATCCTGGTGTACAGTATGCAGGGTACGGTAGATCAGAGCGGGGTACGTCAAGGAGGGGACCAAAAAAGGGGGCGAGCTTGCAACTACGAATGCACTCTTTCTCCTTCAATCTCGAGTAAAGTGTCCTCCTCCTCCTCTTTCCATCTCTAACCTCTCTAGTAGTGGTCAAGTATTCGGACAAATACAATGGGCTTGGTAGATTGGAGGAGTCTCTCCTGCTTCCTCTTGCTATCTGCTATCTCTGCCCGTCTAGGGAGAGGGGGGGGGGGGGTGAGCGGGGGAATGGGAGGGGGGAGGGTCTCGGGTTACTTCCTCTGTCCTTTCACTGGCCCTCGTTTCTTTTTTGCCCCGTCGAAATCGCCTAGGCTACGTCGAGTTGTATAGCGGGCGAGGGGGAGAGAGCGAGGTTTCTCGAAAAGGCAATCATAGATTAGTCCCGACAAGACCGGAAACCTCGTAGTACCAGGAGGTTCCTATGTGGACCTAATTTTCAAGCTGGCGAATACTCTTTATTTCTACCTTTCGGACATGTAACTGGACAATATTTTGCTGCATCGGGTGGGCAATCAATCCACAGAACTCTGGGATACTGTACTTATGGGTATCGACAAGTGAAGTGTGCCGGAGAGGAAATTACAAGTGAAAGGCGAGAATACACTGGGTTAGTTTGATAGTAGCCTAGTCGAATCTATGCACAACATTTTAAAACGTACACCCAAAATACACATAGTGTAAACTATAGCTTTGTGTTAGTATCTAAATATCATGGCTATGTGTCAGATCTGGGACTACCAATCGATAATTTGTGAGATGAGTAGTTACAGTACTCTGGTTACTGTACGTAGCTGCGCGGGAAGTAGCCCGCAGGGAGGGTCTTGAACTCGGCTGGCTTGCCCTTTGCCCATTCATTGTCGATCTGAACTTTTTGATTATTAGAATAAAATAAAATCATGATACTCTTGAGCATCGGTATATCACCCTCGTCCTACTGTACTCACGTATTCTGTGATGATGATATGGTCTCCGCGCGAGAAGTAGAGGCAGTCCGCCTCTCCTGTGTGGTAGTCTGCGATCCCGATTACCGTAACCGGCGGATTGCAGGGCGTCCCGGGAGGAAACTGTAAGATGAACGGTTAGCCAATCGATAAATGATAATGAACTATTGGATACTGAATCTTATACCCATATTGTTTTTCATGATCTCTCCCTTACGAAACAACAATCTTTGTTGTACCTTCCACAAGGTTCCCCACAACACAAAAATGTCACCGCATCACTCGCATGATCTAAAGTTTTCCAAATTTACTTAGGTCAACCCCACCTTGCCCTTGCTTCTATGTTGCCAGTGGCACATGATCGGATAATTAATCCTTTGTGAATTCCGTTACGACAATTCATTGCATTATGCCAAGTCAAGGTCATTCCGCAAAATTTTCAGGAACAAGGCCAAAAAAGGCACTTCAATCATAGATCGAAAAGTATGTAGATATCGACATGTCAAAAAACGTACCCTCCATTAGCAAACACATCGAACTTTCTTCATCACATTATCGCCCCCATTGAATGAATAAATAAAAACATGGTCCCGTTCTGGGAAAACGTGCCGCAGCTGAGAAAAACCTACCGCAGTCTCAAAATCTGATTTTCACGTTATGATTCTCGGGCAGGTTTATTTTACCGAGCGATGAGCACAAGGTAAAAGTGATGCACCGTTGGATAAAGGACGTCGAGAATAATCAAAATCATTAAAAAAACGGCACGTTTTTCTCAAAAATAACATTCTTAAAAATTTTAAACTATTTACGCAGCATGACTTTTCGATCTCTGACTTCAATTTACATAAATACTATGATCAGCAAAAATCGAACACGATTGCAGTGACACTCTTAGGCTAAACAGATTAAAATCTAAACAGATCATCCTTTATGCGAGGCTTATTCTACGTCTTTGTGAGCCAAAGCATGCACCATTCACGCTTCACACTCATCATGTAATCCCTCCGTGCCCTTCCATACACCCTAGGCATCAATGTGAATACAATAACCCCCACTCATCCATGACTTCGTAAATACTCTATCACCACCCAATCTATAATATGCCACAAATAAAGTTTTTTTTAATTTTTTAACTGACCCTTGACTGGGTGGTAGCTGCTTCTGCGAGTGAGTGGTTGGAGGTGGAGTGGGAGGCGGGAGTGGAGGAGGAAGAGGAGGAGACGTAGGTCATGGGCACGAGACCCGTCGTCCCCCGCAGTCTCCCCCGTAGCCACTCACCGTCCGGCATTCGCTCCACAACCTCGATCGAATCGCCCTGAAGAGATGGGGGGTTATAGTAGGGATTAGGGTAGTAGTCATCGTCTTCCTGATTTCAATAAGATCTCCGGTTAATAATTATGGCAAAATGTGTTTAAAATTTAAGAATGCCCTCTTCAAATTTCGTGTTTTGGAAAGCCTAAATAATACAACATAAGAAAATTTTAACATTCCTATAAGTGCTTCGTAATCATCTAAAATTAAAATAAATTTCAATACATGCCAATGGTATCGTGTGCAGTCCGGTGCATTCAATCAACTCTTACAAGAAAACACGTTCATAACAATGTTTTTTTTTAAATTGACCAATTAATTAGCCAATCCGCATTAGTGCTTCATAAATATTTAAAAGATAGGCAGCTTTAATAAAAATACCAATGGACGACCCTTACGCTCCACAAAATAGGAAATGAATTATAACGAAACGTCAACTGGAATTTCGAAGACTCCCTCACTGTTCATGTTTCGCAACACTCCAAAACGAGATCAATATCAAGGAAAATTAATTATCGCTCGATGAAAGATGGATATAAACACCTCGCATTGAACACCGCGAAACAGAGTTTGCACTATTCGTGCTTCGTAATACTTCAAAAATGTACTGCATGTCAATTCTCCCTCTGTTTCTGTTTCCATAAAACAACTCACAGTAAAGAATACGAGGTCTCCGGCGACGCCGCTGTTGTAGTCGTACGTGGCCGTCACCGTCTCGCTACCGTACCCTCCACTACCGTAACCCGTGGGAGCTACGGGAGCTGCGGGCTGGAGCGGTACGCTGCTCAGCGTGGGGCAGTCGACGAAGCTCGCGGGGAAGATGCCACGACGACCGTCTGAATAATCGATACTCACAGGGTATCGATTATTCAGACGGTCACGGACCACGTCCAAAAATTTGCTATGAAATGTTGCCTCTAATTCAATGTCAAGATCTACAATTTGATATAATTGGTAAATTTACAAGTTTGCTTGCAATTTTTGAAAACCTTATATTGAAAGAAGCTGTATTCTATAGATTTTTGTCATTTGAACAATCAATGGCCTTGATAATCAATTGCAATAATCTCAGAAAATAAAGATGATGGGCAACTCACGGAGTTCTCCACTGAGCCAATCGGTGCCCACTCGCTCGAGGATCTTGATGGAGGAACCAGCGCCGAACTGGGAATGGATAAGATTTTACTCACTTCAATTAGCACTCTCCGCTCCCTCCACGTCAAATTATGGACGATAGTCGCGGAAATTGTTATGGTTTAATCAGATTATCGTGCTGACTATTGGTCAATGGAGATCGTTCGCTGTTCATGAATCATCTTCTCTTCCGCCATTTCGACACTTTCCGATCTCAAGTCAACCAAGGCTCCAATAAGATATATATTGGATAGCGGCCACTCTCCCGCTCTCGAGGCCCCCTCCCCTCGAATATCTCTCTCGCGCGACTCAAATCGGAAGTGATCGTCTCCTGCCCCCCCCCCCCCCCACCCCTCTCCCCCATACGTTTCTTTTCTTCTCTTCTCTTATCTCGCTCTCCCCTCTCATTCTCGCACATTTCTGTATCTGATGAAGCACCTACGTGGTGTACGATAAATAAATAAATGAATCATTGAAACTCAAAGCCCAATTGATCACAAGCAGTCAGAACGGAAGAGCAGATTTAGAGTTTGAATATGCAGAGTGAGTTAAGCAAGAAGCACAAACCCATTGTTTCACTTCTTTCATCGAAACTGCGCAACGGGAAATCAACAAATATACCCATTGGTAACATTCAGGTGTTTTTTTCAGATCACCCAGAAGTACAGCTCTACATGCTACAAAAGTTACACTATACAACTCTCGCAGTTCCTTCACCTTTCTTTTGTCATCCCTCACAACGGCAAACATACTCTCCTACAATTGTAGAACACATAACTATATCTCACCGACAGATCTCCTGGTTCCTGGGAGTAGTAGTCGTACACTGCAGTCGCCATGTGCGTCCCGCCCGGACCTGCGAATCGATAACATCGATCGATATTGTATCTCTCTCTTTTTTTACAAAGTTTGCATTAAAAAATTTTAGGACATTAACAAGAGATGGATTGGCTCTGGTGATTTCTCATAATAAATAATATAATTCTGAAACCTGTTTCAAAGTTCGAAAACATTTTTTTTAGAAATTAAATTTGAATCATCCCTGGAAGGTTGTTGTTTCGAAAAAATCGAGAAATACGGATCTGCCGCGCTTGGATCTTCAATCAAGCAGCACCCGTCCACAATAACAACCATATTTTCTACACCCTCCCCTGCTGTACCTGCGCTGCTCCTGTGATGGGTAGTTGGCGAGGGCGCGAGTGGCACTTTCACCTCGAGGAAGGCGATGGGCACGATGCCGAACTTGCTCGTGCGCTGGTTGAGACCTGAGAGGGATTGAGTAATCGATGATCGGGCAGAGGGTGATTGAAGCAGGAATTAATATCCTGCTTACTAGCCAACTGTCAATGTACAGCTCGGTTGCACTATTTGTAAAGACTCACAACACGGTATTAATTTTCGACATTGCCCGTAGAAACGATCCCTTCCACATATATTTTCAAAGCCAAAAAAACTTTAAATATAGGCTGCTCACCGTATATCCACTGGTCGTCGACCTCTCTCTTCAGCACGATTCGATCTCCGACGATGCACGTCAACTCGTCGAAGTGCGATCCGTTGTGCGGGAACTTCACCTGAAATTATTGATTGGTACCGTAGTCTCTTGGCGTATGGACTTTCGATTTTCACATTCTCGCTCTTTTACTAATAAGATATACATTTTATGAGATTAACAATGAAAGAACGTATACTATGAAGGAATTCCTCGATATACCACATCATCAGTCACCCGCAACTTTCATGCCTCAACTTTTCTAGATGTTTGTTCGCATAGTTTCTAGAAACAATAGAGCAGACTCTTCCGTCTCAAATAAATATAAATAAAAAAGAACCAGATGGTGGTATCAAAAATATTTGTCTATCTCCAACATCTATCTCAAGTCCTTCGTAAATAGCTACAAAGAATGGAATAGAGCGCTCACCACAGCGTACGCCTCGGTGGTGGGGGAGGTGGACTTGGGCGAGAGGGGCATGTTCTTCGGAGGAGGAGGACGGGCTGGCGCATCCGAGAACTTCGTCCAATCTGAGATTGATAGCAGTCACTTGTGCCCTGTGCCCTATCTCATACGAAAAAGATCGATTCAAATTAGCGATGATCACTCCTTTCATAAGCAAAAAATAATAATTTCTCAATATTTTTTCTCAAAATAACAATAGAGCAAACTCTCTTGCTCTTCCGAAAATATAAAACAAAAAATCTGACCAACCCTGTCGCTGGGTTGCTGGCTGTGGTGGTGGTTGTGGTGCCGGGTGGTAGGCAGGTTGAGGCGGATGGTGGGCTGGCTGGGGCGGTGGCTGTGGTTCCGGGTGGTAGGCGGGTTGGGGCGGATGGTAGGCTGGTTGGGGCGCGGGTCGGGGTTGGTTCCAGGCAGGTGGGGCGGACGAATAGGAGGGCGCTGGCTCGTTGTCCCGACCGATGTTGAGTGCCTTCAGTTCGGACATCAGATCGGGGTAGACGGGCTTCGTCGAGCCTGAAGAGGAGAATGGTTTTCAAATCCTGAGAATATACTTGGATTCCAAAAACAAGGAGTTTACCCTTCTTCTACTTTGTTATTCCTACCTAACGTAAGATATTTCTTGTTTTTACTCTACCACTAATAGCAAAAGATTTGTAAAAAGCACTTTTAGGACTGGATATGGTAGAAAAAAACACATCATTATTCGTCCTCTGAAATTCTCATCCCCTCTCTGACTCATTCGACCTGGGGCAAATGCTCCGATCCAGTGATGACTCATCACAGTTGACTCTTCCACGATTTCGAAACTCTTCCCAGCCAAATTTAAATAAGTCTAACCGATCGATGAGACGGGTCTCGCCGGAACGGAGCTACCATAGCTGCTCGAAGAGCTACTGTAGTCCTTGGCTGGCGGTTTCGGAGCTGGTTCGGGCTTGAGGACGGAGGTTGAAGGCGCATTGCTGGAATGGAGAAAATATGATTATTTCAATTTGAATTGTGTTTTGCTCACTTTTGGTTCGCCGTGTACGTGGAAGCAACTGAGACCATGGCCTGGCGGGTCTAGGAATGCGAAATTTGATGCTTCCAAGGGAGGAAAGAGGCAAAAAGATAGGTAGCAAAAGTGACGAAAATAAGAAAAATCGAAGAGAATTACCTGTGGATTCTGGGCTGCAGAGATGGCAGCATTGCGGATGACGGGATTCTTTGCTGCAGCTGCTGCGAGTGCTCGACTCTCGGGCTTCTTCGCTGCCTCGAAGAGCGCCCGTGCTGCTGCGAAGGATGTGGACGAGTCTGAAAGAGAGGTTGAGACAACAAGAAGAGTGGACTATGCAATTAGTATAGATGAATCATACCTTCAACCATGGCACACTACTCGCAGCTGAATTGATAAAGAGACAAGGCAGATAAGAGACGCGCCTTACTAGAGGCGGGAAGAGCGAGAGCGTTTGCGAGTCTATTTGACGAGGGGAGGAGAGCAACTCTTTCTCCCGAGGACAAACATAACCTAGCGGATACTACAAAACATGCATAAAACAACGCAGAGTTTTTGTAAATCAAAGAAGTAATCCTCACCGCCGCCGCTGCCAGTGAAGGCCTTGAAGTTCATCGAGGACAGCCGATGAGCTAAAATGGGAAATTTGTGAATCGTCAAACAATTGGGTGACCAAAAAAGGTAAAACACGTGTTAGATGACGAGGGTTGTAAAAGAAGTAGAAAAATCGATAAAATCTTTTTCAAAACCGGAAACACTTCCGGGAAATTGGTAATCCGGAAACCGTTCTTTAGGTTATATTGCACTTTGCGATTAAATAATTTGAAATACCGCCGGAAAATTTTCGGCACGAGACATTATGTATTTCAATTCGCAAATGGAAGGTTACGGTATCGGTGGCTTGGCCCTTGAAGTTCTTTCGCAAATCGATCCCGCCTTGTTTGCTTTGTTCGCAGTGTTCTATTTAATTTTTGTTCATTTTTAGTTACCAGATGGACGAGGAGGAATTGCTTCTTCAAGGCGGTGACGATGCTTCGGCAGTGGTTAGTCTTTTTCGTTCGAGTCGTACGATTAAACTAATATTTTTTTCATCAGAATGCCGACCATTTGGATGAAGACCAGCTCCTGGGCGACGCCGGCTCGACAGCTGGAGAAAATACCGATGGAATAAAGATAGAGGAGCACGAGGAACTCGATTACGAGGAGGAAGAAGAGGTACATTTAATTATTTAAACTTTATTTCAAATAATTACTTTCAGAAAGAGGAGCGGGAGTCGAGATTCACATCTGAACGGGCGAAGAAGTCTCCTATTCTCGCTCCAGACGATACAGGCTCTGCTGCTCCCAAGAACACGCAGACGGTTTCCGGACGAGGCAATTTCCGTGGCCGAGGAGCTGCCGGCTTCCGTGGAGGAAACGTGAGTCTTTTTTTCCGAATTAATTTATTTCTAAAAATAAATATATTATAAATATGATAACCTCTTAAAATCTTTTAGTTCAACTCGCGAGGAGGAATGCGCATGGCTGGAGGAGGTTCGGCGGGCCCTATCTCGCTGCTCACCTCGAATATACCCCCGCCAATGGTGCGTATTTTGTTAGACCATAAATTGTTATTTATGACTGATCATAATAAAGAATATTTGCTTAAAAATTTATTATCAGTCTTGAGCAAATGATTTCAGATGATGGGTGGACCCATGGGTGGCCCTATGGGCAACATCCTCGTCAACCCGAATTTCCCTGTGGGCGCGGGGCTCACACTGTTGCCTAATCCCGGCCCTGGATACGGTGCACCGCCAATGGGTCTTCGAGGTACCATTTTTTACATTTCATCCATGTGTGAATTACATTTTTTTTCTTCAAAAGGGAGTTCAAATTAAATGAGATTGTATGACAATAGTATCAAATGTGAACTCGCAGGTCCGATGGGTCCACTTGGTCCCAAGGTGACTCTCTCCATCGATGGAGCGCCCGCGCTCGCAGTGCCCGTCAACGTTGCGCCACCACAGCAGATGGGACCCGGACCAGGTAATTCAATTATATCGATCTTTTCAATTCCGATTTATGATTACGAAATTTTCTGTTCTCCATTTGATTAGCATATAAGAGTTGCGAAATATTGTTCATCTCGTTTTCTTTTTATCGTTAGTTTAATCTCTTTTCTAGTTAAGTATGATGTAATTAAAAAAACCCTCGCTCTTGCCAGGTGGTCCCATGATGATGCCTCCGCCTAACCTCTCGATGCGACCGGGCGGAGGGCCGCCGATGGTGCTCAACCCTATGGCAGCCCCGCCCCCATCCGCCATGCGATTCCCGCCCGGCATGGGACCACCCCCGATGAGCGTCGGAATGAGTGAGTAAATATCCTTACTATTTATATTTTATATTTCCCTCGTCAAAGTGAATAGATATTCAATTTCAACCCACTACCACGTTGCTGGTGGTTTAAGATATATGAAAAAATGAAAAAAAGGAACATGGAGCTTTTTAAACGCAATTGCTTGCAGACGTTCCGCCTCCAGGCATTGCCCCTCAGCTGGCTGGAATGGCTCCGAACTGGAATCTGATGGTGGAGGCATTCCTGGGCGATAAGAAGTCGGCCGGAGATCGAACGAAGAAGAAGAGGAGAAGACGATCGAGAAGTTCCAGCTACTCGTCGTCCAGTGGCAGCGAGAGCTCCTACTCGAGCAGGTCTACATTTTAATAATATTCATTTTGTTATATTCTTTTTTAAAATGCTGAATTTAAAACAAAATGCTCATCTCAGTTCTCGTTCGCGTTCTCGCTCTCGTTCTCCGCGGAAGTCTCGCAAGCGAAGCTCACGGGGCACTCGTAAGCACCGCAAGGAACGATCATCGGGAGAACGAGGCAGCAAGGGAGAGCGGGGCGGAGAGCGAAGGGTCTTCCGCACGGGACCCAACTCGTTCCGAATCAACTCGGCACCCACGAACGGTATGAGTGCATGACGATTTATTTGATTTATTCCATAAAAAATCGATATGTTACGGTAGACGGTTACAGTATCCGAATTGGCAGGTGGTGCTGAACTGCCCTCGCTGTTGGATGGTATGGAACGAGGAGGCAGCAGCAGATCACGTCGTGCCGACCGAGAGAGACAGAGAGAGGTGAGAGAGACGGCGGTCGAGAGCCGGCTCAAGGCCTTTAGAGAGGCAGAGCAGGCTGAAGCCACTCCCGATGCTAGTCACAGTGCCCCTCCCGGTCCCCCATCCACCAAACCCCCTCCTCAACCACTAGACACCACTGCCTTCCCTCCTCCTAGTCTGATGAACAACAACTTCCCTCCCCCATCACTCCTCAATGCACCTCCCCATTCTCATCCTCACCCCGGTCCCCTCGGCCCCGGTCCCATAGGTGCCGGTCTCGGACCACAGTTCCCGCCCCAGGGAGGTGGACCCATGATGATGAATAGCATCAATAACATGATGCCTCCTCCGTCCCTTCCACATCACCAGTCTATGCCCATGTTGTCTAGCTTTTCTGGTGCCCCCATGATGCCCCTGAGGAACTCTTTCCCCAATTACAACGGTCCCCCGATGGGAGGACCCCCTCTTATGCCTCCCATGAGCTCCCGGCCCACTAGTCTCCTCAACTTGAATTTTCCCTGATGCATGTGCTTGTACGTCTGTAAATTCAACCTTTTTCATTGTTATCAGAGTTGATCATGAGAATGCTTGTTGATAGATTTCCAAATGTATTGAACCATCCCAGTGTTTGCTTTGATTATTGAACTGATTGCGATATTTTTGTACTCCTCACTTGTGAATGTATCCATATCCTGCATTTCTTCTTTGTCAAGTTCGATGTTCACTCTTAGAGTTGTCTTTAATGGGTAGAGCATATTCCTAGAGTCCAATCTCACTTTTTCTTCTTGGGATCGATAATTGTTTATTTCTTTACTTCCCGCACTGCGGCTAACAACAGGACCAGATAAATTGAAGAGATGAATTTGGAATATTCATCACGCAATGTACTCAACTTATTATTTCCATCTTCGCCCATCGCTATTTTTGATGCTTTGCTTGTTCTATTTGTTCGAATACTCGCAAGGAACCGTTATTCACTATTTTTTTGAAAATTATGTGTGAAATTGTATTGGCTTTTGAATAGAAATTTTAAAACCTCTATTTTGTATTGTCCCTCCCAAGTCCCCTCTCCTCTGTCTATCCTTCTCTTTATTGACGTCTGGAAACATTAACGCGGTAAGAGCTTTCAAATTTCTCCCCAATGCTTGATAAATTAACAAAATAACCATATCAAGATTATGAAAAAGTTCTATTAGGTTCAAAATGTCGTTCCTCATTTTACCACGTGCGTCCGTCTTTTTCACTCCTATGTCAACTATTTGCATCTTCTTAAGCCATCCCAATCAACACACCCAAGATTCCTCGAATTGCCCTTGTTCAATGTGATATATTGATCTATTCACTCCGCCATCCATAGACAGTTATTAGTTAGCGAGAAGTTATCAACTAGAAACTGGCAATGCTAGTAAAACACTGAATCTAGCAGTTATTTCCCTGTTCCGCAGCTAGTTGCTTTGTTCTACTTTCTACTTTTACTGGATGCCTCGCTTGAATTGTATCTCTTCTCCTGCAGAACGACTCGCGTGACTCGGCTCGTGCTCTCGGATTGGACGACGAGTATCTATCTCGAGTGGAGGATCAGCGGAGACAGAGGGAGGAACTGAGGAGAAGGAGGGACCGGGCAGAGGGTGGAGGAGGCAGCGCCGCTGCTGCAACCAGGGAGTCAGTGCGGGACCGAAGAGAAGGGTACTGTCGAGGGAAAACCCAGCTGCGATTATTGAATTTTGAATTTTACGATGAAACGCCAGATTAAGATTGTTTTGCGTGACTTTGTCAGGCGCAAAAAAGCTGCATAATGTTTCGAATCTTGGGAATTGGTGTATGTCTGAGAACTGAAATTAATCTCAATAGATGTGAAATTGGTTAAATGTAGGCGCGCGCCCGTCTCTGGCAGAAGTCGCAACGAGAGCCATGGCAACGGCAGCAGTGCTGCGAAGGACGTGAAGAAGAAGACGGAAGCTACGGTCGAAGAGGTTCGATTATTGATTTTCTGCCCATGGCAACGACCGATCAGTTTGATACTAGACCGGGAGAATGAGAGGGGATTTGCAAAAATGATTCGAATGAACGAAAACATTCAAGCCATGAATGAGAATGTAGGGCACAATTTGGAGAACTTGTCTCTACAGGCGAAGCGCAAGGCGTATCTGGCAGTGCACGTGAAGAACGTGGGCCATCTGGGAGAAGCAGCACTAGGCAGAGTAAAGGCACTCGCCAACGAAGTGGGAGAGACCAAGGTGAGCGAGTGGTTTTGGGTTTTGGAAAGCGATGCGCTGCTAGATTGTTCTTGGTTGGGTAGATCCTTGGTTAGGGAACATTTGAAACTCGAATGTGCAAATTTATTATTCATTTTTCGAGTGCGATTTCCTCGTCCATATTACTCTATTGTTAATTAAACTCCTTCCAGAAAGTGTGGCGTCCGACAGACGACGTCGTCACAGTAATCTTCGTAGAACTGGACAAGGCTAAAGCTTTTATGCTCAAGTACAATGGGTCAGCTACTACTACGTTTAGTCTTAGTCTGTTCTTGCCAGATTGCTTCTCGTTCCTCCTTCCACTGCCCCGCCTTCTCGATTACCTTTTCACCCCAACCCCTCTATCAAAACCACTTCCTTTACGGTAGCGAAAGATCAGTAACCCATGCATGTCTGTCGTTTTCCCGACCCACAACTGACCTTTTAAGAGTAAGTAGTAGTGGTGGCTGAACCCGCATAGGTGTTTTTCCCTCATCAGTATTATCCGTGAGTTTCAGTAATCGATATTCGCACATAGGTTGATTGATGGTTTCTCAGTTTTCGTTTTATTTTTGCTCTCCATTTCGCATTCTCTAAATTCACTAGGTGTCTTTGTACGCATTCCAATCTCTAGAGTTATGTTTCTCACTTTCCAATTTCCTACGAGAAATCTAATGTCTTGCCATATCTGATCTTTGATCTCTTGCCTCGGAATGTGTCCAATCGGGTGATCACCAAATTGTGGTGCCTTTTCAATGTATAGGAACTGTAAGATTACGAAGATATGCAAATTCGGGTTGTACTCGAACATATGTACTGTTGGACCGAAGTTACGTTGTTGTGTCATAATCATCAAATTGATTGATGTTATCGTCATCCAGTGCCCCCCTTAGGAGCGTTTTCCAATGTGTTCTTACTTTCAGAAAGGTCCTCTCCGGCCTACGTGTCACCGTTGGACTCGAGAAAGTCTATCTCAACCTGTCCGAAGTGAAAGATCGATAGAAGCCCGACTACCGTAGCCCCCCATCCAGAGATCCCGTCGAGAACCCCACGCGGTGCCTGCATCAATATTTATTTTGTAGTTATTCCGATCTCCCTTGTTTCTAATGTACTTCTATTGTCAATCACTCAATCTGAGATCTTACAGCTATGGCTCAGCGAGTCTTATGTTGCAACCAGTAGTTAAAGCTATTGTACAATGTTCAGATCTTGCTATCGATTCATATGATGATAAAGTGCATTTCTTTTTGTAAAATATTGTTTGAATACATTGCAACTAGTTGTTTTCTAATGGGATACTTGAAGTCATGAAGAACACCCGAATAAAATGCCATTGAAGATGTCCGCGGTGAAGTTGTTAGCTCAACAATTGGAAGAGATTGCAAGTGATGAAAAGCTGAAGAGAGACTTGGAAATTGTGAGTTGTGAACCCTCGAGTTTGGTCATGATTCCCGAAGGGACTATTTTACGCAAATTGACCTCCTTTAGCTGCCGAAGAACTACAACTTCGAAATTCCAAAGACGATATGGAAGATTCGATCGACAAATGCGAAACTTGGTAAGTCGTTGAAGGTATACTGTACTTAAAATGCTGCTGTCATTTCCAGTGGCGCTACAGTTCCCTGAGGGATTGCTACTCTACGCCTGCGTCATTTCGGATATTCTCGAGAAGCACACGGGGTACGGTATCTCTTGTAGATCACTGATTATCGAGAATTTATCGATCGATTCAGCTGCGATACCGTAATCATGGGCGACGTCACGTACGGTGCGTGCTGCGTCGACGACTACACTGCGACCGCGATGGGTGAGTGAGTATTCTCGGAGAAAGTGTTCGCGCCACTTCGAAACTTATAAACATATTGATCAGGCTGCGAACTGCTCGTGCACTACGGTCACTCGTGTCTCGTGCCGATCCAGGTGGGTACGGTAGTGTGTGGCGTTGATTATCGATCGGTGGATTGACCGGTAGTTTTGAAATTTAACGACTGATCTGCCTTATTGATTTTTTGGTGCGTTCGTGAAGTGGGGGATGAGAAGCGAGAAAGTGGCTTGTGGTATTTCTTTGCGAGATTATTGGTGGTCACGCTTAAGTAGTGCTGAAATTCCCTAGGTGGATACACTTATCTATTCACGAGAAACGCAAATAGAATAGTGAACTTTTTTCTACTGTCGGAATGAGATTTACTGAAAGGTGCTTTCTGAATGAAATTATTAAACTATGTGAATCGAGAAATTGTCTAGTAAGAAATTGTCGAGTGATTAAACGATTCACATATTTTAATCACTCGCATTGTTTTAAGGTCGTTGATTTAATTGTAAACACCAATGAAAGGCCACACTGGCTATTTTTTCCGGATGGAAGTGGTAATGCTCTGTAAACGTGAAAGTACAGAGTGATATTTTCTACCTTTGCGTTCCAACTGTGCAACTCTAGCGAATATAGAGCGATAGACTTCTAGATTGAGGTGATCTGTATTTTTTTCCTCCAATTATCTCTAATTAATCTCCAATTCCAGAACACCGACGACATCTCGATGCTGTACGTCTTCGTCTCGATCGAGATCAACCTCTCCCACTTCATCGACTGTCTCAAGGCGAGTGCTCCCAATATCTGCACTCTTTCTCCTTCACTCTTTCCATACAACGTATCAAGGCGTATTCTCGCTGCGAAGTCCTTCTTTTCGTATTGCGCACTATGAGGAGGGGGATTTCGTTAGGAGAGTTTGCATGACTAGTTCTACTCTGCACTGTCTCGCATGCCTTTCTGAAAAGAGAGGGAGAAATTAAGAGATTGCTTATTTAGGCAAACTTCAAACCCGGGCAGAAGATCGCCCTCGTGAGCACCATCCAGTTCATCCCATCGCTACAGGTACGGTATTGGTGGCAGTGTTAGGATAATCAGTGCAGGGTCATTCAGGAAGAAAAGTTAATTGTTTTTTTATTGGTCGTGACTAGTTAAATGTTGTCGAATTCTTCGATTGTCGTCAGATATTCAAAAAAATAATATATTTTCACAGAGCAGATTGATGTTTAGGTAGTTCGCAAAAATTGCCTTGTTGACACTCACTCCAATAGTCGGTGGTTACCTTCGATATCACAAAGAAATAATTGCTACCGTAACCCGCTCAATCGTTGCAGAAGGCTCGTTCGGTCCTGCTGGATGAGGATCCTGGCTGGCAGCTGCAGCTGCCGCAGTCGAAGCCCCTCTCTCCGGGGGAGGTGCTGGGATGCACCTCGGCACGACTGCCAGAGGACACCGCGGCTATTATGTGAGTGGATATTGAGTGAAAGAGATACTGGCATTAGCGTGTCGAATGGAAGTAATTGAGTAGGGGAAACGAGAAACTTACTGGTGTGAGTTGAGGTTGGTTTCAGAGATGAATGCAAATGATCGGTACTTGCATGCTGTTAAATAGTAGTAGTCTAGGTGGAACGAGGGAGTAGCTGGTAGACCTTCATACCATCGTTATTTTGTGTCAAACAGAAAACTTCGTTCCGATAGAAGTTTACAGTGGGCAGAACCGATCCTTTCAGTTCTTCTAATAGTATCTTCTTCCCTCTTGCAGCTACCTCGGCGACGGCAGATTCCACCTCGAGTCGGCGATGCTGCACAATCCGGAGATCGACGCGTACCAGTACGACCCCTACTCGAGGTGAGCTGCGTCTAGATGGAAATAGATAGGGAAATCTTAAACAGTAATGGGTAGACGAGGGTCTAAAATATTGTATTATTTTCCATTTACGCGCCAATCTCATTGTCATTCATCCGCGCCTCTAAAGATGTAGAAGCACTAAAATCGTAATTCACCGGGCTTTTAATTAATATGTAAGATTTTGGAATTTATCAGTTTAGGTAATAGAAGGAGGCGAAACAACGTTATCCTTTACCGATTGCGCAGATATAGAAACACTGATTCGTAGAATCACTAGGCACCCAATGAAATGCGCGAAATGACTGTTCTAAAAATATTTTTAAAGAAAGCTGACTCGAGAGGAGCTGGATTTCGAGGCAGTGAAAAGGACGAGAGCTGAGGCTATCCAGAAGGTAATTTATTAAAAAAACATTATTTAATTGAAATACTGTTCATTAACTTACTTCATCAAATTCTACAGAAAATTCTCGAAAGCTATACTTTTGTTCATGGGTTTTATTTTTTATCGCGATATTTTATGCATTTCGCTTTGTTTCACAATTAAAGATTAAAAATGTGCTATTTGAGGTGCGCGAGGACCGCGGTACGATCGGACTCATCCAGGGAACACTAGGGAGACAGGGCAACATCAAGATCGTCCAGGTGAGAGGGAGTTGCAGAGGGGAGTGTTAGGCCTGTGGCTCTTCCGAATTGTGATTGGTCGAGCGATCGTCTTAGTTAATAATACAATTTCCACTACAAACAGAAATAGGTCAGAAATGTTCAAATCTGCAATATTCTCATTTTGAGACGAGTAAAGTACTGATGTATATGAATTTCTAATCATCTTCCAGTCGCTGGAGTCTCGTCTTCGTTCGGTCTCTCGTCCTCTGGTTCGCATCCTCCTCTCCGAGATATTCCCCGAGAAACTCGCACTGCTGCACCAGATTGACGCGTGAGCTCGAGATTTTCACATTTGCATTGTTTGTGGGCTAAATGTGGACGAAGAACTGCCAAAACAGGTTTCTCTAGCAGAAGAAATAGTGCTGCAACGAAAATTCCGACTCGATCACTCGATTGATCATGTCATGGCTATTGTATTCTCATGACGAATAGATCGACTGAAATTGCAAATATTGGATCGTTTCTATCTGTGAAAACCTTTGCCTTTACCAAGTAACAAATTCTGGTTTCAGATACGCTCAAGTAGCGTGTCCTCGTCTCTCCATCGACTGGGGCCACTTCTTCGCCCGCCCGCTCCTCTCGCCCTACGAATTGAGCGTCGCACTCGGGGTACGGTAGGAACGAAATATTGATTAGCAATTTGCACTGGAAAGCTCGATTGAAAGGATGGACTGTGGCTTAGGAGATAAATTCTGTGTTTTTTGGAGCAAACGGGACAAGTCAAATTGAGTTAGTTAAGTTCAGGGGCATTAGTACTGATTGTGAAACAGGAGTGTGGTGGGGAAAACAAAACAACATTCGTTTCTGCAGGACATCGCTGCGCCGGCCTCCTTCTACCCGATGGACTTCTACTCGAATGAGGTTGGTCTTTGATCTTTGATGGTTAATGTTCATTGTTTCATTAGTAAAACTATAAAGTATTTGGTGTATTAGGGCGTTCCAAAAGTCCTTGCACGAATTTTGTTATATTTTTCACTTTTGAACTACAATGCGCAGTAACAAATATTGTTTTGTATGTATTGCATGTACACGTATTATATTTTATTCCGCTATCAGATCGTGGAAACACTATCCCATTAAGTTGCAAAATGCCAAAATGTTGATTTTCGGTCATTTTCTAAAATAATTTCTAACTCAATTTGAGATTGCTTCGAGAGACCGAGATGGACATCCAAGAAGGGCAACTACTTGCTCTTAAAATACAAAATTTCGAACATGATCTACATGATCTACGTCTTAAGATATACAAAACTTTCACCTCTCATGATTTTTCTGGACATCGATTTTCGAAATTTTCGATTTTGTATGCTTCGTTGTATGCATATTTCATTCAAAAAATTATTAGTATTAGTTTCATTCTATTACCAATTTAATATACCCATGATTGACTGGAAATTCGATACTTTGTAAAAAAATGCGTGGAAAATTACGACTTTCACCATGATTAAGAAATGCCATTAGCACAGATGAAAAACCCATGGTCAAACCTACCATAGGATTAATCCTATGGTGGATCGTAAGGTATGGGGTTCGAATCCCAACCTCTACAGTCACATGTGTCAAGCTTCGGGGGAAGTACCCAACAGTAGGCAAAAATTGTACGAGCGTGGCAAAAGTCACTGCAGAGACCGGGATTCGAACCCACCCTGCCATAGGTATCTAAATTACAGCGCCTTAGACCACTAGGCCACGGTTTCCAACGACACGGCAATTTTTTTCTCAACACCCCGTTAAGAGAAATGATCCGATTTCAGATCAAAATAACCACAGAAAGATTTACTAAAGTATATCAATTCTGTGTTTAGTGACTAGGCTGAATATTCCATATTCGCTAGAATAGAAGGCGCACTTGGTTAATTGATGGTTAGATGATGTTCCGGAAGGCAGAAAATGGCAACTAAACATTAATTAGTGAATAAATAATAATTTATGAGTAAATCAATATAATAAACCGAAAACCGTATAGCTAAAGTTGCCTGACAATTTGAAAAGTACCAGTTTCAGGCAACATTTTTTTAAAAATACGCCGTTCCTCAGGAAAAAAACATTGCACCGTGCCACAGTACTTAGTTCATTTTAGCGGACCATTTTTTCCAGGTTTGTTGGTGAAAATATTGCCGTGAACGATAGGATGACCATGCTTTTTCATCTCTGGCCATTAGGAAGATCGGGATGGCGAGCAATTAGCTTACAGCGTACTCCCAATTCACAAGAGACCATAAACTGGCTTATATCTCTTTATATCAGAGAAATTGCGATAGGGTGATTTTGATGAGGTCAATATTTTTTCTTTATTTTTAGTCACCCTCCTGCAGGACCATTGTGCCTGACGTCAGGATAAATATGATATGAAATATGATTTTGGCGAATGTGCGAGGATTGCAAGACCTGAAGTGTGGATACGTAACAGCGGTGGATGACATATCCAGTACCGCTTAGTAGTACCTCACCCGTTTTATGACAGATGAAAAAAAAATTTCAAAAAACTAGTGCAAAGACTTTTGGAACACCCTAATAGTTGAATCGAACCAAGGATGCTTTGGTGCCCATGTAATTTCTGTGAAGTAGAAGCACGACTGAAACCTCGAACCACTCAGGTGCCGGGTCCATGGGGCAACAATCACGAGAGTCTGCGGCCAGTGAGAGAGAAGAGACGGCCCAGGATAGTCGTGAAGACGGAGGGATGAGGAAGGAGAGAAGGCAGTCTTCATGACTAGCTCTGTTTGTATGAAGACCTATCACTGACTTTCTTCTTTCTGTGTAGACCGAGAACCCGGTGTTGTCTGTTTGTTACCCCGATTTGGTTGTTGATTTGTCTTGTTGATCAGAGGCGATAAAGATGTACAGAGTGGATGAAGCAGGCGATCGTTAGATCTCATAAATATTCTAAAAAGCAAAGGTAAAGGTAAGGAGAAGAGATCGTGCGTATCCAGTATGCATCTAGGAAGGATAAAGTATAGTAAAGGAACATTCCGTCTTCGAGACTGGGCTCGCGGGAGAACATTGCTAGGCCAGGGTCAATCTATTAGAGGTGTTCTCCCGTATCACCGATGTGCTAGGTTTGTATTCTAGGAGAAAGTGATTGTTTTTGGAGGCAAAGCCAGTGTACAGTCTGCAAACACTATTTAGCCATTCAGCTGAAGAGGTCAACCCTTCCCGTAATCGCTGGTTCTTTGCTCGTGCTCCCTAATGGTGCAAACAGTGCAACGTCTAGACAATTTCTTTGCAGATAAAACGGCTAGACAGGTCAGGTTTACGAAAAGAAGAGAGAAGGTCTCGAGCAAAATAAAAGCTGATGAGCGCCCTTCTTGCCCACCCCTCTGGCTACACGAAGAACTTCTAGCTCTGCTTCCATCATCACAAGAATCACCGAGTTTCCCCTATAGAAGAGAACCTCTCGCTCCCCTCTGCCCTTCGGGAGGATCTAGGAGTTGACACTCTTCGCACCCCAACACTACATCTCATAACACGGATCTTCTGTAAAAATGCAGGAAAATGAGACCCCGTTGCGGCAGAAAAATAATTTGGGGCATGGATTTCGCTGAAAACAAGGACTGACCAAAGTGAGGATGGCGAGCACGCCTATCAACTTCGTTTTTCAAAATTTGTATATTTTAACCTACCACTTTAGAAGGCTTTATCTCCGTCAATTGTTGACCAACAGCGACCCCAATTTTTTCCAATCGATGCGCATTCACGTACCCTACAAATGCTTTCTCTTGAGCTAAGTGCAGAACTAAGTGCTAAGTACACTCTTCGCACCCTAACACTACATCTCATAAGGGGGTACTCAGTGATCCTTGTCGTAGTTATCATACTAAGAAGAGATTCCGTTTCCTTCAAATTTTTCCCACTGCAGCACTCATGTTTACAATTTTCGCCCTGTTCGTGAGATTCATTTTTCCCGTTGATCTTCTCATCGAAAATACTTGCCATCACTCATCTCTGCAATTACAGTATGCATTCTATCGTCGTACCTGGTCAGACACCGCTTATGCGCATTCGAACAATTCGTGACTTGGTTGAAATGATCCTGATCACATTCGTCATACTGATATGTCTTATCGTTACTACTGTCAGTTGCATTTCATCAGTTTTTAATTTTTGAAATTACAATAATTTTTTTGAATTTATTTTAGGAATTTCTGTTCAGATTTGCCCTCCGCAATTCTTGTATAAGAGCTCCTACCAATGGAGAGATACCCATCATGAGGATACCCCGTACCAATGGAGAGGGATTCAACCTGTGAATACTGTCCCAGCGGCTTAAATATGAGTGATCCTCGTTACCGATTCAAACCATACATGTATGTTCATGTCTTCATTATTTTGTCATATCATCCGTAAATTAAAAGTCTTTTTTTCCATTTCCACAATATCGGGTATGGAGATAGTTTAAAGGAACTCAAATGAGATGATAAAGAGAGCAGGATCATGAAGTAGATTATCGATTTTTAAGATTATTGGATCGATAACTGAAATATTGAATACATCTCACTCACACTGTAGGCAGTAAAATACATCATGCGGGATGGAAATTCTAAAGGAACACGAGTCATGTGTCAGAATTGTACAACAGTTGTTCGCTCCATTCAAAGGGAGGCCAAACCCGTGTTTGTTATCTGATAGATGCCAGAGAGAAAAGGTGCTTCTCAGTTTCCTTCACTCTCTCTCCTTCCCAGACTGTAGATAGGGCGAGAGACCTTCTGAGTCATGCCCATTCAACCCTCTTTAATCGTCCGTTTCCTATTACCCCCACGCGTTTCCCTCCTACATAAGGGACCTCTCGTGAATCAAGAGACCAGTTCTCCCTCGAGTCTCCAAGATGTACCCTCATCATCATCACGATCAGCATCATCATCACCACGTGCCTCCTCCGGTTCACGTCGACGTCCACCATCACGTGAGTTCAGCTACAGTAACCATACCGTATTCATAAGCATTTGAAGCATTTTCAATATCCAACGGCTACAGTACTTTGGCTACAGTACCCTACCGTATCCCTACCGTATCTCAGGGTGGCGCGGTAGTTCACGAGGACGTCTACGTCGCGGGTCACGGACATGCTCACGTCGATGCCTACGTGCCTCCCCATCACCATCACGTCGAGCCTGTTCACCATGTAAGTCAAATTTCGATTGGCGAGGTTTGGGAGATCACAGAATGGGACACACCACGGATCACAAATTGATTCTTTCAGCACCACCCACCACCTCACTGCGGTCCTCCTCCTCATCATCACGGACACTGCTAAGCGTCCAATTGGGAATTGGTGGAGGTGCACTATGCAATCTTTGTAACGTTGTAAAGCTTTAAATACGAATGATAAATACATGTAAATATTTACTCCAAAGTTGATGCAGAATGTGCAGATAAGAATGTTTGATCGATATTTTGCTCGGTTATGTTTTCCAACCGATTCCCAACCAGGGAAGCTACCAGACAGTGGACCACGGTCAGTGGTTGTCTATTTTTGGCCAGTGGATGACTAGCTCGAGTGGGCGGAATATAGTCAATGATTAACCAGATTTTTGGCAGTGAATGTTGGAGAATCGCCCATGTAGTTGATGGAAGAAAGCAGAGGGTGAAGGGGACATGGAAAATTGTTGCTTCGTTTCTGTCTTCGATCAGATAAGATGGGCTACAGATAACAGGAAGGTTGAATGCCAAGGGGTATTACACTTCATGAGCTCGATGCAGCTATCTTAATGATATGGGAGAATTCAGCACAGCGAGGGATAGAAAAGCGGATGATCTGAATCTTTTTCATTCATCTGTAGAGCTCTAGAAACGAGAACACGGCCGTTGTTTTACCTTTTTTTCTCTCTACTATGTATCGCTCACCTCCTCGATCTCGACTATTTCAGAGTAGGGTCCTACTCATCTCTCAATTCACGATGGTCAATGGCCAAGTTGCAGCCATTCATGTACGAAATCGAATTCGTTACCAGATCTCGAATAGATTGTGAGTCTGACTCATCATTAGCTCTATCCATACCCAAAATTAAATCTCCTTGCCACAGAACTTCCCACACTTCTCGATCGGCGGTCATCATCAAGATGAATACTTCACAAGTAGCATCGAATGGGCGGATTCGCATTAGTGCCGTCAATAGAAAGTGAGTATGATGATCTTGAATTAGCAAAAAATCGAACTTCAGCGCTCCTTATCCACCTCCTCCTTCCTCGCAGAGAGCTGTAAAGCAATCTCTAAAGATAATTATAGGACAATATTAGGAATTCTTGTCTAAAGGTACGCGACGCGTTTCAGTGTCTCAACTTCTTACTGCAGGTAAAGATTACGATTGAAGACCACTCAACTGAAGACCGCGTTCATAATGAGGTGACTTGCATGTTCTTTTCACTTCTAATTGCGGTAGTTATGCTCATTGATATTACTGAGTATCGAAGAACCACAGCATTTTCAGCCGCAGCAGCATCAGCAACAGCCTCAGCAATCAGGCGATTGGGAAACACCCCACGCTATGCAGAATGGTGAGATGCTGATTAGATGTCATTATCTTCATCGAAAGAGTCCTGAAGATCCTGAAGATAAACATCTTCAGTCACCAATGGATCCGTGGACATGAACCCGCAGCAGCTGCAGCACACAATCCCCGCAATGCAAGCTTCTCCTCAGCCTCAGCAACAACTTCAGACTACACATAACGGTAATTTGCTTTCGATGTAGATTAAAATGGGGTTTTTGAACGATAGATATTGCAAGTAAATAGGAAATTAATATAGAATAGGAGGATATTTGCACTGGAGCTAACGATTTCTCCTTTCTTTACTCCGTCTTTTACAGTAGATTGTATCCCAGTGTAAGTCGCCTTTTCTCTATCCTTTATCGTCCCGTTCTCCTATAACTACAGTCTGGTATGTGATCATCAGGGAAGGAGTGGGATACGAATCAAGGGAACAGAAGGAGCGATGGTTTAACCTTTCAGTCCGATATTAAAGGCGATGATGAGTAAGGCAGAACTCCCACTCCTTTCCTTCCCTTGATTCATATCGCTCTCAAAATTCTCCCATCTACCGCCATCCCATCCACGTTCTTTCCTCTCCTTCTACCTCTCACTCTCTATTATCACGGGCAGGTCTGGAGATACTTTTATCTTTGAGGTAGCAATGGATCAATGGGCATGGAGCCGCAGCAAGTGCAGCACGCTGCACGGCTGCAATCTGCAACCAATCCTCCGCCATTCGTGCTTCAGTCTCCTCAGATGGCTCAATACCCACATGACCTCTACCTCACCGCCATACAGCAGCAGCCACGACAGCTAGGAAACCAACATGCGCTGATCCAGGAAGGTTAGTGGGGGCAATGTAGTGGAAAATCAATATTGACGCACAGTGGTACTGAAATTTCCGTATTTCTCGCAGGGATTAACGGATCACCGGGTGCGGTTCATCATCCATCACTCATCATCCAGCAGCAGACTCCGCCTGCTGCGTTGGCCCCGCCCCTTTCCTATCACCATCTTGATGGGATGCCTAACGGTAAGAAACTGCTGAGATGCCCTTATTGTCATCGAAAGAATCCCGAAGTTACTTCATCTTTTCAGGCAACAATGGATCCATGGGGCAATATCCGGCTGTACTCTCCCCTGGTTTCGCATACACTCTGCTGGACGAGGAGACAGTCGATCGTCTGGACCGAGTCTCTCCGAATGCTGAACGATTCGCAGCCGCCCTGGAGAGAGCCATCTACACGGGAGAGAAGAGGCAGGAACTGCTCAAGAACCCATCGGACCGAATCGACCAGGGCATAGTCACATTCATCGAGAAGGTTAGTCCAACACAGCTCATTAATTAATTAATTCATTCATTCTTTTTTATCTTTTTTCTTTTGTAAGTGATATTTCAAGAGTGACGAGAGTAGGCCGAGTTGCAATAGAAAACCATTCATGATCTATCTTACAGTGTGTGCTGTACAGGAGGGGATACAACACGGAGGACCAAGTGGACGTTGCGAGGAGGGCAATCACAACTCGCCTCAATCAATATGCTGCCAATCGGAGAGCGAAGGTCGCTGCTGGAGGGGATCCATTCGCGGTCGCTCCCCACAAGGCCCGCAAACCCGTCGACAATGGAGTCTCCCCTACGAGACCCCTCCCCTCCACATCCACTGCCCCTGTTTCTCCTAAGAGAACCAAGATAGAGTCTGAGGAAGACGACGAACCTTTCTTTTTCATGAGACCCCTTATCGAAGTGAAGACAGAGCCTAGCTCTAACTAGTAATCCCTCTCAATTGCGAACTTGTGGAGGTCCACTATCTAATGCTTGCAATGTAGAACAATTTTAAATGCGAATGATAAATGCATGTAATTATTTATTCCACCGCTCATCTCGGAGTATGATGGTATTAGGGAAGGAAAACGATAAGATGAAGAGGTATTCTTGGAATTCTGAAATCGGGTTATTGACATTGCAAAATCAAAAAAAGACTACTCGAAAGAAGGAACAGCACTGAATCATACAAGATTAGTTTTTGCTATCTCGATTTCTTTCACTGGCGAGTGATGACCTGGTGATATGACACAATTTCCCCATTCTCATTAGAAATACTTATATTTTGGCAAGTTGACAAAGCAAAATCTCAGCTGGATTGACTTCAATCAATTAAAGTTAGCGTGAAACTCAACACAAGTGGGTGATGTGCTCATCGGGTTCACGTGCGTGATTGAAAAGAAATAACTCTCTTCATTCCTCAGTTCAGGGTGGAGAGAGAGAACGTAGAATGAAGAGAGTGCTTTCTCGTCAAGCCGTCCCTAGTTGACGTGAGTGATTGATTTCCCAGTCGCTATCAGTGCTGACCCATCGTCCCTTTAAATACTCTTCTCACGAGGGGAAGGGGAGAAGGAGGACAGCGGTCAACTATCGCCATGCATCCCGTGAGTTCTCCCCTTGATTTCATTAATTTAACTTTAAATGATTCCCCAATTACCTTAAATGTATCAAAAATCTAGTGTAGACTATTCAATTCCACTCTTTCTCATGTAATCCTCCTTCTTTCAGAACAATCCGCCAATGCCGTCCCAGCCTCCTCAGCAGCAGGTAAACATTTATTTCTTACTCACACCGTGAATCTTATCGTCTCGCTCCGTTTCAATGTTGTATGACTGATCGATATTTTTTTATGCTCTTAATGGTTTTTTTTTGTAAAGCTGACCGCAATAGTATCGAATTTTGGCAGGTTCACTTCGAATGTATTATCTTTGAAACTCAAAGGATTGTAGTAACCGATCACTAGAAAATCGTCAGGGGGAGAGAGCTTGATAGAGAAAAAAGAGCGAGTGAGATAGTTTGGGTATTGAAGAGAGTCTTTTCAGCCTCTCCCCTCCGGCAGCGCTGCTGCTCCGCTTCGCATCGACATCAACGACTTCCGTGCGAGCGCCCCCAAATTCGTACGTCCATCTGAGGATACGGTAGATCAATCAATCGATCATTCAGGGTTCTCAGTACGGTCCGCCACCCTTCCGCGGCAATTTTCCTCCCTCAAACCAGCAGAATAGACATTCGTGAATGGAAGAAGATTCTTGTGTACATTGAACCATGCTGTCCAATCTCATAAACGCATTCGAATTTATATGATTGAATAAACAGCCGTATTCAATGCACACGTATCTTTATCCAATCATGGCAACAAGTACGAAAGCGAGTCAATCAATAAATCAATAGTGGGTAGGTCACTCCGTCTTGGGCTTGAATGCCATACAGAAGGAGGGAGGAGCAGCAGGCAAGGGGACGGCAGGCAGGGTTGACTGCAAGGGAGCGTCACACTTAGGAATCGGAAGAAACTACTATCTTGGTTAACAAAATATTCGAAGTTACTGGGCAGTCTCGTATCATTGTATGTTTCATCTGGTCTACGAATGGATAGAAGCGTAGAGTTCAGTAATTACTTCCCGATTTGCTGTGACTAAACAATATAACTATTTTTTCCCTAAATGATAGAGGCTTCTTCCATTTGCGTCGCTCTCTTGCATACTCTGACTAATTCGAGAGTATGTGAAAAATTAAGAAGTTTTCACTCACCCGTCGATCCATTCTCGGAGGCGCGCCCTTGCTCGCGGAGATCGCTGCGAATCCAGCTGCACCGCTCATCTACAAGTTTACTAATTAATTACATTTACAAAATTTTATTTTTTTATCATTTACATCAGTTCATCACAACATACTGCAATACTTCATAGATAAAATAGAAAATAAAGTGCAGCAGTAAGTTTGCAGCAGGTGCAGCTGACCTTTCGCTGCTTGGCTGCCTCCTCCTCTGCCTCCTTCGCTGCACGGATATCGGGCGGAAGCACCGGAGGGGGACTGAGATTATCTTTGTTTTTTCGCTAACACTTGTTTTCCAATCACCCGAATCTTTGCTCAATCTCGCATCGAAAAATAGTGCATGATCAAAGAAAATTAAGGAGAAGAGCCCTTTTCCAAGCTCTCCTCTCTCATTCTGGCGGTCTGAATGGTGAGAAAAATAAAGAGATTCTCACTTACCCCTCCATGACGACGCAGTTCTTCGGATCTCCGCTCGCCTTCATCCTCTCCCGAATGTCAGCCAACGAATACAGCATTGTGATGTTCTGAGTGGATCAATTGACATTCTGAATCAGTTATTTCTTAGCAAGAAATTATCGACACTCCTGTGAGATCGGAGATCGTACAACCTATACAGGAAACCATAAAATTATGAAAGATTGATTTGATGATATTTCCGATGGTAGCGATCAACCATTGCTCGAAATCGCTTCGACGCGTGATTATTTTCAATGTGAAACGCAAAACAAAAAGGACGAGTTCAAGCCTGTTGGGAGAATTGAGCTGTTGAGTTTCACTGTTACTATGCTCAGTTAGAACCTTCTTTCAACGATTGTTCCAGTCAAGCTACTCCGAAATATTAAATAATTGTATTCTATTTTCAAAGCTAACGTAAAGTCATTTTTTGCTATGAATGATTTACAAAGATCAAAGATCACCTTGTTGTCGTCTTGTCTCTGATAGAGCATCTCTCCCTCGAAGTGCAGCAGTCCGTACTTCCGCGCACGAATGAGCATGCCCACCAACTGGAAGAAGAAACAATCTCATTTTTTAACCTCTGAATTTCGAAAATGCAAAGCCAGTCGAATTTTTATCTGAGAAAATGATGATAAATTATAAAGAAGGAAAATTTTCAGCTCTTCTTGTGACGAAAACAAGTTGAAATGGAGTTGGATTCGTCGTAGTGATGATTTTTTTTTGTCTGACCGAGCGGAATCAGCTCCAAATTTTCACTTCC
This sequence comes from Pristionchus mayeri, assembly GCA_036245805.1. Lineage (NCBI taxonomy): Eukaryota > Metazoa > Nematoda > Chromadorea > Rhabditida > Neodiplogasteridae > Pristionchus > Pristionchus mayeri. The sequence goes on along the minus strand of BTRK01000003.1, from coordinate 18,649,959 downwards.
CCTAATGCCAAACTTCTGAAACACATCTCATTGCGCTAATTATGCAAGAAAAGTACAGCAAAGTTGATCTGAAGATGCGGACTGGTTGCTAACCTTGTCCGAATAGAACGAGTAGATCATGAACAGCTTGCCGAATTTGATAAATCGATTCGGGTCCTCGCCTACAATTTATTATCGATTTTCGAAAATATATGAGAAAATATGATTGCTCACCATCAGCATTCTGATCGATCAACTCGCACAGGTAGAGCATCTCCCTGCACACGTGCACGCTCGCCTGCAATTATCGATTCGCAATTATCGATTTTCTATTATCGATTTGCAATTATCGGTTTTTTCAGCGTAGCTTATATAGTTAGGAACGAGTATCTAGTTCAAGTCACGAACTACAAACTATAATATAAATTCTATAGTTGTCTCTCCACTGGGGATGACTAAACACATTCGAAAAGCCTTGGATGCCGTTCTATCATCACTACTCTCCTCTTATAAAATTCAGGACTGTGGATCTATTTTCTGAGTATGCTGTAACCCGTTGTGCTCTTTTCACTAGGTAGTCAACAAGTGAAAAGAGATCTCGTGAGAAAAATACAAAGGTCATCGAATCGATTGAGACTTTCCGATCCTGAACCCTCGTTGATTGCAATTTGTCAATAATTCTGCACAAATTCTTGAAAGACACTCTTCCAGTGTCACTTTCTCCCAAATTCGCATAAAATCCGAACTGTTTGACAGAGCTAGAGTCTAGGCGGACTAGGCGGAGACTTACTCTAGAGAACACGCAAAATGAGTAGATCCATACTCACCCTGATTCCTCTGGCTTCAGTCTTCGATCCGCTCGTCGGCCTACCGTAATCTGTGGCGTTTGTATCGAAATTCTGGAGAGTGTACGTATCCGAGAAGGGATTTCTACAACGAGGGCTTCTAATTAAAAAAATTAGTCCTCGATCGCTTACTTTTTCAGTTTTTCATCGTTGGCCGCAGCGACATTGTTGAATCGCAAAATCGTGTCGCGTGCGGACATTTCGAAAATGGAATTATTGATTTATTTAAAAAAAGGTAGATCAAAGAATGCGGGGAATGGGACGGGAATCAATGGGGAGTAGCAGCTGTTGACTGCATGACTGGGGAGTGGAAGTGAGGGGAGAGGAAGAGGGTGGGATGAGGGAATCGGAGACGGAAAAAAAGAAGATCTGCTAGGATCAGTGGAAAAAAATATCAACGAAGTAGCACTAAAGCTTGAAATATAAACCACTTTCTATACAAGACAGTTGCAACACCAGCAGACGACTCTATTGAGAATAATGCAACACTGATAAAAATCAATTAGGTAAGATAAGTGTCCCGAACGGTAGCTACTCTTAGCCACTCATTTGTTGGATCTGGAAGATTCTCTATCCCTCTCCTCTCTCTAGGTAAACAATTACGGCGTACTTTTCCCCGCGAGAGGTTTTTCACAACATCTCCACTGTGCAAACAGATAAGAGATAAAGGGATGATTTTCGAAAATAACAGAATAGTTGGAAACAGAAAAGGAAAGGATGGGTAAAGGATGACGAAGAGCTTGTTTTGACTGAGAGGAAGATGAAAAGTTTCGTTCGATCTCGAAAGATATTGAGAACGGGAGGGAAACCTTGCACATCTGGTGAATTCACGCTTCTCCTTCTCCTCCCTCTCACCGATCTTTCACGGCTGCGAGAGAGCACACGAAATCGAGAGGGTCATTACTCTACCTGCCTTGACACCAGCAGGCGACACCTCTCTGTCTCTCTCAAATCCCCATGCTCTCTCGTTCCGTCTGTCAAGCGAGAGAGCGTGGGGAATGAAGAGAGCAATAACTCTGTCATCTCATCCATCTAATTCCCCCTGTGTGAACTCTCTGTTTGCAGTGGATCCGATCGGACGTGATCAAGGGATATTGAAGATCTTGATAGGTTTATGCGTGAAATCAACGACTCTCTCCAATCTCCCTCGTCGGTTAGACAGATCGAGAGAGCAGGCAGACTGGAGAGAGCCAGAGAAATAAGAGCGACAAATATCATGGAAGCAGCAGAGATACACGTGAGCTAGCAAGCTGTGAAGAATATTCTAAATTGTTAGTCTTTCTCCTAGAATGTACAGGAATATCAATAATAACTGCTAATATGCGGGGTTATCAGACTCTGTGGGCCGATGCTTGGAAGAGGGTGAAAGGTCAACGATCAACGATCACTAGGTGGTTCGGTCAGCCCCGTGACGCTGGAGAGCAACTCAACCGTAAAAATGACAGGAGCAGAAGTAGTGATGGTAACCTTAATTAGGATAATTAGTAAAAATATTAAATAATTAGTCACTTCATCGCTGGCTAGCTCGTTCGACGTGGAGATGAGGCTACCGAAGCAGAGCGGTGCGTTCTCTGCGATTTGATCTTTGATCTTTGAACTCTGATGGATTAATAACTCTCTAATGCTATCTGATACTGAGTTGACAAATTATGAGGAAGTCCAGTACCTAGGCAAGTGATCTTTGATCTTTCGCGATTCTCTAACCGACGAAAGAGCATGTTGAATGGAGAGAGCCACGAGAAAAAGCTCACCGAGATTCCAACGGAAGCCGCGAGTTGTCACGCGAGTCTCGCTCTGGGAATTAGGAAATTATTTAAAATTTTAAATTTATTTATGTTATTTAACCACGCAGACGCTGAGTTACTAATGATAGACTTGAACCTCAACCTCTAATACCAATCGTGAAACGCATTTCATCCGTCTCAAAATCAAGAAGAAAATATGAATCTGATTCCACTTGTCTTTGCAAGATTCCTCATTCACTACATGCTCTCGTCTAGTCACTGTGTGATCTTCTCTAATCGATATGTTCTGTGTTTCTTTCTCTCTCGCTCTCATTGACCCTCTTCATATCCCATGCTCTCTAGTGACCTCTCATGGGCGAGCGAGCATAAGGGGAATCGAGAGTAGCAGGACGGATTGTCTCAATGGCATGATCCATCACTGGTTTGATTGAACGAGAGAGTGTGCATATTGAAGAGGGTCTCCGACCTGGCAGATGGGAATGATGCCGACGACGTCAGTGAGATGCGCGCGATCCAGGGCGTAGCGATGAGTGCCCTGCAGAGATCAAAGATTAGACTCTCATTCATGACTTTCCATTTGATCTCGTTCCGTGTTATTAGCAGGGACAGCGAAGAACATTTTTTTTTGTTTTGGAAAGTACCATCTCCATCGATCAAATTTTACTGTACTCGAATATCTTTTACCGTTCGTGAAGCACATTCAACTCACCCGTGATACAATACCATGAAAAGAAAAGGAGGATTCTGACTAGAATCGTATGCCTGCCCGAAGCAAACCAGTGCCACAGATTAAAGATCAGTCTTCCTCACCTTGGGCAGGACGCACACGAGATTGTCTCCATCGAGGACGTAGACGGGGGCGGAGGGAGACGAGCCAGAGGCCTGCTGAGAGACAGGCACCTATGAGAAGGTGTGCGCACCCAAGTTACATTCAAGTACAAAACCGTGCTCCAAGTTGGAATCTAGGTTTGGGGGAACTCGGAAACCACTTTTGTACTTTATTCCAACTTGGACACACCAGAGCAGTGTTCGAAAAGAGAAGATCACTCCAACTCTTCTTCGGATCAATGCTTCTGCTCTCTTCTTTTCATTAGCTCTCTAGCTTTGTCCTATTGTAGAAAACTACCAGACTGAACTCTCTAAACCTTGCTCGGAATGAACCGGCTGCGAGAGTGCGAGAAATCGAGAAAGTCATACCTGAACGAGCGAATGGAGCGTGGCCAGAGTGTGATCCAGACGACCCGAGAGACCGCCCAGAACGACTAGTGGCGGACCCTGAAAAGGGGCGGAGCTTGCGCCGGGTTTGAGGGCAGGTCAGTGAGGTCGAAGTGAGAAAGTGTACTCAATTTGAGAGTAGAGCTAGTAAAGGGGCGGGGCTAGAAAAGGGGCGGAGCCACAAACCGCCTTGGCCTTGCGCAGCTGTTCGAGACAGGCGAGGAGATCGGTGCGGCACTCGTCCTTCTCCTCCGACATCGTCACTTGCTTGTCCCTGGAAAGAGTGATCATTTGCTAGGGCAGAAATGAATTTGCAATAAGGTAAACTCGCTTGTAGAACTTCTTCGTCAGCTCCCCAATGCTGCTCATGTTGCCGCTGATGATGGTCGGAGTCAGCAGCTTACTCTCCCTCAAGATCAGAGATCATCAATCGAGGCAGGGAGGAGGGAGCACGGATCAATCAACCCTACTTCAAACAGTCTACTGGTTTCTGGAAGCGCTCTCGCAATGATTGCTGATACCGCAGATTGGGCAGCACGAAAGAACGCTTTTATTCCCAACAGGAAGGACTGGGAAACTGTAGCTCTCAGGGATATGTGAAAGATCAAAGATCAGCTCACCTCACTCGCTGCTCCATCGCTACGGCGCCGTTGTCATTCGCAACCCGATTGGAGGCTGGAATGAGCTATTGACTAGGCATGATGAAACCTCGAAAATGTTTGCAGACCTATCGAAGATTGGACCTATTATCAAAGAGGAAGGACAGTGATGGTGCAACGCTTCCAAACTCGAATCATTTCAGCCAAGAATTTTCCCGACTCTCTCCATTCCTCACGCTCCTTCGCTAGTTAGAGCGTGCGAGAGAGCGTGGTAACGGGAGATAGGCTCTTGCCTCCATTCCAGATCCACTGCCAACAGGGTCGCTCGCCGCTGACCGCAGAACACGCACCCAGCCACACGCACGAGTTACGGTTGGCTGCAAATCATCTATCGAGAACTGACTCAATTACGGTAGTACCTGCTCTGGTGAAGATGTCGAGCGGACGCACGACACTCGACATTGTTGGTTACTGACGAGAAAAGGGGCGGAGCTTGCCGCTTTCGTCTAGAAACGCAGACGTGTGACCACAAAGGAGCAGGTAAATATGCCGGAGCGGCGTAGTGCTCTCTCAATTTCCCGTGCTCTCTCACTTTGTCTGACTGGCAAGAGAGTGTGTGGATTGGAGAGAGTAGGGGGAGCAGTTGTTGCCGTATTTCCACTACTATTCTGCAGGGACGGCTGATTCAGGGAGAAATGGATGTTTACTCGGAGGGGAGGGGAGAAAGGGTTCTCGTGATGGACAGCCAGACAACAACTAGCGGGCGCTTGCTGGCACCGCGCCAAGTGGGTCGGGCTTCTGGCATGCCTACTCTACACCGAGCCGCCGAGTCGCATACTCTCCTCACAGGCCCTTCCACAGGCCTTTTCATCGCTTCCCGATCAAGAACGGGTTTAATTATGCATGGCCTTGCCTTTTCTTGCTGCAGGCAGTTGTTTTCCTATGCGACAGCTCTCAGCGGATACTACCAAAATAGACCGGGAGCTCTCTCCCATACCATTGTAGCTTCTTTCCTCCATTTCTGCATTGCATTAAGGCAGATTACTGTGCTACTAGTAGGGGAATGAACGATATTCGCACAATCTGCCATTTGCCCTGCACCCAGTTGGGAGGAGTTGCAAATCTGGTTGCGTGCCAGGAATACATGCACCGGTGCCAAAGAGAGAAACATGCACTACAGTACCGGGAAAGAGTGTCAATATTACCGGGAGAATAAGAGTGTCTGAGAAGGGGAGCGGTTCGTGGCGGGGAGGGAAGATGTCGGTCTCTTCGTTTTCCGTGCTCTCTCGCCTTCTCTCCCGAGAGAGAGAGAGGGATACGAGAATCTCGGCTGCAAGATTTCGAGAGGAAGAAGGAGAGAGGGGAACAACATCAGGAACAAGGGAAGGAATCTCTCAATTTGACGTGATGTCTCTCCGACTAGCAAAAGGGGAGAGTGTGGCGAAATCGAGGAAATCTTTCGAGTGGATTTGTAATTACTGACTGAAAAGGGAACAATAATGAAGACCTAAATGATCAGAGAGAGTGATAGTTATCAGGTGAAACATATCTAAAGCCGTAAAGAGCTTCAAGAAAAGGAACGACGAGACTCTTTTCGTCCCGCTTTTTCAGGTCTCGCATGCCAAGTAAATGATTAATTGCGCAGTTTGAAGGGAGTTCACAGCCATTTCCAATCCGGAATAACATCTTCCAGAAGTCAGATGATCTGGGTTGAGAAAATTCCAGAAATATGGAAGATTGGAGAAGTTGAGGAGGGAGGAAACAATGATGAAGGGGATGGATAGCCATTGAGGCGCGCTTCTTGTGATATTCGATGACTTCCGATTGAATAAAAATTGCTCCTCAATTTCTTCATTCTCTACTATCTCTGACCCCAGAGCAGCAACAGAACCAGAGTCGATGTCGTCGAGAGAGCGTGCAGAATGAAGAGAGTCCGATCTCGCCCCGAGAGAGAGGGAGAGTAATTCCCGCTGAACTTTGATCTACCTGAGGGGCTCAGAGGTAGGTCTGTGATGTGAATCGGGAAGATGGATTGTGGAATCAGTTTTGAGTTAGGGACAGATAAAAGATCATTCAATTTTTAATTTCGAAGTTCGTTTTTCAAATTAATTTGATCAAGTTTGATTAAATTCCGTTGAAATCTTTTCGATTAATCAAATTCATTCAGCAACAAAATGAAAGAGATGAAATAGAATATTAAAAACCATCACCGCGATGGGAAATCATAAGCGCGCCCCCAGGATACGTCGCTGCCGAAGCGAAGGCGTTTAGCTGACGCCTTCGCCTTACTGTAAGTCGTCCGTCAACCTGCTGTTGTTTACGTCGATGACGTCACGGTTGTTTGTTTTCGCCCACCCGCAGCTTGTTCTCGCGCGTTCTCTCTGCCTCTCTCGCGACCCGAGTGACCGCTCCGACCGCTCCGACCGCTGCGGCAGCGCACGTCCGCCCGCGTCGATCTATCCGCGACTGGCGCGTGACATACCATATTCGGACGACCGCGCGGACCACCACATCCTTCCGTGAGTCCTGTTTCTGCCCCCTTTCCGCTCCGCGCCATCCGAGCGCGGCCAGGTAGGTCATTGCTCTTTGATCGATGCGGGGGATCGGGGGGATCCCGGCCGTTGTTTCGAACCTTGTGAGCGGGGAGTGTGTTCAGTGAGGGGAGAGGGGGAGAAAGAGAATGATGAGCCACTGATTAGATAGAGCGGGGAGTAGTTTATTTGCTCTTTCGCGTCCTTCCTCACTCGAAAACGTTTCCCCCAACTGTGTTTCTCCTTCGTACGTGCGCTCGCCTGTTTGCGTGGGCTTGTCGGAACCCCGGGCCTTTCCCGTTCCGTTAGGGTGTGACGGCGCCTTCAGATGCCCGTCATCGTCGATAGTTACTAGTTGCTAGCCCGGGTAAAGTGCTTTCGGGGTAGGCGCGTGATTATTAGCGGCGGTGACGCGTGCGCCCGTCGTAAAACAGTAGGACCGACGTCAGACAACGTGCACGTCGAGGGCATCCCGACGATGACGTCCATCTGGTCCCATTTAAATATTTTCTTTCATGCACAACCCTGTAACTCGTTGAGGATAGCATACCAATCCAGATGGACGTCGCCGTCGTGATTTTCGAAAATATTTTCTTTGTCATTCTGCGGGTTCGCGCGGCAGTGCATTTGCGTTTCATTGTGAGGTAACGTCTGAGCTTGCGTGAGGCGAGCAATTACTGGCCAATAATTTCTTCCAAAACTAATTAATTGCCTATTTGCATTTCACCTTTGCGAAATGAGTTGTATTTGGGTGGTCCATTCTTGTCCGTTTATTGATCCCAGAGGGGCTGCCAGGGGGGTTCACCTTCCGTTTCCCGTTGATCCTCCCTTTCCTCCCTGCCTTCCCTTTGGGCAAACCAAGAGTTGGAAAGAAGGCGCGGTAGATCAAAAGCGGTGAGTTTAGGTGGGCGTCGACGCTGTGAATATTGTGATCAGGATATGGGGCTCATTGGTAACCGATTTTTCGACTGTTTTTTGCCATGCTTTTGTAAATCCGTGTGCCCTGAGGCGGTGTTCCATATCTATGCTTCAGTTGCTGCCACTGGACAGCCAGGGGGTTCATGCTCATGTGCCTAGACACCCTCTTCCCTTCCCCCTTTATCCCTCCCTGCTAGGTAAAGCAAGTTTAGGGGGGGGGGGGGCGTGCAGTGTACATCGTAAAGGGCGAGGTAGATCAAAGGTCATTATGGCGTCAGATGGACGTCACCGTTGAAAGTTTTATAACTTGACCAAATATCTTCGCGTTTTTTGCAACTTTTCGCTGGTTTCCACTGGGTTTGCGGTGTCACTTGATTAGAGTTTCACGTGTAGATGGCGTCTGACCAAAAACGGTGCAAGCATTGTGTGTATCTTGCCCTTGGTGGATAATAATAGGCATGACCTCGTGCCCCAAAGGGTGTTTCTACGTGCAGATCTGGAGGGATTTATCTATGGTTTTGCACGTATGCAATCTCTCCTTCCTAATTTCGGAGCGCTTGTTTGGGTTGGAAAGGGCGGTAAATCAAGGGTGCTGGAAGGGTTCAGATGTCCGTCACCGATGAGAGGGCTTTCACGTGATCGTGTTTTGGAACCTTTAGCGCTCATAACAAATCAAGATTGTTTTGACTAGAAAGGAGAGGGAGAGATGGGAAGGATGAAGAAGGCGGGCTTATTAGGAGGAGATCCTCTCGCAATTTCAGTTCGAAAGATGTTGAAACAGAGGTCCACCCATGGACGGCCAGAGGGTTCATCCCCTCCCCCTCGATTCCCTGCCTACCGCTCCCCCTTCCCTTCCTCGTTAGACTCGCTGTCACCAACGGCGCCTCCCCTTCGTCCTGGTTAGCTTACCGGGTGAAATATGCTTTCGGGCGCGAGCTAGATCGAGGAGCAAAGTTCTCTCCAAGCTTGCGCATGGTACCCTCATTAGCATACGCATTCTCACCGGGTTTGCAGTTGGGCGCTGGGACAGAGGGGTGTTTTGCATACTCGGACGTTGATCTGATGGAGATTGGAGTAGTTGACGAGTGATAGTCTAAGCTTGCTGATGAAACAACATTGCGAAAGCGTCCCGGTAGGCCACAACACGGGGTGTGTCCACTTCAAGAGGTTTCAAGGTTGGTGTTCTCCTTCGGATAGAAGAGAGGGAGGGGAGGGGGAGGAGATGGATAGGTGGGGGAAGGGCGACAGGGTGGCGCCCACGGTAGACGATCCGTGAAGATAGGAGAAGGACAGGCGCTAAGAGGAGGGGGAGACCAGAATGGATCTTACCCTTTGCACTTTATTTCGAGCGGTTCTAGGATATCGATGGTGACGATTTCACCGCGGAAGTGTGTTTTGTGCGTCTCTCGTTTCGCAAGGGCGCATTGACGAGATGCGTGACCTACCGCGCTATCGTATCCCTTCCTTGTCGTAGCAAGCCTACCAACCCCCGTCATTCTCCGTACTCTCGAGGAGTTATGGCCGCACGCTTTTTCGGCCGTTCGGGACCGTAAATATGGCCAGATTAGGACCGTAAATTAGTAGCAAACTGGAGGTATGCCCTGTCTTGTCAGGCTCAGATTACCGCATTAGTCGCTCCTCGCTCACTTTCGCTTTCGTCCCCTCATTTCCGTGCTATCTATCCTATCGCCCCCCCCCCCCCCTACGGGTTCATTATGTCCTCAGCCCGCTATGAAAGGCGTGCAAAGGGATACCGAAGGTTGTTTCGCGGGGGCGCACATTTTCGCATGCCCCCACTCATCATCTCATCTTCGCTTCCCTTGTCTCAGCGGCGATTTTGCGCGTTTTATGATGTCCGCTCTGAGAGTAGAAAGGCATCTGCTCATGCGGAAAATGAGACAAAGGCGAATGCCGCCCCGATGCCGGAGGGACTCAATGCCGTTCAGAGGAGCAAAAAAGCGTTATCCTTTTGATGCAGCAATACTCTCGCTCTCTCTCTATTCCATGCACTCTCTCGCTCACTCTGACCGGCGAGAGAGTGTGCTAAACGAAGAGAGTCTGGCGACTGGATGAATGATCGGAATCTTCTGCTTCTGACCAACGAGCGCGCAGACCGGCAAGCAGCGAAGGAAATTGGAGAAATGAATAATGACGAGATGGGCTAGAGATTGCATTGCCACGTTTCCCTCATCTAATGCATTCTAGCAACATCTGGAGTTGTGCTAGTCCCTCGAATTCACAACAGTTTCTCCGAGCTCTCTCCATAACTTCCAGTGTCTCTCTCACTCTGACCTGTCTGCACTCTCTCAAATCCGGACGCTCTCTCGCCCGTTTCGACCTAGGATTCGGTGAAAGGAGAAGAGAAACAGTGCGATTGCGCAAGAAAGAGGGGTAGTTTTCATCTTATTTCAGGCCCCACTTGCCTTTCTGACAAGGTAGCTTCCTGTTTCGGGCGTACAGTAGGTTCCCCTTTATGGCGCAATGCCCAGGTCCACTCCTCCTCCCTTTGAATTTCGTGCACACTGAGAGGCGATGCGAAAACGGAGCAGATGAATAGTTTACGAGGGGGGAGAGTGGAGGTGACAACAGGGTTGGGGTGCACCTCTAAATCATGAGCAACCAAGTCGGCGCAGATTTCAACCCTTTCACCATCCTACATAGAATTTATTGATTTGGTTATGAATACTGGACTGGAAATATTGATCACTCTGGCCTGTTCTATCCTTAACCCCTTCATCCTGCTCCTGCCCTTCAATCTACAGGCTCTGAGAAGAATAATTGTTGGATCGATTTTTTCCTCTCCTAATTAATCGTTCCGTTGATTGAAATTTTGTCGACCTTAACGCATCTCCGTCTCGATTGTTCCTGTACAATCTGAATGCGCGAGCGGCATAAGGCAAAAGCATAATCGTTGTCGATATGATGATGCTATCATAGCAAGTTGATTCATACCTAGCCGTTTCTCCTCTTCTCCATCTCCTTCTTCTCCCTTTCTCGGATTCACTCCTTCTTTCCTCCGTGAAACTTGCAAAATGCGTGTATGGAGTGACGTCATCCGGATCAGGCGACGCGTTTTATACCCCTGTTTGACGCTGACTTCTGCCCTCCATGCCACCTCTCGTTGATCCTTGTCCATTCTACTCTAAATCTATTCGACTGATGTGCAAGCAGATTTCAAATTAGTTCTAGAAATAGTCCCTAGTTCAGATGAATTGAAAAATAATTCGGTTCTTCCATACTGTGGGGAAGCCTCTGTTCACTTCCATCGTCTCTGACTCTCCCAGTGGAATGTGTGAGTAGAGATTCGGTCGATGGAAATTGATAAGGACTAATCGCGACTCTTCTTCCCTGTCACGAGAGCGTGGCTAGTCGTCTCTGTTTTCCCATCAGTACCTCGCACTTTTGTGCTGCACAATCTCTCTATCTGCTGAGCATTCACATGATTACTGTTTACTGACAGAAATCTGGTAATACTGCGCACTAATTTGAGCCAGTTGCCTGTAACTAATTCGTGATAAGCTCGCGCTATTTTCGTCTAGACGCTGCAGTAATTGGGTTGATAATGCCCGGAGATATCAGATTATCACTCGCGTAGGTGGGGACTGACTCATTATCCGAGCACTCCCAGCGAAAATAAGAGTTCATTTCCATCTCTCTCTCTCTCTTTCTTCGATTAGGACGCGCAACAGCAGCAGTTTGGAACTGATTAAATGTCAGAGAGAAGTGAATCGGCGATTCATCAAAAATTAGAGGGGGGAGCTCCTCAATCGGTTGATCACAGTGATAGGGGATGAGTGGGGAGGGGAGAGAGAAGCGTTCCCTTTCCCATCTCTACCCCGTGTCTCTCTCACTTCGCCGCACTCTCTTCACTCCATTCATCCACCCCTACTCTCCTCCCACCTATGTCTTTCTGTCGTTTCCATTCATTTTTTGGTAGAACCGATCGATATCCGTCATTTAGCATCTGATTGCCCGGCTCTCTGCCTTATCACTGATGTCATTTCCTTCCGATTTCTTTATCTTGCAAGCGAGCATTTACGAGCTCTACTATGTATGCAAAAGACCTCAGGGCAGAAATTAAAATATACCAATTCATGATCCATTTCACATATTTTGTCCTAAATTTTAACGTTGTTTTTTCTCCTTTAAATCGATATTTCCTCAATGATGATCTTCAGAAGATGGACATCCCGGGGATGTTCTACCACTCGGCTGGCAGTGGTGGTGGTGGGGGCGAGGGTCTCGGAGTGGGCGGGTCGGCGCCCGTCGCGACGCCCTCCGTCTCCTCCTCCTCTTCCTTCTTCGGAGACGTCGACCAGGACCTGTACACGCAGGGCAACGAGCAAGGTTATTTTTTTAGATGTTCATACCTTTTTTTATGTCCTCCTTCATTCCTGTTTATTGGATTTCGTCATTTTGTTCAAATTTAAATGCAAGCTGATGAATTGTATTGTCTCGTGACGGATTTATTCTTTGTCTAAAGGGTTTGTCCTAGAAACGCGGGAATATATTGATTTAGAATCTTATTTTGAAATATTTTTCGGGAGATAATTACGGTAAATCTAGGTGTACGGTATCCGGCCACTGGCTATCAATCAATATATTCCTCACTTTCGCGCCATTTTCATAATGTTGTTTGGGTATTTTCTAGTCGATTTTTCGCTTTAATCGATTTCTTTTTTTCATCAACAATCAACTTTAAAAGCGAGCCTAAAATGAATAGGTTTTGATTCTGAGTTGTTCTTTCTGTCTTTTACCATTGGATTTTTTTTCTCGTCTGGAACGTTTCTGTTGACGGGAGAGCTGTCAGACGGAATTATGCCTTTCCTGATGTGGGTGGATATCCCACAATTTTGGTCTATCCTAGCTGACAGTAGGCCTCTGGGGCTAATCCCACTGTGTCCCTCACCTCAAAGGGATGTCGGTGAGAGTAATTTTTTCGTGTTTATTATTGTTTTCGCACGTATTTTCTAATATTTCGCTTTGCAGGAAGTTCGGAGACAGCTGCAGCCTTCGACAACTGGTTCCTCAACCATGCAATGGACGTAAGCCCTTTTCCCTATCCTTTTGAAGCGATGAAAGATCTCATGTTTTCACTGTTATGTTTTGAAAAATATCTTTGTCAAAGAGAGATTGTAGAGGGGAGGGAGGGGCGGTACCGTATCCGCTGCTCTGTTTTCGAATCCGGTAAAGAGTGGCGCGCGCGTCCGGCCATACAAAGGCATTGCAAGGTCATTAACGAGCGGCGCTAATAGCTTCCGATGAATGGAGAAGGAGAAAGGGAGAGGAGAGGGCGGTAAAACGAGCGAAGAGTACGGTACCCTTGCAGTACCAGAGCAGCGACAGTCCGGAGGCCGTGCAGCACGTGCAGCAAGGACAGGCTGCTGCGAGTGCTGCGAGCAGCGGAGTCTCCATGATGATGGAGCCGCAGCCGCAGATCAGGACGATGGTTCGTGCGGTGTACCTTACTTTTTATATTTTTGTTTTTATTTTTTGTTGTTTTTTAACAAATATTATCCCAAAAAGCGCACGGCGTTCACAGTGGCCTCCAGTTACCAACCTCGTTGTGCTCCTGTGGTCTGCTCTGTTCTAAACACGTACTCTTTTTGCGCTTCTATAAACGCCAGTGGCAATCAGGAAGTCGGTTGGAAATAACTCGCTGACAACAATCACACGAAAGACGATGAATTGAATCATAGAGTGGAATACATTAAAAATCTTGCTATTGAGATGCGTGTATTTTTGCTCAATAGAATTAGTTGCTACATGTTATTCATGGTAATCGAAATGGACCGACCGATTGGCCAATGAATGCATCAGGAAAATGAGTAAGACACAAAGCTAGTTTTTTATCCAGAATCCTGGGTGATATGTGCTAAGCAAGTACTGTTCTAAATGTTCCGCTCTACCTCATCTAGCAGGTCATCTTTCCTGGACCATTTTGAATATGCATTTGTAATTAGATAACCCCCCCCCCCCCCATTGTCAGACATTTTCCTCAGTGAGATCGGTCACATCCATTGTGTACCATTTGTTGTTGTTGCAATCCCATCAGTAACATCTCAATCTCCAATGGAGCCTGGCGAGTTTGTGTTGCCGAAAATAGTTGAAATCATAGACGAGTATCTGTACCTGGTAATCATCCCCCTTCCCATCTAACCCCAATACTTCTTTTGCAGCAAGGCCGCCCCGACCTGCAGCCGTCGATGGGCGTGCAGCAGGTGCAGCAGGGGCTGCAGCAGCCACTCCCCGCCCACCTGCAGCACCCGCAGATGTTCGTGCAGCCGTTCATGGTTAGTGATTGAATTGTTATGATGAAGAGCTCTCTCATCGGTTCCGACCCAACCATGTGATTCTATACCCATCCACAAGAACGGGAATGTGACTGCCATAAATTCAACTCAAACCATCCACCTTAGTTCTTTCGTATTTCATTTTTTTCTCACCAACAAAGAGGACATTAATTGTCTTTGGTTGTAATCTGCACTCTATACTCACTTAGAAAAACCGCAATGTGACCGGGCCCATTCTAATCCCAAACCCTCTCTACTCCCTCTCAGAACTACGATCCGATGGGTCTGATGCCCGTGGGCGCGCACCATCTGCAGCCCCCGCAGCCGATGCAGCAGCAGCTGCCACCCCACTCTGCGACCGCTGCAGCAGCCGCAGCCCTCTTCCCCGGACCACAGGTGAATTTAAAATCAGTTTGTAATAAGCAAAGGGGATGAGAATGGGCAATGAAAATACCGTAATCACGAATTGCGTTCTAGTGTAATGGTTGTGGGTGTACGGTAGATTTTAGTAATCGATTATCGCATGAAAATGCTTTCCTTTTCACAGCTCTTCACGACATGCTCTGCGCACATCGGTTCGTCGCTGGCCATTCCTGCCACCACCTTCCTCCCCTTTGATCACATGCAGGTACGGTATTGGTGATCGGATTATCGATCGGTGTGATGAGGTCACCCCTTGTTTACCGCCTTGAAAGGGACCAGACAATGGATGATATTGGGGGAGGGGAACGAGCGAGCCAATGTTGTTTATTTGCAGCTCTCTCTTGCCCACCACCACCATCCCTCCACGTCCATGGCCCAGCAGCAGCAGCAGCAGCAACAACAGCTGCAGCACATGCAGCAGGTGCAGCAGCAGCAGGCCGCAGGTGGGCTGATAGGGACATTTCTTTTCTAAAAGTTATGGATTTCTCCTAATTTTTCGTTATCGCGAGGCCACGGTTTATCGGTGTTTCCTAAATAATTGATAACCATGTTACCAGGCGATTTACGTTGTGTGAGGGGTTGATTGTCGAAAATATATTATCGGACAAAAAAAGGAAAGGACAATTATTTTACGGGTAGATTAGCGCTTCTTTAGTTGCAGCCGAGGTGGCACTGCATAACGTGTACTCCGCTTCAGCCTCCGACTCGTCCACCCAGATCACCTCCGTCCTCATGGGCTTCAGACAGGTACGGTAGCCCTTCGTACTCTATCGCAAAGTGGTGGGTACGGTAGCAAGGTCATCAAATATCGATTGGCTTCAGGGCGGCGAGGAGTCGGAGTTCGTCCGGAAAGCGATAGAGAGCCTCGTGAAGAAGCTGAAGGTAGGTCAGAGGGTGGTAAATGGAGAGATCAATAGGTCAATTATTGTTTGATGATTGCCCTTTCGTGCAGGACAAGCGGCTGGAGCTGGAGGCGCTGATCCAGGCCGTCACCAGCAACGGGAAGACGCACACCGGCTGCGTCACCATCCAGGTTCGACCCCCCCTTTCCGAGCATATATTCTATCGTACACCGCAGAAGTGCTTTATCAAATGTAGAGTAGAATGCTCGTGAGTATAGGGAGAGGATTCGAGGGACATGGATGATCAGTGTTTCAAAAAATGTGAGCAGAAGAATTGCACAAATAGCTCGATTTTTGAGTTCGAAAAACATTAAACGTAAATGGTCGTCGGTTTTTTTTGAATCGCCCGTGCAGATTCATGTTCTAAAAAATGATTGATAGTAACGGTGCCCGATGTTTTGTGCTGGGAAGGCAGTTTGCCTACGAAAATGCACAGTTTGAGCTTAATATTTAGTTGTCCAAAAAATAGAAACATCCTGGTTGATCAGCGTTGCAAAATTTATCGATAGCCAAAAAAAGTCCGAACGTTTTGATATTATTGTCTTGATCAATTCTCCTCAAATTTTTGGTCGCTTGTAAAAAAGTCAGGCGATTTCCACTGATGATTGTTTCCCGGAAACAAACATTTGCAGCGTTCTCTGGACGGTCGTCTGCAGGTGGCTGGTCGCAAGGGCGTCCCCCACGTCGTCTACGCACGCATCTGGAGGTGAGCACCGCAGATGACGATGATCTCTGATTTTCCCCTTTTCGCACACCCTCTCGCTCTGCCCAATATACAATTGCAATGGGGAACTAGTGGATGGTGAGGGGGGAGGAGAGAAACAAATCGATATTGTAGATGGCCGAACGTCTCGAAGACGGAGCTGGCGAAGCTGCCCATCTGCCGAGTGACGCCCGACAATCAGGTGAGGAGATGGGGGGTTCAGAGAACTTAAACGACTAAAACAACTTGTTTCTCTGAAAGTGCGAAGGGAAGAGAAGATTTATGGGTGAAATAATCTAAATATTTAGAGGAATTGATGTTTCGACGGTTGTTAAAACTGATGCATCAAGCATGATTGATGATGATGATTCGCTTCAGCATACACAAATATTTCTGTAATCGATTACCGTAACTTCGTCTTTGCCTGCAGGACTTCATCTGCATCAATCCGTACCACTACGAACGTGTCGTCTCGAACGCCGGCGGAATGATGTGTCAGTTATCGATTTTCTCAATCTCGATTACAATAATTCTTGCACTTATCGTGTTGCCTAGTTATTGCGTTACACTCGAATGGAGTTAGATGCTGGTGGGATACGATTAGGATTCTCCAAATCAGCTCTGGACGTCGATCGAATCCTTCATTTATTTATCACCATCTCGTTTGCGTGATGTGGTGGTGCCAGCAAGATTTTGATGCTGACGTATTCGATTTCTTTCCTGCGCTCGCGCCGACTTGGGATGGTTAGCAGGGGGGCGACGCCTATATTATGACATCATTCTTGCAGCACCGCCTGAGCAGCAGCAGCAGCAACCAGTGCAGCCGAAGCTGCCGTCGCAGCCACAGCAGTCTGCAGCAACTGCAGCAGGTGCAGCCAGCTACGGGATGCAGCCCGTGTTCGACGGCAGAGGAGGTGAGAGCGACTGATTTATGCAGTATTTGAACGCGTAGGAGGAGAAGATCGTTTGTTCCACCTAGTTCTCTGAATACAAGAAGAAAGAGCAAAAACGCGGGTCATTCGGTAATTTGTTCCTTTGTTCACCCGGTTATGTCCCACCGCTCGTTTGATGAGGAAATGTGTACAGTGAAAAGTGCTAATCAATTAGATCTCTAATTTTACTTATTTATGCAAAATAAATATGATATTTTGCAGACGAGTGGGCTACGCAGATGCCGCCGAGCGCGGCTGCAGCCATCCAGTCAGAGATGCGACTGCCGCAGCAGCACCTGCAGCAACCTGCCGGATCGCCCGAGTTCAGAAGTGAGCAGTGCAAAATATACTTAAAAAAACTAGTTATCGCTTGATCTGAGAGTGGTAACGCATACCTGCCCTGATAGCGCGATAAGGCTAAACACAGCAAAAGTTCTGAAGAGAGTGGGATTCGAACCCACGCCTCCGAAGAGACTGGTGCCTTAAACCAGCGCCTTAGACCGCTCGGCCATCTCTCCACGTGAAAGCATGGGCTGGAAATGCTTGTTGTAGGGATTCGCTAACCAATCAGTCTAGTGAGCCAATCCTCGATCCATTTCCCTTCTACTGCAATTCCATCCATTCACCCGAGGGAATGCCTGTGCTTCCCCGCGGTCAACCCATACGTGCCATTCCTCAAAGTTCATTCAAGGCTACGTGCCGATCACTTGTTTGTGTTGTTTGTGGCTTGTTTGTTAGGATTGACCCGGAGTCTTCCTCTCGCCCTCTTGATCTACCATCTCCCCTCCCTCCTTCCCATCCTTATTCGACCACTTCCAATTTGTTTTCAATTTGTTGGGCTCACTCGCTTTTCTCTCGCTCACACCGAGTCCACTTGGCTTGTCCCTCCTCTATGATTTCTGTAGCCTTTAGCAACTCCCTGAATATCATGTGCTCGCTAGTGTTCATATGTACGATGGTCTCGTTCCTTCTTCAGATCCTTCGTTCCCGATGGAGCCGCCAGTGATGCATCGATCTCACGCAAGTAGGTCATCGGGATGAGAAAATCAATAAATGTGATGCTTGCAGTCGACCTCAACCGCGTGCAGATTCCGCCAGCGGCTCATTGTGAGTTTATTATTTTTTGAATATTTATTTTTTCAATTTAAAAATACCTGTTCCTCTGCAGACCCGACGCACTGGTGCACCATCAACTACTTCGAGCACGACACACAAGTCGGCGAGTCGTTCAAGGTACGGTGGAGTATGGTAGTCAGATATCGATCGATATCATTCGATCAGGTGCGTCGTGAGATGATGAGCATCGCTGTGGACGGCGGGCTGGATCCGCAGGTATACGGTAGTCGCCCTGATCACCGACTGGTGGATTTCCTGGTGGTAACGCAAGACGGTTTCAGGGCGAGCGCGATGGTCGTTTCTGCGTCGGATCAATCCCCAATGTGCACAGGCAGAGCGCCGTTGAGATTGTGAGGTACGGTAGCAATAGATTATCGATCGTGTCGGAACTGTATCGATCGATTGAAGAATGCACATTGGCGCAGGAGTCGTGCTGAAGCAGCATCAGGACGGCCGCGTGACCATGCAGGTATGTGGTGCTGGTTACGGTAGATATTGATCTATTGGTACTTCTTGGGGGTATTGACTAATTGCAAACTGATGGGTGAAATGTTTCACAAATCACTGTTTTTGTTTTCTTCTGTCCTTTTTTTAAAATTTTACGATTGTTGTGAACAGAAGAAGTTTCTAGGCGATCTTTTCATGGGTGCGAGTAATATCTGTAGTGGATCTTCCGTTCACGAGTGAAAATGCATAACTTCTACCATCGTGATTTGGGAAAGAAAAGCTTATGGATGAGCTTTTATTGGCGCGCCTTCTGCATCAGACTATCAATTTTCCGGCACTTCTCGGATAATTCCCCCCCCCCCCTCTATCCCCCTTCCTCCTCTACCTCAGTTATTTCTAGATATAATTCCATAATTTTCGGTCGCACAACAACTTTTTCATGGGGAGGGAATGAGAAATGATAGGGGAATGGAGGGTTGGGCCAAATATTCAACAAGTGCCGATTTACCGTGCCTCATGGTACCCTTATCGAATTGCAAGTATCTTTGCCGTAACCGCTCCCTCTTGCAGGTCCGTTCCCACAAGGCGATCTTCGTGCGCGCCCCCTACATGGACTACGTGAAGCACACGCCGTACGCCACCACCATCCACAAGGTGCAGCAGTGCGACGGAGAGATAACGGTATGTGGAAGAGTAAGGTTACGGCAATGCGTGATTACGATATCCTTTTCAGATCTTCGACCTAAGGTGGTCATACTACGAGATGTGCGAGCAGACGGCGTCGGCGAAGGAGGCAGTGCTCGCGCAGGTGAGGAGAATTCAAGCATGAAAAGGAGGAGCCGGTACTCGGGAATAACTGCTTAGTCCAAATTGTTATTTAATGCTGTTTTGAGGAGAAGAGTTTTAAGAAAATTGGGCAATTGTTCGATATTTGGCTCACCCCCTAAAATTATTTCTCATTAGCTCCCCATCGCAGAGGGGTTGCGCGTTTCGAAAAAAATATGTTTTTGTGCTTTCCTGACTTGTGTACTTTGATGTTTCATGAGTACAATTAGCGATGGAGAAGTTGCAGTTTTGCCCAGCGCACAATTGCAAATAGTTTTCCGATCTAGACATATCAACACATTTTATTTTTTTTCACAGAATTATAACTAGAATATGTCGCTCTTTTATGATGGCGATAGTGTCGGGATGGTTGCAGTTGCTTAATTTTAGCATGATATCGCCCTCCAAATTAAAATGACATCTTCCCTCATCTGTTCGGGTGATGTCAAACCGAAAAAAAATTCCAGATTGACTTTGCTGCTTCATGGCTGCCCCATAGTCTAGATAGTTGCATTGCTGCAATAAGAAACTGATCCGGTCGATAACGTACTCAACACACCCATTCAGGCGCGCGCCGTCGCCGGCCTGCCCGTCAACCACCCCGGCATGCAGCAGGTTGATCTTCGATCTTTGTATTTTGTAGTCATGTCTACTAGTCATAAAAACATTGAGTAATTTGGATGCACAGATAGGTTGGCCACATGAAACACCCTTTCGCCATCATCTAGTCATTGAAATCGGAAAGATATTCCTGATTAATCTCTTAGTCTTTGATCTTTGATCCCTGCAGATGTCGGAGATGGTGGCTGGCTCGGGCGTGGACGAGATGAAGCGCATGTTCTGCAGCGTGGGCATGAGCTTCGTCAAGGTATACTGTAGTCTGCCGTTTCACTCCATTTTTTATTGATTACCAATTTTGTACCCTCAACGGCTATCTGCATATCCCTTCCTCCTCTCGACCCTACTCAGTAGATCAAACGGGTTTGAAAAGATGGGAGCTAGCTGTTAATACCAGTCGTAGACTTGTCTATCCCTATTTTTTCTCATGTCCTTGATTTGGTTTGGGATAGGTGAACGTTGATTTGTTTTGCATTGGCTCTAAAATGACAAATCCATTCCGATGCTTTCAGGGCTTCGGCGGTGTCTACAACAGGAAGACAATCAAGGACTGCCCCTGCTGGATCGAGGTCAGTTATCGTAACCTAGTTACCATACCGGAATACCGTAGGCAGCTGCCGGAGCCATCTTACCGTAATCCGGTTATCGTAGCCAAATATTGGAGCTTCCGTACGCAGTTCTATGTCTCGATCACAAGTTGTGCCAATTCAGCTGGTTCAGGTTGAGCTGAATCGACCTCTACAGCTGCTGGACCAACTGCTGAAGCGCAGCTACAACGACTAGCCTACCGTACCCCTTCCGCCTACCGTACCCCTTGCCCCCGTTTCCCACCCCGATGAATCGATTAGCTTAACTACCGTATACTCTGCTGGCATCGTGCCAAGTCCTTCCTGCTCAGGGATTCACGATACGATCACTTGCCTTCCCTAATTCTTGCAGCATTATAACTCAAAGTAAGCACTCCCCTCTTTCGTAGCTTCACAACCACCGTAGTCAATGTTTACCTGTAGACAACTCACCATAGTTACAGTACCCCATGTAACGAGTAGATACTTGCAAGTAACTGTAGGTCACTCGTCCTCCCCCTCTTCCATCCTCACTCAGTATACCAAATACCGCCATCCGGTGAATTTTTATCCAAAAGTTTTTTTGTATGTCTTATATCGGATCTCGATATTTATTGTTGACAGACTGCTCTCCGTTTTAGAATCTTTTAGTGTTGTCTTCCTTGTATTCTTTCCATTCTTCCTTCTTAGGACACAATCACTCCGTGTTGCTTTCCCTCTGGTTCTCATCAGGTAGTCTGTCTCCCTATGTCGATATGTTTACCCTGATAATCTACAGTACCGATCTACCGTATCCTGTTTTAACTTTTATTTCTATCGGGTTTACCCGTTTGTTCCACCCTTTGACGTCCTACTTCCTTTAAAAGATTGTGAACAGAACAACTTTTTAAATTCCAATTTTTATGTTTTATCGTCGCCTTCCCCTTTTATCCTTTAGTAGCCTTCTAGTTGAAATTGTTTTCTTTAAAGAATCGATATTTCATTGGACATTATTCGCATGTAGTGTAATCCATTACATAAACACATCGTATTGTAAACCAGAGGCCTTTTCTGTATCACGAGAAAACCACAGATTTCAGATACTACTGCACTATTTCACTACCTGCTCAATACCGTATCCCCTGTGATCAGTTTGCAATCCGTCGCAAGCCACAGTATCCCTTTATCACGAGGTGGTCAATCGATGGGGGATGGGCTAGGGATGACGCAATCCTTGTTCGATCCTCTTCTTACTTCTTCACATCGACGTTCTCGTAGTTCTGGTCGCCTTCCGTCTTCGCTTCGGGCGCAGGCGCATCTTCTTTAGGTGCTGCAATCGTAAACTGAATACCGTAACAGTACTCCTACAGTATCCCTTACCATCAGCGGGTGGAGGAGGGGCAGCAGGCGGAGTGGGCGCGGCGGCGGGAGGTGCTCCGGGCGCCGGTTTCATCAACGAGCCAGGTTTGTCGCCGGCTAGGAGTTGATGGGTTACGGTACTCCTGCATCACGCTGCTTACCGGCTCCGGCTCCGCCACTTGCGGGCCCAGTAGGTGGTTTCATAGCGGACTTCTCGTCCTTTTTCTTGCCAAAGCACATTATCGCAGAGCTGCAATCAGTTACGGTAGGGCTACTGTAGAGCTTTTAATGACGTAGCATGACTTCGGTCCTAATTCGAAGGTTCGATATCCGGGGTTACGGTAGTTCAGGCACAAGCGAGGTTACGGTAGGTAGGGGACGGGGCTACAGTATACCTGATCAGCAGGAGATATTGATGTCACGGGAGTGCTTCGTGTCTCCGACGGGGTCTAGGCGTCGGTCGCTGAGAGCACCGCCTATCTGACTACCGCCTAGCACGAGAGAAGGGTATAGGAATGAGGGGAGGAGAGGACGGAATAGATCGAGATTGATCGATATCCATCGGAGAACAAGGGGATTAGTGTAATTGAATCAGAGGAGGATATATGGAAATGTGAGAAAATAGAGAGAGTAAACAAGCATTTATCGTAGAAGGAACACGTAAGCGTCAACAATGGATATTTACAGTAATTACGGAGCGGTTACGGTATCGACAGGGTACGGTCTCTGACATTCAGCAGTGATGGTGGTGGTGCCCGCCGTAGTAGCCACCCTGCAAGAGAGAGGATTCAGAGGTGAACTTCCATAGACTAGTGACGTTTCCCGTTTGCTCTCTACCGTAACCAGCTACAGTATCCACACAACTTACGTGGTGCGAGGGGTAAACGTCGACGTGGCCACCGTATCCACCGTGCATGTAGGGAGTCTGAAAGGAGGGATTGACCTATCGATCGATTCTCTTTCTATAGTTGTGCAATCGTACTGAGTCATCTCTATTCACTGACGTAAAAGTGACTGGGTGTAAAACTCAGTTTGCGATGCAAATAGTGAATCTCACAGCGTATCCTCCACCGTAGTATCCACCTCCTCCCATGTGTGTGACTGTCGTGTGATGAGGAGCGACGTGAACGACGTCTACGTGAGGAGTGGGCTGTAATTAGGGAGGATTGGCTAATTAGGAGGGATCTACTTAGACGATGAAGCATCCTGAATGTGATTTCACCAACCAACAATGCTCGTCATTCAAAATATTGCGAAAGAACTAAGGATGGAAATAGATGAATACAGCTAACATTTGCCGTTACAGTAAATCTACCGTATCTAAAAAGATACGGAGTGACATCACTTCCGGTCTGGCCGCAAAATGCGTCTACTAAACCACGGAAATCTTACTGTGCAGTGGGGGACGTAAGCGTCGACGTGACCGTGAGGATGGCAGTAGGACATCGTTGAAGGAAGTCGATAGGGGACTGATTCCTACCCCTTCCTCTCCTCCCTTTATAGCCCCTCCTTTCCCCTATTGGTCATGCAGTTCAAAGCATCCATTGTGGGGGCTGAGCGTCATGGGCCATTCGAGGGCGAGAGAGTGTGGGAAATCGAGAGAGACAATGGAGAAGGGGTGTTGATTCTGAGTCACTCCACTGATAAAGTGAGTGATTCTGATCAGGTTTTTGGGTGAATCCCGAACTTCAGACTGAGCAAATAATGAGAAAGTATGATCACGACCAATTCCAGAGGGGATTCAGAATAAATTTCAACTGTGAAATGCTACAATTACACATTGTTGGCTGGAATATATTCGGTCCAGTGCTTGACCATAGAGGAAAGTAATTCAGTAGGCAAAATGGCGTTCTTGAATTACACGCATATCTCAAAATTTCAACGTTACTTGAAGAGTTGAAAAACATTCGATGCAATGAAATATTTATAATTTACAATAATCGTTTCTCGTTCACAGCATCAGTGCTGAAGAACTTATCCACTCCGATATTTATGATCAAATAACTCGTCGATATTTGAGAATCCGATATTTTCTGAGTGTGGGACCCAGTTTTTACTCATTCTTATGCTCCCACGATTCATTGATAGTCTCTCATGCAAGAGAAACTTGCAAATTGTGATCGTACTAGATCTGTGAAATCAGACCGAATTCGATTTGTTCCCAATGTAAATAGTAACGAAATTTTTTCAAAGGACCCTATCAAGTTATCCTCATGTGCGTCATATTTTCTCTACTAAAATTGTATTCTCGGTTACAGATCAATAGATGCCACAAAATAGGATAAAATAAGCATGATACTAAACAGTTTGTTTATTACTCTGCATGATTGTGATAATAAATTATTAAAAATGCAAGCATTGAACAATTGGGTACAGAGGAGAAGATTGAATTGTTTATTCGTTTTATGTTCATGAACAACATTGAATTCTGCTTCATCTCGTTGAATGCATACCACCGGTAAATAATTACAGTATGTACAAGTAGGCACCATAAGCTCCGCCCACTTCCTTCTGACACGATTCCCCCTCGAAAGCAAGATAGAACAAACACAGCGTTCATTCTTAACCAAATTACTTGATCAAAAAAGAATTCGAAAGCTCTCCCCGTGTGCTTTCAATATTTTACTATTCAAAAAACAGTTTTTGCAGCTGTCGTGTTGAAAAATCGATCTTTGTAACGCGATCCATCGTTTTTCCCAGATTTTTGCTATGCGTGAGCAGAGAAATTATGATACAAGGTTTGAATAGTGAAATTATAATAGCCAGCAACCATTCAAACAAGATGGTGAAAAGAAATCGAAAAAATATTGATTTCCCTGTCTGTGTTTCTAAGTAAACCAGTCGGTGCCTGTGCTAAAAGATCGCCCTCTTCCTCTCTCCCTCTCCGCCCTCTCCTCTCGCCTTTTTCTGACCCGGCCTGTGTAGAGAGCGCGCGCTCTAAAGAAGAGTGCGGCCGCCTCGCTCTCTCGCCTTACCTCACAAGGGTAAGGCGCAACCGGGAAAGGGCGAAGCCCTGCTCAAATTTTTGGCGATTTGACTGGGGAGGGGTCGGAATAAGCTCCGCCCCCTCTCTCCCTCGTCTCGTTTTCCTACCGCTCTCCGTTGACACTTTTTCTCGTACTTTATGACGTCTAGTGTGATTCTGAGAAAAGATATCGACAAACGGCCAAAAGCATGACCTTGTTTGGTTCCGAGCGGGCAGTTTGAGTATAGTTAGGGCGGCATAGCTTCATTTCGGCTGTACCCCTTGTGGTCCCTATGTACAAGGCAACATTATCAGGAGAGTACGGTTTGAGGCGCTCAGCAGTGATGGTGGTGGTGCCCGCCGTAGTAGCCACCCTGCAGGAGAGAGGATTCAGTGGTGAACTTCCATAAACTAGTGACGTTTCCCGTTTGCTCTCCACCATAACCAGCTACAGTATCCACACAACTCACGTGGTGCGAAGGGTAAACGTCGACGTGGCCACCGTATCCACCGTGCATGTAGGGAGTTTGAAAGGAGGGATTCACTTATCGATCGATTCTATGCTCTAGTTGTGCAATCGCTCTGAGTCATCTCTATTCACTGAAGCAAGTGACTGGGTGTAAAACTCAGTTTGCGATGCAAATAGTGAATCTCACAGCGTATCCTCCACCGTAGTATCCTCCTCCTCCCATGTGTGTGACTGTCGTGTGATGGGGAGCGACGTGAACGACGTCTACGTGAGGAGTGGGCTGTAATTAGGGAGGATTGGCTAATTTGGAGGGTATAATTAGACTCATTACGGTGATGTCGCCAACCAAAAATGCTCGTCATTCAAAATATTACGGAATTATTACGGTTTTTATGGATTTCCTTTACAGTAATTCTATCGCATCTAAATAAACAGTATGGAGTGACGTCACTTCCGGTCGGAGCTGTAAAATGGGTCTACTAAACAACGGAATGCTTACGGCGCAGTGGGGGACGTAAGCGTCGACGTGAACGTGAGGATGGCAGTAGGACATCGTTGAAGGAAGTCGATAGGAGACTGATTTCTCCCCCTTCCTCTCCTCCCTTTATAGCCCCTCCCTTCCCCGATTGGTCATGCAGTTCAAAGCATATATTGTGGGGGCTGAGCGTCATGGGCCATTCGAGGGTGAGAGAGTGTGGGAAATCGAGAGAGACAATGGTGAAGGGGTGTTGATTCTGAGTCACTCAACTGATAAAGTGAGTGATACTGATCAGGTTTTTTTTGGGTGATTCCCGAACTTGAGCACGAGTAAATAATGAGAAAGTATGATCAGGACCAGTTCGAGGAAATTAGGTACTCATAAAGATGCAATGCCGGTGCTCCCCAATGAACAAATTGTAAGGATCAGAGTAGAATGGACTTTGTGGATTGGAATGTCTTGAGTCCAATGTCAGATCATAGAGGTTAAATATTTATAATTGATGGTGTAATTGAGTTTCAGGCAAAGCTCTAAATTATAATTCACACGAGACGTTGATCAATTGTTGGAAACTTCTTGAACAATTTTCAGCAAAACAGTATTTGGTAGCTGTCACATCAGTGCTGCAGAAAGTGTCTGGAAATTCAAAAACTGGGAAAATATCTCCCGGCGAAAACTTCCTCGACTCATTCCAAGACCTTCTCGAGTCGTCGCTAATCGCTCTCTCTTTCACTTGAAGGGTTGCTCACGCGATCCGGTTGGTGGGTCCCAAACGGAATCTTGTCCTTTTCTACTCAAAGAAAATCGTAACTAGAAGATCACCTAACAAGATCTTATTGTGAGCTGCCTTTCAAATTTTGCTTAAGAAGTTACATAATTTGCCGGCCCAACGACCCACCGCAAAATAAGAACCCTTTGGCTTTAAAGTGTTACACAAACTGATCACTATAATATTTTGCTTACAACGCTGCTCGAGAGATAGGTGTAATGAATTTTCCGGTATGGAAGTCATTAAATACATGGTAACACAGGAAATGAACGAAGAGTTTATTCATAATTGCATTATTGAACAACAGATTCATTTCCGCAGTGGACGCTCTTGGAACATTCCCGATAAATACAGTATGTACATGGTTTCAGTATCAGGATATCACTGGATCACATCATTCAGCAGTGATGGTGGTGGTGCCCGCCGTAGTAGCCACCCTGCAAGAGAGACGACTCAGAGGTGAACTTCAATAGACTAATGATGATTCCAGTTTACCCTCTACCGTAACCAGCTACAGTATCCACACAACTTACGTGGTGCGAGGGGTAAACGTCGACGTGGCCACCGTATCCACCGTGCATGTAGGGAGTCTGAAAGGGAGGGATTTGACCTATCGATCGATCATCTTGCTCAGTTGTGTAATCGCACTGAGTAATTTCTATTCACTGAAGCAAGTGACTGGGTGTAAAACTCAGTTTGCGATGCAAATAGTGAATCTCACAGCGTATCCTCCACCGTAGTATCCTCCTCCTCCCATGTGTGTGACGGTCGTGTGATGAGGAGCGACGTGAACGACGTCTACGTGAGGAGTGGGCTGTAATT
The DNA here is from genome assembly GCA_036245805.1 of Pristionchus mayeri. Classification (NCBI taxonomy): domain Eukaryota; kingdom Metazoa; phylum Nematoda; class Chromadorea; order Rhabditida; family Neodiplogasteridae; genus Pristionchus; species Pristionchus mayeri. The sequence continues at coordinate 18,622,461 of BTRK01000003.1, read as the reverse complement.
AGGGAGGATTGGCTAATTAGGAGGTGTATAATTAGAGGGCGAAGCCTCTTGACCGTGATGTCACCTAACACGAGATCATTTCGAAAGGATCCCGAGTATTGAGAGTGACGAGAAAATGCTCGACATTCAAAATATTGCTGAAGAGCTAAGGATCGCCTCTAAAGCTATCGTATCTAAACAAGAAAAGCGAGCAGTAATATGGAGTGACGTCACTTCCGGTAAGAGCCGTAAAATGGGACTGCTAAACACCGGAAACCTTACTGCGCAGTGGGGGACGTAAGCGTCGACGTGACCGTGAGGATGGCAGTAGGACATAGTTGAAGGAAGACGATAGGAGACTGATTTCTCCCCCTTCCTCTCCTCCCTTTATAGCCCCTCCCTTCCCCGATTGGGCATGCAGTTCAAAGCATCTATTGTGGGGGCTGAGCGTCATGGGGAGGGTGAGAGAGTGTGGGAAATAGAGAGAGACAATGGAGAAGGGGTGTTGATTCTGAGTCACTCTACTGATAAAGTGAATGATTCTGATCAGGTTTTGGGTGAATCCCGATCTCGAGATTAGGGCAAACATTGTGAAAGCATGATCAGGACCAATTCCAGAGCTGAGCAATACGCTTCTTTTAAATTTAAAATTTGGAGAAGCTGTTTATGAAATATACAAACGCTGTCTTGATAGATGAAGCGTAAAACAGAGCGCATCTCTACAATATCGGCCAAACGCAAGATAATCGAAAAGTTCGAGTATGATTCACGCCAAGTCTACTCTACCGATAAAAAGTCTCGTTGCATAGCCCGAGAAGAGCGATGTCTGTCCGCAGCCAAATTAGATCGATGATCACCCTTTCTCCAATTTTAGGCAAATCTGAATTGCACTATTTTAATGACTCATTTTAATAGTAATGAGTCCGAGAGCGTAGATGGAAAGTTCAGTCTTCACTTAATTTCGATCCTGTTCGTCCGTTGGAGTCGGTCCCTTCTCGTCTTCCCCCCAGTCCTCTCTGAAAATTGCCCATAGACCACAATGGCTGCCAACCTCTCTCTGATCTGCAGGTAAAGCTGCCACATGGTCCCCTCGCTGTGTACGCGTGCGATCTTTGCAAGGCGATTTCCATCGACGTCAAACCGATCTGTGATGAGATGAAGAAAGAAGGAATGATGTGAAGATGAAAGAGAATGATTGATCTTTGAAGAGAGACGAGTAGCGATTAACGAATAAATTTGTTCATTCTAATCCGTTCATCAAAATAGCGTGAAGTTGATCAGTCCAGCACACTCCCAGCATACTGAACTCATTCGCAATATTTTAGGGAAGATGGGTGAAATTACGGATAAACTTATTGATTCCAATCAATCCATCGATCGTTAGTGACGCTATGTCGAGCACTAAAGTGAACAAGGAATAAGGGAAAAAAGAAAATTAGTTTATCTATTGCTAAGAGTGAGACAATGCTGCTGAAGCTGGAAGCCGGTCGCACAGATCTCAGAGATCAGTGTACTATTTTTCTTTCCATCCCCAGGAGTCGGTATTGATCGCGAAAGATAACGTCCCCAAGAAGCGCACTTTGAGCAGCAGGGGTAAGTAGTTCTAGTAGCAGTCGGCTTCATCTAAATCATACAGCGTAGTCGTCTGTTGACGATTGCTATGCCGCTTTTCGTTGCTGCACTTTTACATTTTCCCTTCCTTCTTACTAAAGACCAAAGATCACCTTCTTTGATTGACTGGTTGTTTGATTTTTTTAAATATTAGAGCTGTCCCAAGTTCGCATATGTTTCACGAAAAAATACACTCAATCAATAAATAATCTCGTTGCATAATCCAAAAACAGAGAGTGTTATTCTTCGAGAGAATCGATTTGCAGTCAAATTCAATCGCCCTCTCTCTCTCTCACTCTCCCCTCTCCTCCTCCTCCTCCATTTTATTCACTCCCATTCCCTACTCACGAACGGTCGCTAGCCCCTCTCTCAACTCGCTCTCGGAAAAAAGGTACGAAAATAGGAGAAAAATAGGATCTCAGGGTTGGAGGACACCCTCCCCACTCTGGGGTGGAGGGTACCCTCCACTCTCGGGTACCGTACCCCCCCCCCCTTCTTTTCGAATCTCATCTCGTGCCCTGCAGGAACCATGTACCCTAACGGTGCGCGTCCCGGCCCACCAGCCTCTTCTCGATCTGCCCTGACGCCAAGGTACCGTACCCCACCCCAGCCGTACCCTCTACCGCACCCTACCCCCCACCCTACACCTTGCTCCACCTCACCCTACCCTCTGCAGTGCCATGTCGCGTCCTCGCTCATTCCACGTGCCTCCCTCTCTTCCGGTGCCTCTCCACGTGACCTCGTCCCGCAAGGTCCACAGATCGGCCGATGGAATCATCAATATCATCCAGGTATACTGTAGGGTACCGTACCCGTGGTCAACCACGGGTACTCGCGGGTCACAAGGACCCTCGGCCATCGCACCGACCGCTAGGAGCGCGAAATGAGGGGTGAAATGAATGAATCGGGTTACTGTAATCAGGTTATTTATCGATTGATTTGAGGAGATCTCGTTCTATGCTGACGGAGGGGTCAAGAGCCTCGCTGGCAAGCAACTGAAGGAGGTCCATTCGCATCCCGAACAAGAGGTCGACTACCGTATCCAGCCCACAGTACCAAGAGTACCGTGTCCATCCTTACCCTACTCCACCATTGTACAGGACCTCCCCTACCCTGCCCACCGTATCCCTTCGAATAAATGGAACCCACCGTACCCCTGACCTACAGTACCCCTGCAGGTGCGCGGTCGCTTCTCTGCCGAGACGAACGCGCGCGTATTCGTCGGCGAACGCCTCATCCGCATGCACATCCAGACTGCCATTCAGGTGAGTACCGTACCCCGGTAAAAGATACCGTAACCCTCCTACCGTAAGATATTGCAGCCGAACACGTCTGACTCGCTGGAGATCGACGAGGTGTTCCACTTCGCTGAGGGAGACGAGGCCCTCGTCGTGCCCATCGCATTCGAGGCCACGCTCGATCGACAGGACGGTACGGTATCCAGGGATACGGTACCACTACCGTACTCCTCCTACCGTAACCCTCCATCAGTACCTCTCTCTTCAGGCGAGCATCCAGCCGTGGAGTTCGACCTCCAGTCGCCGATCACCGTCGCTGTCAAGCAGCGCATCGTGAAGGACTCGGGCGAGCAGTACAAGGTGCATATCCCGGTCCCGGCTCTACCGTACTACTCACTGGCTCAGACTAATTGCCGGCTCTGCAGGTGCTCCAGGCGATCGAGCTGCGCGCCAACGAATCGGAGAACCGCCCGACGCAGGTACTACAGTACCCCTACCGTACCCTCGAGTGACCTACCGTATTGCAGGAACTGGCCCGCAAGACTACGGTCACGCAGCCAATGACGGAGACTTCGCAGTTCAGGGAGAGAATATTCGCAGGCACCGACGTCCTCAGAGTCGACAGGGACATCATCTTTGTGTGCGATGTGAGGAATGGGGGATACTGTAGTGTTACGGTAGGATGGGTTACGGTAGAGACGTGATTGATCTTTGATCTCTGCAGCGTCCCATTCTGTCTCTCTCCGAGCGTCGCGAATACATGCCTGCCTACCCGGTGGCTCCTCGTCGTCGCTCCGCCTCCCTCACCCACTCCATCCCTCGAGTGTGAGTTGGCAGTTTTTTTTTTATTTCCAGAGGCTCACGCTATGCGAACTTTGACACGTCGACATTTCCACTGAGCACACCACGCTTTCAGCAGACCGATGACTCCTCGCTCTCGCTCGCAGTCTGCTTCGTCTACTGATGAATTATCGTAAGGGGTCAGAGATCAAGGACCAGAGATCAAAGATCAAACTATAGGGACAACCTTCGGACTGCAACCGAGGATCTCCCTACGGCCACTTCTCCCTACTCGCTCCGTGAGGTGTGGAAGAGAGATCAGAGAGCAAAGATCAAAGATCAAAGATCACTTCCAGACGCAGAGCAACTCGCAGATTCCGGTCTGCTTCAGTGCTGTTCGCACGGCTCGCGAGTCGTCTCGTCAGTTTGCAGCCCCTGAAGCCCCTTGATGACGTCACTCTTGCAGCCTCCTCGTCCGACCAAGACCGCACGGCTCGCTCGAAGCGCAAGAAGTGGACGGTGAACAGCGTTGTGTCGTGAGTTGACAAAGATCAAAGATTAGGGATCAGAGATCACTCCAGGAAGGCAGGTGCTCGCACGCCCGAGCGCTACGATCGCGCCCGCACCATGAGAAGCCTGAGCACTGCCCGTGAGCAGTTGATCTTTGATAATTGATCTTCAATCTCTGACCTCAGGCAACCTCTCCTTCGCATCGCCGGCTAACATGAAGACTGCGCGTACGCGCTCGCGCTCTCCCAACGGCGAGATTCCGGCTCCGGTTCAGAGTACGCCCCACCGCACTCTTGCCCTAACCCTACCGTATCCTGTTCAGCCATTCCCATCGTGCCCACTCCCGAGTTGGGTCCGCACGGCGAGTGCCAGCTGGTGGAGGGCATGGAGCTGCTCAAGTGTGCTGCCCCCGTCGACAGCCTCATTCGGACTTGCGCCGAGGGGTACGGTAGAACGGGAGAGGGTTCATTGGGTCACATCCGAAATTCAGAGTTTCGCCACCCCGCACTCGCTCGGAATCCAACTGCTCCACGGCCAACGGGATGTCCGTAGTTCTTGTTGATTATTGATTTATTGATTTATTGATTTATTGAACTCGATTGATCTCTTGATTTCCCTCTTTATCCCCCTCTTTGCATGTTGTTTATTGCACGTTCTCTTCCTCCCTCACCTCTCCTCGCCTCCATTCTCGCATCTGACCACTCTGCCGAGCGGTCGCCACCAAGTCTTCGATCGATCCCTCGCCTACCGTACCCTTCTCCTTCTTCCCCTCAAGACCCCACGATGTTCGTCTTGCTGTCTCTCTTCGACGCCGTGACCCAAAGCGGAAAGAAGGCTACCGTACTCGACGAAGACGTCACCCAAGCCTCTGATGCCTCTGACGTCAGCGATTTGGAGTGCGCTCGCGCGGACCAGGACCCTGACCTGCCGTAATCCTATCCCCTTTTCCTTCACCATAGCCTTGCACTCTCTACTACATACCGTAACCTTACCGTACCTTTTGCAGTCGGACGTGCGAGTCAACGAATGAGTACTGCGCGAACAAGTCGCCGCCCTTCTCCTCTCCCCGATCCATTCCGTGCACTGACGAGGTGATCTTTGTTCTTTTCTGTTCTCTAGTCTGATCTTTGATCTCTGCAGTCTCGTGCCTGCACCCCTCTTCGCACTGCCCGCAACGCCTCGCCCTGTCTGCAGCAGCGTGCACCCTCGTCGGGTGAGTGACACGACGCATCCACTCTGTGCACCGTCTGATTACTGTAGCCACACCACGTAATTATAGCCGCACTGGACAAGCGCCGTGTGCTCTTCGGCTACGGTACTCGTCCCGCGACTACGCCCACGAGTGAGTTAGAACAGGGATACGGTATCGATCAATCAATATTTTATTCTCAGGATCGGCTCGCCAGTCTGCTTCGCCCGCCCAGAAGACGTGCATCGACGAGGCGTCGCCCATGCACACCGCCCAGCGAATCGTCATGTCTCCCGGTGAGGTAGTGATCTTTGATCTCTGATCATGATCATATCTAGATTGATCTTTGATCTTTGTAGTGCAAACAGCCGTCCGTGTGGCTCCCTCCAGTCGAAGCTCCAACGAGAACTCTCGCAAGTCGCTGAAGCAAATCCACAAGGAGAGCAACCGTTCCCAGAGAGACAAGTGAGATGATCTTTGATCTTTAATCTTTGATCTCTCATCTCCAATCTCTCAGAAGCGCCGCCAAGGCTCGTCTCGAGCGCTCCTCCACATCGACGGCCAATCTGCCCACAGCTCGCAACCTCTTCGGTGAGTTTCGGTGTGCGGTGCGGTGCACGACGACTATTATCAAACGTCGCTAATCGAAATATCTGTAGGAACTGTCGCCGCGAACGAGTCTGTGGCGAGTATGCTCACTGCCAGAAGTGAGTTCACGTACCAGAAATCATAGATCAAAGATCACTTCTCGCAGCTCCCAACATGCAGACTGGTCGCAAGACGCAGTCGCCGACTGCCAGCATGAAGACGGCCCGCCACCAGTCGCCCAAGGGTACGGTAGTCTCACTCGGGTTGTCGATCGAGGACTGACTTTCCTATTTTCAGGCTGCACTCAGCACGAGCGAGACTTCGACGTGCCCAGACTCTCTACTGACCATCAGCCACTCCGTCTCGAGGACTGGTCGCAGTACGACGGCAAGGAATCCAACTTTGGAAAGCACGGTGAGCATACTGTAGGTTACGGTAGTTCGGTGGGTAGTTCGGAGGGTCAGATTTGCTACTTCTGCAAAAGTTCAAAGATCAACTACAGGTCCCACTGAGCGTTCGGCGCCCTACCGCCCTCTTCCATCGCAGGGAAGCGGTAATCGATAATTCGTCATGGCTACAGTAATCCATTCGGTTTAGATACGAGAACGGCTCGTCTGCCTTCCGCTCCTCTCAACACTGCAAGAACCGGATCGCCCTACGGATGCTGTCAGTTTTCCGCCCTTTCGAATACCGTAACCTTGGAACTTCATCGGGTCAGACTCATGATTACAGTCCCGAGTGTGCGCACTGCGGCTGAGCGCTCGCCAGCCCGTGACCTCACCACTGCCCGCAATCAGACATCTCCCATGAGCAGAAGAGGTACTGTAACGACCGATCAATAACTGAATTTTACCGTAATAGTTGTAGTGCCGCAGCCCCGCCAGCTCTTCGGAGACGTGCTCACGGCGCCTCCTGCCGACTCGCCTTACGGTAGGAGCACTGTATTCGATGATACGGTAGATCGATCGATTGCAGCACCTGCGCAAGAGGGCACGATGACGGCTCGCTCTCCGATGCAGTCGCTCAAGACTGCCAGACAGTCGCCATACGGTGAGAGATACGGTAGATTGCGTAGTGATGACGAAATGTTTATCTGCAGACAAGAATGTGATCACCGGTCGGGAGGCTCGTTCTCCCATGCAGCCTCTACAGACTGCCCGGCACAAGTCGCCCTATGGTTGGTTACTTTATCGTACGGTATACCATAGTCGATCTGTGCAGGAGGCAACGTGCAGACGGCTTGCGAGGCTCGCACTCCGAACCGCTCCTGCAAGACGGCAAGGGCTTCGCCATACGGTGGGTGGTTACTGTAGCGTTCAATGGTTACGGTAAATGGTTACTATCGATTCCAGAGAAGAATGTGCTGACGGCTCGTGAGCCCCGATCTCCCGCCCATTCAATGAAGACTGCACGTGCATCGCCCTACGGTAGGATACTGTGGGATTACTGTAACCAAAATTACCGTAACTAGGCACTGCCACGGCCCGCGAGGCTCGCTCTCCCGCCAATCTGCGCACTGCTCTTCCTGATGGTAAGAGAGATTACAGTAGAATTCCAAGTGATGACGTCATGCTTGCAGGGAACAACAACGTGCTGACCGCTCGCGAGCATCGCACTCCGAATCGTTCCTGCAAGACTGCTCGTCAGTCGCCCTACGGTAGGGTACTGTAGGATCACTGTAGATGTTCGGTAGTGATGATGAAAATATGCAATATTTGCAGACAGGTCTGCCCGATCGCCCGCACTCCAGACTGCGCGTCAGCCAGCATACGGTAGCGTTCTGTCGGTTTACAGTAACAGAACTTACCGTATCCAGGCACGGTGACTGCTCGCGAGGCTCGATCTCCTGCCAATCTGCGCACTGCGCTGCCTGGTGGTGAGGGGATTACGGTAGATGTTAAATTTATGACGTCATGACTTCAGAGAACGTCATGCTTGCAGGGAACAACAACGTGCTGACCGCTCATGAGCAACGCACTCCGAATCGTCCCTGCAAGACTGCTCGAGCTTCGCCATACGGTAAGGGGTTACTGTAGTAGTACTGTATCCACGAAGCACCGTATCCAGGTACGGCGACTGCTCGCGAGGCTCGATCCCCCGCCAATCTGCGTACTACGGCTCCTTATGGTGAGGGAGAATACAATAGTTGGCTTATGATGACGTAATTTTGTTTCAGAGAACAACAACGTGATGACAGCTCGTGAACCCCGATCTCCCGCCCATTCAATGAAGACTGCACGTGCATCGCCCTACGGTACGTTACTGTAGGATTACTTGTGATGATTATGCACCCCTTGCAGACAAGTCTGCTCGATCGCCCGCCCTCCAGACTGCTCTCCTTTCGCCCTATGGTATCCTACTATAGGAGTACTGTAACCTCAACCGTATCTAGGCACGGCGACTGCTCGCGAGGCTCGCTCTCCAGCCAATCTGCGCACTGCACTTCCCGATGGTGGGGATTACGGTAGAATTCCTTGTGGTGACGCCGTGCCTTCAGAGAATAACGTGATGACCGCTCGCGAGCAACGCACTCCGAATCGTTCCTGCAAGACTGCTCCAGCTTCGCCATACGGTACGGGGCTACTGTAGGATTACTGTAGATAAAAATTGCCATATCAAGGCACGCCATCTCGACGAGTCGATATGAGCACTGTGCGGACTGATGGTGAGGGATTACGGTAGTTGAATAACGATGACGAAACGTTTTTCAGAGATGGACAAGATCGTGAAGTTGGCTCTTGAGACCCCATCTCCCGCCCCTTTTATGGAGACTGCACGTGCATCGCCCTACGGTACGATACTGTAGGATTACTGAAGATGTGTCGTAGTGATGGTGAAATTATGCAATACTTGCAGGCAAGTCTGCTCGTTCGCCCGCCCTCCAGACTGCGCGTCAGCCAGCCTACGGTAGCGCTCTGTCCGATTACAGTAACCGAACTCACCGTATCCAGGCACGGCGACTGCTCGCGAGGCTCGATCTCCTGCCAATCTGCGCACCGCAGTTCCTGGTGGTGAGGGGATTACGGTGGATATGCAATTTATGAAGTCATGCCTTCAGAGAACAACGTCCTGACCTCTCGTGAGCAATGCTCTCCGAATCGTTCCTGCAAGACTGCTCGAGCTTCGCCCTACGGTAAGGGGTTACTGTAGTTCTGTACCACAAAGTACCGTATTCCGTATCTAGGCACGGCGACTGCTCGTGAGGCTCGATCTCCTGCCAATCTGCGTACTGCGCTTCCCGATGGTGGGGATTACGGTGGATTTGCCAGTGATGACGCAGCTTCTTTCAGAGAACAACAATGTGATGACGGCTCGTGAATCCCGATCTCGCGCCCATTCGATGAAGACTGCACGTGCATCGCCCTACGGTAGGTTACTGTTGGATTATTGTAGGTGTTTTGTAGTGATGATGAAACATTATACTTGCAGGCAAGTCCGCTCGTTCACCAGCCCTCCAGACTGCGCGTCAGCCAGCCCACGGTAGCGTTCTGTTGGATTACAGTAATTGAAAGTACTCTATCCAGACGCGAGGTCCATTCGCGAACTCCACACTCCTGATCGATCGTGCAAGACTGCGCGCGCTTCGCCATACAGTAGGTTACGGTAGTGATTGCGAATTGATGATGGAATTATTGTAGACAAGTCTGCTCGCTCGCCGGCTCTCAACACTGCGATGCTCTCGCCTTACGGTAAGATTACTGTAGATCATCGATTGGCTAAAGATATTTTTCAGAGCGGAATGTGTTGACGGCTCGTGCAGCCCAGTCGCCCTCCACACCCATGAAGACTGCTGCAGCCAGGGAGAGATCGGGTACGGTAGCGAAGAATTACTGTAGGATCATAGATTGATTTCGAAACTTGCAGAGCGCACTGCTCGCTCGCCGGCTGATGGACTTCGCACGGCCGCTGATTACGGTAGATCACCGGCCCTGCCCACTGCTCGTTGCCTCTCGCCCAAAGAAGGTACTGTAGTCGGCTACCGTAATCCTATCTACGGTACTCTTCAGGCCCTCGATCGGTCTACCTGGCTCCGCAGATGGCACCACTCAACGCTGAAGCTCGTCGGCAGGGTACCGTATCCGGTTATCCCTAAGTTTACAGGAATCACTTCAGAGGAAGGCTACAAGCAGATGGTGACGGCACGCGTCGTGACTCCTTGCCGCAGCTCCCGAGGTATACTGTAGTGTGAAGTGTGGAGTACTGTAGCCGACGTTTTGCAGACGTCGCCTCGCCGCTGCGTCCGACGAGCACTGCTCGCGAGCAGACGTCGCCCAATGTGATGACCGCCCGAGGTTGGCGTGTGATATCTGATTCTCGATCATCGAGATTGATCTTTCATCTTTCCAGATGGAGATCACTCTACGATGACGTGCATCTCTCATGGCACCGATCCGGATGCCAGATGGACGGCTCGCAGTGCCCACTCACCAATGAGTAAGCAGTGATCTTTGATCTTTGATCTTTGATGTCTGATTTCGCCTCTCCAGTGGCGACCTCTCGTGACCTCTCGGCTTCGCCCATGCGCACGGCCCGCTCTGGATACGGTACTTGAGGATTACGGTAGACGATCATTGCTGATAATTGCATTGCATTGCAGATCATTGCAGAGTTCGCAGCCGCACCGAGGACCACTCCGACTCACTACTCGCAGCAGCAGCATCAGCAGCCTGAAGTGATGCAGCAGCTGCCGAATCTGCTGCAACAACAGCAGCTGTCGAACCACACTTCGCCCCAGCGAACGGCCATCTACGCAGGAGGACCCGAGTATCTGGGTGAGAAGGATCTTTGATCTTTGATCTATCAGATTCTGACCTTCAGCCACTTCTCGAACCCAGTCGCCAGCTACTCGTTCGACGGCTTCGAACATTCGCACTGCCCAGGGAGCCCGATCGCCCCATGGTGAACTGGTTACGAGAGTTTGATGGGTCAACCTTCTGATTGCAGTCGATACCGGATCGCCCTCCAACCTGGCCACTGCCCGTGAGCGTCGCCCCTCTCCCTACTCCCTTCGCACGGGACGCGCCGCTGGTGAGTTGTAGTGGTGTGCCCACCATAGGCGTGGTGTGAAATTTCAAACGTCGCTTAATGCAAAATTTGCAGCAATCTCGCCGGCCAATCTGAAGACTGCGCGCGAACAGCGCGCTCCATCGAAATCGCCTGCGACGGCACGCAGAGTGTCGCTGCCGAGGACGCCAGGTGAGAAATGGCAGAACGGGGATACGGTAGGCACACTACGACCATTGCAGAGCACAATACGATGCCTGACTCGCAGCTGCGACAGGAGGACTCGTACTCTGAGCAGTCACAGTTCACCTACCAGAAGACGCCCAGTGGTGATAGTTGGTCTTTGATCTACGATGTTGATCTTTGATCTCTACAGGATACACCCAGAAGCCGACCCACTCGTCGGATGTGATGACGGGACAGCAGCGCGCGCCAACCAAGAGTGAGTTGGGTGGTGCTCGGGTACCACGACCCATGGAACCAATGGATCCAGAGATCAAAGATCAAATTTCAGCTGACAGCAACTCGACGGTGTACTACTCTGCCCGCCAGACGACTCCCTCTCGCACGCTCCGCCCTGATGACGCAACGCTCACGCAGCGCACTCCCAAGAGAGGTACGGTATCGTTACGGTAGCAGGGATTACTGTGGACTACAGTATTCTTAACGTACCCCTTGCAGACTACTCGCAGCACGGAGGCATCGGAGGACCCCGTTCGCCCGCCGTCAAGACTGCCGGTATACACAAGACATCAAAGATCAACGATCAAAGACCGATCTGTTCAGTCAAAGGCGCGACTCCGAGCAAGAGAGTGGAGGAGCCCCAGTGCTCGCTCAAGACTGGCTGTCAGGCTACGCACGCCCCAAGAGTCATTCCTGCCGGTGAGGAGTTGATCTTTGATATTTACCAATCTCTGATCTCACAGGTCTCGACTCGGACAAGGATGAGCCCCACACCTCTCGCAGCAAGAGTCCCGAGAGATGTACGCGATTGATTGATCTTCGGTTTTGATCTCTGATCTCTGCAGCTCTCCACACTGCTCGTGGCGGACTCGCAGCTCGCCCGGCCACTCCCTCGGCTCCTCTCTACGGTGAGTATACCGAAGTCTCACGATTTATCACCAACTGGCTTCATTCAGACATGCGAACGCCTCGCACGGCGCGTCCCTCGGGAGCATCGCCTGGTGAGTGGGAGATGACGTCATGGGGATGATCTTTGAGCTCTTTAGCCTCTTCTCTCCTTCGTTCGCCCGCTTCCTCGTCGCACTTGATCACCGCCGTTTCTCCTGATGCAGCATCCAACTCGGAGTGAGTTACGTCATCAATGATCTTTGATCTACGGAATCCAAAGATCAAGGATCAACCTCCTCCCATGACTGATCTTTGCTCTCTGCAGCAACAGCAACGAGGACGTGGTGACGGCTCGTCGTCCGAACAAGTCCATCCGCTCGTCCGCCTCTCCCCGTCTGAACACCGCCCGCAACTGGGCTGCTGCAAGTGCTGCACAGCAGCCGGCCGTCGAAGGTGAGGCTGCAGCAGGCGATGACGTTGTGATGACGTAGTTATGACGTCACTCTTGCAGCCGCAGCCAAGCCCCGTGTGATCGTGCGTGCCAACCAGGCGGACGGCAAGATTCACGTGAGTGGAGGGACCAAAGATCAGAGATCAAGGATCATCCTTGAGGTGGAAGTGTGCCTCTCGTTCAAGCTGAACACTACGGGGACGATTCGTCTGCGAGGAGAGATGCCCCCTGCCCTGCAGCCGAGAACTGTGACCGTGAATGGACAGCAGATTTGGTGAGTTGACAAGGCGTGATGCAATCTACCATTAAACAGTGATGACGCAATGATGATGCAACTGCTTGCAGGTCCGACTCGTGCCGTCGCTAGATCGTCGTGACTCTACAAAGATCAGAGATCAAGCAGAAGACGTCGTCGTAGTCCCCATCCCCACTTCTGCTTGTCCATTTCATCTTCATGTGTTTTTGCAGTAGTTTCCACCCTGTTCCGATCACTCGTAAAGTGAATTATTGTAGAGCGCGTCCGATAAAGGCATCGTGCCAAGAATTGGTTATGAAGTATGGAAAGAGGAGTGGAGAAGGATGGGATTTTACACTAATACTAGAGATATGCTAGACAATTATTGCATTAGACAAAGTTAACATTTTATTAGTGGAGTTTTTCTGGAATAGAATGACGGTGTAGGCTATAGTTGAAGACGAAGTCTTCATTTCTTCATTGGTTCGCTGAGTTGTTTGAAGGCGTAGCAAGTGACGTCACCCACAGTCTACAAAAGAGTTCAAGAATAAAATTGAAAATTTGACATAGTAAAAGCAGTCCTCAATCAGATGGAAAGAATGGGGAAACTGATCTAAACTGTCATCTAAACTGTGAAACTGTCAACGTCATTGAAACTTGTTTCACATTGAAAATGTCTAGCTCTCGGAAATTTTCGATTCTATCCTTCTCTTGTTCCATAAAATATGCTTACTTGCTGGCAGAAGATCTCCGTGTTAGTGATGTAGGAGAAGTCCCCTCTAGCACAGATTACGTTGTATCTGGAAGAGTGTTGTCATGATGAAGGAAGAACCTCCATTCGATCGCCGCAGAATGAGGGATTCAAGTCTTGCGACGCCATCCCTAGTCTAGAACCTGTCAACATGGTTCACCCTAGTGGTCTCTTGCAGAGATCTATGTATCATTCACTTATATTTAGATGGAAACACTCTTGACAAAAGGAATTGAGGATTTAAAATGATGAAGATAAAAGGTCACCTTCCACCCATCTGCATCTCGGCTGCAGCCTGAATCTGCCTTTTCGAAATGGATGTTACTTTGTCGGCTTTCTGCAAGTTTGAGGACGAGATATAATGAGTTTCACGCATGATTTATCTCAGGAATCGATTGATTTTGATCGATTTATCCTATTTATCTTTTTTTAAACAACAAAAATTATCTTCTCACAGCTGAGGTGTGTTATCGATCATGGCTAACTAGATACAGAGTAAGACAGAGTTTCAAAACACATGGCGAAACCAAAAAGGTAAGAAAGGAAGTCATAAGGATGTCTAGTACCTCGATGATGATCTGTCTCAGCTGCTCGCTGTTGCAGTTTGTGTCGATGAATCGAGCCATCGGATCCGAGGGAAGAGCACGCTTGACTCTTTTCTGAATGAGACACTCGGGATTCTATCTCTTCATTTGCAAACACTACTCATCTGTCTAGCAAACGAGCAAATATTAGAAACCGAGCGTTCCTGAAAAACATCATTCGCGAGCATGGGCAACCAATGAATCGAGCCATGGTATCGCACGCTTTACTCTCCTCTGAATGAAACATTCAAATCCCTGTCTCTTCACTTCCCCGATGCGGGCTCTACAGCGATCTCGTAAAAAGGGAGATTCGGGAAGTTTTTTTGGGATAACAAGCAAATGAATAGCCAACCTGGGCGAGTAGTCTCGCCCTCTTCAGTGGTCGAATAGGCGAGGTGAGACAGGGAGGGACGGGCGGGCACGTTTGAGTGGGACACTCCCTGCGGGACGCTCATATTGAAACGGAATCTCCACAAGTTGGGCCTTTTGAAATGATAAGTGGGCGGAATTATGCCAGTTTCTCAAGCAATTACTCGATTTCTCTACGTGCTATCGCTTGCATCTAACCGGCAATAGGGCACGCAGAGAGTGATCATAATCACCTCTTGCATGGGCAGTTGCAGAGGGAGGGTGGGACGAAGGGCACACTCGAGAGGACGACGACGAAGAGGAGGGAGAAGGGAAGAAGACAGCGAGGCATCCTGGAAAAATGACTCTCTCCAGTTCACACGCTCTCTCGTTTTACGATCAACTAGACAGCATCCATATCGCATACAGTGTAGGGATGGCTTCGCAAGCAATGACTGTGCATTTTCGCGCTTTCTCACCCGTCTAACTGAAGAGATAACTAAACATTTCGAGAGTGAATTCTTGCGAAGCCATTTCCAATATACAGTGAGACCAATAGAATCAAGGCAGGAAACAGTAAAAATATGAGAGATACGAGAAGAGAAATAGAAGAAGAAGCGAGCAAATTATTGCGGCGGATCCAGAGAATGGTTGGAGGGGACTAGAGAGCCAGAGCCACCTAATCCCCCGTGATGGTTATCCTCCATGATTGGGCCCGCTAGATGACTGAGTGGAGAGAGAGTGCGGGGATTTGAGAGGGCATCAGGATTAGAGGACTCCCACTGGGGTGAACAAAGAATGGATGAAAGTGAGAGGAGCAAGGGGCAGAAAACGATTGTGCTTCTGCTAAAGGAGGGAGAGGAACGGGGAAGGTAGGGCAGAAATTGTGAAATGGAGTGGGAAGAACTTTATTCACATCAATGATTACATGCTCGGTGCTGATTAGATCTCTTCCCTCTCCGATTTCAGTCCTCCTGTGATAATCTTCGTTACTGCTCGTTCTACTTTGGAATTTGAACAAAGACCATCTTTTCCCTCTGGCAAGAATTTTTTCTTCAGTGATTTTCTGTTCTGTATATTAATCATTAATCAATAGTAAAGCTTTTGCAGTTTTCCCTTGATCGATCTTCGCATTCCCTCGTCATCCTTCCTCCTCCTCCTCCTCTTCAGTTTCCTCTCCCTCTCCTTCCTCCCCCTCTGGCATGGTGGAAGACCCCCTATGGAGCTGAGCACGTGCATTCCCAGTGGCATCGCGGCACGATAAAGGACCTTGTAGTTGCCGACTCGGCCATAAATGGCAATTAGGGGCGCTAATAGGAAGGGGTGACTTGGTCGATACTGACACTTGTATCAGTCATTCACCATTCCAATCCTTAAACATGCCCTCATCCCTCCCTAATCTCGACTTTCCTCCCTTCGACTCGTCCTCTTCCTACCAAATGTCCTCACAGGAGAGAACGGCTAATCAGAGATTCAATTCTTGTGAGATTTTACCCGCTTTCTTTTAGAATTTAATAGTTATTTGTCATTAGAAAGTGCATGAAAGTTGGACGAACCTTTCAGACACGCAACCCGCTACAGTCGCTCAATCCGGGCAGTCTACCGTATCCAAGAGAAAGTCTACCGTATCCAAGAGAAAACCACGGCTCCCGACGCCTGCTGCAGCTGCTGCAACCGGCAAGATCGTGTACAAGAACAAGAACTGTTCGGTGAGTTAATTTTTAAAATGTAGAAAATAGTTTCGGAACCTCTTCCTTTCGCGTGATCTGTTGTCAAACAGAGTGTAATCATATGGTTCTCAAGGAGATGAAGAACCCGCACGAAGAATACGGTGTCTTCGATCCCTCCAGGATCCTCCACGAGGATCCCACCCTGCCCACTCATCATTCGGGGGGTACGGTAGATGTCCACTGCAATCGTGAACTGATCTATATCAGGAGACAATCTATATCAGGAGGCAGTTCTGGTTCTTTATTCTGAGCTTGCTAATGGATCCATCGAAGAAAGCAGCTATCGCGTGGACTGGAAGAGGACGGGAATTCGTGTGAGTTATTGATTGGCTGATTACAGTAACCTTATTCTACCGTAACTTTAACTTTCTCATTCCAGCATCACTTCCCTTCCCACTGTGGTCTCTATCTGGAGCAACGAGCAGGGATTGGTCAATGCTGTGAGTGAGCCACTTACAATAGCAGTTCTATCGATATCGTATCCCTACCGTACTTTTATTTTCAGCTCAAGCCCGATTCGATTCTGCGCAACCTCCGTGCCTGTTACAAGAGACGCATCATGAGACCCATTGCTACAAAAAGTTTCGCTTTTCAGACCGAGGTTTGTAAGCTTACTGTATGCGAGGACTGCGGTAGGTAATTGAATCAACGATCGGTACTTTCAGCCGTCTATCCACGTCGGAATGACTCGTGACGAACTGTCGAACTTCATCGATCACTCGCTTAATTCGGTTAGTTACCGTATCCTTCCGTACCCTTATTTGGACTGCCATAATCAAATCATACTGCGCCTGCTGTAACCACGACAACTCAGAATGCTCGGTTCCCCTCTACTGAAAACGTGATGGTCGACTCCTTCTACCCCACTCCTCCATCGTCTGTTCACCATGACGCATTCTCGCCCTCTACAGTATCCCCCATGATGTATCCCGAGATCAATTGCTTCTTCGGGTCCATCCCTGGAACCACTGAGCCTGTTCCCAGTTGTGCCTACTGGAATCCCCCTACGCACTTCTCTGAGATGCCTCCGTCATTCCCCCCTTTTCCCGAGTTCGCACCTTCTTTTGTCGGTTATCCGTACTTCTGAACGACTGACTGTCTATTGATAGTCATAGTTCCATTCGGGTTATAAATCACCCCTAATTGTTTATTTCCGAGGGCATTTGCTTCTTCTGTTTCCTAGCCATAGATAGATCTATACAATATTTATTATGAATTAACAAATGAATTTGCAAAGCAATAATGATAAATGCTAATCTTCCTTAAATTGATGAGGTGATTTCGGAACCTTCCAAATGAAGCTCAATCAGGGACTTTAACTAACAGGTAGTCATTTCCTGCTGGGAGAGCTTCGATTCTGGCACTGAGAAAGCCTTCTTCAGATCTCTGTACACAGGGAATTGGAGAAACATGCCAATCGGCTTGTTGCTTTTCTGGAAAAAAAAGCAGGCTCCGCCTCTTAGACTCAGCCTTTTTCCAATTCTTACTCTGTGATGCTACTGGTTTCAGTCACAGAATTAGCAGCGATTGAATATTGGTAGAGGTACTCAAGTCCAGTTCGAGTATTCTCGATCGTAGATCCAGTCGCCTGCAAAAGATCGATTGGTTACTTTTTTTCCCTGATTACTGTATCCTTTGAATTGTCCCAGCTGAATACAATCAACATCTCAAACAGTTCTCGATAGAATACAGTATCTCGATAATTCTCGATAAAATCTCGATAGAATACCCTCTCCTCAACCTGAGAGACAAAATCCCTTGCTCAGATCAATCAGCTGCGGCAGATGATGCGCGCGTAGCGTAAATCGATATTTGAAGTTACAGTACCCCGACGTTCAGTTCTCGATCGGTTCACAGTACCACCAATTTCACACTTACCGGTTCGAATCGAAACTGCGATGGAGCGGTCCTTGAAAGCGAGCTTCGCAACATATTCGATCTGAAATTAAGCAGTACAAAATGTTAAATTCGAAAGCAAACCTTCTGGCTGTGAGTCTCCAGGATCTTCCTGAATTGAACGACGGCTTTGCCTGCTTTGGCTGCCATTATGGGTGAGGTCGGAGAGGAAGGAGAGAAGAATAGAAGAAGGGAGGAGAGAAGGAGAGGAACGACGGATGAAGAAAACGAAAATAATTGGAGAGGGGATCGAGAGGAGACTGATGATTTCAATTAATGCTGCATGGTGACCTTGCTGTGCACGTGACTGATATGAGTTAATCGTGCCTCCTTCCTTGCTCTCACTTCTCTTTCGTGTATTAGCCGCTTCGAATGAGATACAACTATGGTAAACCAACTGCCACTAACACCAGCGTTCGTGGTGTAATGGTCAGCATGGATGCCTTCCAAGCATTCGACGGGGGTTCGATTCCCCCCGAACGCATGATGTTTTGAAATATTTCTTTCCTGAAATGTTACTACGATTTTTCATCTTTTCACATTCAAATTGTTACTATTTTTAGAAATATCCTCCCACCAAGCGAGCGACTTATTAGACAATACCTGTTCAATTATGGAAATTTCTATGATCTCCAATCTTTGATCTTTGTAGCGAAGGAAGGTATGCACGATGACTAGACCATCAGCCATGGGCTGCTCGTTATGAGGTGGAATAGTTCAAAGGCTGGTATGAAGACTACAAGAATATTAACACTTTATATTTCGATTATGGACAATTTCACTATCCGATCTCGTTTTGTAGTGTAAATCACATCTCCCAAAAAAATTTTTGGGAGGTAAACCATCCCTGGGCACGCGCATCTAATAGAGGGAGGAATCAGACGAAAGCCTCGTGCCACCCTTACTTTGTCTGACTTGTGGATGCTTTCGATCTTTGGATAGTCTTTGTAAAAGGAGGGAACTTTTCATTTACAGTAAAAAGGTGTATTCAGTAATTAAACCTCTCACGCTCGTTAGTTCAGTGCTAACTAGACTCTACTGCTAAAATGTTCAATATTTTACAGGTTTTTAGACTCCACATTTTTCCTACGCAAAATGGCACGCGCCTCCTTGCTTGCTTTCGCTTTTCTTCAGTGATTTTACCTCATTGGATAAATGATCCAGCAACGATAAACCAGATCGGTCACGCACCTGCGTTCGTGGTGTAATGGATGCCTTCCAAGCATTCGAAGGGGTTCGATTCCCCCGAGCGCATAATTTTGAAATATTTCCATATTGAATCAAATTTACATACAAGCCAAAATAACACTTTTAGTTCGGTAAGGGACAATTTCACTTTCCCGTCACGTTGTAGATCACATCTTATATGAGTGGTTCTTCCTCTTCCTCTATCCCCAGTTCCTTTTCCCACCCTTTTTTGTCTGCCTTGTTTATACATTCGATCTTTGGATGGTCTTTGTAAGAGGATGCTTGCATTCATTCATGAGCAGAAATGACTTTATCAATTTCTGCAAGCGGTAACAAAGACACGAAGGAACAGACAATCTCAATGCATACTTCATCAGTGCATATTACTTAATTATTAAAATATTATTATTACGATCATTGCATATTATTATGACTATACTGGCTGGAATACTGTAGCTGGGCGCTCCGGCTGCTTATCCGTTGTACGGGAAAATGTTGCTGGGGGGTCGGAAGTACGCGGCCTGCGGCTGCTGCTGATGTTGCTGTTGCACCGGCTGCATCTGCTGCATGAAAACCTGTCGCGGCTGAGCGTAGGCTGGCTGCAGCTGTAAAAATTCTAAATGTTGGCGAACACAGGTGCTTCAAAGAGGTATCAGAGTGAATGCAAGATGTTGGGTGCAGGTCGCTGCCAATTCCTAGCTCCATTCTGTCGTAGGAAGTAACGAACATGAGCATTGTTCATCCGCTGGTACTGGTACTGCTGCACAGTCGGCCGGAACTGCTGCACCAGCTGCGGATGCTGCTGCTGCAATTATTGATTATCTGGATTGACTCTTCTCAGCTGATGAACGACGTAGGAATCGACCCTCATCGATTGAATTCTCATTCACTTTTGCCCTATTGAGATGGAGCGATCGATACGGATTATTGATCTTGTGAGACATTTGCTTACCGGATAGTAGAAGTTGTTGACGGGTGTGGGCACGAGTGTAGGCAGAACTGCTGCTGCAAAGCGGGATTTAGGACAACTCTGAGATTTAGAAAATCGATATTTAATAATTTTTAACTATTTTATTGAAAAAATAATGTTGAGAAGGCAGCTCACCCCTCGGTAGCTGCGTTGTAGTCGTCGTGGTGGGAGGCAGCGTCGTCTTAGGGGCGAAGCCGTCCGATTTCAGCTGCAATATGCTCCTCACAAATGTATTCAGTGAAACATCTCCATATTCTTTGACTGATTGCTATGATGAAAGAGGCGTATTGAGAAAGATTTCTCTTCAGTTCGGACATGATCAACTCAGCACTGTTGTTCAAGGGAATCAATCACCATCGTGACAGTAAAACTCACGATGGCGCTCTCGTTGTACTGTCCATTCGTGAATATCTGGTAGTCTCCGCCCATGCAGTGATGAAGGAATCGCTCCACGAAGCCGCACTGCGCCAGACGATTAGGAGCACGTCTTAATTAGTTAAATATTTTATTAATTAGCCATAGGCATAACGTCTTCTTCAGCCATTGTTCGAAGAGAGCGCGTAAATTACAAGTGAGTTTCACGTATATTTAATCAGCAATGGAAGGCTCGCTAGATCAATGTTCCCAGTATGGGCAGATCAAAAACTACAACAATTTCCAAAAGTCTGAAATACTAACAAATGATTACTAGCCTATGCTTCTTCTTTTCGCATCGGAAAACATCGGGATGGATTTCCATGACTTGACTGCGTGCTCTCTCGTCCAGAGAGTAAGCAGGCTGAAGTAAGCCCTATTCCCTCACCTGAATCCGTGTCCCTCATCAGGGTAGAGCACGTAGCTGACGGGGATCGAGTGCTTCTTGAGCGCAGCCACAAATTGTTCTGCAATCATGGTCATTTGACGGGTCCGGAATCGACGGCTCCCGCAGTTTGTTCTTGATGCTTTTGTGCACGTTTCTTCAGGGTGACACTCTTGTTCACTCTTATATTCACTGGTGGTTAATCCCTGCTGTAAACATAGGGAATGCACGCCTTCAGTGCAATGGACACTCCAGATTGGGGAGCGAAGAGATCAGAGAACATCCTTGAATTGCAAAAATTCCAAAAGATCCAGCAAGAAATGCTAGCATGTAGCATGTTAGCATGTAGCCTTCACTGTTAAGCCATCCTCATTTCTCACATTCTCTTACCATTCACTCAGAGCGAGAGAATCTGAGAAATGAAGAGATTTCAGAAATATTCCAACTCTTTACCTACCCGACTCGTGCTGCTTCACTCGCGGGTCGTTCGCGCCGTGCAGGATCATTAGCGGCTTCTGCAATCATGGATGTGACCTACCTCTGATTGATCTTTGATCTCTCGTACCTTCACTCGATCGGCGAAGAAGAGTGGCGAACGGGCGATCAGTGATTGGCGACCCTCTTGAGTATCGATGTCCGATCCGAGCATCTGAGAGGAGAATTAATTAGTTAATTAGCAGAAACCCGAAGCCGCTTTGTGCAAAATCTCGATTGTTTCCTCTTTTCATCGACTGTTCAGTAGAAAAGCCAGGAACTTTGGAGTTCTGCAGTTTCGGGGGGGGGGGGGACAAAAGCACAACAATTCGCCAATAATTTGCAATTGGACGTGGCAACTTGGGAGTTCCTTCATTGTAACCAGTATGTGCTCCCCTACATTTGCATATGCAAATCTTGTTGCTAGGCGATCATGAGTTTCACTCGTCACCAATGACCAGGGGTTCATGGTCCAAAATAGAACATTTGAGTGGAAAATCATGGTTAGATAATCACCAAATGCCGTAACCACTCAATCACCATGTTACTAGTTTAGAGTAGTTTCTCGGGTACTGGAATATCGATTGGTTACGGCATCTGGTGATTTTCTAATTCTGATTTTCCACTCAAATGTTCAATTTTGGACCATGAACCCCTGGTCATTGGTGACGAGTGAAACTCATGATCGCCTAGCAACAATATTTGCATATGCAAATGTAGGGGAGCACATACTGGTTACAATGAAGGAACTCCCAAGTTGCCATGTCCAATCGCAAATTAATGGTGAATTGTTGTGCGTTTGTCCCCCTCCCGCAGTTTCTTATTCATTTCCAATCTAAAACTAACAAAAAATCACTGAATTCCCCTCTGCCTCACCTTGGTGAGGTCATTGTAGAATCCGAGCCAGTAGGGCGGGACTGCCTCCAGGAGAGAGACGAGGTTGGAGGGACCGACGATGTCTACTCCGCAGGCGAACGTTTCAGGAGTGAACGTGAGTCCAACCAGCGTCGCGTAACCACCGTAGGAACCGCCTGAGGGTACGGTAGGTTACGGTAGGCCACAATAATGTTTGTAGGGAAAGAAAGTAGGTATTCAGCCTCCTTATTAGTGCGATGACAAAGAAGAGAATGTGCGTAATGAGAAGAAGAATGAGACCGTAGAGTAGTCTGTAGTTACCGTACCCATGATGGCGACCTGCGATCGATTGGCGATTCCCTTAGCGACGGCGAACTCTACGGCATCCAGCAGGTCGTAGTGCATCTGAATTATCGATTGATTCAGATTATCGATTCAACCGTACCTTCCTGCCCCATTCTCCATTGCCTGCGTTCGTGAGTCGCTTGCCGAATCCGACCGAACCACGGAAGTTCACCTGAGAATCAGTCTTTGAACTCTAGGAAGTTGAAATCCTTTCAGGATCGATGACACTACCGTAACCCAATGACCATCATCAGCGCACGCTCACCTGCAGCACTGCGTATCCTCTGCTCGTCAGCCAGGCGTTCATGGGCGAGAATCCGTACGTGTCGCGGGCCTGAACGAGCAACTTTCTCATTCTTAATTGAATGATTTTTTCATGATCCATCATTTAAGATCATTTCGTGAGTATTAGTGCTTCTGGAGAAGCACCGATTTGGCCCTGGTTGCAATGTGGATCCATCCTGGTTCCACTCTGGTACCACCCTCTCACCTTGGGTCCTCCGTGCACGAGAAGCACCATCTTCTGCGGTTTGGCGGGAATCATTCCCAGTTCGGCGTAGCCCTTGTCCGCAACGGGAACTTCCGAGGGACGCTTGAGGGCTGCCTGAGAAATAATTTGATAGTTAAATTATCACAATAGCACCCATTGCAAGTAATTAGCAACAATTTTGAAAGCTGCGTCAAAGTGGACAGGTATGATTGCTATGGCACTAGCTACAGTACTAATTTCTTCAATAATTTTTTTTATAGATGGCGAGTTGTTACTTCAGACATTCTTTTTTTTCCTACATGTATTCCGATCGTGAAACACAAAAATGTGAAACTCACATCGGGCGGCAGCGAGAGATATGCCTGGATGACGAGATCGTCACGGGCAGCGAAGTCGAAGCCGATCTGACGATTCAGCTCGTAGCCCTGAAGAGAATCGATTCATACCGTACACTTTCTAGTCGTTCAGACGAAGGAAAAAGTGTAACTGTTCGACAAATCTGGGTTGATTGTTGTATGTTTCAAGAGTATAATTTACGCTCGATCTCACCCAAATGATCGATTTCTCCTCGATACACATGTCAGCGGAAAATCATTAATCAATGATCTCTACGGTATTCATTACCTCCAGTTCAGGGTGCGTGTTGAACAGCAGCTCAGCGGACTTGAGCCAGCGTCTGTAGACGAACACCTGAAATTTGTGAACTTTTAAAGATCAAAGATTAACTCCCTACCTCGAAGGGGTTCTCGGCGGAGAGGTACGTGACCAGCCACGTCTGCATGTCTGCAAGGATCAAAGGTAATCAAGGGGTACTGTAATCTTTCCACGCTCGGTAACTACTGTATCCTTTGTAATCTACCGTACCCTTGGAGACGGTGAGGATCTGGAGGGATCCTGCAGGGCGCAGGTTCACGAGGTACTGTAGGTCCTCCATTACGGTATCGTTGGCGACGAAGAGCTCGGGCTTGTGGTAGAACTCGCTCACGGCGAGAAGGGTCTTGTCCTGAATAAGGGAGTTATTTACATATTGATTGATAACGATGTTAGTTAATTTACTATATTTGAACGATTTTCTATTTCTATGCATTGAGAAGATCAAATCGCAGCTTTTCCCAGAGCGAAGGCTTTGTGAGAGGAGTGAAACTCAAATGCGCCAGGCTCACCTCGGGATGGAAGAGAACCTGGCCGATTTGGGCGCGAGTTGCCGTGTAGAGTACCTTCAATTATATAAATAAATTAATTTAATTAATAATAAAAATATATAAAAATGTGCCTCTCTATCGGTGATGTTATTAGTCGGGGCTACAATGAGATTGCCCAGATCCGATCCCTCTCCCCAGATCCAGTAGATGCGCTCGTTCGTCTTGTCGAAGCCGATCGGACTGCAAATTGAGTAATTAAGTTAATTAGTTGGTAAGTTAATTAGTTAATTACTAAAATCTTACGCGGTTATGGGCTTATCGTCGGGCTGCACCCGGATGTACTCCACCCACTGGTCCTTGTCCGAGGTGAGCTCCTTTGGATTGGCCTTTGACGAGACCCTGAAGATTGTTGGAATTTATACTTGTAGGATAGCCGATTCAACGTCGTTCCCCTTTGCCATTGAAGAACACAGCTTTTGAATATTAATTATTAAGTGAGCCTAACGCCTCCGAGATCTCATCGCCCGAATCACGTTGAGCATGCATAGGTGGCAGATCCATCAGGAAAATATTGTTTATTGATTAAGGAGTACAGCAACTATCACATTTCACTTGTTCAGCCACATTTACGGTCGTGGCGAAACACAATCTTCACCAATCAGCCTTTTGTACTTTGACAAACATTTTGCACTTTTGTCATTTCTCCTAGGAAAGCTCCTTTGAGTTCTTGTCTATACAACTTCAGCAATCACTGGTCTCTCGCAGTTAACCCCTTCGACCCCTTCTCAATCCCTCGTTTTCCTCATTCCTCGGCTCTCGTTTTGCTCTTGTCCACTCTTCTCCTGTTTGACTTGCGGCTTCCGTCCTCCTTTTCTAAGGGAGCGGTCATTTCACCCCTCCCCCCTTGTTCATACACAGTCGCCCCCGGGCGCGATCCGCACTCTCTCGGATTCGCGTGCTCTCTCGCCGGATTGAGTAGGCGATAGAGCGTGGGATACGGACAGAGTGGCCAAACAGTGTCGCCAGACAATCGGCTATTGATACCCCGCTGGAGGGGATAGACTGGGGATCGTGCAGACTACAGCTAGACCAGCAAGAAACTTCCAAGAACGAGAATGATCGCTTCAGAAAACGAGCAAGTTTCTAGCAATTTCAAGTGATTTGCTCACGATTCCATGAGCCTTAGGGCCTGAGGGCATTGTAATCGCGGAACTCCCTGAGGCGTGCTAAAATTTTGAAAACAAAAAAACAACAACAACAAGCCTGACCGGAAGTAGGCGGTGGTGCCGTCCTCCTGCTCCTCGATGGCGAGTCGGATGCGCATGTCGTTGTCGGTGATGATGACGGGGAATCGCTTGTTCGTCAGGATGAGCGTCAGCTCGTTCGTGTGCAGATCGAAGCGGTAGACGTTGTGGTAGCTGGAAGGGAGGAGGGATGATAAGGACTCGCTTTATTTCGCCCGCTCTCTACTTCTCCTTGGTCGTGACTTCGATTGCAGGAATTTAAATGTTTCGGATATGCTAGTCGGAATTATTTTTGTATTATTGTTCGACAATCGTTGCATTCAACATTGCATTCAACAGCGCTCACTCTCTTTCCAATATTTCATGAAGCATAAACCATTTTGCACAAAATTTGTGAATTTTTGCTGAACTAATGTCAAAACAACGCAAGTGCAGATATTAATATAAATTAAAGGTATTAACTAATTAACATAATTAACTAACGCAGGAGTCATGTCGTTCAGTCCGATCAGCACGTATCCGGCCTTCTTGTTGTTTGCCACCACGGTCGCTCTGATGCCCGGCGTGTTCGAGATGATCGTGCGCTCGTGAGTGGGAGCGTTCTGGATAATCAATCGATAAAACCCAATCTACAGTACACTGTTGCTACAGTATCACTCAGGTCTCTATGCCCTGCCCTCACATGTCAGACAAGCTTCACTATCGAAGACGGAATCCATATCGGATACCGTATCCATAGACTTCAGTATCCCTAGCAATTTATCGATCGCTCTACCTCGGAGATGTTCTTCTTGAAGATCATCGTGTTCTCGTCTCCATTGTTGTCCTGGGCGAAGAGGATCACGTCCTCGACTCCCGTCCATTCGTAGCCTGCAAGCAATGACCTACCACAACCGTAATCGATCGATGCCTACCGTAGTCTACAACATGATGATACTACCGTATCCAATCAATATATATACTAGTTTACAATAATCTATCACTCACTGAGTACGTCTCTCTTCTCGAAGGTCACTTGTCGGGTGTGTCGGCATGAGATGCACCGAGTGAAGACATTCTTGATCTTGTTCGCATCGGGGGCGATGTACCCGAGGATCTGAAGTGGGATTGGGGTTGCCCTCTTCATTCTCCATGCTCTCTTGCCTATCAGACAAGTGAGAGCGTACAGAGAATGAAGAGAAGCCCTTCCTAGTAGAAGCAATGATGAACTGAGAAATCGCAGAATCTACTCAGTTCATTCGAATGCAACTGCGCAAGTTGTAGAACCACTGGATAGTCTGCTACTGTATTTTCAAACTAGAGCATTCGTACGAGAGCCAGCAAACGGATGCTCAGTGCTAAGAAAAGTAGAAGAGAAACGGCTCGAACCTTTCCATCGGGCGAGAGGCTGGTGGCGGCTAGTTTGGGGTCGGAGAAGAGTTTCTCTCTTGGGATGAGTGCTGCTGCTCCCAGACACAGCAGCAGACAACCACGCAGCAGCTGCAGCATGGCTGCAAGGGAGGGGCTGTGGGCAAGGGAGAGCGAATGACGGCAAGACAGGGATGATCAAACCGCTCCGATTCCGCGGTTTCGAATAGAGATATGCTTCAGACAAATGTGAAGTTAGAAAAGAATTTTGAAGGTTCAGAATATGAACAAATATAACATGAATCATTTTTTCGAAAAACACAGCAGACAATGAGCACGATTGTTGCGAACCGAGATGAAAGGGCAGATCTCGAGTGGGTCAAGCACCCCAAGGGTGACGACCCTCCTCCTTCCCTGGCTCCGCCTCCACCGGGTTATATAGTCCCCACCGCTAACTTCTTGCCCCCGAGCCACAAGAAAAGTGTGGGGCGGAGCCAGTGACGGCCACGATGTGCCGCAGTGTGAACGAGAATTATGCGAGATTATGAGAAATCATGTTGAGCACCCTCCACATTTCACACGTTCTCTCGTTGGTCAGAGAAGGCGAGAGAGTGTGTGAAATCAGGAGAGTCAATAGAGGAGCGCTGATCAGGGGACAGATGGGGGTAACTGAGTAAACTGGGCAGCGTCCACTCGCGAATTGGCACGCGGTTTATGAGTAGAGAACTGACAACTTTAGAGAACGACTCTCCTTAGAGTTGTGCGCTTATTCTAGGCAGAGACACTGCAGTGTTTAGACTACATCGACTTCATAATGCGTCAGTGGTCTCAGCCTAAACAAAGCGACGCAGAACACTTCTCGATACTTTTATGCAGATGTGTCCTCTTCTGATCTCTTCTTCTTTGTTGGATTGGATCATCCAACTTGGACGCAGTAAAACGAATGAGTAGGGTGCATGCACCTTTAAGGCGTCATCGACTATGTCTAATTTCTGACCAGGAAGTTGCAGACTTTCAACTCATTCTTGTGATTCAAATCCTTACTGCCCCGACCTTTGAAGGCCGAGCAGGTAAAGTTTCTGCACGTGTGTACTTTCCAAGAGCAGGCGAAGGGGCTCTCCTCTGCACTCTTCTCTCTCCCCTCTTCCCTCCCTCGTGCATCCCTAAGGCGGATGGACTTTCCTTTCAAAATACGGAGTCGCCTCCCATTGTCCGGGCAAGGGCAGACAAACTTTGAGTGGATAAGCCAGAGGGAGGAGAACAGTCGACCCACCAAGTGCAGGGGGAATACTAGGTCGGATGAGAACCGTTGGATGAGAAGTTCTCATTGAGAACACTCCGGGTGATGACCAAAGGTTCTTCAGTATCGCAAAATCATTATTGTACGTGTATGAAAGAATTCTGAAAATCCTGGAGAAGGGTGCTCGTTGGTTCTTACCCGACTGTTCTACTCACACCTGGTACCTCAGGGAATACAGGTACAATGAGCTGTTACTTTGCAAAGTTTGTGCTGTAATCTCCAGGGAGCATCGTGCAACCTCACCTTCTCTACGTCATCCTCTTTCTTGATCGTGTTGGCATAGGCGAAAGCTGAGCAAGGGACGGTTTAGTCCTTTCCCTCTAGTCTGCCTCACTAGAGAGCACGCGTAGTCCGGAGACCACTCCCTCCTTCCGAACCCATTCTGTACCAGGGCGAAAAGAGCTGCTCCGAGCAATGGTCTAACTCTCTTCACTTTGCACACTCTATCTTCTGTCAGAGAGAGCGAGAGAACATGTGATATGGAGACTGTCTTGGTCGTTGCACCAGACGCCTCCTCGTTTCACAGAATCTACGGATGCCTAGCGAGAGACCATGCGATATGGAGAGGCGGTGGTCCGTTTCTCGACCTCTAATTCCCAGCGCGGTACCAGGGTGGACAACGACATCGGGGGGTGTTGGCTCGCGCCGGTCTATTCTAATCTGTTTGATACTCTCTCGCCTCCTCCCCATAGGGGTTATTAGTTTTCATTTGTCCCCCGCATTATGACTCGCGGCCCCTTCGTTTGTCCATTGTGTTCACTCCTTGTGAGGTGAGGGGAGGGAAGGGAGGGCTTGCGCCAGAGCAAGACGAGGGTCCGAGATTCTTCGGAATCTATCTCAAATACAATAGAAATATTGTGACTTCACTATAAACTTCTCGAGCACTTTCGTATTTTGTCTGTTCAATTCACCTCTTGTGAGTGTGAGGAAGAGGGACTTGTATCGGAGAATGAAGGTACTCGAAGAACCTCACAATCACCATAGCAGCAAATAGGTATGTTTCAGGGATTGTTTAGTGTGTTCAGTTTCAAGCAGACTTCAACAGGATTGGGAATCCAAAGTGATGATTTTGTTCTACATCTCTTTCCCTAATATCATTAATTAACCCTCTCTTTAATTTCTTTGACCATGCAACTCAGCGACTGTTCCTTCATTGTTTATTCCGAATGTTATATATGTCAGAGTTCGATCGGTAAGCGAGAGTGGAAAGATCAAAGATCAGAGGGGCGTTTCCCTCCTCATTTGCCGTCTGCACGACGCACCGGCTTCTGCAAAAAAATTTCCACTTTCAGAATCCAGATCCCAGATCGACCCTGTAGTTTTGCTAACAAAAGCCCTATGGACCGATATTGACTGGGAGATGAGGGATCAAAGATGAAGTTTCAAAGATCACCTTGTCCTCATCGGCCTTCCGCACGTGTCCGTCGTCGTAGTCGTTGCTCATTTCGTGCTCGCCGCGGAACACCTTCTTCCCTGCCAAGTGATCTTTGATCGTTGGTCTTTGAACTCACACTTTCTACTAAACTTTTCCATCTTTTCTCATAAAGCATGCTATGAATCAGTCGAAACATGAGTTTCGGAAAGACCAGATATTCGAAAGTTGATCTTTTATCTCTCACCGCCCTCTCCCTTCTGAGGCACGAGTATCTTGAAGCCGACGCGGAAGTCAGCACTCACGTACATCACCGCGCCGCGATTCGCCTTAATTAGTTAATTAGCATTATTGATTAGGCTACGTTAAAGTGCTATCCTTCTTCCTCCACCATCGTTAGCCCAGTTGATCTTTGATCCCTTTCTCACCTTCTCAGGGTAGTAACTGGCCGCGGTGAAGACGGTAACCATCTTCTGTGAGTGGAAGAAGTTGAAGCCATTCATCATCATCTGACAAGTGATCTTTGATCTTTAAACTCTGAACTCGTGCAGAACACTCAATAACTGTACTGTACATCACAGTCGTCAAGTTCTCTACTCTCAGCATCAATGCAATGATGACGTCAGCTCAGATTGATCTTTGATCTCCCACCTGATGTCCCCTGACGATCATCCTGAGATCGAGCTTCTCCAGCACTCCCTCCAGCACGTCCTCTCCGAAGTGCACTGAGCACCCGCGCACGTTGTTCTCCTTGTAGCTGAAGATAGATACTTTTCTGTGGTCTATCATCTTTCATCGCACCCCTTGAGTCCGATCATGGGGTCAGACCAGAGCAGGTCGCCAGCAAGTTCGTTCGTGTTCGGCTCCACGATCGGCTTCGGAATCTGGAATTGATCTTTGAACTTTCACGGAATCGATGACAGATGGTTACGAGATCTAGAAGAACAAAGACCAAAGATCAGCGCTCACATCGAGAATGTCCTGCAGACTGGTGAGCTTCGGCGAGATGCCGCCGTGCATGCACAGGATCGAGTTGCCTGAAGATCAAGATTACAAGATTACGGTATTCAACACCATCAATTTCGTTCGATGACCGTAACCATTTTTACGATAGAAAAATGCGCAATCACTGTCACCGTGCGATCCGAGCTGGATACGGTAGGTACTACACTGTTGTGACTGTAGTCAGGATTACGGCAGTCTTACCCATGATGCAGGCGAGTGGCATGTAGGTGAAGACCTCGTTGAACTCGGCGAACAGCTTCTCAGCCTGATCCTGAGAGAGGTCAAAGATTAACTTTTCGAAACTCCCGTGCCCATTGAAGATCAGCCATTGATATTTGATCTTTCTTTCACCTTGCTGAATCGTTCCTCGAGCTCCTGCAGGAATCCGTACTGTCGATTGATCGCCTTAGTCTCGTGGTTGCCGCGGAGAAGCATGAACTGAGAAGGGGAGAGATCAAAGATCAAAGATGGAGATGTGACAATCAGAGATTTGAGGTCAAAACGTGTCAGAAGTTAGGCCAAGCATAGCCTATCAAAATGGCCTAACTCGCAATAGCCGAAGACGAAAGGCGATATCAGATTCAGAGAAGATGATCTCACACCTTCGAGTTTTCAAGTGAGGACTATTTGAGTTTTTTCAGTTGTAAAAATATGAGAGTAGGATCAAAGACCAAAGACCAAAGATCAGCTCACATAATTGGGGAAGACGACCTTGAGCGTGAAGCAAACGGTGATGACCTCGATCGACTGCTTGCCTCTGCAGAGATCAAAGATCAGAGATCACTCTTGGTATTTTGACTCACTCTATCGACAAAATCATTGATTAGATTACATCATTGATCAGAGATCAGTTGAACACCCGCAGCAGGTCGCAGTACTGGAAAGGTCATTTTAGAAATTATTTTCGAAAATAGTTTCGAAAATAAAATCGATAATTACCTGTCCATGCAGGTCACCGACGACCACGGCGGGCGGATTGCACTCGACCAGAGTTGGCTCTGCATTGCGCAGGGATGATGCAATGGGTGACCAGAGATCAAATATCAATTCTCCCCTTCCTCACCCTCCTGGAAGACCTGCTTGGCAAGCCCGATGATGCGGCGGAGGTCGTTGTACTTGTAGGGAAACTAAAGCGTAAATCGATATGTGGTGTACTGTAGCGATTACAGAAATTCAGTCAGTAAAGCAATCGATATCTGGTAGGGTTGGCAAAAATAGTCTGAACATACCGGTTCATCGCGCGCAATGAATCCGGAATGAGTCGGAATGAAAAATGCTCTCTCCCTTTCTGGGACTCTAAGAGTCCCACAATTAAAATGTGCACCAAATTTTCGACAACGCTATGAAACATAATTAAAAGTTCGGACTCGCAGAGTCTCGGACTCTCATAGTCCCAATCATTCGGACTCTCAGAGTCTGAGACTCGGCGTCGGACTATTTTTGCCAAGCCCAATATCTGGGCTACAGTCGAGCTACCGTAGTCTACAGCACTCACGTATGCGTCGCGGTACTTGTGGTCGGTCTGCTTCTGGATGTACTTGTACAGGAACTTCTTCTGCTTTCTCCAGCCGGAGCCGCGACGTGCAGACTCGTCCCTGCTGCAAGGGTCGCAATGAGAAAGATGAATTGGAACAGTGCCAGATGACTTAGCACGGCGCCAACCCCTCACCTATCATCTTTCTTCTTTCTTTTCTCCTGTGTCGAGAGAGGAGTGGCGGCATCAGCTGCCGTCTTCTCTTCGGGTCTAAATCGATCGATAATCATTCGACAGTACCCATCAGATCACCTTCAGGAGATTAAAGATCAAGTGCCTACCCGGTTCTATCCTCCGGATCCGTGTCGTCAGCGCCCGAGGACTGCATCGGGCTCTGCGGTCCGAGGTTACTGTAGACGAGCGGGAGTGGGATACTGTAGACGAGTAGACGATCGATCGACCGGCCGTCTCGAGTAGGCGAGAAGCGAGTGAATGAATGGTGAGGGGAGGGAGGAGAGAGGGAAGTGAGGACAGATGCAAATGAGACAGATCAGAAGCCAGGTCTTTCGGATGGCCAGGTCAGTTTATGCTTCAAGATCACAATATGTCGAAAGGACTTGGGACTTAGGGTGGATAAGGTTTTTCACATCACCTAATCTCGCTACAAAAAAATAATGATTCTGATCGGTATTCCCTGTTTTCCCTAGGTTCCCTCATGTTCTTGACCTTTGAACTATGTTCCCATTCCCCTTTCTGATGTGAGATTACAAAGGAAAAAAACATCGATTGCAGTGAGTTTTATCATCAAATCCGATCATATCTGATGGTTACACTAGTCTTCATTCACAGATTTACGGTTGTCTATACAGTAGATCAGACGATGGGCTAGACCATGAAGGAGTCGTAGTCCTTGGCGAACTTGACGAACTGAAATCGATCGATTTATGGGATAGGAGGGGTAGGTCACACACCTTGGCGTTCTCCTTCTCCTCTTCACTCATGTATCGCTCCAGTAGGAGTCGGTGAATGAAGACGTATTGCTCAAGTTGATCTTTGATCTTTGCTCTCTCTCCCTCTCGAACACCTGATCATTCTGGACTGATCCGGCCCTCTGCTTTCTCATTTTGATTAGGAAGGGACCGAGCCCTGTCTCCATTGACTTCCCTGAGTCCATGAGCTCAGTGACGATCTGGAAAATAGTCAATCCTCGATAGTCCGAGGATACGGTTGGCACCTGAATGCTTACGGTGGTTCCGGTGCGGCCGATGCCCGCGGAGCAATGCACCACAGCGGGTTTCGACGATCGGCACACCTGAAGTTACAGTGGTTAGCGAGGATCGATCGGGAAATGGAGTCATTTCGAGTGGGGACTGCGAGATGGCTGCTAACGAGAGTAAGTCTCTGCTAACGAGAGTAAGTCTGACCATCTGGAGCAGCTTCTGAATGGTTGCATCGATGGGAGGAACTCCTCGATCCGGCCACGATTCCCAGTGGAGATGAGTGATCGTGCGCTTCTGATTGACATCGATCTGAGATACGGTAGGTTACGGTAGGAAGGGGATACGGTAGATCCTCACCCGATCGAGGGTGAATCTTCTGATGGTGACCTCGCCCGGCCACTTCTGCTTAGCAACCTGAGAAGTTAAAGATAAAAGATCATAGAGGGAGGTCAAACTAACACTCTCACAGGTGATCACTGCATTGCCGGCTACGAATGTCTCCTTCTGCGTGGGAGGGAAGTACTGAGCGCACTGGAGTACGATATGTTACGGTAGGACAGCGGAGGGGATACGGTACCTTCACTTTGCCCATCTCGTTGAAGTTGCACAGCATCACGATGAATTCCGATCCCTCCTGCCAGACCATCGACCAAAAATCGACGATCGTAGTGGGTAGTGGTCCCTGAAGGGTACGATAGGGTTACAGTAAGTCATCGAGCTACAGTATACCTGAGTGCAGATGAATCTCTTCGGATTCTTGGGCGTCCCACAGAAGTTGCCGTGGATGTAGTCGGTGCCCATGGAGAGTTCCTTGAGAATGACTCGCGAGTCGTCCGAGCACGGCACGTCCCTGAGGAGTACGGTAGGTAAGGTGAGGGATACGGTAGAGTAGAGGATGGGTACGGTAGATCAGGAATGGAGTACAGTACTTGTATCTGTTCTTCTGGGCGTTGGCGACCATGTGGAAGACACTGCACTGCTCCTTGGTGGGAATCGTCTAAATTCATCTTTGATCGTTGATCTTTATCGATTTCAACCTTGAGACGGAGCTCCTCGAACTCAGCACGCAGACCAGAGACCCCCTTGTTCAGAGCATAGGTGATGAACCTGCGAGTACAGTAATCATTCAGTGCCTGCATCTTACAGTAACCTACAGTATCCCTACCGTACTCACTTCTGGATGGGGTCGTCCTCCTCCTCTTCCTTCTCTCGTTCCCTCTCCTTCGCCTTCTCTCTCTCTCTTTCCTTCTCTCGATCGCGAGCTCGACTCGCATTGGGGGAACGATTAGTAGAGGGTCTCCTGGCAGTGGACGCCTGAAAGAGGATTACTGTAGGAGATTACGGTAGGATTGGCGGTGAGACTACGGTAGGATACCGTACCCTGGTCCTCGAAGTGACCATAGCACCAGTTGGAGGAGTCGAGCTGCGCTTCATGCTGGCCTGGAGTACGGTAGGATGAGGGAGGGTTACTGTAGGGTACAGTACCTTCGGAGACGGAGTGACGGCTGGCTTTTCGTCTCGCTCTCGGTCGCTTTCGTTCTCATTGACCGCCACACGAGGTTCGTTGTCCTGAAGTACGGTAGATGGGTTACTGTAGGGAGGAGGGAGGTACGGGTTACTGTAGGGGGGAAGGTACCATACCCTGGCTGAGGTGTCGCGGGATGCCGCGGGACGCTTGCCACGGCCACAGGCGTTTCCCATTCTGATGGGGCGACCTGTCGGGATGGAGCAGATACGAAGGAATGAATGGAGAAGGAAGAGGAGAGGGGAGAGTGAATTTGGAGAATTGGAGGAATAGGGAAATGAAGGGGATCCAATTATCGACTGGAGGTGAGAGAGAAGGAAATTCGAAGAGGGTGATGTGCTTAATTATTCATCGATCTGTTTCCTCTTGCATGCGAAGTGCAATGATCAGTCTCACGTTCTTTCGTCTTTCCCTTGTCTGGATCCAGCGAGTATTTGTAGAATCTGAAGCGATCTTACATCGTGACATTTAACAGTGGGGGAGACGAGTGAGATCAGAGAAAGAGAATAAACTCTCTCGCATTTGCATGTTCCATTTCTCGGAGCGAAATTTGCTGGCATTATGTATGCCAACAAACTGCGGTGTTGGCTCGAGTGCAAAGCAGTGTTACGAAAGGGAACTTTGTTGTTTCGCAAGAGGGAAGGGGACAACAACTAGCAAACGTGCAGGGAGAGAACGGGAGAGGGGAAGGGATAGAGCGAGGGCGAGCAAATGCGACAATATGATCACATCGTGTGTCATGCATCGATTCATCCTCTTTCTGCTCTGTTTTCTCTCCTTCCGAACTGCTGCCCAGGTACTTTTCAGCGATTCCCGAAGCTAATAATGAATGTATTTTGCTGGCATAGTGCCAGAAACGTTCTTTCCGAGACCTGGACGCGAGAGAGTGTGCAAACGGAAGAGGGTTATGGCCTCCCCCTCCCGTGAAAAATGTCGATATGAAAAATGTCAATGTGCATTTGCAAGATGCTGCAACCGAGAGTCCACCTTCCCCTGCAGGACAGCCTTTCTAGCGGTCAAACGGAGAAAGGTATGAATAGAAATTTGGCCGTTGATCAACAATTGCTACAGTATTCTGCGGAGAGCATCGGTGTGCGAAAAGTGACTGCGTCGTTCGTTTCAACGATTCACATGCGTATTTGAAATGCATTCAGTGAAAAAATACTGCAATAATTGTAATTAATCATCATAGAAAATCAATAAATTTAAATCGTTCCGCATTATATTGCCTTTGCACCTCTGGTTTTAGAATATAGTCGTAAATAAGGTACTTCTGGAATGATAAAAATATGGATTTTTCGTCATTTCCTTTGTTTTCGGCCATTGTTTATTTTTCTGCATGATTTTTACCGCTTTCCGTTTGATTTGTCATGGAGCTTAATACACCGTCGACCGTCGCAAACTCCGCTAACTCGTCCAAGCCAGGTTCGTTGCTGTTTCACACGTGATTGGTCGAAATTGAACGTCACATTTGACAGTTCCGTCGATTTCGGCGTCGACCGTTACGAGCGAGGATGCATCCTCTGAATATAATCCGGAAGAGGCGGGATCGAGAGCAGGAAAAGGTTGGTTGATCGTCCAGGACTGCTTTATTTATTTTTGTTTGTTCTTTTTGTTATTATTAATTTTCTTTTTAATTAAAAATCGACTGCAGGGTCGACTAAGAAGCGGAATTTCGTGCGTGCGCCGGGCACCTTCCATCTAAACGCGAAGCTGACGCCGAGTGCCGACGACCCCGACATCAACGCGCTTTTCAAGGCCATCGTCAGCGAGGTGACTTCGACATTTACTGCACTTCCTGGTGGAAGTTGAAAGATACTAGCTTGCTTGCAATCCGCAAGGAAATGTTTCACTGTTGTAAATTTTTGAATGGGCCAGTCGACGAGAAATGGGCCGCTCAAAATGAGCATTGGGATAGGGATGGTCTGGACACTTAGCCACTGTAATGCCAGCAGTATTGATAGGCAGTTTATCTAGTGCTCTAGTGATCCATTAAGCCCTTGATCAATCCATTCCTTCTCAGGTCGATGGTCAGCGCATCTTCACGTGTCTCGAGTGCAATCATGTCTGTTTCTTTTCTATTTTTTTTCTACAAATGACTTCATTGTATATATTTTGGCAATGCAGGAGTTCATGTCCCCTTACAACGCTCGTCGACACTCGAACGTCCATCTGAAGCACTCGCGAGTCGCATGCAAAGTCTGCAAGCAAGTGTGCGTGACGTTAGATTTACTAAAACTAAACAACACCCTTGACATTATTTGAATTCTCGCGAATGCCTGATTAAGGCAAAAGGAGTGAGAGAGTATGCAAAAACAAGAGAGCGGGTTGATCAAGCACGCGCGGAAATTCAAATAATTACTATGGTGTTGGGTAACTCTAAGGCGATAACGTCTGCGGCCAAAAGATTGATTGGAATGTCCATAGTTGTAGCTGAATCAGGGAAATGGTTACCACTTTGCAGTGTGAGTGGTCCTCTCTCGCTGGCTGCTCACATGAAAGAGAAGCACACGGGAGGGAAGACTAGTGGAAAGGTGGTGAAGCGCATCAGCAGCAGGTAATCAACTGGCAGCTTTCGAATATTATCAAGTTCCCCACACTTTAGGGTCGTGATATCGTTTTCCTAAGTAGTGTAGGCAGAACCCTAATCAGCCTTGCTATGAGTGGTTCGAAGGAGATGGGGTTGGTTCTACTTCGGAAGTAAGAAACTGTCGGAAACTCTGCATACGAACGTTGATCTTTTCTCGTAACTCTATTCCGCACATTCCAGAAAGTCGAAGGGCTCGATCGTCCCTCTGAAAGACACGGCAGCTGAGCATCTGCCTGCACTCGATCCCAAACCAGGTAAGCCCGATTACTGTAATGATAGGCGTTGTTTTAGCACTTTTCCAGTTGCCCGGACAGTCCCAAAATTGGTCAAAGCATCATTCGTTGAGATAAACCACCAACCACGCGCCTAGAAAGGCCTTCAAATGATTGGCCATTGCGAATATCCGGGCTTTGGGAGAAGTGCCATTGTTTCGCATTTGATTCGTCATCCATTGCATAGTTTCAGGCACGAAGAAGCAAGACGAGAGAAGTTCGAGCAAGAAGCCTCAGAAGAAAACAAACGAGCAGGTGCCTGAGGTCATTTGGCTTTTTTGTTTTTGGTTTTCTTTGTCATATCAATGCATAGACTCGTAGGTGGCGGAGGAGACTGAGACTACTGCGAGCAAGAAGTCGAACAAGAAAACGAAGGAGGACACGACTAAGGTGACGGGATTTGCACTTGAAATAATCTTTCTATATTTATGTCCATGCGAAGTTGCAGGTAGCGGAGGAGATGGAGAGCACGCCAACTGTTCCGAGTAAGAAGTCGGCCAAGAAGAAGCCGAGTGTGGCTGAGGTAAGCTTATTTTCATCTAAAGTTCATCATCGCAATATAATCGCAGAAGGCGGAGCGCGAGGCTGATGCTGCCTCTGTCGTCGTTCCCGATGAGACTCGAAGCAGGGACGCATCTGGAAGTGC
Organism: Pristionchus mayeri; assembly: GCA_036245805.1. NCBI lineage: Eukaryota > Metazoa > Nematoda > Chromadorea > Rhabditida > Neodiplogasteridae > Pristionchus > Pristionchus mayeri. Next base: position 18,584,238 of record BTRK01000003.1, on the reverse strand, counting down.
GGCTGCACCTGGTAATCGTTCATATTTTTTATTTGTGATCAAAGGCGAACATTTTTCAGTCGTAACGAGAACGAGCAAGTCGGAGAGAAGCTCGAGCAAGAAGTCTCAGAAGAAGACGGACGAGCGAGTGGTTGAGGTGATTCCATTTCTTGTATTTTAATTTCAACTTCAATCGATTGAAGAAATTGCAGACAGCGAAAGGAGTGGATGATACGGTAGTCGCCTCGAGCAAGAAACCCCAGAAGAGAACGAGTGAGAGTGCGACTGAGGTGAGCAGTTTTATATATAAAAATATATATTTTATTAATACATTTAATTCGATATTTTGATATTTAGTTTCTATTTCAGGTAGCGGAGGAAATGGAAAGCTCGGTGAGTGCCCCGAGTAAGAAGACGGCCAATAAGAAGCCAAGTGCCGATGTGGCCGAGGTAGAATAGTTCACATATAAAATCCAGAAAGCAAATACGTGCTTCATGGTTTCAACTAGAAGTGATAAGCTAGAGTTGGCAAGGGTCATTGCAGCTCCTTGCTTTGGCTGAGCTTCAAATCCGTGGATTTATAACCCTAATCTGTACAATGTAAATTCAAAACCAAATTCAGACGGTGGAGTGCGATGCTGATGCTGCCTCTGCCATGATTCCGGATGAGATTCCAAGCAAGGACTCGTCTAGAGATGCGACTGCCCTTTATGTGCCCTCTCTGCGACCTGGTAAGCATTCATATTTGATGCTAATTTTGTGCAATCCCCCATGTAGGAGTCTAGTCTTTTTTATATTAAATTCTTTATGGTATCCGTTTTTCGCTCGAATTTTATACTATCGCAGTTTTCTGGCTCTGAAAATCATATCGTAGGAGTTATTTCATGGTTAAAATGGGTGTTATATTTCATCTGTTATTGATTTAATCGAAACGATTGTTCAGTAGTGACGAGAACGAGTAAGTCGGAGAGAAGCTCGAGCAAGAAGTCTCAGAAGAAGACGGACGAGGGCGTGGCTGAGGTGAATGAGTTTTATTATTTCTTTTTCGAAACACTGGTACTGCTACTTGGAATTATAAATGCTGCCACGGGTCTCTATCGATTTATTTAATTTCAGATGGCGAAAGAAATGGATGATGCAGTTATCGTCTCGAGCAAGAAGCCCCAGAAGAGAAAGAACGAGAGTGCGACTGAGGTGAGTTGTCTTGAATGGCTCGTAAAGATTGTGTGTCTGTAGGTAGCGGAGGGAATGGAGAGCACGCCCACTGTCCCGCGTAAGAAGCAGATCAAGATGGAGCGAATTGTTGATGAGGTTCATTTTTGAACAATATTTATAAATTGCAAAAGCCGGTTCAATGTTTCTTAAATACCATATGAATTGAGATGGACGTGGAGAGTTTGGATGAGCCTGCACCTATCCTGGAGGAGATTCCGAGCTACAATCCATCCGATGCCACGAATGCACCAGATTTGCAGCCCGGTAATATATAATATGTCTTTGAAACTTCAAATTCCCTGTTATATTACTCAAACAAATTAATTTCAGTAGTGGCGAGAACGAGCAAGTCCGATAGAAGTTCGAGTAAGAAGCCTCTGAAGAGGAAATCGAATGCCGACGTTGCTGAGGTAGTATTGCAAGATGTTTAGAGCGGATGAGAAGCAACAAAGTGCCCTTCTCTAGTGTTTTCAGAACGCGTTCTCACAGCGACAATTTGTAAAAAAATCTGCTAAAACGACAAAAATTCTTCTAAAACACTAGATAACGGCACTTTGTTTGGTTCTCGTCTGGCCCATTACCTTCAAGTAGTAAGCACTGAATATATGTTTCCCCAGCACAATGAAAACTCGACCAATGCCAGGTGGCGGAGCAGGTGGACGATCCTACCGTACCCATGCCCATTCTCATTCCGAATGAGATTCCAACCGACGAGGCATCTGAAGCAGCGATTGCTCCCGATTTGCAGCCTGGTAATCATTTCATATTTACTGTTGTGATCTTAGAAATCACCGAAACGATTGGATTTTTTCTTCTCTTCCATCCAAATTATTTACAAAGATCAAATCTTGGCAGTGATTTTTAACATCGCATTTTTTATTGTGTGTTCATTTTGTCAAAAGTGTGAAGTTTTCAGTAGTGACGAGTAAGTCAGAGCGAAGTTCGAGCAAGAAGCCTCACAAGAACAGGAGCAATGAGGGGGCTAAGGTGAGGCTTGAAACACCGATCAACCATGTAAAATTAACTTGTAGGTGGAGGAGAAAGCGGAGGACTCGGTCACTTTGCCGAGTGAGAAGTCGCAGGACGAGAAGTTGAGTGAGGATGTGGATGAGGTGATCTACTGCTACATTGATTAGTCGTCAAATTCGATTCCAGATGGCGAATCAAGTGAGGGTGGAAGAGACGGTCTCTGATATCGCTCCTGAGAGTGCTCAAAGCGAAGATGTACCCGAAGGTAGAATCGCTTAATTCTAATGCGTCTACTTACATGGTTGATATTATATTTGCATAATCGGGCCTTCGTCCCTTCGTTTCACACTCTCTAGACCGACACTAGGTCGGATGAGAACTATGTCGTCAGGCCGCCTTTGATATATCAAAGGCAACCTGACGTCCTAGTTCTCATTCGACCTAGTGCCCTCTAGGCCGCTCGGGCGGTGAGAGGGTGTTGGAAATGAAGTGGCGAAGGCCAGTTTATCGAACTCTACTTGATCTGGTAGTTTCTGCCGCAGTCTCGTCGAGGAAGCGTGATAGAAGCGCGAGCAAGAGGCCTGACGAGGAGAAGGAGGCCGATGAGGTGATTAGCCTGCATGCTTATTGTTTCAAAATGTTATCTTAATTGTCCGATTCAGGTGACGGAGACAGCGGAAGAGGCAGTCGATGATCTCGCCCGTATGGAGATTCCGATGGAAGAGGAGCCCCCTGGATGCGCGAGAACACTCGATCTGCAAGCAGGTGGATCGGTGCTTCAGACTTACTCTAAATACAGTTTTTGTCAGTGAGAAGAGCGACAAATAAGGACAGCAAGAAAATGAGCGAAGGAATGACTGGGGTGAGTTGTTTGTTCAACATTCTCGATATATCCATTTTGTTTTAGAAGGAGAAAGAAGGACGGCACTCGAATGGTCACCATAGGAAGAAGTCTCACAAGAAAGATAAGAAGAAGAGGGACGAGGTGATTTGACGGAATCCTTATAGGTTCTGATCAAATTAAACTATTGAAGGCGAGGAAGGACGACTCGAAAAGAGAGAAGAGGGAGAAAAAGCTGAGGGAAGCAGAGAATGCGGCAGTTGTAGTGGATGCGGATGGCACTGTGCCCGTTGCTGCAGAGGAAATTCCGAGCAAAGAGCCTGAGAGGGAGACTGCACTCGAATTCCAGCCAGGTATTTCGCTGTTTGATTGAAGACGATAAATATGTTTTGTTTGAGTGTATCCAACCTCGCCAAAGAAGAGCAAGCCCATTGCGAGTTCGAACATGAAGCCCCGCAAGAAAACAAGAGAGGAATTGGAGGAGGTCAGCTTACTAAAATTAAAACTAAAATTTTATTTTAAACTTTAGTTTTAAAATATTCAATGGAAACATAATAATGATAGTTGTGATTCCAGGAGGCGAATGAGGCGAAGGGCATCGTTACTCCTGCAGACACTCCCAGGGCGAGGGATGTGAAGGATACTGTAGTCGTGCCATCGGGGAAGATTCTAATCCACGATACACCCGAGAGAGTGAATGCACTCGAGCCACTTCCAGGTGCGGTGGAGTTTCAGTGGTTCATATTTTTATTTTTATTTTGTGTCGAGGAGTCTATCATATTAGTGACTAGAAGAGTGAGAGCTTCATATTGATTCTTGTTTGAATCTCGCAATCAGCTGGCAAGTAAATTTTCAGTCGTTACTTCACCGTCCGATTCCGATGGCAGTTTGAGCGAGGGCGTGACTGAGGTGAGATCAGAGTGATGTCATGCGTCATCTATTCATCATAGCCATCATTTACGTCATCATCACTCATTGCAGGCTGTGAAGGGAGTGCACGAATCGGTGAGTCTGGAGGAGCCTGCGAGGAACGCGCCGTCGGAAGCAACTGCCATCGCACTCCTCGAGCCAGGTGGGCATTACTGTAGTTCCAGGCGCTTTTTGGATTCGTGCTCGTATCTTCGAACCCTTGTGCTTCGCTTACAAATCACCTGATGAAAAGATGGGGCGGGTATGGATTCGAGCAGTGCCTGAAGCATGAGTGGTGTGGTAATGTACATTGAAATGCGTTCAGGAGCAGTAGCAGTCTCGAGCAGCTCCGATATGAGCTTCTTCGATGATGCGGCTACAGTGGTTAGTTATAATCCCTATTTTTGGAATCGTTTTTATATTTTTACTTTTTTATATAAATTTACTTTAATTCAGGCGATGATGGAAGGGGATGAGAGAGTGGAAGACGTCATTTCGGAGGAGATTCCGAGCGAAGAGGCACTTGGAAGTGAGTCTGCACGCGAACCCGCTCCAGGTATGCTTCAAAATATTTTTGTTAATATAATAAGAGCCAAAAAAAAGTTTCTTGCTACCATTGTTTGCGGTATGTTCGTAATGAACCTGTAATTTTGCTTGGGAATGATTGAACTCTCCATGTTTTTTTCCAGTCGCTGCCATCATTCTGGAGGAGATTCCCAGCGAGGATGCATCTGAAAGTGTGGCTGCACTGGAATATGCTTCAGGTAGGCTTCGAAAAGTTTTTTTAGTGGTTCCAATAAAGCGTGCAATTTTGTAGTTATTATTTTTTTATTCTTCACGATGCGGACTAGGTAGTGACTACCTATTGAAAGCTATGCAAACGGAAGAAACATGCAATTTGCAGCCATTTGGGCTTTGATTTGTTCCTGATAAGATGGAAACATATTGACTAATTCTTTATGAGAGACTTTTTGAGTCAGTGAACATATTTGTGAAGACCCTTGGCAAAGTGCGAAAAATCGAAATCGCCTATAATGTGCCAACATGCAGTACTCGACGAGCATAGCTCGGGTGCCCCATCCCGAGTGTTCCAGATCACTCTCTGCGAAATGGGACACATTCAAATCTTGACATTGAAATTTCGAATTTCTCCATTTCGAAACCGATTTGAATGGTTGATAACGCAAAAAATTGATAATATTCCATGGATTATATGTAACAAATTCCAGAATGATTGGGCATCAACTCGTGAAGAAACATCGAAAAAAATATTTTTAAATTTTTAATTTATTCAGATGGGTGGGTAGCCACCATTTTTATTGTTTTATTATCTCGAAGTTTATGCACACTATTAGTAGAAAAATTTTCGAAAAAATGAAAAATACAGTTTTTGAGATATTGAAATAAAATCATTTCGTGATCACATCAAACTACCGTACTCGAGTGATGAGAGAGTGCAGAATGAAGAGACGATTACACGAATTTAGTTCACGATTGTCAGGGTACGGTATATGGATTATTGTATGTTGCATAAATTCATTCCAGCCTGTCCGGCCTCTATTGCGCCACTACGGATTGATTGGCACCATTTGGTGTATCCACAATATCGGTGTTACAGTAATTCAGACTACGGTATCCGACAAATGATAGCTGACACAGTCTGGATGGTGTGACTCATGTAACCTTATGAAAATCCAGCATCACCCTCCACCTCAATGCAATTCGTGTAATCGTCTCTTCATTCTGCACACTCTCTCATCACTCGAGTACGGTAGTTTGATGTGATCACGAAATGATTTTATTTCAATATCTCAAAAACTGTATTTTTCATTTTTTTGAAATTTTTTCTACTAATAGTGTGCATAAACTTCGAGATAATAAAACAATAAAAATGGTGGCTACCCACCCAACTGAATAAATTAAACATTTAAAAATAATTTTTTTCGATGTTTCTTCAGGAGTTGATGCCCAATCATTCTAGAATTTGTTACATATACTCCATGGAATATTAGTGATTTTTGAGACATCAGTGATTCAAATCGGTTTCGAATTGACAAAATTCGAAATTTCAATATTAAGATTTAAATGTGTCCCATTTCGCAGAGAGTGATCTAGAACACTCCTGATGGGGCACCCGAGCTATGCTCGTCGAGTACTACATGTAGGCACATTATGGGCGATTTTGATATTTCGCACTTTGCCAAGCACATGTTCACTGACACAAAAAGTGTCTTATATATTTTACAGTCACTGCCATCATTCCGGATGAGATTCACAGCGAGGATGCACCTGGAAGTGAGACTGCACCCGATACCGCTCCAGGTATGTTTCAAAACATTTTTGTTTATATCATGTAAAGTTTTTTTTGAGACGGGCCAAAAAAGTCTGTTTTTATTGTTAAAATTGACTGTGATATATTTTAAAAAAATTAACCTGGATTCTTGCGTGGCATGGTTGGATTCTCCATTTTTTTCCAGCCACTGCCATCATTTCGGAGGAGATTCCCAGCGAGGATGTATCTGAAAGTGTTGCTGCACCCAATCCCGCTTCAGGTAGGCTTCACAATTTTTTTATAGTGCTGCTAAAAAGTTTGCTGTTTTGTAGTTATCATATTTTTTTGTTCTTCACGATACCGATGCGGTAGCGACTGCTTGTAGAAAGTTGTGCATTCGCCAGAAACACGCAATTTGAAGTCACCTTTTGAACTTTGATTTTAAATGATAAGATGGAAACATATTGACTATATTTTCCAGCCGCTGCCATCATTCCTGAGGAGATTCCCAGCGAAGATGCATATGCGTGTGATGCTGCACCCCATCCCGCTCCAAGTACGCTTCAAATGTTCTATACATTTTTAGTTTTCACACAACGATTGTGCGCATACTCTCTTGAATCGATTAAAATTTCTCCGTAAACTTGCGCTTGGGATGTTTGAACTCTCAATTCTTTCCAGGCACTACCATAATTTCGGAGATTCTCAGCAAGGATCCATCTGAAAGTGTGGCTCAACCCACTCCTGCTCCAGGTATCCATAAAATTTAATTATGTTTATCTTTAAAAAAAATTTTCCCTTAGGCTGAAACTAATTGACTGATTCATTTCCAGTCACTATCATAGTTTCGGAGGAGATTCCCATCGAGGATGCATCTGCGAGTGTGGCTGGACCCCATCCCACTCCAGGTACTCGTCAAAAAGTTTTCCCGATTCAAATTTCTCCGTAAACTAGCGCGTGTGATGATTGAGCTCATTTTTAAGTCACTACCATCATTCCTGAGGAGATTCCTAGCAAGGATAGACCTGGAAGTTTTCCCGTACCGGATGCCGCTTCAGGTGCGTCAGATGACTATTGCATACTTTCCTTTGCATCGCACATTTTGATTCGATTTTTCGCGATTTATTCCCTCATTTTATTAGCCGTCTGGCTATGAATTCAATGTCTGCTTCAGTCGAGCCAACGGAGAGCGAGTTCGATCGAAGCAAGGAGTGCCAGGATGAACAGATGAGCGTCGATGTCCTCGAGGTTGTTTTTATTTTTTTAAAATTTAATTGATGATTTTTAAAAATTGTTTGCGTATTTACAGGTGGTGCAGAAGTTGGTGGACGCCGTCAGCTTCCTGGCTGCCAACGAGGACGATCCCATGATGGATGTATTTCTATGTGATGAGGGTGTGATCACTCTCGATCCCGAGCCAGGTACTGTAACTTACCGTAATTGTGTCAGGATCCCGACCTCTGACTATCGTCAGCTAATTCTCGTTCAGTCGCAGCAGTCGTCAATCCCGATGCTGGTTCGGCCAAGAAGAAGCCGAAGAAGAAGAAGAACAGGATGGTCGGCTACCAGCTGATTGAGGTGCGTACTGAAATGGATATTTAATTTTTTGATTTCGTTAATTAAACTAAAGGTGATCGAGGAGCCGGACAAGGACGGGATCGAAGTGACTGCCATCGCGACGAGGACGAGTGAAATACAGCAGCCGAGCGGAGCGAGACCATCTGCCAGTGTGAGGGAGGGGAGGGGGAATGGCGAGGCAGCACTAGGTTGGATGATTACCAAAAAAAGTATCCTTCTGTGGGAATTTCACAGTATGTTCCTACACAGACAAGAAATCTTCCGTGACAATACTGCAAAAAAGGTGCAATGTTTGGATATCATCCGTCCTAGTGCCAGGCAGTGAAGAATGGGCGTTGTGCTTACTGGAATTCATTTGTTTTGAAACTGAATACGGACATGCAATCAAGGTAATACATGTGGCAGCCCTTTTTATGTGTTCATGAAGCGTCCCTTTTACTGGGTTGCACTAATCAGTTGGTGAAACGAGACTGTCAGTGTCAGAAGTAAGGAGAGACATATTTTGAATGTTAGAGAAATGCGATCTTGTTTTACGGACAAGTTTTCTCGTTTTTCTAATCGGCTATTATCGTTGTGAAATTTATCGATTTTCTATTAATTTTGATTAACTGTGATGTTAATTTAATGACTCATCTTTCAGCAGGAGCGCCGTAGCACGCGCATCCAGCAGCGCATGGCGGCGGAGGCTGCGTGTGCGGAGGAGGAGGCGCGCAGCTTCGCCCGCACCAGGGGGATTACGGTAGGTGCACACGTATCATCTACCGATGACTGACTTTTCCAACTTGCAGCCTCCGTCCATCTACCCCACCAACAGCGAGAAGGTGCGCGAGGCGAGGGAGATGGAGCGCGAGCTGAGGGAGTCGAGAGAGGTGCGAGGCGCTGAATGTAAACAGTTCGCAATAGACCCTGCTACGACAGATGACGCGTCGTGCGCTCGCGCAGCTGCCGTCCGCGCCGAAGAGACCGCGCGCGTCGGCGCACGCGGATGGAACGGGCATCGTATCGAAGAAGGGCACTTCCAAGAGGTGTGCAATGTTTTTTTTCAGAACTTCTGAGATTTGGGTTTCGGGTATGCTACAACTTTCAAAAATTTCGTCTAGTTTTAGTGTTGAATGGTCATACCGGGGGAATAAAATAGCAATTGTAGATCGTCTCGGGCGGGCAGCTCTTCGCGCGCCTCTTCGTCGCGCGAGAGCGTCGTCGTGACTTCTGCAGCATCTGCAGCAGAGCTGCATCCCCGGTTGGACGGATCTGCGGCTGCTACAGCCTCCTCGTGCAGCTCCTACTATGAGTATGTGCGGATAGAGGGATGTTTGGTCAACGAATGGGTGAAAAAGTGGCTGTGTGTTTCAAAGTATTGCAAAATGATCAATTTTGGTCAAGTTCCGATCGAGAATTAAATAAATGCTAAATTTTTCTCTCTGTGACACGTGAAAAAGGAGCATTCATCGATTCAGTCCGAGGTCGTCTCGTCGAGCGCAGTCGTCCTCGTCGTCGAAGGCGATGTATGTGCCGCCCTCATCGTCATCGTCGAGGATGACGAAGCCGCAGCCGCCTCTGATGAAGTCGGTTTGAAGAGTTATTTTGTTTGTTTGTTTTCGCCCAGAGACTGTCAATTCAAATTTTATTTTTTTTACATATGCTGACTTTGTGAATACTAACAAGAATTCTCATGATGAATGAGTGAAATTTAGGAACCCCATAACTTGCTCAATGCCTGCTCATCTGCGAATTGGCTTATGTTTGATGCGTACAGTTAGAAATTCCCTGGCTTTTAATTTTGTTTAATATTTTTTTCTCACACCAACAAAGATAGATAAATTCTAGTCAATTTGGAACAAGGACAACGCGAGCAACAGTAGATCTCCTGGCAACTTTAAAAAAAATTTCTTTGCACTTAATGTGGTCGATCGTAATGATTCATGCTGGGAACTTTTGCTCTTATTTCATGCGTGCAACGAGAGATCTCCTCCCCCCTTGCAGCTTCCCGTCGCTGTCTCCCCGTGGTCCTCTCGTCGGCAGCAGAGCGGCGTCCCTCTTCAGCAGCAGCCTCTACCCACGACTCGGTGGCCTCTGCGGCCCGCGCGTCCACCAGCACCAGGTCGGGTTCGGGTTTCAGCCGTCTTATATGTCATCTGGTAGTGAAATGCGAATGTATTTCGCGACAAGTATCGCGCAAAATATTGGTGTGCTCTAGTGTGATATGTACCTAACCAGCACGGTGAAACAAAGTCAGGATTTGAGATGACCAGATGCATGGCTTCTCACCTTATTTTCCCTCAGTTCTCTTCCCATTTCAGCCGATGCTCTGTGCCCCATCCAGTCTGCACTTCCCCTCCCCTCTGACTCCCTCCTTCCTCTCCACCATCTACCATCCCGCGTGGATGAGACCCACCGAGAAGAGCCACGATGAGAAGTGTCAGTCCACTTTTCTCCTCTTCCATTTTAATTATTTACATTGTTTTTTGATCTAAATTGTCCCAGCAAGAAACAGCGAGTAGTTCCTCCACAAGACACATTCATACTTTCATCAATTACAATCAAAATGTAATTGATGGCATAATCATAATCACTATTGCAATTGCAGCCGCGATCTCGCGGGTCGGCCACGCCCATTTCGTGCTGCCTGTGCGGATGTTCAGGACGGAGACGATGATCGAGAGGTGTCTGAAGGCACTCGAGGTGAGGGGTACTGTAGGCTACTGTAGTGTACCATATGGGGTGTGCTGTAATGAAGCGGATTGTTGTATTCAGTGCAAGAAATTTTTATTTCTACAATATTATGTTTTCGAAAAGTAGAATACGGATGAATCGGTGGGTTAAACTGTTTACCCTCAGGAAACGTCGATCCCGCTGCCTCCGCTGCAGCCTCTGCTGCCCGCTCCCTGCCCCCTGCTCGCCGACGGCTGCAGCGACCCCCTGTCCGACGTACTCAAGAGGTAGGTCATCTTATTCATTTATTGCTTTACTATTTTGCTGAAAATAGGCGATTTGCTAGCCAGCAGTTCAATGTTGCACATGTGTTTCATGATTTGATGAGTCTGAACTTTTCGATCATTAAATTATTGGTTAGTAAAAAATCAAATCATTTCAGTGTGCCTCGTGCACCCACCGGGCCCGCCTCCTACTCATCGCATCGGGTCCAATCGGTGTCGGACGAGATATATACGGTATCGTGTGCAGCTCACGATGAGTTACTATAGGCTATTTTCCCAATTTTCAACATATATTTTTTCCGATGATATTTTTTTCATGCATGCGATTCATGTCGCATTGTTTCTATGTAGGCCATGGTAAAATTCCGGTATAGTAGTATTTTGGCTGGCTTTCTGTAAAAAAACTATTATTGCAGACTGCGTCCGAGGGCGCGCGCAACCACGTGTTTTCGAAGTCGGAGGACCGGAAGTGGTGGGAGGTACGGTGGCAGTACAGTACCCTTCAGGCACGAGTACAGTACCCTCCAGCTCCTTCCCTTTCAGGTGCGGACGTTCCCCTCATTCGAGGCGTTGTACTTCCATGGTCATCGTCCCCCGTTGCCCACTTCCGCCCGATGGCCTGTTGACGGCATGCGTTATTCGGTAGCGGACAAGAACAAGCACGACATCCACAGCCTCCGACTCGCCACCAAGTGCACCTACGTCACCTCCAAGGTACGGTAGGAGAGGATACAGTACCCTGCGGATTTATGGTATCCCGGGAGAGAAGGTACAATAGTTACCGAATCTGATGGTGGTCATGGATGATTTCAGAAGCCGGTGTTCTCCGTGCACGAGTCGATGCCGTTGCTGAAGGGGCCGTTGCCGCCGCCCGCCAACTACCGTACTCCGTCAGGCTACAGTACTCCCGCCGCTTCGCCCTACGTCACCGCCCCTTCTCCCTCAGTCGCGAGCACCATCGGCAGCTACGGTGCCGATCAAGGCCACTGCAGGTGAGACATAACTCCGTTTTTTTTGTTTTTTTTCTAAACTATTGTAATTTAGGATGACTAACAAGGTGGTTACGGTAAGGTAGAGTATTGCAAATAGGGAGAAATGATTTCATTCTGTCTGCTCTATTATTGATTAGAAGGGTGTCGTGATTGTTAGGGTATAGTAAGCTTGTGAACAACGACTTTTTTGCAGTCGTCCTTCTCCATCGTCCGTGCGTCGGCATCTTCCTTCCGCAGTGGGTCCCTCCTCGATAGCCTCCTCCTCCTCCTCCTCCATGATGAGGCTGACGACTCCTCGTTCCTCCGTCGACGTCCCCTCTACCTCGTCGAGTGGACGACAGTCGAAGAAGAGACCCGTCGACTCGGTGAGTTCCGTTCTTTTGAGAAAGTTTCACGGTGCAACGATTGGAAGTTTTTTTTCCAATTTTGAATTTGTATTGTTTGGCATGAACTTTCCATTACAAAAAATATTAAAATTAGAGAAGGAACAAAGGCAAAACTAGAAGATTGGCTCTTTCATTACCATTGCCTAGATTTCCCCAACGATAAGAGACTGAAATTTTCACGTTTTTATCTCTGCTCTGATGCCCTCATAGTGCTTGTTTCACCTATTACTTGGATGATTGCGCGTGGAATAGCTGCGTTCCTCATAAAGAACAAAATTTCGATTTGAGTCGTGCATTCCTGTAAAAGATGCTGTATTTAAAACTCTTATAAACTCTTTTAATTGCAGGCGATGGGCTCGAGCGTTGCTTCGATGGTGAAGCGCATCAAGTATTCCTTCCACGAGTCCTTCCCGGGTCGACCGACGGAGAAGCCCCCGACGCCTCTGCAGCAGCAGCTGCAGCCGCTTCCGCCCCTCCAGCTGAGAGAGTCGCCGCAGCCGGTGCATCAGCCCCTTCCTCCCCTGCAGCTGCAGCCGCGGGAGTCGCAGCAAGCCATGTACCAGCCGGAGCACGCCTACTTTGACTACGGCGGACAATCGGGATTCGATAGTGAGTAGCTCTTATCTTTTGCCAGGGATCCACTAATCCACCTGCACAGATCTATCAGTCTGCCAGGTGACCAAAGAGGACTGAAGATACTAACCCTTGACCACATGGCAATGAGTTCGAGTATACTCACCCCCTTCCCTAATAACTAATGATAAATGTATATGTAATAAATGTGTAGAGGAAAGAGCGATTGCTCGTATCGTTCAGGCTGCTACCAGGTTCCTCCCGCGAAGCCCGAAGTAATTACGGTAGACGAGGACGGAACCACCTTCACGGTCCTGTAGTGGATGCCATTTAGAATAGAGTAGAATAGAGTAGACTCATAGGAGTGTATTTAGATGTTCTCTCTTTGATGTTTTTTTTTTGCAATAGGTTGAATTTTACCAGATTCAGTCTGTTCAGTAGTTTCGTTAGATGTTATTTTTACCCTGTCGTATAGAAGATAATAAGAAGAGTTGCCCTGTAGATCATGTAGATCATTGTAGGAATAGTCATTGTTTTGTTGTTTTCTTTCTGTATGTTTTCTCTCCTTTTCTTTATGCAGGTTCTCCGAACTCCGGTCATTTGTTTTGATTCACACGAGCAATCAACGATGTGCCTTCTACTAAGTTTCCTCGGTTTTGAAGTCTATTCATCCCTGTGTTGTCAGAAGAAGCTGATACACGATGCACCTTCGAATTGTTTTGCTAATTTCCCACATTTTATTGAATCAAAATAAATCAGTTTTACATAACGAGGTTGTATGCTAATTCGATCGATTTAAATTTCGCATTTGCGTATCTTTCCTCGGCGAGGCGCCGATCATGTGCGCGCGCCATTGAACATAACTACCGTAGTTTGCTCAATTCTTCAAAACCTCGAGTTCGCCTAAAAAGTGCGAGTTGCCAGGGTTTCTGGAGCTACCGCGAGGCTTGTGAGTCGTCGATCGTCGCGTCAGTGAGGTTGGTCACTCCCGATTATGTTTATTAATACTGGTTAATCAAAAAATCATAATTTTTTTCTTGAAAGCAGCAGGTTGTTGATCGATTTTATTCTATTTTTGACCATGATAACTTCAAATTTATGATTTTTTTAAATGAGTGATGGTTACAAACTTAGGAATGCTTAATAAAGTGCGAAAATTCCTTGTTTAGTTAATTATTGGTCAGTTCTCAAGCGGTCGTTTACTTCTCTCTCCCACTTGGCTGCGTGACCTTGTCGTTGTTAGCTCCGGAAGTGTCGGTCGAGCGCGCTAACTCGCCCATTCCTTGCTGTGTGCCCCTTGGGGCATAATGGTCGTGACGGGGTCTCGAATCTCCCGAGTAGTTGTCGGCTGTTTTAGAACGACTACTGGGTCGGCCCGCGACACAGAAGAGGGTGAGTCTGCTTTGGGATTTGGTAGATAGCACCAGGTTGGTTTACCACCCCTATAGTAACGCCACTTCGGGCTCCTGTAGTAATGTCGATGAGTGCTTGTGTTTTTTTTACCTGGAAAAAGATGGAATATCGATCATGTGGGCGGGAAGGGACTCCTCCACCAGCGGGCTTGACCCCCGAGTGGCGCAAGGGGCGGGCGATAGGACGCGGAGTGACTAGGAGGACTCGGGTCTCACTCTGCGTTCAATAGTTACTGTGCTGTTCGATCCCCAGTTTTTTCGTTTCTTATCATTCGTATAGTGAGGCTATTCTGTCTCTCGGGTCGGTAGACAAGAGAGAAGTTCTCGAAGGGAGCAATTGGCGCGGCTTATCGCTGTACGCTTTCTGCGAAACGTAGTCATCTGTCGACGATAAGGGACGGATAGATCAGCCGGGCTGAGAGGGAGAGAGAGAGAGAGACCACTGATGAAGCGAGACGAGAGATCGAGAACAGTCGAATGATAGGAAGTGGCCGGGCAAGGTTTGATGTCCGCGAGAGGGCAAGTATCGTGAGGAGTTGCTAGTTGTGAAGGAATCTATCGACAGTTTGGGTTCCACGGAGTAAATAGCATGTGAAGGGTCCGAGTGTTAGCGAGGCTAACATTATCGTTGCTGAAATGTTGCTCGTGATATTTATATCACCGGAAGTGACTGGCGATCCCTCCATGGGTGTTCTCCATTTGGGAAACAGTGGCCGACCCTCGGTCTCTGGGTGCTCGCTATCGTACACGCTCCCTTCACACTTTGCCCACTTCGCACGCCCCTCTCCCTCTCGTTTTACCATGCACTCTCGTCTAGACTTTGGCCGCACGGCGTTGTTTTATCAGCCCTCCCGCTGCCCTTCATACTCCTACTCCTCCCTCCTCCTCTTCCCTCCTACCTATCGTATACTCTGGGAGTTCTCTGGAAACGCACGTTCCCTGATCGCTCTGCGTGTCTGCACCCTCTCAATCGGCCCCTATCACTCGCGAGCCAGGGGTTATGTCATGATCCAGAGAGATTCCCACCCCGACGCGCACCGCCCTATAAGAGGCGAGGGGGATTCCCCACCCCCAATGGCAGAGCGGACTGGACGCCGCCTGGGAATGTCCCGTTGCTTTCATGTTTCCTCTTTTAATCCCCCTCCCACCTCCCCTAATTGGACATTGAGAGTGTGAGAGATGCGTGAAAGTGGACACTCGTGAGTGCATAACTCGGGTGCGGCCCCTTGTTTTGATGTCCTGGTGAATTACTGGAAAGGTAAGAGCAGCCCCTGAATTCGATGATAGCACATCGACTTTGATGTACTCGAGTACTGAATTAGTGTACTCGTGCTTACTTTTGTTTGCCAATCTTCTTGAGAGGGAGAGATGACTGGAGTAGCCACACATTCTCAAATGTTCCCGACTCTGTCTCTGCCTGTTTACTAGGTGAATTCGAGTATCAACGTCGGTGCAAAGAGCGGACGGCGTTGTTTCTCTCCTTATCCAGCAGAGTGATGCAGAAAACTTCCTTGTTTCTCTGACAGTATTTAACCCCTTGTCCTGTCAGCCCTTGCGCCTGTATCCCGTGTGTTTACGCGCCCTTGCTGCTAATGATACAGTTGTAGGTGTGTGAGAACTGCTCCCCCCTACTGCTACAATGATTCGCTATAGACAGACCCACCCAGGTGTCGTCGCTTTTACGAGCGCTTAATTTGAATTTTATCTGCGAAATTGAGGTTTCGGTGTCGTCTTAAATAAAACAATATTAGGTATTCACTTCATTCCTTGCAGGAGTTGAGCATTCGTGCCGATCCAGTTGGAACCAAGCGAGGGCAGTCCAGTGCAGCAGCGCCAGCGCCAGCAGTTGCAGCAGTAGCGACGACGAGAAGGTACGCGCGCGTGACCTACCCGGGGGATACGGTAGGAATACGGTAATGTGGCGAATATTGATCCATTTGCCATCGAAGGATAGGAGATGATTCATTGGACAAAAAGCGATGCCAGAAGTCGCTTACCACCGGCCCTTCTTTGTTATTACATTCTCTGTTCTAATGGAAGGCTAGACACTAGTCTGCGAGTTGGTCGTTTTCAAATTCGATTTACAACGGTCCACTGAAAGATCAAACAGTATGAAAGAGTGTGAGAGAAGGGCGAAGGCAAGGACGAGCGGATGCCTGTCATTGATATCCCATCGCTGCGGCCGCAATGTGACGACTAGAATACTGTACAATGATGTAAAGTGATTAGAGATCTACGCTATTCTGCACGACCACGCTGGGTCGAAGGCGAGAGAGCGTGGGGATGGAAGAGAGTGCAGACTGGGGAGAGAGCGTGCGGATGGAAGAGAGTGCAGACTGAGGAGAGATGGACAGGGGGAAGAGAGATCAACGACGCAACAATTGATAGGAAGGCAGAGGAGGGGTAAAGTGCAAGCTGAGAGAGTGTGGGAAGAGGGGAGAGAGAAGGGAGAGACGGGGATGATAAGATAGGAAAACGGAAGGGAGTTGGTTGCCGAGCGAACGCGCACGTAACGGCAGCGCGTTCTAGCAAGAGAACGGGGTAGGCAATAGAAAAGGTCAAGCGATCTTAGATTTTTCGACTTGGGAAGGGACCAGCGAATTGGTGCTTTTAGAGTTTTACGAATCTTGTTGGAATATTTTGCCGCAATTTGACGCACCAGCGAGTTTCGCACTACGTCTGTGCTACTAGTCACTTTGGGATAGCATCGCTCAATGAGTCTGGGGATCGTGCTGCAAGTAAAACTAAATTTAAAATAACTTTCGTTGTCAAGTTCGCCCGTACCGCTTATCAGCCAGTAGTAGTGCGCATGCGCGATTGCCAGGCCGATATCGGACAACTGATCTCTTCCCTCTGATCACCACTCACTCTCTGACGATGGAGTTTCCACTTTTTATCACCCAACCATCGCTCTTATCGCACGTAGTCGACAGGGGGAAGGGTTGTCGTCGATAGACGAGGAGCGCCACGCTAGAACTGGCCATTTTGAATTTTTCAAGTTGTGGTAATACTGAGCTCTAGATATCCCCTGCAGTTCTAGATTGATGTTCGCCATTCGCACTTGATTATTGGTGTTTCGAGAAGAACTATTGGTTGGGCCACCTTTCATTTTCTTAAATAGATCCCGTTGCAGCACCACTCTCGCGTCTCGACCCCGGATTCGCTCGACGAGCGCAAGGAGAATATCGATCACTGCAAGACGGGCGTAGATCACAGCCGCACCCTTGCGACGCCTGCAGCCGCAGCAGCCGAAGAGCAGAAGCAGCCCGCAGCCACCACGTCTGACGCCACCGAGAACCACTCGGCGCCCGAGGTACGATAGTGCGGATTACGGTAGGGTAGATCATCGTAGGCTACGGGATATCGAGAAGAAACGGTTACGTATTTCACAGCGGCTGATAAGAGTTGATAAGATAGGCGAGGGGAAGGGGAGATCGAAAAGGGGCGGAGAGGGCCGATATTGAATGACAGCACGCTGGCCATCACGCAAAGTGCGTGTTCCCTGGTCATTTCGAATGGTCTTCACTTCTATGTTTTCTGTATTTTTTTAGAAGTCACGTCTTTCTGAAAGCGAAGGGATCCAAAAGATCAACTCCCTTCCTCTCCTTCTTCCCCCTCGTTTCGAATGAGTTTGGTCGACGCGCGCATTGATCTGCACTTTGGGCTATCCCTTGTCGCGCGTTCCCATCTTTCACCCCACTTTCAGCTAATGCCTTCTTCAACTGTATGGAGGCTACAGTATCCCTATTAAGTTGTTTTTATTTTCAGGAAACTCTCGATTGCAAGCACCCGACGAAAGACTACGGACCAGTCAGAATGCCCAACATCAAGGTGAGCTGAAATCCTGATTAACGGCTCTGGTTATCCAACGCCGGAAATATCCTGGTCGAATCAATTGACGGTTCCGGTCTTGCTCAGGTCTTCTCCGGCTCCTCCCACCCGGCCCTCACGCATCGCATCTGCGAGCGACTGCAGCTGGAAGTGAGCAAGGCCAGCCTCAAGAAGTTCTCCAACAAGGTCGGCTGGGTTTATTATTTTTAACGTAAAAATTGGAAACCAGGTGCTCGCGAGCTGCGAAAAGTTGGCAAGACTGGCAGTAGTGTTCTTGTATCAATGCTACTTCGTAATTCATACGAAACAACAAAAAAAAACTAATAAATTGTGTGCTTTCGTTTTAATGATTCATTGATTTGCATAATCAACGGTAAATTGAAGGAGACGAACGTGGAGATCGGCGAGTCGGTGCGTGGAGAGGACGTGTACATCATCCAGGTGAGGGATTGGGAACTGACTTTTCATCCCACACGCGATGACCAGATAGAAGGATACGGTATAATATTTATATCAAAAATATTTTTTTCAAGTCGGCAGCGGGCGAGATCAACGACAACCTCATGGAGCTGCTTATAATGATCAACGCATGCAAGATCGCCTCTTCCTGCAGGTAAGGTGGAGTAATGGAGTAGGTGGAGGTTCGCCTCTTCCTGCAGGTAAGGTAGAGTAATGGAGTAGGTGGAGGTTCGCCTCTTCCTGCAGGTAAGGTAGAGTAATGGAGTAGGTGGAGGTTCGGTGCAATAGTAGTGCATGGTAGAGAGTGGTAGTTGGTTATGCTAAAACGAGATTTATCTTTCTTGATTCGTGTTTCAGTAATTATTAATAGCCGCTGGCGAACTATGATTTCGATGAACAGAGTTTGTGAGGTAGAAAAAACTATAAAATTATACACAGATTTGATTGGGTCCATAATGTGTGTCAAACAGTGTTACGCTAATGCGGTGACTGTGAGAGTGCTTGACGTATAGAGAAAAAATAATAAAAAATACAACTGATTACATTGCAGAGTGGCCGCGGTGATTCCCTGCTTCCCGTACGCCCGCCAGGACAAGAAGGACAAGTCGCGTGCGCCCATATCCGCCAAGCTGGTACGGTAGCGAGATCATACTGTAGTCGAGGGGTTGCTGTAATTCTCTCTTGTCAGGTGGCTAACATGCTCTCGGTGGCTGGCGCCGACCACATCATCACGATGGACCTGCACGCCTCGCAGATCCAGGCAAGCTCCTTTTTTTCTGTTCTAGAGATTGTTGAAACCGACATTATGCGGATTGGCTGCAACTTTCATCGAAATGCGATTAAAATGCACTGTTCCAGGGCTTCTTCGACATTCCCGTCGACAACCTGTACGCCGAGCCGGCCATCCTCAAGTACATCAAGGTACGGAATATTGGGGAATATTGATTATTAGTGCCGCGACCCTGAGGTGTACAGTACGAGATAGATACAGTAATCTGAGGTTATCGATTGATTGCAGGAGAGCATTCCCAACTGGCAGCGCGCCGTGATCGTGTCGCCCGATGCAGGAGGAGCCAAGAGGTGAGGGGAGAGTCGGGTTGAAACTATAATATTAATTGAATGTGCTGTTTTTTAAAATTTATTCTTGTTAATTGAAGATGCACTTGTTATTAGGAGTTCGAGAATTCAATTTAGGAAAATGTCCAAAAAAAATAAAGATTTGTACTTGTTCAAATTCCTGATTGATATTCAAACATGCACCAAAAGGTTGATTCTTGACGCACTCTTGCCATTTATGATGCAATACTAGGGTGGCTCAATACGATTCCCGGTCGCCTGGGTGAAATAGCAAAACAATCTAATCAATGACATCATCGCAGAGTGACGTCGATCGCCGACCGTCTCAACGTCGACTTCGCCCTCATCCACAAGGAGCGCAAGCGTGCCAACGAGGTCGAGAAGATGACGCTCGTCGGAAACGTCGAGGGCAAGGTACTGACCTACCGAACTTACCGTAGTTACGGTAACTAACAACCACTTTACAGGTCGCCATCCTGGTCGATGACATGGCCGACACCTGCGGCACCATCTGCCTCGCTGCCGATAAGTGAGTGTTGGGAAGTCACGGTAGTACGGTAGGTCAGAGTGATCATTGAATGATTTTGCAGGCTGGTCGAGGCTGGAGCCGAGAAGGTGTACGCCTTCTGCGTCCACGGTATCTTCAGGTGCGTCTTTAGATGGTTTTCTTAAAGTTAGATTGACTAGGTGCATTGGTGGTTAGTCTTGTGCATATGAGAAGCAGTGTTTGCCTAGTCACAATCGTCGCTCATCTCTTTGTGGAAAAAAATCAATGATATTTTCTGTTTAGACGACTTTAGATGTTTTGTTTTGTTTTCCCACCTAGACGCGCCTGTGATATGCGAAATTCTCGACCGAGAAAATGCTACGAATTCAGTGAAGTATCGATTTGCACTTGCAGTGGTCCTGCTCTGAAGCGTCTGAACGAGTCGGCCTTCGAGGCCGTCGTCGTGACGAACACGATCCCGCAAGAGGAGAACATGAAGAAGTGCCCCAAGATCCAGGTGAGGGCAGGGGTACGGTAGATAGAGAGAGCTATACTATCGATGACTGACTATATTCTGAGGCCCAATCTCTTTGGGGTCTCCTTGTGAGTGGAGGTTTCGCTAGGTACTACATTAATCCGTTTTTCATCGGCCTTCCCCCGTTGCAGTTGGGAGCTGAGAGTACAACCACAAAATACTATTTTATTATGTGCATGAAGCTTCTTGTTTGTGTTGCGTGTGCGCAGTACGGTAGCCGCCCTCTTTCAGTGCATCGATATTTCGATGATTCTCGCCGAGGCCATTCGTCGCACGCACAACGGCGAGTCGGTCTCCTACCTCTTCTCGCACGTTCCCATCTGCTAAGAAGCCCCGCCCCTTTTCCTGAAACCAACTTGTTTTCCTTTCCGTTCCTTTACTTTCCAAACCGAGTTCGCCTGCCCCTCCACTCTCGTTGACAGCAGACTCTCGCATATCAATGGCCAAACGCCGATTTTCCCCCGTTTCTCTTGTTCTTCGTTGTTGTTCTTACGATGTGATGACTCCCCCTCCCCCTCCCAAAGTGGCAAGCAATACTGCTCTTTTCTGTAGATTAGTGTGAGTACAAACCGTTATTCTGACTCTCCTATTTTACCTTCTCACCTTCTCCCCCCATCTCCATTTTGTTATACACATCTCTGGACGTTGTAGATCACAATCAATGCAACGAATTATTTTGTTCCTCAGCGATGAATGCTCATCGACCAGACTAGCATCCAAATGATCGTTAGTGTCCCCATTTCGAGTACCTGCAAAGGTCAAATATCACTCTACTTTCTGTCCCTATATCGATAAAAGTGATGCGAAAGTGAGTGAAGAGATGGCAACAGAAAGGGTGGGAACGACCGATAGATAATTGATAGGGTCGTTGTAGAGTGATAAGACTGTCGCTCTCTTGAGTTCACATGCTATCTCGCTTTGGAAAGAGAGGGAGAAGACTGGGTAGAACATAGAGATTGGGATGTTGCTGAGATTGAGTCGTGATTCGCGAGAGGAATTCGAAGTCTCCAACTTTCACATAATTTCTAGCTCTGTCTGACTGGCGAGAGAGCGTGTAGAAGAGAGAGAGTTGGTTGATGCCTTCTTGCGAGATAAGGCTCGTGTGGATCGTAAAAGATGGATAGAACTCGTCGACTTTTTCCTTGGTGTTTCCGCGTATCCTGATGCCCAATATTAATGCGATATTACAGCGAATGACCTACTTGTTATTCATTGGTCTGGGGCTAGTGGTTAAGTTGGCGGATGCGAACCACTGGACTACGGGAGACAATTCGACAGTGAAGGGATGCAGGTGCCGATCTTTGAACTGTTCCCGATTGATCTTTGATCTCTGCAGGACCACTTGCTCTCCCATCGACTACGACTGCTGGCAGCACACGGCAGACTACTTCGATGAGGCCCTGATCGCGCAACTGCGCCACTACACGACGGCTCTGGTATTTTGCGGGTCTTGACATTTGACGGCTCAGTTCTGGGGGTTGCATTCGGATCAGGCACTTGTGAATTGGTAATCTGGGTGATAAGATCGATAATGGGGTAACCTTGAATCAATGGACCTTGTGTTGGCTATTGTACAATCCTTCGCCTACTTAAAGTTACCGGACCAGGACAAAATTGACCCACTATTTTTTATCCTCCATCGAATAGCCGATTGCTGAATTAGTTGAGAATGAATATGCAAAACTGCTAAAAATCAATAGTAGCCTCAAGGGAAAGCCGGAAATGATCACCGTAATCCCGCGCTCTCTCACGTTTGCATACTCTCTCGTACACGCGACGAGATCAGGGTTTCGTCCTCGTCCGGTACTTTTAACGTCTCTGGTTAATCGATATTCCGGTAGGTCGCACACGATCAGTGGTACTACAGACACGTGAGCGACTCGGGGATGAACAAAAGTGAGGTGAGATATTTCCAGAAGTTTTATCATTTCTAGCAGAGCATATCTGGATATGAAATACGTCAGAAAGTCGAAAGGTTCCATTAGAAGAAAGAAGGAACTGTTGTTTGGACAAACATAATTTTACACCGAGTGATCTCATTGAAAAATAAGGAAGTAGAATGAGCATAGGTGGGCGGGGGTTGAAGCTGGGAAATGAATTCCGGCGGGGTCTAGGGTCACAACTGGGGGGGGGGGGGGTGTAAGCAAATGTATTTCCCTGGTTTGGGGCTCCAAACCGGTAGGGTCTTGAAGCTGGCTTCAATGATGCCCATGTCTGAGAATGAGCGCAATAAGAAGCACCTCTTTTCATGAATCCGTTGAGAAACGGTTAACACTTTTGAGGACAGAATGAATCGCCATCTTCGGAATTATTTTCGGCCTGTTACATTGTGGTTCCTGACTCAAACCTTATTATGACTATATCAAATGGGTTGATTTTGCTACCGCATGTAGTTGTTCTTACATAAAATATCAATCTAGAGGACAAATATGGGTGCATTCATGTTTCTCTTTCTCATCTAGAGGACAAATATGGGTGCATTCGTGTTTCTCTTTCTCAGTATTGAGGCTCGGGGCTAATATATTTGATTTCATTTAAACTTATTTTTGAACAACACTCCTTTAAAATTTGTTGAGCTTAAACATTAAGATAATCGTACTATTTTCGGATAGCGAAGCGCGTCTCCGACGGGTTGCTGGCTGGGCTGCAGCCAGAGGGAGACATCCTCGATGAGACCACCGTCAGAAGAGTCGCAGCCGTCATCGGAAAGGCCGTAGACGAGGTACGGTAGGGTTACGGTAGGAGACAGACAGACTACGCTCCAGGGTACAGTAGACCTGAAGTAATGTGTGCCGTAGTCCTCTCTACCGTACCATCTATTACAGTACTCTGACCACGTGCTCGGATGGCCTCCACAGTACTCGTGCCCTCTCCCATGCGACTACAGGAACACGATGTACATCTACCTCTTCAGCATATCGGTGAGCTCCCTTCGATTCAGGAGATTGGAGAAGAGTTTAATCCATAATTTGTTTTGATTGGGAAATGAAAGTGTACTCGATCATAGCTAGAGAAATGCAATAGAGATAAGAAGAAAGCAAAACGTTGACGTTGCGGCTGAATTCGCTCTATTTGCATTTATTTTTTGTTCCAATATATTGCCCCGTCATATCAAACACAGAACGTAGGGAAACGTTGATACGTTCTTTTAATATTTTTCACTATGAATACACAAACAACCAATGTTTGGAAACATTCTGATCGTTTGGGTTTAATTCGAAACGCAGAAATAGGGGGTGTCGATTGAGCAAATACACATTTTCATATCACGTAACAAATGCTACTGATTGAGTACGCTATTTTTTACATGCCCTGTTCTTTCGACGATCAGGCAAGCAAATGGAATGCATCAAAATGATCCTACCGTAACTTCTACCGTAACTTCATACCGTAACTCCTCTCACTCCAGGCGTGCGTCAACCTCGCCGCCCTCATCTTCTTCCTCCCGCACATTCGACAAGTGCACAAGATGACCAAGGAGACCAGCAAGAGTCTCAGGGGTGAGGCAGTCTATTCAGATTTAATGGGGCAAATATGAAATGTACACGCTTGAAAGCTTTTTTTGATGGTATCAATACTATGAGTGCGGAGTGAAATATTTTCGGGTATGAGAGTTTTCGATGAACTTGCTATCTATCTTGCTTGATATCTAGAGCGTGTGAAAGGATGAAAATATTTTTTACGACCCGTCCTTTTCGTGATGCATGCAGTCAAGGAATCAACGAGTCCAGTCATTGGAACGATGAGTGTCTCCTTTGTCGCAAATACAAATATGACTCTCCGAGAAAACGATTTTGATGGGTGTTCTAGTTTGAACGAATCTTGGCAGAAACGAGTAGCACATGCAGACTTTCTACTGAATAATTCAGTGCAATTCGTTATCTTTTCTACAATCGCGAAACAAAAATAACAATTCCATAATTGCAGACGATATCGGGACGACTGCTACGAGGAGTTCGTGAATGGAGAAATTCTTTTTATCGATTTAGTTTTCATTGTTTTTTGATCTCCCTCGATAAATTTCTTTACTTACATACCGAGTTTTCGTGAAGATCCACTTGGTTCGCAACCATTTCCTCCTAATATCTGAATACCAATCTTACTGGACTGTTGTATCTCGTACCTTGAGCAGGTAGAATTATCGATCGATAGCTACAGTAGTTGATGAGTCTGCCGCTTAGCCAGCTCGTCTTCGAATCTGACCTACTGGTGAGTTTCATGGTTGCTCTCCAATCCATCATTAGTCCTTGGTTTCGAAATAAATAGAAGATAATATTTTTGTTTTTAGATTAGTTATTTACAATATTTTCTTACATTGTTTACTTCGTTATTGAGCTCCCTAAAAATACCATTTGTCGGTAAGTCGAGAGAACACTGGAGAAGAAGATAATCATCCCATAATTGGTGCACATTTGACATTGATAGGTGGAGGATGGCGCTTTCGAGTTGATCGACACGGGGGGAATGGGCGGACAACCGATGACATCGTCATTCCAGGTGTGAACATTCGAAATTAGAAAAGAGGGAGAAAAAATATAATGAACATGCGCTTCGCTCACTTACCTTTGTGTTGCATCATTGGAATAATGAGAGAAGCGTGCGAAACGAACGGTTGAAAGGGGGGAAGAATATTTTATTTTGGTTCTAGTTAGCAGCCTGATTCTATCGGAACGGTAGTAAATGTTGATATGTATATTGATGATTTTGTGCTACTCAAAAGTCGAGGGAGAAGATTGTAGGCAATAATCTTGGTTGCCGACTAGTGGGAAAGGAAAATATGCTCCGGGAGGATTTCACAGCTGCGCTTTTGCTCGGTGGCACTTTCATGTCTCACGAAGTGCTCATCTTTGGATAGCATTTAGTACTCAGGTCATGGGTTCTTTAGAAAAAGGAATATTTTTCCATTGCCCATTCTTTCTAATTCCTTGAATATTGTGGTCACACTGCATGTACAAATTTTAGAAGATCACCATGATCAACATTTTCAGTCACTGGGGCTGCATGCTGCAGACTCGCTGCTGCTGCACGAGTCGGACGGTTTCCTGCGACCGAGCACATCCAGTGATGGTTAGTGGGAGAGACGGAATATACCGAAAGTGAACGCTATGTCGATAGTTAGAAAAGGAGTGTCATTCCCCCGTTTCAGACTGGTTGCACAACCCGGGTCCACTGATGTCTGGGGACGCCTTCGACGACCATCGATACGGACCATCCGAGAGCGACTTCGATCGACTCGTCAACGCCAACCACGACTACTATGACAAGTAGAGTTGTTTAATAGAATAATATTTGTTGCTCGTCGCGGGAATTCGAATAAGGGCTATTCGAATAAGGAGGGGTGTGCAGAGAAATTTGAAATCACAAAACGATATTACGACGTTTTATTATATTTTCGGGGGTGTAGGCATGTGATCAGCGGGACACGTTATTAGCTGGGATGAACAGATCATGTGGCATGAAAGCTCCAACTATTTTGTAAAACTTGATTTGATTTTTTAGGATGTTACTCTCACCAAATCTATAATTCAAATAATTATTTTAAATAGTTAAAAATTTTAAAAAAATAACAATGTGATTGCAGAGTTCCTCAGATGGATCTGGACAACGAGCAGGCGGAGCACTCGTACGCCTACTTCCTCCCTCCACTGCCACAGACGACCATAGGAGAGGTGAGAAGAGAGATCAAAGATCAAATGGGGAGAGATGGATTTTGATATGCTGTGGGTGATTCCCTGATCACGAACAAGAGAATGATAAAAGAGAGTTTGGTAATTGCGGATGGTGGGGTGAGGCTTCACGATGTTCTCTTGATTGAGTAAGTCGGGACAGTGTGATTCACCGTAGGTGAATTTGGAAAAAAAACATTTTTAGATTCACAAGTGAGATTAGAGTTTCAGTGTGTTGTTTAGTAGTGGATAACAGAAAGAGACGAACTTGTATTTCCTCAAATTTGTTAGATAGAATAGAATATGTTTAAGAGCATGTTGATCTCATTCTCGTTTGCAGATTCCATTCGCATATGGAGTGGACGCAGCCTCCTCGGCTACCGTATCCTCACTTGCGTCTACCGTACTCTTGTCTCCAGCGATGGCGCCGCTTGACGCGTCGGGAGCGGATGCGGACGAGGACCGCGCCTTTCCGGACGGTTACGGACTGGAGGAGATGGAGTGTCAGTGGAGAGAGGAGAACGGAGAGAAATGCACTTGGAAAGGTGAACACGGATGACTTCTATTTCGTACTTCCTATGGATTCGCCAAGAAATTTGTACACATTGAGAATACGAAAACATGAATTTATATTTCCCCTGGGGTGTGCACACATTATCCCAGTTACCTTCTATTATAGGTGAAGTATTATTCTTGATCCTTGAATGTGCGGTTAGATTCTCTCGGTTTATCTTTGTAGATTAGTCCGTGATAGTCATTGTGCTATTTCGCAGAGGCGCGTTGTCGGATGGAGGCGCACGTCTCTTCCGTGCACATCGGAAGAGGAATCAAGAACCCCGTGTGCAGATGGGATGGATGTATGAAGACTTTTGTGAGGAGGTGAGGGGTACGGTAGGAGTGTGATACGGTAGACATTATATTTTGAGTTAAAATGTAGGGTTCAACCTACAGTGAACAACGCGTCCTTAACCGACGGAATGGTCATTTTTCTCCGGAGAAAAAATTTCATGCACGAATGTGGCTGGAGGAGAGCTTAAACCAATGTTTCTACGCGTTTAACTTTCTGTGCGTATCGCCTGCCTGAGCCGGCTTATGGGGGGGGGGGAGGGGGGGGGGGGGGGCTCCCCGCTTCGCGGGTCGCCATTATCGGGAAAGAGGTATTGGTGTGTACTAGGGTTGGCCGAACGATATTTTCGCTACCTCAGCACGAGGGCTCAAAAGCTCTCTAGGTGCGCTCGTCCCTCTCTTGATACGCATGCTCACTCCGTACTCTCTCACTTTCTCTGACCGACCAGACGTCATGCGATTTAGAGAGGCGATAACATATTTCCTAGGAGCTAAAATGACTGTGCCATGTAATACTTGTTTACTAGAGAGTGGGATAGAGATAGTTGTTTACTAGAGATAGTTGTCATTTTCCAGAAGCGTTTTTTCTTAAGAAATTTAAACGTGCAACGAGCGGCGCAAAGAAAAAAATATGGTATGACTGTCTAAATTTTACGCATTCCCTCGCGGGCTAAAGAAATTCCAAAGAACATGCAAAATGGAAAGGGTCAGATGGTTACCAACCACCTCTCATCAAAGAAAGAATCGTCAGCCAAGCGAGCGCCGTGAGATCACCTTGGGAATCGGCTCGCGGCCTGGTTGGTTATACCCATCTAGCACAAATTGACTAGTAAACAGTCCAAAACAGTATGAATAATACCCGTCTTAGCACTCGCTGCGAGTTCCTGTAGTTTTGCGACGACTCGAATGTTCGAGGGGGGGGGGGTCGGAGAAAAATGACCACTCCGTCCGTTACGGACCAGTCAGTGAACATCCTGGAGAAGGGTTACTTTTTTAGTTCTCATTCTGTGGGTTCTCATCCGACGGTTCTAATCCGACGTAGTGCCGTCTCCCTCGGATAGCACGGGTTGATCATGAATGCGTTGACCGTTTTTTTCACAATTCCTGTCATATGTGCTGTTCTTACAGGAAATATTACAATAACACGAGCCCCTTGGCTGGAAAATATCGCAATTTAGGAATTACAAAAAAATGAAAATGAAATTGAATCACAAGCACACCCGCGAAATCCTGGTCGCATAGGGAATTGGTAGTCACATTGATTGAGCTTGGTACAATCATTGCTGGGAAAAGTGTCGAAATAATCACTTATATTCCGTACTGTCTGGTAGTTGACGACTTCTCTATTCGTCTCACATGTTATTATGCAATGATCCTCATAGTCAATCTCATTATCCTCCTTCTCTTCCTCAGATATCTGATGCTTCGTCACGTCCGTTGTCTGCACTGCGACGATAAGCCGTACGAGTGCGGCGAGTGCGGACTGCGATTCGCCCTCAGAGAGAGGCGAGTGATCTTTCATCTTTGGCCGTTTATAGCCAACCTTTTTCACGGTGGTGGATGTGTAGACTGATCAGTTGGAAAAGGCATTTGTGAATGCACCTGTCATCTTTATGCCGCACGTGTATTTCATATCTGTTTGGATTGACCATGCTTGGATAGTGCATTGAAAAATCATCATTCTAAAAATATTGCTTCTGAATCGTTGTCTGTGATCAAAAGGTCATTGTAGCGTGTGTAGATATTATACTCACCGTGCATGAAATCACTGAGGAAATCGGGAAGCCTAACGTGAAATTTGCAGGTTGAAGCTGCATCAGCGCATGTCGCACGGGCTGCACCCGCAGCTGAAGCTGCCCAAGTCCTACTCCGGGCTGCAGATGCGACCCGATGCTGCAGCTGCTGCAAGCCGCCAGCAGCCTCCCTTCCCGTGCAACCAGTGCGACAGGGTCTTCTCCACGAACACCCATCGAAGAGAGCACGTGGAGAGGATACACCAGGGTACGGTAGAGAGGCAGATACTGTAGGGAGGTATCGATTAGTTGATGAGGGTACTGCACCAGAAAGCAAGAATGCGTGTGTTAAAGAAGGAGTAACACGAAAAATTAGTTTAATTAGCCACTATGTGTGTGTAATAGACACCATAAGCCCGATCATGATTCACTTTATCCGAAGTTTCACAGACATCTCTGAGGCTATTTACATAAGCGCAAAGTTCATTGACAGCGCAGGGTAGTGGCCACTTCGTTTGTGTTTCACTCGCTCTACATAATTTTATCCTCTTTCCTGGGGTAATTTCGCTACAGTTTCCCATTGCGAGAGCAATATCTTCGTGGTGGGACTCCCTAGCATTCTTTCGTGTTACCCCTTCTTTAATGTTTATCTCTACAGGTCTCATTTTCCAATGCGAGGAGTGTCAGGCCGAGCTCTCCGACCGTAGCAGCCTGCTGCGACACAAGAAGCAACAGCATCCCCATCTCTTCGCCCCCCTTCCCGGTGTACTGTACCCAGTGCCACACCAGGGTACGGTAGGTTACGGTAATCGCACCAGGCGCCTAGCCCGCTTGAGCTGAGTACAGTCCCTGCAGGATTACTGTAGATGAGTTGTGCATTCGTATCGTTGTATAGAAACACGCGTAGAGAGTATGAGCATTCCCATTATACCGGTGAGTGTAGTACGGAATACGGTAGACCATGTGATACGGTAATTAGCTGATGACTTGCTGATGATTCCGACAGACGAGATGTGGGATGTGAGCTTTCACAATTGTTCGTGCTTTCTCTGCATTTGAACTCCCCTGGATTCTAATTTATGTACTGATAAAATATTATGTTTCATTAGGCATTTACAATAAATTCTTGAACAGAAAGAACATGGTCATCTTCAGAGACGATCGTTTATTATTTCAACAAAGATCAGTGTTCAAATGGGGACAATCGTTCCCCCGTGACCTCTATTCGTAAGGATGGAATAGCATAATAGGCAGAAAAACTAGAGAGAATGGTCGATGTTGAAATGAAATTGATTAATGGTCACAATTTCTCATTTGGGTGCAAGTTTGAGGGTACTGGGAGGGGAAGGCAGTCCATCCTCAGTGGCAATGTCTTTTCCAAGCTGAGGCTGAAACGTAATTAATGAGTGATTAAAACAGATCTAAGGATCATAAAAACATACACTACTGATCTTTGCACAGTGTTTCTTCTTGATGTGTTTCTTCAGTTTGGAAACCACGAATTCTTGATCGCATTTTGGACACTTTTGATTGCTGTAATTTGTGAATTTGGAAGTTGTAGATATTTCAGAATGGATAAAATAACTAAATCTGCACTTACGATCTCACTCCCTCGATCTTCTTTCCAATGAAGAGACGAGGAGATGGGGTTGTAACTTTCAGGGATTTGGTGAACGCCTCCCTGAGCTTGGAGGAGTTGAGTTGCAGAGTCTCAGCTCCCATTAGATGAGAGACAATCTTCTTCGTGCGATCACATGTGGACAGCAGTGTGACGTCGGTGATTTCCTAGGATGATCGATAATCAGTAATCGGGTCAAAGTATTTGCCATTTATTCAACAGTTCAGCGTTAGTCTATCTCTGCTTACGGAAAACCATCCGTGCAGTACTTTTGTCCCTAGTTCCCAGTTCCCATTTTATTTACAAAAAGGAGAGGCGCAGGCAACATGCCTCAAAACGCACTTCGGTAGCTTTGAGAAGATAGAAATATCCGTAACTCTTATGATGCAAAATTTTCCGAAAGTAAATGAACTCACGTATATAGGCGCGCGATTAAGGCAAGCGTAGAGGATCTCTCTGATGAGAGGGAGGGAGTATGTGTCAGGAAGCGTGATCGCCTCAAGATGATTGAATAGTAATGGATACACTTTGACTGTGAACTCACAACAGTATGCTGTCCATTCGAGAATAGATCGAAGAATTTCTTGTATGCTCTGCGTACGGAGACCAAATCAAAGCCAGAAGGGTCGTCTAGGGAGATCGAACCAGGACAAACCAGCATCACATCTGCAATTTACAGAATTCACCCCGAAACCACCTCCTCCTACTAATTCAATATCACCTGTGTATAACATGGCATCAGTGCGACTCTGGTGTAGTTAAATTCTTAGTTTTTGAAATCGTTGAAAGTATCTTACCTTTGCACGAGAAAACGCCTCCTGCATCGAGTTTGAGCACAGAGGGAGTACGATAAGGGAGGTCCTTGCGAGAAGCGCGAAGCTTCTGTTTGAACTCGTTAGCGAAGGGTAGTCCCGCCTTGGCGAATATGGTGACATCGATCATGAGATTCCTGTCGGTGTGGAGGGAGAAGACGTCAGCGGAGACGTCGAAGACGTCGCCGTTGAGGAAGGAGATCTTCATCGGAAAATCCTGCAAGACGGCTTAATATTAGTTGACATACACGCTAGTTAAGAGCTAATTAGATGCTTCCAGACAGATGAAAGGACGCTGATCGACAGTGGAAAGATCCTATCTAATCCTTGTGATTTATCCCGCTATAGTGTGAGACGCAGATATGCCAGTGGATGCACTCACTCTCAAAATATGCATGGAGACGAGAATTAGGACTCGCTATACCTATCCCAAACGAGCGCGCCAGTAGCCCCACCATCAGCACCATACTAGCATCAGCACCATAAAGGCGAGAACATCGGCCTAATCTAGCAAAAGCGGACCGTCAGCCGCCATAGCTCAGTCGGTTAGAGCGTGGGTCTAATAAGCCCAAGGTCGCAGGTTCGACCCCTGCTGGCGGCAAACATTTTATCGTTTTGGAACACGTTGAATGTTTTTTAAAAGAACCTTCTTCCCTCCATCCGCTTTCATGCCTTTGAGAATTATTGACAGTTCCTATTGACAACCCAACCCTCCCTTCGTCCCCTTCTCTTTCCTCTTCCACTTTTTCCTCCCTTCTGGCACATTCCTTTCTTCCCCTCCCTCCCACTCTTCTATCTTTCTGCCTTCTCCGCCCTCTCCTCGCATGCTCTTATCCGGCTCGTCTAGAGAGCATGCGGGGCATAAGGAACCATCCACGATTCCTCATAAACTTACCTGGCTGGGGGTCTCTCGTGATCACGAAGACGGGAACCCTACGGCGAGGCGTGTCCATTGCACTTTCGGACACGCTGACCTGTATTGCAGCTCCGAGTTGGGGTTGGCAAACAGCTACATTTTTGAGTGAGGGGCTGCGTTCGCGTAGCCCTGCTTTCCCCGCCGTTGATGGTATGGCTCGAAAATGCAGCGATGAAGAGAAGCGTTGTTAGTTGAGCATGGAAATATAATCTCACGCGACCACGCTATTAATGAAGGGGACTATGCCGGATTAGATCTATAACGTCAAGGTAGATCTAATCCGGCATAGTCCCTCTCATCCGACCTTTTTTCAAACATTCGTATTCTGTTTATTCTAATTTCCATTGCTCGTTCTCAGTTCCGCCTCCCTAGTCTCCCTCTTATTCCAAACTCACCCCCCCCCCCCAAAACGTTCGTGGACCAAAAACAAGAGATCAGAATGACGCGTGCAGCTAGCACTCAGGAAAACTTTATCGACGTTCTAACTTATGTGTTGATTCGTTATTACAGTTGGCACGGGGCCAAAATGACTAGTTGGTGCAAGTCGCTATTCGAGGAAAACCACGGCACTCGCCGACTCGTCCTCCACGATTCGATGTTGAGTGGTCGTCTAGAATGAGATTGCGTAAGAATGACGTCATCCCCCACAATCCCTCTACCGTGTCCCTACCGTACCTTTCTTTTCTTGGCAGCGGGTTGCATTCCTGGCGCAGCAGTTGCAACCGTCGTTCCATCCAGCGCCTCCATCATCATCCAGGCGAGGTTGCTGCAAGGAATGATGGGATAGAGATTAAAGATCAAAGATAAGCTAACCCCTCCATCTGCTTGTTGCGAATTTCCTCCTCCTTCTGCTCCTTCCTTCTCCGCTTGTGGAAGGCGTTGATCTCGTGAAAACCCCCTCCCGCCTCCTCCGGACTCAAAGATCATTATTAATTCGAGGGAAATCCACAGCCGAGACGTATTCAACAGAAAAAAATCCTATCTTTCCAGTAGAACGTACTGTTTAAAGTACAGAAACCAGCATACGCCAGATCAAAGAGCAGAGATCAGAGATCAAACATAGAAGACCAACCGGAGCATGTGGCCGGAGAGTAGGTTGTGGTCGCGCAGCTCCTCCAGCGAGTCGAAGAGATTCGAGCAGAAACCACAGCGGGGCTTCTCCTGAAAGGAAAGATCAATACTAACAAGTTTCTGCAGCTATTGGTACGAGTTTTACGCTTCATCTTTCTTCTATAAACTATCAACTCAATCGGTAGAGATAATGTGAGAAATGAAAAAACCAGAATGTCGAATCCTAGAGTATAAGCAAGATCAGAGTTTAAAGAGGAAAGATCAAAGATCACTAGCAGCGTGTCTCTCGATGTGCTTCTTGAGTGTCCACTAGTTGACGAGTCTCTTCCCGCACACATCACACGCGTGCGTCCCGATTGTGATACATGTGCCCTGAAGGAAGAACAGAGATCAAAGATCAATCGATCTCCCATATCGATCAGTTTCTTGCTTATACACGAAAGAACCAACATCATCATTTTTTCCTTACTAAATTCCAAAAGTATCAGAGATCAAAGATCACCCCACATCCTCGATGTGTACCTTCGCCTCGTCCAGCTTCTCGATCATCACGTAGCAGCGGGGACAGGGAGATTTCACCGTAGACTGAGGGGAGAAAGAGATTAAGCAATGATAGCGAAACTGTAATCCAAAAGGTTCTAATTCAACGATCATCAACATGAGCACAACCACTTTCGTAATCTGTTCATTCAAAGAGATGAACCCCAGCTACATTTAGAAGACCACAAAGATCAAAGACCAACCTGATTCTTCACAGCGACTGTGCACACGTTGCGAGTGAACGGAAGGTCGACGAAGCAAGATAAGCCTAATCCTGAGAAATGTAAGAAAGATCTGAGATCAAAGGTCAAAGATCAAAGACCAAAAATCAAGTCTTACTCTCAGTCGGTCCGAAGGTCACTGAGGGTGCAGGCTCGATGCGGTATATGCACGGAGCAGAGGAGGAAAATGAGAAGGAAGGCACCTGCGACAATCAAAGATCAATCGGGAAAACGAGCACAGAACATTCCTCAGCTAATGTTTGATCGGTACGGACGAGAGGAGGCAATGAATTCATAGCAATCACTAATAAAGTTGAAATATCAAAGATCACTCACCCGTACGGATGCTTCGCCCTCTCCGAAATTGGTGAAGAAGAAGTCCGAGAACTGCGCGAGGTCCGAAATCACAATTATTTTCGAAAATAAACATAATATAAATAATAAATATTTACCTTCCTGGGCGATGGTCGACTCGGTCGCTCGTTGCTCAGAAGGAGACTCGTCGTCGAGCTCGAAGTACGAGGAACCTACTAAGGTTGATCTTTGATGTTTAATCTCCATATTTCGTTGACTAACCAATCGAGGACTGCGGGTGCGACTCGACTCGTCGCTTCCTCAACGGCGACGTCTTCACATCGTCGATGACGTCATCGGCCCCGGTGGTCGTCGGGAAGACTGATAACGTCAGGACAGAAGACGTCACCACATGTCCTGCAATTACTGTGGTTAGCGAGGTGAGCTGCGAAATCGACAACTCACTCATGGACCGAACCGGTGTCGATGTCCGGGTCTTCTTGCTTGATCGATCGTTGGCAATCGAACACAGGACCCTGAGCCAGGAGATTACGGTAGGATACGGGTTACGGTATCCACCTCCTCGGGTTCTTCGAGCTTGATCGATAAAGGGCCCTCGAACAGTGGGTCCTGAGAAGAAAGCTGTTACGATACTTATCGGGTTACGGTACCAGAGGCTTACCTTGTCCGGCTCTTCCAGCTTGATCGATCTCTCGAACTCGATGTGAGGTCCCTGATGATGTACGGTATCTCTCGGTAGATGATAGGTTGACCTACCGCATTCTCCAGTGCCTTCGATCGTTGGAACTTAATCGAGGGAGCCTGAGGGGGTACGGTATTTTCCGGTTGATGGTAGACCACATTCTCCAGGTTGATCGATCGCAGGAACTCGGTCGGGGGAACCTGCGAGGGTACGGTTGCCTTCCTGTTAGGATACCTTGCCCTACCCCCTCTTCCACTTTGATCTCGATCTCCTTCTGACGGGGCGGAGAAGGAGGCAGGGCGTCGAGATTGTGCAGGAAGTCCTGCGCGACGGTAATCGTCGGATTACGGTAGGCCAGATCATGGTATCATGACCTACTCTCAGCGACGGCACGTGCAGCTGGAGGAAGTGGCGCTGTGGGAAGGTCGCCTCGTTCTGAGAGAGGAGGGGTTGGACAGGATTGATCTTTGATCTTTGACCTCCTTCTCCTTGAGCAGCGGCAAGGCCATCCAGTCGTCCGCGTCCGCCTCAGTCACGCGCGCGTTGCTGATGTACATCACCTGGAAAGGGTACGGTGGTCTCTAAGTACTGTAATTGAGACACAGACAGAGAACAGGGAGTGCTACTGTAAGACAATCGGGAAAACCAAAATCAGAGTGGAAGGAATCGGCACAAATCAGCTGAGATTTCTGAAGAACCAGATCCAGTACCGTAACCAATAGCGTGCCGAGACCCAGATATAATGATTGAGAAGCCTTGGTCTAACCTTGCAACCGTCCCTCAGACGTCGCTTGAAGTTGATGACGTCACTGGGCTTGCGCGATGATTCCTCGTTCTTCTGAAGAGCCTCCATCTAAAGCAGTTTCAGTAAGCATCAGTAAAGAGCAGCTAACCTGCCATAGATACGTCATAAAAACAAGCAAAACAACAGAGAGCAACGAACCGCCTCGATGATCGAGGTCGAGAGAGAATGAGAGACCCTCCTCTCTCTCCTGGAGTGGCAAAATGAATGCAAATAAGATGATCATTCTGTGACGAATTCGTTCAAGTTACGGTTAGTTTTGTTGTTATGTCGTTGTTTCGAACTACATGAAACCTAAATCGGCCTTGTTTCAGGAATGCCGACACAGGATGGACGGCATTCCTGAAACAAGGCCCTTCTGTTGCGGAGCTGGTATCGACTACAGTAGCCTACCGTATTCAGAATGCCGGCACGTACAAGTAGAATAAAAGCATAGACAAGTGACTTCAATGCACGCCAACCAGTGATTCACTCGATAAAGTGACGATCATGTCTTGCAATTTTCACTGACTACATGGATAAAAGGTCAACCTACTATGCTATGGAGTCCAAGTATTGAAAGGGTCAACGGAAGGTCTCTGACGTGAAAGATGGAGGGGAAACAGACATTTTCCCACAGTCGTCTTCTTGTCATCTTGTTGTCCACTATGATCAATGATATTAAAGACCGAGCTGCCATCAGCCGCCATAGGTCAGTCGGTTAGAGCGTGGGTCTAATAAGGCCAAGGTCGCAGGTTCGACCCCTGCTGGCGGCAAACACTTTTGGTATTGTATTTTGAACAATTTTCATTGTTCTAGATGGTCATGATGATCTGAGTTTCAGGAATGCGATAAATGCAGAAGACGAACGAATCTGTTGGAATTGCTTCAATTTCCACATCAAAATATAAATAGTAAAAAAACAGCATGATTTCGATAGTCTCACATTTATCGACCCGAGTAATACATACACGAAAGGTGGAACAATGGGGCTGATAGCTGATCGCTATGCATGGATTGCTAAAGAGAAGCTCTTTCCTTTCTGTACACTTTCTAGACATGTAGAGGAACTAAATAGTGTTCAAAGCGGAGAGAGCAAGTCTTGCACTACAGTATCCGGCAATCATACTGATAGAATGGTAAGAATGGAAGTGGAAGGGGGGAAAGACTGGCTGATCACAGTATCTCACGGACGAGAGAGTATGGGAGTCAAAGAGAGATCGTAATCTTTGATCTCAGTCCCGGCACTGGAAGCACAGCGCGAAGAAGGCCCCCGCAACGAATCCCACCGATGCGATGCCCGCCGGTCTGGAAAGGGATACGGTAGAATTACGAGGATACTGTAGATTTTCTATTATTGAATTTCAGGAATTGACGTCTCAATTATTTTGCACAGTGAGTCCCTAAGGATCTGCGGATCCAATGATTCTTGTAAAAAAGCAGATTCGAATTAGTCTATCGTGTATCCTCTGAATTTCGAGAGGAGTTTTTTGCAGGGCAACAAACTACTCGAAATTGAGGAGAGGAGAGAGACAATGCGGAGGAGAGGGGGGAACAGACGCTAAAGGCGACGAGAGAGCGCGAGAAATGAAGAGAGCCTCTCCCTCGTATCTTGCATTAGGCCCCTCAAGGGGCGAGTTTGTGTGGGTGACCCGTTGACGAGAAGTGTTTTCGTCGCATATATTCCAAGCCTCTCTTTTCCTCGAAAGAAGACGATCATGGGTGCGCCCCGACGAGCGCTCTACCATACTCAGGAAGTACGGTTGCTCGGTTATTGCTTCCGGCTATGCGTGTGCGCAGTTCTATTTCGGTCCGGCTGTGACATGCGATTCCGCAAGGCGAGCGCAGTCTTACTGTCGTTAGCATCGAGGGGCTCAATTTGCGCCCGAAATTGGACACCCACTGCAGCGGAGAGCGAAGAGTGGCTAGGAGGGAATTCGCAAACATGTCACACCCTTATTTGACGCCCTGTTTTTGTTTTCAGTCGAGAGAGGCGAAGGAAGTGTCAGAATTGGCGTGACTACAAACAGGAAGTTCTTGCTGATACAATAGGATTTTCTGTTTTGAAGTTTCAAAGGGCGCCCAGTTGCGGAAAAGTTATGGATATCGCACGTATTTCAGAAGTTTAGCTATCGAGTTTCGCCAGAAGTTTCGTTATCGTGAAACCAGACAGTGTGATTATTTGACAGGCTATCTTACTATCCCACAGACTGACTATGTGTAGAGACCGCAAGATGGGTGACCGAATTGCTTTGGCAGGGTCATTTGTGGGTCTAATGTATCCCTTTGGGGCTAAATCAGGCCATACTTTTTGCCGTTTGGAGATATCGTATCGTTGACTCGAGTTATGGCCCAAAAACACCTCGAAAGAGTCGCAACGGAAAGGGAGTCGAAATTGGGACGAGAGCGAAGTGGTCGGAGCCCGCTCTGCCTGGTTTCTCCACAAATTTGAGCATAGCTTCGCGTCGAGCTTGCTCGAGGATGAGAGGAAAGGCAGAGGTCCTCAAGAGCGCGCGCTCTCTGCACACGCCGGGTGAGAGATAAGCGAGCAAGTAGAGACGAAGCACCGCCCCTTTGCAGTTCCATTAGCGCACGCTCTTGAACCTTTGAAATGAAATGATTAATCGGAAAAAAATCCAAAAAATACGTTCTCGGTCTCAATCGACGCCTAAAATCAGGAACTATCCATCGCACCATGCCCGTGTTAAGAATTGTCGTCGGAACCTTTTCATTCCCCTATCATGAACCCTAAATCGGTCTTTTTTTTTAGATATTTCTGATTAGATAATGCATGACGGGCACCCTGTCGTTTATAGACACTAGTTAGACGTACCCAAAAATATTTTTTCCATATTTTTTGGATAAGTATTCGCTGCGTCATTTCAAGAACCAGATTTCGACGCGCCTCTTTCTCCTCCTAAGTGGGCGGAGCCTGCGGTCTCTAACTATGTGAAATTAGTATAATTTGCGTACTGATGATGGAACTACCTCGTAATTTTATACGAGATGTTGCGGAAAAGTGGATTTCCTATCAATGACGCAACAACTGACATCACCCAGAAGCGGAACTTGTGGCAGCAGTCATATCCGCAGCAGGCGTAGAACGAGAAGAACGAGTCGTGCAGCGGATCTTCGCACCTGAAAAATTCAAATTTTGAATTCCCGCCAGCATTTTCCCTTTTTGAAAGTCTCTACACGATTTGTCCGAATTTTCAGCATCGTGAGCTCGAGAGGACTACCGTAGCGAGAGAGGGCTAATTTTCGCGTTAGCTTCGCGTTTCCGGGAGATTTCTCTCTCTTATTCGCTCCGGGTGTGGGTGTATGGGCAACGGAAACGGGCGAGTAATGTGGAGAATAGCCGGGCTTTTTTACTTATTCCTGTGACTCAAATCTCGCTGCTCTGAAGAGGAAACGACTGCGTGATGGAATCAACTGCAGCTTCTTGAGAACTCTAGCTGATCACGAAACCATTCGTTGATTCATTCCAATTTCTCATTTACTCCTCCATTCCCCCTTTCGCAAGTCTTAACACGATTTGACCCAGACTGCTGTTGTCCCACTCTCCCTCACTCCTCAACCACTCTATCAGCATAAATCTCTCGACCCCCTAATTTCCTGCTGCCCCTTCGCTCATCATCAATCACGCACTGGGTTAGTGTTTTGGCACCGGGAATCGGGTACCTGGTCCACGGTTCTGGCTGGGTACCTCTTGAACCAGGATCAGTCCCTGGTCCCGAGGATCAGGTGGTGTAATAGATAAATACGAGACTCCACTCGAGATGCGAAAACACACTGGTGTGTTGATTGCAGTTAGGAGACAACATGTTGATCTTTGACTAGTGTGTGTTCTGAAGAGGACAGGCCTGATCGACCTGGATCTCATGGTACCAGACTCTAGGATCTGCACCATAAGCGTGACACCAGAACCAGAAATCCAGATATTCCTGGTTCCACGAAGAGAAGAGCCCCCCACCCGACCCATTCCCATTTTTTCATGCCCAGAGATAGAATAAAGTGTGAGTCTGTGTGTTCTTCTCTCCCATTCCATCCCCTCTTCTCTCTATTCCATTCACTGCCAATCAGACAACACAACAAGATGCTGGAGTTCCAGACGAAAAATATGCGCTGATAAAGTTTGTGGCGCTACAAAAAAGATGATTGGGTCTCTGGCAGACTTGTCGTACAGTTCGTTTTGAGTTTCACATTTTCTTCAACTGGACTATCAATAGTCTTGTAATGATAATGCCTTCGTTTCATCTTAAAATCAAATTCCCCTGAAGCCTCGAAACTCCCAGCGTGTCTCTAAACGAGGCTTCGTCGTAGTGGCCACTTGACCCCCATCAATCCTCCCTTAGCCCTTCCCCTCCTTCCTCCCCTCCTGACTTCCCGCGCCCTATAATATGCGCAATTCATCATTCTCCCACTTCTCTTTTTCCTCTTCTCGTGATGGTCTGAGCGCTGCACTATGATTAGTATGATTATGCGGGAAGTGCAGAGGTTGAGCGATGGAAATGAGCTTCCACTTCAACCATGGAATAGACTCTCTTCATTATGCATGCTCTCTAGCCTATCAGAGCGATGAGGAAGCACGCTGAATGAAGACGGTCATTTCTCGCGAATCCGTTCCTATTCCACACCCTCGCACTTTCGCCATTCCCCCCTCAAACGAAGCTACTTAGAAGACAAAGAGACAATGGACTCAGAGTCCAGAGTGAGAATCAACAATCCCTCTATATCAACGCCATTCCTTCTCAAACGAAGCTACTTACAACCCCTTTCTTGTGAACTTCAGAGTCCAGGAATGAGATTTAACAATCTATTCGCATCTACATCTCTTACACGCTCGAACACCCCCGAAACCCGAGCCGCCACATGTTCTTTCGCGTTGGCAGCAAACGAGCGAGACGATAAGCCGAAGCGGCGAGGCGGACCACATGTTTTGGCTGGCATATGCCCTGATTGCTTCCTACGACCACTGCAGCAACTGCTGCATTCGCAGCAGCCAATCCCGGCTGACATGAGTGGGTCGCAACTTTGCGTCAACTGTGCGTTTTTCAATGCGAACTCACGCGGTCTCAAGCACCAATTCATCATTTGGCCTCCTCCTCCTCCCGCCAATTCAAACAAATTATGAATAATTGAGCGCTGCGAGCGAGCGACTTTTCGATGAGATCTCCGAGAATGATCCGACTCTCATCACTTTCCCTGCTCTCTCGTTGTCTCCACCCTGATTCAGGCATCCTCAGTTTTGAAAGAGAGCCAAAATCGTCCTTTGGTCAGTGGAATTTCAGAATGTGACTCGCAGCGAAGTGAGCAAGAAGCAAGCATAATGAGGAGTGGTCTTCATTCGACTCTAGACAAGAGAAGAACTCTCCGGGATTTCCGAGGCCAGAGATCCCCAAACTCTCGCCCCTTCTTCTTCCCACTCTTTCTTCTCTTTTTGGATTGAGTAAAAGCCATTGGCACCCCTCAGACCAAATTGCGGTCCCTTTCACTCGGCCGAGTTGCCTACTCTTTTGAGTGAGAATAAGAGAACGAGGAGATAATAGCTTCCTCCTCCCATTCTCACCAGATACTCGTGACTCTCCTCAGTTCACGTGCTCTCTCGTCCTGTTTGAGAAGGGAAAGAACGTGAGAGATTATGAGGCCCAGCTAGGAGAAGAAAGGGACTAAACAGCAGAGGAATGTGGGAGAGATAAAAGATTGATCACTGGCAAGTTCACCACCTATTTCACGATAACAAGCGGCTCGGATATGATGATGGAGCATGTCTCTGAGTCTCTCTGCATCGCCTGCTCTCTCGCACTGTCTGACCGGCGAGAGATCGTGCAGAAGTAAGAGAACAGGTCAGTAAATATGATGGAGCTGTTCTTACAACAGCAAAACACGGATGGAGGATAAGTCTAGAGAATATTTAAGTTTTCAAAATCATCAACAAAGACATTAGGGCTTTTCGATTTCATCTCTGTATATTTGGCTGGTGAAACATAGATAGACTGAGTCTTTGTAATTCCCTATTCATTACACTGGCGACCTCTTCCTTCCACTGATCCCTTCGCCCCTTAAATGATCTCTCCCTCTCCTCTTTTTCCTTGCTCTCTCACTCTCTCTGACCAACTGGAGGGTGTGGGAAATGAAGAGAGAATCATCGCCCTGTTTCGTCCACTTCTAATAGGCTGCGCCTCTCCTCTGTCGCCTGGCCACTAGGGAACTGCAAGGGCGAAACACTCGCTCGCTTATGTTTCAAAGTGCGAAGAAATTTGCGAAATATGGTAGAAATCCGACAAATCTCCTTTTCCTATCTTGAAATAACCAAACACTTCCCAGATGCTTCAAGGACCCCTAAACTCATCCGTGAGCTAGGCTGGATTCCCCTCTTCGGGGTCACTCAATGAGATTCTGAGAGGGGGGAAAGGGACGATGACCTGCTAAGTGGGAGTGAAACGAGAGAGGGAGAGAAGCTTCCTCCCCTTCTCCAATTCGATTCATTACTCGCGCAGGGCATCATTTGAGTAGGAACGTAGTATACTTCCTGGCCCGATCTCTGGGCCCTGAGCAATTCCTTCCTGGTACATCCTAAGGGGCTTGGGACCGGGATTCTGGTACCGAGAGGGTACCGACGATAGAAATGGCAGGGCCAAAACACCCTCGGCGCCGACTTCGACAACTAAATCTGCATAAATTCCCGCGCGCGCAGCTTCCCTAAACAAGGCCATTTGTTGCGTTCAAACGTCAACGAGGGCGCCTCTTTTGGATTCCGAGAGAATGAAGAGAAGAGATGCCCATGAAAGTTCTAGTAGCCTTCTCGATTGATGAGCTGTCTATCAGAGATTGATCTTTGTTCTCAGAACCGCTAAGATTAGACATCTTCTCAGGCAGAACTGTAGTCAACTCGGCTATTATAGTCGACACTACAGTTATCGTTGATCATACACCGCTTTTTCAACGAACAAAGGCTTTAAGATTGGATCTCGGTGGACGATTGTTGGTCTTTCCTAGAACTCTTCGAAGGAAAACCTCGGCAATATTGCCCATTTCTGCTTTCTGCTAATGAAGTGTACACTAGCGGGTGTTCTTCGAACCTTTCCAGATTCCCTTTTCGACAACTTCTCCATTGGAACATGCGGCGTGTCGCATTGCTCATCCTCCTCTCTCTTCTCATAGTCGCATCTTCTCCCCTGGGAGGAGCAGCCTGCTCGGTGAGAGGACCAAGAGAGGGAAGAGGAGGGGGAGGGGGGGGGGGAGAGAGAGAGAGAGGGAGGGGAGAGGGAGAGAGATAAATACCCAAGTGACACAATGTGCAGTGGATCTCTGCAA
The DNA here is from genome assembly GCA_036245805.1 of Pristionchus mayeri. NCBI lineage: Eukaryota > Metazoa > Nematoda > Chromadorea > Rhabditida > Neodiplogasteridae > Pristionchus > Pristionchus mayeri. The sequence continues at coordinate 18,541,269 of BTRK01000003.1, read as the reverse complement.
GTGAGAATGTGAAATTGGAATACAGAGCTACAGTAACTCAAAATCGTTCCTCTCAAATTGCTGTGGTCACTAAGTGAACTCACAGTGAGGGAGAGACAACAGTGCGGAACATTCCCAGGTAGCAATTGAGCGAACAATCAACTCGATTCGAGTACCGATAATTGCCGTTCCGCACAGTTTCAGTGCAATTGCTCCCGAATTTGTTCTTGTTCCGCACACCGAACGAGAGTAATTTGACAATAGGTAGGCTAAAGTGCTATCCGATGTCCAACTCAACAGTAAGCTGTCCATCAATCCGCCCTCTCCAGAGAGGATATCGAATTGAGCTGCTCTTCCGGGAAAAACATGGCCAAAGTGTGCTCCATGCGACTGCGTGATATTCGAAAAGAGGATAGGAAGTAGAGGGGGATGAATCACGTCAATATCCCATCGTAATCGAGCTGGGATTATCCCCCCGTTCGCACCGGATTTACTCGCCCCAGCTGTAATCCAATCACAATTTGAACCGAAACCGTCCTTTCGCACCCATCTACCACACAAACAATGCAATAAAATCCTCGTTCCAACCGAAAATAAAGGCACTTATCGATCCCGCAAAATACCGTACCTGTCCGGCAGACAGCCAAAGTAGTGATCCTCGTCTTCGAAGACGACGGCGCGCCGATCGGCATCAGGTGCGCCGCTTACGGTAGCCACTTGGTGTGCCAGCGTGAGTGCGGCGAGTGCGGTGGCGAGGGCGACGAATGCGAATCGTCGTCGACGTGTCGTGGCTGCCATCGGAACTGCAGTGCACTGCCTCAGACCATCGGCGTGGGGCGAGGACTGGGGGGAGGGAGAGGAAGGGGGGGGGGGGGCTGAGGCCCCGCCCCTTTTTTCGTTTCGCTATTTCGTCTGCTCTAGTCAGATCATGAGCTATGAATGGGGTGGCAAGAAGGGGGGGGGGGTAAACAACAAAACATCCGCTGCTGATATCCTTCCTTACGTTGTATGAGGCTAGTAAATAGTCAGCAAATGACATTATCACTTTACGCGGAAGGTTGGTGGCTTACACTGCTTTCCATATGCCAAGTCGACGGAGAGCAGACATATTTCACGATTACTACTATCGCTCTTGTTTTCTGACGAGGAAGATGGAATGTGATTTGAAAATTTCAAGAAACTTCCAGCTTCTCCGAATAAAGTCAGTTTTCGTCAACTTGTTCTACTGTTTCATTTAGTTGATCGTTGAGTAAACCGGAACTCCAAACAAAACTTCGAATTACATCTACTAGAGAGTGTGTGAAATGAAGAGAGTCTCTAGACGCTTACGCACTTCTCGGAAATGTTGCGACGACCGCAAACGGAGGAAACACATGAGAAGAGAGAGGGAGGGCAAAGTAAACGAATATGTCGACAAATGCTCCTCTCGCAAGCTATTGCCCCATTTTGGGAGAGAGCGATGCAACATTTTGGCCTCGTTTCTCACCTTTCTAGGATTAAACATCAGACGTGGAAAGTGCAATCACAGTTCGTCACAGAATCACGTTTCGCGAGAGAACAATGAAGCTTTCATTTTTTCCATGTTCTCTCAGTAAAGCTGCAGAAACCGTTGTTGGAAATTCGCTTAATTTTATGCAATTCCATTAGTCACAAGGATCGAGATAGCTTGAAAAAAGGGGGGAGACATCTACCTACTTTCATGAATCTACTTTCAACAGGAAGCTGCATTTAGCATCTTTCTTCTTTGAGTGAAACTCCAGAGCATGCAGACACGTGTTAATTTGAGCTCTCCAGCTGTTTAGGTCGACATTCGGTAATCCGAGACTCTCTTCGCTCTCTCGCTCACTCAGTTCGCAATACCACTGCAACCCCATAAAGAGGAGGACGAAGCTATCAAAGACAAACATTTGCTCTGGAGTGTGTCAAATGTATCGACATACTGCCATTCTTCGATCAAACGCCGTCCAATTTTGCAAATTGCGTCCCAATTTCACCGTTCTTTCCCGTCCGTTTTGGTGTGGCTCAATTATCCGCGGTATTTGCGCGAAACGATCTGTTTTTGTGCTGGTGCCACAATTTGGGCTGCATTGTAAGGATGGAATATCTAGGCATTTTGACAGTGGGCTGCATAATCAACTGAGAAGGCTAGGGAACTTCTTCATTATGTATGCATAGGGTCCACAACGTGGATAGCCGATGTTTCGGAATCTGGACAAAAGTTGGTTAAAACAGTCCCATAGGGTCTCAATAACATCCTCCTTTTGGAATTAGATCGATATCTCATCTCTAAAGCGAGATACAGCTCGAGAAGCACGCGCGACGAGCACAACGGGAGAGGGGGGAAAGGCGAGACGAGAGGAAAAGTGGGCGGAGTCAATCTCTCCTCTCTTCTCCTCTCCCCTTTGTCGCACCCCCTCCATTATTCCGCCGATTTCGCTATACAAATAAGTGAAATACCGTTCTAATCTTCGCTTAAGATATCCCCCGATGCTTTTGTGTGTATTGTAGGAGCATTCAAGTAAAAAACATCACATTTATCGATTAGGGCCACAATTCACGCGCAAAACAACAGAAATTAGCACAATAAAATAAGAAAGCGAGTGAATGGTGCCAGCAGACCATTTAATTCTCAGAAAGACATGGAAACTAGGGAACAGGGTATGGATACGGTAGGTGGATACTGTAAGTGGTCAGAGAAGGCCGAGATAGATAAAAAGATAGAAGAGGGTAGGGGAGGAGAAAATACAGACGGAAAACAACCAGACGAAATGGCAAGCACCTACGAGGGAAACATTCGTGCTGAGCACAAGAACAAAGATCGACAGAATATAAAATTTCTGAGAATAAGAAACAAATTTACAATAATTAGTCATAAATAAATCTATTGAATACTTTGGAATAAAAATATCTGATATACGAATAATATGATATAAAAGATCGATCTACAATAAGAAATGCAATGACTATGCAGGCTGACAAAGAAAGTTTAAATTGGTGGGCAAGTGGATCAGAGAAGATTTTCGAGCAAGTCGAACAATAATCATTTAGGGAGGACTCTAACTGGGAAAGGGGGGGGGTGGTCGAAGGAAATTAGGGGAAATGGAGGTGACCAAACTGGTCTCACCTCTCGTGAAGATCGAAGAGACGACTCCATCCTCTCTCACGTCTTCTTCCAATCGATGCTCTGGCTCTGAAAAAGTAGATTTTACAATTTAGAAACAATGCGCACATGGAAACCACTATCTCCATATAAATACCTACCAATTTAATTGTACAAATAAGAAATACGACTAGGAAAATAACTAAAAGCGGCGAAAAATCTAACGAATTGGACGAACCAAAGCATCACGGATGTATACAACTCGTTAGAGTGCATGAACAGAGGTAACTGATAGCAAAACATAAAGGTTAGCTAAGAAGAGTAATCAATAATCACAGCAATACTTACTTACGCGTTAGAGATGGAGCGAAAAACGGATCAGGCCGGCTAATCCTACCAATTATAAGTGTTGAACGCATCGAAACCGCACCAAAACGGGAACAATGATAGACCAGTTCACGTAGACTAGGAACAAGCAAGAAAATACATAAAATAATCGATGAAAACGCGATAAAAATCTATAAATCGATAAAACAGGCAGCCGAATATATCGTTCCGACAGTATCTGTTCAATGCCTCCTCGACGGTATAATAGCGCAACTTCCTTAGGAGTTAACGTAATTTCTCCCGGAGCTTCAAAAAAATTCAAATGAGGAGCACAATTAAACGAAAGTATAAATCTTCGTTTGCTTTCGCGTTTTGGACTGATATGAGACCATTAAATATGAATATTGCCCGACGAACTTATAATTTTTCGTATAAACGGCATTTTAACCTTATTTTTTCAATTTTGACCTACTTAGAGGAGTCAGACCTAGTTCGTCGACCAACCACTCGATTTGTCTCGGGGAAAGCTATCGAATTCTTTTTTGGTCGACCGTTTTGGTCGCAAATTACGCATGTGCTCCTCAAATCTCGCTTTAGAGAGGAGAACTGTCCGAGCCGAGTGGGCGGAGCTTGTGGTGTCTATGTATGCAATTTCTCCATCTCTGACTGACGAGAGAGCATGGAAATTGAAGAGAGTTAATATCTCTGGATTCTTAACTATGGCATGTTTACTGTTAGCCACGGAGACTCTTGGAGCCGGGAAAGAACCCATTCTGTACGAAATGGGATGGGGTATTGTTCTTGTGTGGTCTGAGACTCTCTCCATTCCACACGCTCTCTCGTCGGTCAGGCAGAGCGATAGAGCATGGGAACGGAAGAGAGGCAGAGAGGGCTAGAGATCACAAGGATTTCGACGGCTTTGGACGAGCTCTCGACAACAGCGGGAACTAATTGGAAAGGGAGAGAAAGGGAACACCCTTGGAAATTCCATCATAAGGGGCCGAGAGAAGAGAGGAGATCTCATTTTCTGATTACTTCTTCAGGGAAAGAAAGGAAGGAGACAAACAAGCGCGCCTTTTCAGCCTAATGAAACACTCTGCGAAATGAGCTCTTACTTGGATGGGAAGGGAACCTGGAAAGCGGAAAGTTTGGGAGAAAATTTCCTGAAAAAAATTGTAAAAATCCTCGAAAAAAGTACTAACTCCATGCAAAATTTCTCGCCAGTGATTCAATCATTTTCTCGCAAAAACACGATGACTTCGCATGGAAAACAGCCGACAATGGCAGGAGCCAGCTCTCTTAATTTTGCACACTCTCTTGTCGGTTAGGTAGTGCGAGAATGAGGAAGAAACATAGAGAAATGGAGTGAATCGCGAGCCATGGCGGAATGCCGAAAATGTCAGTAGATGAATAGGAGGGGGGCAAAAGCATCTGCATTCTCTCTCTTCCCCATTTCCATCACGTTGAATCATTTGAATTGCTCGATTTCACCCCTCTTCACTCCTTTCATTTTCCAGTTTCACCTCCGTTCCGAGTGGTCGATCGATGGATCTCGCGTAACGGCACCTTCCTCTGCCCTTCTCTAATCCCCAGGCCTCGTCATTCAGAGATCAGAGATCAAAGCTCAGCATGTTTGACTGGTTGCCCTCGATCTTTGGTCGAGGCCGCGCCACTGTGGAACAAACGGACGAGGTAATTTGCATACTCTAGTCAAGGATAAAAAAGTGTGCATGTTCTAAAGACAGATGCGACCTAATAAGACAATTCGTCAATCACGTGCCTTGAATGTGCTATTCTATGATCAATGTATTGTTGACTTACGTCATTACTATGAAATCGTTTCTAGGATCCGTCTGACTCTTCTCGCCGCGTGAACGAAAATGCTGACAAGTCCAAATCCCGCCGTGACAGCAGGGCTGAGGAAGATCTCCTAGTGGAAAGGCATGCATTTTCGAAATTTTAATTTGGCAATTTGCCAAGGAAACCAATCGATGTCAGATGGACCGTAGTCTGTCTGAACTCGGTGATGCTGCCGGCGCGACAGGAGCTGAGCGGGGTACGGTAGCCGGACTATATCTTTATCGATTCTTCGGACATTCTTCGCTAACAGTTTGGGAAAATTATAGTGAAAGACATATCATTTTAACAGTAAATCATGAAAAAATGATACATACCAAAGATCAAAGGTCACTCCTCTCCAGGTATTCGCTCCCCTCCCGCTGCTCGCCCTCTACTGCATCGTCTGGATGGGCGCAACTGATGGTGATTTAAATTATTATTTTAAAATTCAAAATTAAATTCCAGAAGTGCGCAAGCACATGAAGGATGTGTGCGGACTCGACAAGAACAGCCTCAGGGGTAAGAGTGATCTTTGATCTTTACCTTTAATTCACATCTTTGAAAGTGTGTCATCTTCGTATCTTCGTGAGAGGCCAGGTGTCAAAGGTGTAGTAAAACATGGTATCTCACGAAGACTGAAAGTAGTATACAGTTATTCACCACTCGGCCTTTCTTTCTGGCTCTGACATGCGAGAAAGCACATGGAATGGAGTGAACAACAGATCATAACTACCGTATTCTCAGCATTCGCCGCTCTCCTCGATCGCGTCGATCCTTCCCTCAACAAGAACTCGCTCATGATCTACCGGGCACTCGTCACTCCCGATCAGATAGAGAGTACGGTAGATTATCGATCGACCACCTACCGTAATCCCTTCAGACATCGACCCTATCTTCACTACCAAGCTCCAGAAGCGCTTCGGCCGACGAGTACAGTACCACTGTTACCGTATCCATTCAATCGATAATCACAGGCTATTATCCCTGCGGATCGCGACAAGCAGCGCGACTACATCCGCACGAACACGAAGAGGGTGAGATGGCACTCTCTCTGCGTCGCAAGCTCTCTCTCTCTCTCTCTCTCTCTCTCTCTCTCTCTCTCTCTCTCTCTCTCTCTCTCTCTCTCTCTCTCTCTCTCTCTCTCTCTCTCTCTCTCTCTCTCTCTCTCTCTCTCTCTCTCTCTCTCTTTTCCTTCTCTGAACGACGAGAGAAATTGCGGTGAAGAGTCAGAGAAAAATTTGACTCTCAAATTCTTGTACTTTCTCGCTTCGTCCAACCGGTTAGAGAGAAATCGGTGCACTCGAGTGAAGATGTACACAATTCTTTCCATTTCACGCATTTTTGAACGATTAGATAACGTCTGATATTTAGTTGCCCTTCTTCAGATGATATGTGATCTCTCCGTTCCTTCCTCTGCCGGTCTCCTCGGCTTCGCTGCTGCATCGGTCGCAGAGAGATGGCAGGCCGAGGTGAGAGATGTCTGGCCCTCTCCTACTCTTTCGCTCATTCTGATCTCCGAACGGATGTCGGTTTGCTGCGGTAACAATAGGGTTGCAGTGGAAGTAGATGACAATGGAACCGAAGAACAATAACTAAAGATCAAAGATCAGACTCGTCCCCATCCCGATCGTCCCTTCGCTCTCAATCAGAAGGAGAAGCAGATGCACGAGTTCTTCGAGTTCAGAGGAGTCATGAAGATGCTCAGAGAGACGAAGATCGATGTGAGCAGTGATTGTTGATCTTTCACTTTCCAAGTTCACCTACAGGGTGTCCAAAAAGTATTGTTACACGGATAAAACCATGTATCTTTCTTTAAAAGCAACATAGACAACTCAAACGGGGCACAGTATTTATCAGTGACCATATGAACATAACAATGCACGATCACTCGATCTGGCCTCCATTGGCCGCGATGACCTCTCTGAGACGACGAGGGACCGAGTCGATGACGGCCCGCAGGTAAGGGACGTCGATCTTCTCCCATGCCTTGAGAAGGGCTGCCTTGAGGGAATCGCGGTTCTTGTGGCGAGTAGAGCAGGCCTCCTTCTCCAACACTGACCAAATGCTGAAGTCCAGAGGGTTGAGATCGGGGGAGTTCGAGGGCCATTCCTCACTCGAGATGAAGTCGGGCAGATGGGCGCGACACCATGCCTGCGTCACTTTTGCCGAGTGAGCAGGCGCTGAATCCTGTTGGAAGGTCCAGCGAGCCCCTTTGAAGTGGGAGCGGGACCAGGGGAGAAGGGCTTTCTGGAGAATTGCCCTGGTGTAGTACTCCTTGTTGATCTTGACCCCGGGATCCACGAACACGAGAGGAGTCTTGCCCGTCGAGCACACACCAGCCCAAACCATCGGTGCCTGGGGGTGGGCAATGCGAGAGATGGTTCTACCTCTGGCGTCAGCTTGCTGAGGAGACTTGGCGATGATCCTGGTGTTCTGACTGTTGTAGACCTCCTCGACTGAGAACAGCTTCTCGTCAGAGTAAACGGTAGTCAAGTGCTCCCCACGATCGGCCCGCTGAAGGAGCAGCTTGCATCTCTCCAGGCGCTTCTGCTTGTGGACATCAGTGAGGCCATGGCCCTTTCTCATCTTGTAGGGGTAGGACTTGAGAAGAGAATGAACGATGGCACACACGGATCCTTTGGAGATCTTGAGATCCTTAGCCATCTTCCTGATGGATCGTTTGGCATTGCGATTCACTCTCTTCTCCACGATTCTCCTGTTCTTCTGAGTGAGAGCGGTCTTGGGTCTTCCTGATCTTGGACGGTCCTTCGCAGTGCCCAACTGCTTGAAACGGGAGATGGTGCGATAGACTGTCATTCGGGAAATACGAAGCTTCCTCCTGATGGAATCTGGGGGGTCGCCGAGGGTCCAAAGGTTGATAATAGTTTGACGATAGCGATTTGGACGAACCATGACTATGGGAAACTAATTAGTAGGTTCCCTCAACGCACCGAAGGGTGGGCTCAAACGTGTTATTACAGGTTTTGACAACTCGACCTACATGTTAAAAAAATTCGCGTTTCAAAAGTGTAACAATACTTTTTGGACACCCTGTACACCTTTCGTATGCGTCACCATGCATGATGATTGATCTGTCACAAGGAATTAATTTCTTCATTATATGATGGCACACAGTAATCAGATAGTTGATCTTTTATCTCTCATTCACAAAAATTCAGTCCTGTCTGCTTCCCTTCCGCGATTCTTCCCTCGCCCTTGCCATTCTTCGTCCAACAGAGCGTGGAGGTATTTTCAAAAATCAATAATCTGGATAAATAATCAATAATCAGGAATCGTTCGTCTTCGTCGTGAGCTCACAGGCAAGGAGCTGCACGCGACACTGCAGAAGCTGGGAGAGCAGGATGTGAGTGGGCGGGGCTTGGAAAGGGGGCGTGGTTTGGAAGGGGCGGAGCCTGCAACCTCTGCAGTCGGAAGTGAGTCGCGTGCTGCTGCCGCGGTTCGAGCTGCGGTCGTGCGAGCCATCGCTGCTGCCCAAGTGGAGACTGTCGGGTGGGTAGAAGTTGGATGGAAAATGGCTGATGACTTCATAAATTAAAATATCACTAACAAAAGATAGGCGATTCAGCAGTTCATTAGGATCAATTCGCCATTCGATAGACGATCTCCAATGAATAGGAATGGTTTTTGCAATTAATCTTTCCTTCATTCTGCATGTTTTCCTTCGCTTGCCAGACAGGTGAAAGAGTACGCAGAATGAGGTCATTTCTTGCGAAGCCATCACTAAACCAACGCCTTGCTAGAATCTTCGCGTTTGAATAGCAGAAGATCGAACTAGAGTATTGCCTAGTGATGACGTCACATCATCATCATCATCAATCTGCTCTTTTCAGGCGTGCTCGCCGAGCGTGGCCGACTGCGCAGGAAGGGCGGAGAGAGGGTCTGCCCGCAGTTCAGAGAGGTAATCTACGCTACTTCTTTCTGGTCCCTGATTAGGGTTGGTTCTACGGCGTTCATTGTGACGTTACAATCACTGCTGCCCATCTTTGGTATCTGCGAGACAGAGACGATTGCTACGTCTCAATGAACATCAAATAGCCAACCCTATACCCGACACATTCACCTTCAACAGTCTCACTATCCAGAATAGACTGGAGACCAGACACAGTGTCATCAGAAAATATCTACGGAATCAGTTCACTTTAGATCGCAACGGGTGCCACGATCCGTCTCGACGAGCGCGGCGTGCACCATGCCGCTGCTGATGAGGGACGACGACCGAGAGTGAGGGATTGCATAGGGATGATGCAATCTAGTTTCTCGTTTCCTCTCTACTCACCTCTCCTTCTTCAAACGTCATAGTCTATTGCATACAACCGATTTTACAAGATGCATAATTACCTAGTGATGCTGCAATCCCCTCCTTGCAGCCCTCTTCCTCCTCCTCCTCGGTCCACTCCTACTACTCTGCTGCGATCGACTCGTCCCTCGATCCGAACTTCAACCTCCGTCTCGACTCTCCCTTCCTCTTCCTCGTAGTGCACACTGAGACGATGACGGTCATTCTGGCCGGCACTTACGCTGGTTAGTCAGAAAGTGAAAAAGGAGAATTGGAGTAATGAGAAATTGAATTTTTTTGTTAGAAGTGTACTATGTCATTCTTGAAATCTTGAAATGGATGATACTGTAAATGTTGCAATAGGGAGAATCTGATAGCAGTAAATTACTTTGATGGCCAGTTACTCTTCACACAACGGCATCGTGTTCCATTTGCAGTGAAGTTAGCAACGATTTGATCATTGATATATCTCAGGCGACGCTTTGATCACTCCGTACACACGCTCGTTGAGCGTCTCGACGGCGTCGAAGAGCAGTAAGTCACTGGCGAGGAAGTCCATTGACGTCATCAGCGGGTCAGCTCTCAGAAAACATCCTTTCATTAAATGTTGCTATGCTTCTCCCTTCATTTTGTGATATCCTCGTCCTTTACTTGTAAATCAATCTCGATGTTGCATCATTTTGTGTCATACATCGTAAGAAAAATAATTCACCTACTAGGTAGTGGTTTCGAATAATATCTCGAAACTCCTATTCCACGATCGTTTCAGGCCGCTGAAGAAGCTTCGTGAGTCTGCGAAGTCGTCTCCGAGAGGCGCAAAGAAGTAGGTCATCCTCCCGCGGGAGGAGATTGACTACCATTATTGATTAGTACTGAGTAGTTTTTACATCATTGATCCCTGTGTCCTTGTTGGTATTGTGTGGGTATTTCGTACAAAACGTCACCATTTTGCTAGTCAATCATTTCTTTACTCGATACTCCTACTCCTAGTGTAACCATCCTCTCTGAATCCTAATAGACTCTCGTACTCTCTTATCAGGAGAGTGAAAGTCTTTTCCACAATAATAGCCTATCGATGACGATACATTAGTCAAGGCAAATTCAACCTAGCTCATCCTCTACCAACCTCGATTTTTATCCTGCACCGTATTCCTTCTCGATACCCATTGATTGTCATGTTCTTATCCATCGGTGAGATAAACTCATTTGAAGTTCTGATGAAGAAGAAGATGCGGAGGGTGATGAGGATGAATTCCACGGTGTCCCCACGTGCGAAGAGTGCGAGCTACGATGGAAGAATTCGAACAGCAGCAAGAGAAGCACCAGAAGCACCAGGAGCAGCAGACGAAGCAAGAGGCCGGCTGCAGCCCCTGCAGCCCCTGCAGTCGCCCCTCCATCTGCAGCAAGCACTCCTGCCGCACCTGCTGCAGCCGTCGCTACGACCTCAGTGGCGGTGACTCCACCGGTGCAGCCGCAGCCGCAGCCAAAGCAGAAGGAGAGCGTGAGGGAGACACTCAAGGTGAGAGGGATCTTCTGGAGAGAACAAGAATCATTCCATCGACTTTCAAATGTGGTCCTGTCTGTTCAAAGTGAATATGGGACTAATTTTCAATGATACTAAGGAAAATGAGCAGATTTTTTATTATTTCAAAGATCAAAGGTCACCTCTTAGGAGACGGGTCGATCGACGAGAAAGGGCGCGATGGCCGCTCTGGAGATCGGACGATCGACTGCTTATGTGGCGAAGGTTATTTAATTAATTAATTAATTAGCTACTTAACCTAAATGCAGAATTGATTAATTAATTGCAGGATGGTCTCGTGCAGGGTGCCAAGATCGGCGGCACCAAGATCGGCAAGAGTAAGCAATCTCTCTTCTTTCCACTGTCTCTCGTCTCTTCTTTCTAACGGCGAACGAGCACGCCAACTGAAGAGAGTGTGTCACCAGGCACTCTTTTCATTTTTTTCATTTTTTTCCGATGAAGAGAGAGATTCCTCATGAAAAGATTGGAAATATGAGACAGAAAGATCATTTGCATGCCGAATTGTTGACTAGTATCTTTTACGCTTCACGCATTCCCCAAGAGGAATGGGAATGCGAAGATTGTAATTTCTCTACGGGATTTTTATCAAAATAAAAAATATTTAAAGTCTACAGAAAATGATGTAATCAATATCGACCTCTACGGTACTAGGTCGGATGATAACTATGACGTCATGCCGCCTTTGATATATCAAAGGCGGCACGACGTCATAGTTCTCGTACGTCCTAGTACCGATTGCTGCAGGTCTCGAGTCGACCAGACAGACTGCTGTTCGCATCGCGGGGAAGGGATCGGAGAAGATAGTCAAGGCGAAGACCGCCGTATCTGCCACTGCAAAGTCCATAGGAAGCAAGGTTGGTCCACTTTTTGTCTATCGTTGTCACTAATTTTCTACTTTTATAATGCTACAGTGATTTCTAATGAGTAGATGAAACATTCATCATTGTGAAACGAAGACACAAACTGGTTTCGAAAAAAATAACCTTCTTCATTCTGCGTGCCCCCCTCACCTGATTGTCGTAAGATAACGCAGAATGAAGAAAGTCATTTCTCGCGAAGCCATTGGAAGCCATAAATGAAAAACAATAAATGAAAAATTCAGATCTCTTCGCTCTCTCGTTCCCGCAGTGTGAGTGCTGAGGAGGAGCCAGGAAGGAAGACGAATGAGGGAAGGGAGAGTTCGGAGAGACCTCCTGCCAGGGTTACATTTTCTGAATTTGGAGAGAGAGTACACTCTTACACCCCTCCCCCCCCAATCATTCCCTTTCTCTGCAGGTGCTTGACAACACCACGATCTCCGAGAGCTCGAGCAGAAAGGCCAAGGTGCGCACCTCTAATTCTCACACAAATCAATTCGTTCATTCAGACCCCCTCCCGCACGCCCGCCAAGCCCTCCGGCGGCCCTCGCAGCAGCAGCGACAGCCGCAGCAAGCCTGCAGTTGCTGCACCCGCGAAGCCCAAGCCTGCTGCACCTGCTCCAGCAGCCAAGCCGCAGCAACAGCAGCCGAAAGCGGCTGCAAGGTCGGTGGAGCGCTCGTTCGAGGAGGCCAAGGCGACGGCCAAGTCCGCGGGCAAGGAAGTCGCCAGGAATGTGAAGAAGGTGGGAACATATAGGGAGAGTTGAAAATATAAGAGAATTGTGACTCGTGTTTATTCCGTAATCAATATTTGGACTGTGATGTGCAACATTTATGACGTCGAGCCACTGAAGTGAATGTCTAAACCATCCTTCGAATTAAAAAGATTCTCAGGGGGAACAGCTTTCTTGACCAGCGAGAGAAACAGAACAGTCCTTAGCTACCCATTAGTCAATTCTCTCAATCGCAATACGTGTCCTCAAATCTTGACTCGATTCAGGGTCTCTCGAAGGCCAAGGTCTCAATGAAGAAGTTGTTCGGACGTCTCTCCAGAAGTTCGAAGAAGGACGAAAACAACAGAGAGTAACTCTCACGTTTTGACCCTTTGTCACTGACTACAAATAGTATCGGAATAAACCAAAATAGACGTGCTTTAGTCCACAGAGAAATGTATTTTGCTCGTTCATTGAGAAATATTTCCATGGAACATTTTCTCTTCAAATCACCAACTTTCTCGAATCGACCTGCTCGAGGAGAATGAAGAGAGGGGGTTCAGATTTTTGGAATCTACTTTTTCGCTTGTTCTGTCGTTCTGCACCGTGGCAGCTATGCCAAAAGACATTTATTTGCTTCTCTGGCACATCAAATACAAAAATTCGCTGAATATGAATAATGATCACAACATCAGGGCAATGGAATGGGAAATTCTGCGAACCAAGAAAACACTATTTCTTTCGAGTTGGGTTAAATTTTTGAGTGATCTTTGGTGATCATTCAGGGTGCTCGAGGTGAAGATGCTGCGATGGGTGCCATGCATGCAGCCCTCTCCTGCTTCAGAAGAGATTCCACCTGGGAAAGAGACCATTGGACATTCAATTAGATAGGGAACTTTATTGATGGCTTTTCGTGGCTTGTTGAACTCATTCCCTAGCAGCGAAAATATCAAAAAATCCGTTTTAAAATCACCTCTGTGAATGTGTTGTGTGAGTTGTCGGGCGAGACTCGGATGAATTTTCCAATTCCCGTCTTCAAAATAGAGAAGTGTTCGGGGACGAGAAGAGAGAGATTATTGAGAAGGGAGACAGCCCTATCTGCAAGTATAAGATTAATGCTGCAGACGGTGTATTGTGAATGTGAGTACGCCAAATCGAATTATTTCAGAAAAAAAACTAAATGCAAGGAAAAAGATGGAGCATCTTTTTCGTACCTTTTTCGCATAGACAATTGTATTCCATGCGCTTTGCCAGAAAATCTATGTCGATTGACGTACGAGATATAGCTTGATATGTACTGCAATGGGAAATTGAATAACTATGAAGTGCCGACAATGAAGACTGAAGGTTGTTTCAATATCTTACGATGCCATAACAAAGAAAGGAATCTCACTCGAATATGAGATGGAGGTTCTTATGGTCCAGAAACCTTTCCAAGTCATCCAGTTTTTGAGTCAAGGAGTATCTTTTCATTTCCAACTGTATATTGTCCGCATCTCTCGCTCTTATCTGCAACAGCAAAAACCATTAAATGCACTGAAATAGTAAAATCGAAAATTTGAAATAAGTTAAGAATACATAAAAATAAGAATACATTGCGAACCAATGCTCCTTTCTAAAAGGTTTCCCTAATCGCACCTTGACTTCGTTTATGAGGTCGCAACAGGCCGGATCACTGATGACCCAATGAGTCTTCTCGATTACTTGCGAGATAAACCATGAGTAGAGAAGGGAGCAGCGAACACATTTCAACAGTCTGAGAAGGTAAAGTCATTAGATTTCATTCAGTATATTTCTGATAACCTTGCCGCATGTTGTTTCCTATCGGGAGTGGCTTCCATCCATCGATTGAGAGCTTCGAAAACCTTTAAATTAATATGCATTATATCTTTGTGATTTGTGAAGTCTACCTGTTCTTCTTTTTCGACGTGGAGCGAATCTCTTTGCAGCAAATCCTCAAGATCATCGACACACAAGACGAGAAATTCCGTATTCCGAAAATCCCAAAGTCTCGTAATATCGATGAAGTTCAGCTTCAATTGGTTCTATTAATAATAGTGTAGGTTCATAAACAAACATCAATAAATCGGAGCACAGCATCCGCGATTTTCTCGTATCCAATGTCTCTGCAGAAGAATATAAGTAAGATCGCATTGTAGGCTGAGATTCGACATTTCATAAATTGCGCACACTCGTCCATGACCTCCTCCTGAATTCACGTCAGTGATGAACTTTACGTATCATAGTACAGTATGTTGAGACTCACCATGGCGAGGAAATTCGCGCTCATCATTAAATCTTGAACGTTCGTGACATCGATTGTGAGAAGCCCAGTGTAGACATAGTCCAGAAGCATGACAAAAATGCTACAGTCGATGTCTGAAATAATTGGTGATGGTCGCTTTCTTAGGTCTGAGCTATGAACTCTTTCCATATAGGCTGTAAGACATGAACGAGCATGAAAGTTCACACAGACAAAAAACTACTATAATGGCTGGTTACCTGTGAAAATTGTTGATAGATCAGACTCCCCGCTCTCGCATTCGACCATCTCCGAGTCGAAGAGAGCGCGAAAGAAGGGAATACGGTCGATCAATACTTCCTAGAGGAATGATAATTAACATTTGCAAACAATGACTAAATAAATTCATAAATCTTTACCTTGTGTGCGTAATATCTATTGTTTCCGATCTTAACTGTCACATCGCACATGCTTCTATCATTTCGTTGCCGCTCAAGGTCCTTGAAATTCTGAAGAACAATTCTATTTTCGCGTCTACAGACTTCATCATCATTATCACAAATCTCCCATCGAGAACAAACCTGAGGAACGGAGCGCGTTATTGTAGTCACATCAGGAAGTGGGACCTCGTCTTGTTTGATTCCTGAAAGATCTACACTCAACTGGATGCATGGGGACGGAAAATCAGAATCAACTCACTGCATAATTCAAACGTAGGTGAAGATAAGGAGGAGATAAATGCCTGCATGACAGAAGGACGAATGAGAGGAGAAGTGAAGGTTGACTGAGGATTGGCATCGGGGGTGAACTCGGAAGCATCCGGAGACACTAGTGTCGGAAACCGTTCCCTGTAAGCCATAAATGATGATCGTTAAAGTCTAAGCATGGCCAGTGGGTATGTCGGCAGAAATGTAAACGGAATTATGCTTCCAATCAGAAGGTTACAATGGTGTAGTCTAAATACACGTCTATTGAAACTGTTTCTTATTTGGGTATTGATAGATAATATAGTAAGTATGAAATCAATCGACCTCCCGTCGAGATTGTTTCAGATTTGGACTCCTTGTTGAACATTAGTGTGCACATGATATGCATTGTCTTTACTATTACAAATTGGATGAAAATAGAGTGAAAAGAAAGAGATTATGATGAGACCACACGAAAAAAAAGAATAGAAGATTGAAAATGGAGATAGAGGGAATACTACCCATTCTCATTGGAGTCTTCTGAGGGCTCTGCGTCGCATTTTGACTTCATACTATACGAACTCATATCCTGGAAACGATCAGGTCTCAAGACAGCTCCACGAAGATCTTTCTTCTCATTTACTCTTTTTTTCTCATTCTGGGGCAGTTTCGAAAATAGTCTAACTCGTGTCCATATCGTGTTCAAAATTTGGTCGTTCGACATTTACGACAATGTCACAGCGTGTCAGAGTGGGAAGAAAAGCTAATTTGCGTGGCGAAAGAGATCGATAGTCATTGTTTCCCCCACCTTATCGAAATGGAGTGAAACATATTGTATTGTCATCTGATCCTGAAAGAACCAACAAATCTGTTTCAATGTCACCTGAAACTCATCCAGTTTTCCGAGCAAAACAATGGTTGAGAAACTCAAAACAGTTTCCACGCGAAAACTATCTCCTCCGAGCAGAATAATGGAAGACCCATCATCAAGGACCTTTTCTGAATCGGCTGGATGTGAACTACAAAATTGCTAACCCGGATTTTTAAAAATTCACTTACCTTTTGAAAAAAATAAGAAAAACGATTTTTGATGCACTTTTCAACTATTATTCAACAACCAAAACGATAATCGAAATTCGAAGTTAGCCATTTTGTAGAGCTCCTCTTGCGGATTTAGAAAAGTACCCAGATGTTGAGTCTCCCATTGCTGTGCTCGGAGGAGATAGCTTTTTTTTGCCGAAATAATGGTAGCAAGCTAAATCGAACATACGGAAGCCCTCAATAATTGAAATTGCTTAGAAAATGTTGGGTAGCTACTTGTAAGGTCCATACACAATACTATATTTTTAGATTATTTTATTTTATTTTTTTACTAGACTTATCGTGATAAGTTTCGGCTACTAATTTCCACAACACCGCGCAGGGGCGGGCAATTTCGAGAAATGATCCGCCTCGGAGAACAAAGGAGGTTCGCCTCTCTGACACGCTGTGAATGTCTAGCCACTGAAGTGATTGTCTAGACCATTTTTCGAATCCTGATTTCTCAAGGGAAATCAAGAGGGTACTGCTTTGCTGACCAGTGATAGGATGACAAATTGGAGAGAGTTCAGGGCTTCTAATTAGTCAATGCTCTGCATCTCTACGTACATGTAGAAGTACTCCTGTCCTTTTTCCAATTCTTCAGCAAACCTCCATTTCCCGATCCGTCCATTCAGTGTAATTTTGCGAATTCTCTGCCATTGACTTGAAAGCGAGGAAGCATGCGGAATGGAGAGAGAAATTTGCCTCTAAACATGACTTCACCCAGGGTCTCTCGAAGGCGAAGGTCTCCATGAAGAAGTTGTTCGGACGTTTCTCCAGAAGTTCGAAGAAGGACGAAAACATCAGATAATAGCTCTCACTTTTTCACCCCTTTATCACTGACTACAAATATCGTAGCGCAATAAAGGAACAATGACGAAAGTTTGTCCTCGGGGGAAATGTATTCTGCTCGTTCCTTGAGAAACACCCATGCACGTGCCTCTTAGAGGGAAGTGAACAGAGAAGGTTATCATTTTTTTGTGTTTTAGTACATATTCCACTCCTTCTCTTGGTCAGCGCAGCCGTTGCTATGAACAAAAAGAAAGCCGGTCTCTCCGATTGCCAATATGCCCATTTTCTGCTAAACGACAACTTCATCGCTGCTTGAATAAATGATTACTCCCAGGGCGCTCAATTCGTGTTTTTCCGTAGGTTTAAATGAGGCTAAAAACTGATTCTCACGGTCGAAGCAAGGGGGCGGCGAGAGGAGGGAGAGTAGAGAGGAGAAGGTGGAGAGGGAATGCAGCATTCTATTTGTATAATAGTTCAGAATAGGATTGGCAATTTACTATGTCACTTCGTTGTTTCACACGATCTCTTCGGTCTCTGAGAGAGAGCAGCGAGAGAGCACGCGAATTGGGGAGAGCGCAGATTTGTGAACGTAGTTGAGATGTCCCTCTCTGTTTCTTTGATTTCGGTGGTGAGAGATTGACGAATCTTTGCTTGCAAGCTTCAGAATCCTATGCAAACGCGCTGAATCTGATCTCTCTGACGAGTATTCTTCAATAACAGTTGAAAGCTTATTGAAGAGTTGTGAGTTGATCGCAGGACGCCTGGCGCACTAAAGCCACACTAAATTTCCAGTTTATGCCTACTTATATTATCCTGAGACACCCACTCTCGTTCTTTCTCAATTTCACGTGCTCTCATGTGTTGAGTTCCCACGAGAGATGACTCTGCACTAACCGGACTTATCTTCTTGAGACTGAGCAAAATGAATAGAACCATCCTTGCGAATCCATCCCTGTTCCCACATGGGACCGTGATGGAGTGACTCCAGTGATCTCCTCACCTCCTCTTCTAAATTCGTCTTTCCCACTCCACTTCTCGCAACAGCTCCGACTACAAACCTCTCGATTCGAAGAGTCCTCAGTCGATCATTAGCGAATCTCACGCGTGCCCGAGTGTCAAAACATTCCCCAGAATGTGCCCCATTCACTCGCAAGCCTACTCCCAAAGCTACCGTACTCTTCTTCAAGGTAGCCCGATCCTACCGTAACCATGGTGGATCTGCTCCTCATCATCATCTACTCGGTGATTCTCTTCGTCTCGATCACTCTCAACATCGCCCTTCTCATCCTGATCGTCCTCGCTACTCCTCGTGCCAACAGGAACTATTCGATATTTATGAGTGAGTGAGGAAATCAATCGATAATCTGATTGATGATTACAGTATCCCACACAGCATTCGACATCCTGATTACGGTGTCGACCTTCAGCAACATGGGCAGGTGATGGATGCAAAAATTATTGTCATTCTCTCATTCTCTAAACAAGGATTCGTTTTGTGCATTCGAAATTTCATTTTAATTCCCCTCTAAAGGGGTATTCCTCATGAATAATAGAAGACTGGACGGTGTTGGGTGTTGGTTGACTGTTGGCATCAACGGATGGGAAAATCACAACAAAACATGCGAAAGTGTGCCTGCGGCCTCCATCTTCCCAAATCATACATTTTCTCTTTATTTTGCGTGCTCTCTCACAAATGAGATCCGTGCGAGAGTACGCACAATGAGGAGCGTCATTTGATGGAAAGCCATCCCTATCGTCAATCTTTTTTTTCAGAATCCTTATCCTCGACATGCACCTCGTCTGGATCATGCACGGTCCGTGCGGTCTCGTCTCGACGAGACTCTGCTATCTGGGCTTCGACGGATACCTCACCGGAGTGTGCGCCGTGGTCAGTCTCTTAACCATTTTTATCGCAAATATTTCTAATAATTAAATTTACAAGCTTTCAGAGTGCAAAACAGTAAAACTTTCTCGTCATTTCTATTGCCTCATTGGTTATGACTCATAACAAGGGTCTCAGGAGCTAAAGGAAAGGAAAAATCGCTGTTCTTTCGTTTCCCATGGCAATGGTCTACTGGTTGCAGGATATCGGGACACTTCCTCCTTTTTCAATTAGTATTTTTAAGTGGCCGTGAGTTCTCAGAGTCTCGAAACAAGTCGAGATTGTAGTTCAACTCACCTAAATAATTCGCAGGGATGAAAGACTACAAATCATCGTCAGAGTTGCTAGGAAATTGTTTGGAGAACAACAAGGTGGCGAAAATGGGGTTTCGCAAGAATGACTCTCTAAATAAATATGTCCGCTTTCTTACCGGTCTGATTTGCGGGAAACGGAAGAAGCAAAATCTTGCAGTGATCAACGGATTTTTAGTGACGCACTGTCCTTAAAATCGTTAAAAAAGGAGAAGTGAGATCTTCCTCTTTCAGTTCTACATCAACATGGCCTCATTCTTCGCCCGACTCGTCATCCTCAGGAATGGATTCATTTCGAGGAGGTCGGCGATCTTTGATCTCTTATCTTGCCAGCAAAATACCTTCTCTCTTCAGACGCGTGATCCTCATCCTCCTGCTACTCGTCGCTCCTCACGTAGCCGCGCTGTCGGTGAGTGAAGATATTTGGGATGACAAAAAGCGGGACTCTCTTCATTGTTTCTAAGCGCAGAGATAGCTATTGGAGGTATTATTCGTGCCTCTAGAATCCGTGGACGGCTCTCCAGTCCTTTCTATGACTGTGACTTCTTGTGATCTTGCGTG
Organism: Pristionchus mayeri; assembly: GCA_036245805.1. Taxonomy (NCBI): domain Eukaryota; kingdom Metazoa; phylum Nematoda; class Chromadorea; order Rhabditida; family Neodiplogasteridae; genus Pristionchus; species Pristionchus mayeri. Next base: position 18,521,060 of record BTRK01000003.1, on the reverse strand, counting down.
TCAATGGTGCGACATTGCCAGAATACTTGACAATTCCTAATTGCACTGCAGATCTTCTTCTCGACTGCTCAGATTCCTGATAGGGAGGCGAGAGATCTCATCGAGAAGCACGTCCCGCAGTACGCTGACGAGAAGACGATACTGGGTGAGAAGAGGAATGAGACGAGTAGCTCTCCTCAAATTGAATGCACTCGGTCTTCCTTGAGAGCGATTGTCGACAATTTGTCGGATTTTTCTAAAAATTGAAAAGTCTTGGTAAAATGCGCAACTGGGTTATATGTTTCATCATTATTATATCGGCACCATCACGAGAAGGAATCAGTGGTTTAGCTCTTCCAGTGCAAAAGAAAACATTTTGGAGTCCAGCATTGGAAAATCGACACGTTACTCTACTCTCTTCATTTATGGCTTATTCGTTTCACAAGATCAATTCTTACCAAGGGAGAGCACGAATAGTGCTTTGTTGTCACCATTAGTTTCTAGTGCTTCATTTTTAGCTTCCTCTCACATCTTCTCTCCTGCTATTGCGTACACCCTCTTCTACGTCTGCATCCTGGTCTACCCTGCGATTCTCGCATTCTGGAAACTACGGTAGATTACGGTAGTACTTAGATTGATGAACTTGGAGATTTTCAAGACAAAAATGATTTTATCGTGTTGGCAGGGATACCAGAAAAGGCAGGGATACCAGATCAGCTAGTCCGTATCCTGGGAATCTCTTGAGTAATTAATAAACTTTGATTCTACTTCCGTTCTCAACCAGGTCGATCACAATCCGCGAATTGGCCGAGAAGGGCAAGCAGATGAGTGCTGCTACGAGAGCGCTCCATCACACTTTCGTGAAGGTGAGTATGAGTTTCTGTCTCTCCTCAGATTACGCGATCTCTCGCTCTTTCTGACGCTTGAGAGAGTTTGACCAATACTCATTTCTATTGCTTGAACGAACCAGTGATCGTTACCAATCGATAATTTACTCAGGTGCTGACCTACCAATCACTCGTTCCGTCCATGTTCGTCCTTGCCGTCTCTCTCTTCATCTTCGTGCAATTGTTCGAGTTTAGACAACCAGCGGCCGAGAGTCTCTCCATGATGGTACTGTAAAAAGATCGAAAACTGACTTATTATTGGCTGAGAATACTGTAGTAGATGCGGGAAAAGATGATCGTACACAGATTCAATTGATTGCAGATAGCAGAAACGCCCGCAATCCTGTCCGCACTCATCAGTCTCACTTGCATTCCTACCTATCGACGGTGCAGTTATTTTGATCTTTAGAGTGCCAAAATATTGCTATTTTTCTTTTTTCTTTTAACTAAAGACTTAACTAAATGCAAGAGCTCGTGATTCAAATTTTACAGTATTATATTTTAAGGAGAAATTCGTCCTCGAATTGTTTCTGCCTCATGAATAGGACAGATGAGCTGTGAGTGAAACTCAAAGCAGCCAACAGAGGTTCCTGTGAGACCGAAACGAAACAGGCAATTGTTATGATCCAAATTTGGAATCGAGAGAGAGAGAGAGAGAGAGCAAGTGAACATCAGGGAGTTCTATGTTTCACCCGATATCCATCTGCACGACAAAATGAAAGGGAGTAATGATCTTCTGCTATATTTCCAAATTTCTTTACTGGTTATTTATGCAGATCAATCGTAGAGGGTGCATCAATAGGACGGCAATAGATGCCCTTATGATTCGGGCTTCATCGTCATTCGATCATTCCCTTCAGGTATCTCTACCGATGGATATTTCGAGAAATATCTAGCAACGACATCACGCGTGTGAACACTCACTCCTTCCAGAAGATCCTCTCTACCGTACACTCACCGACCACGGTAGGTGACTAAAAGTATCACGAACTGGATAGATACTTTTCTGTTGGCTACGGTAGGAAACGTGAATTGATTTCATTCATCAGGTTTCTCGTAGAAGCAGTCTTCCACAGGTTGTCGTCTCAGTATCAAGTCATTAGATCAGTTCATTATCAAGTCATTCTTGTATTACATTACTTGCACTAAACAAACTGCTAGTAGAATCAAAGAGAGAAAAGCTCTTTCTTTTTTGTTGCACTGCTCGATAAATATCTTTTCAAATAAGCCATTTCCCGTTTGGAAATGAGGTACATTGCTTACATCGACTACTTTTCCTTGGGCAAACTAAGAATCAACTAAGGATTTTCAACGGTAGATCTTTATTTCGCAACATATGAAATGGATTCAAATAAAATTCATAAGAAATGACATATCATTTTTTCCAGTCATTAGTACCGATTATGTTGATCATTATGGCTATACATCTGTTGTTCCAATCTTCTCGAAGTCATACCGTTTGACTTTCAACCATGGCTGTTCCAAAAGCAACATTTTGTAAAGCAATGTATTTCCTCCTTCTTTCAATTCGCACTTGACCTGTGAAATAGAACAATTCGAGAAAATAATAATTTACCGATTATTCATTGTACTCAGGAAAAAGGTAAAAAAGGATAAAGATCCTGAGTTCGATCCCCCGCCTGGGCAGACCAAGCCCTCTATCCCTCAGGAATCGGTAAATTGGTAGTGACCTCGGTCGCGAAAGGTAACGTTCCCTAGAAGCACTTTGGACAGCAGGGATACGTAGTCCTAGCAGTAGTCGGCCTCACCGCACTACACCACCTAGCGTAGTCGCTTACGACTGTAAAATCGCTTGACGTGGCTGCATCTTTACCTTTTTTTACCTTTTTTATTCATTGTACGTACGTTCGGGAGTTGCGAGCCATCAATGGTAGCACGAAGACAACTCGATTCGCCTACGAGTACAACAAATGTCCATCGCGAGCCGTTTAAAACTTGCACACTGGCAAAAGTCACCTGCGGAAAGTGGATTATTAATTAATTTTAACACATCCAAATTTAAATAGATCTTTATGATTTGGCATATGCAAATAACGGCTCTAACTTTCGCAGAATCGAATGAGCAAGCTTGCATAGGGCACTAAAGATCTTTTCCTTTGAGCAACCATTGTATTATGAAACTTAAGCTTCGAACGTATCATTAGCTTGCTAAAGAGCAATACCAGATGCCTACATAAATATGTGATCACTCGTAATTAAGCTAAAAAAGGGAACCAACTTCGATTGGAATGAGATAATATTTGCCTTCGTAAAAACATTGGTTGAGTCGTCTGATTCCATGCCACACCTTCATCTGTGAAATAGCTAAATTTTATTGGCAATAACTAAATTACGCAATTTTCGAAAACATTCGAACGAAAGATATTGGATCGACAACCACATTATCAGAACATTAAAACTGACCATAGTGTAAGAGTTTTTCAATATTTCTTCAGCAGGAAACTCCAATGTACGATTGGGCATTTGGGCCAGGATGTCGCTCGCCCTTACACTCTCAGCCACGGAAATCACACAATATAGAACGAGAATCAACCGCATCTATAAGACAATTTGATAGTTAAGGAGTGAGATAATATTATAACAAACCAAAGCTTGCATCACTGGTAGCTTCTCAGATCAACTTTTTTTCACAATTAGCCGTAACGAGTTGTAGAGAGGAAGAGAGAGAGAGAGAGAGAGAGATAGAGAGATTTTTCTGGGAAACTCTGCGGCACTGTACTTATGGCATGGAGAATGGCCCTGGTGTGTTGCCCAAAAGAGGCACTCTTCTTGCTCCTTTATTCTGATATTACGCCATAAAGATCACAATCAATAGTAATAGAGGGAAGGAAGAAAGGTCACTTTTTGCAGAATAATATCTAAAAAAATTTCCTCCCTGCCAAACAATGTTTAATTTGAAAACGTGCGATAAATTAACAAAATCATTTTCTGCATTCCGGTTGTAAGAATCAAACAACACCTCGAACAGCGATTTTCTGAAGACTTGATGAGAGGAGTTCTCAAGGATGCTGATCATCATGGCCAACTCTGATTCGAGCTGATTCGAATCTGCGGGCACTATTTTTAAAAACTGACGAAACCTGCCATTAATTGTGTCTTCCTCATAAATAGGACAGATGAGCTGTGAGTGAAACTCAATGTTACCAATTGACGGAGGGGATTTTCCTGAGAGACTAAAAGAAAATAGGCAACTGTCGAGATATCATGAGTATCGAATTCATAGAGAGCAAGGGGTAAAGAAGGGAGTTCTCTGTTTCACAACAAAAGAAAAGATGGCAATGCATTCAGAATTTCCTTACTGTGAAGGTCAATCGTAGAGGATCAATCAATAGCCCGGCAATAGATGCCCTTACGAATCGAGCCTCATTGTCCATTCCCTTCAGGAATCTCTTCCGACGGATATTTCGAGAAATATCTGGCAACGACTTCACTCGTGTGAACACTCACTCCTTCCAGAAGAACCTCTCTACCACGCACTAGAGACATTTCTGTGGATTACGTTAGGAGGCATGGATTGATTTCATTCGTCAGGTGTCTCGTCGAAGCAGCCGTCCACAGGTTGTCGTCTCAGTTTCAAGTCATTAGACTTCCTCATGGTGGAGTACTCAGAAAACCCAGATAATAAAAATGTTCTCCTTTTTCGTGACTGTTTCACTGACTGATAAACAGTATGAAAAGCAGGCAAATACCTGACGACACTGAGTTTCATTTGCATATGATATCATCTACAAACTGCTTTTCATAACGGTCAGACGATTGTGAACACAGCGTTCTGACCCCCATTGTTCTCTCCAGATAAGGGTAGACAAAGGGATTAAGATTTTGAATTTTCCCGCGAAACCCCGAACTGCAAAACGCGGGAATAGGCTGTTTGAAAGCGCTTCCATATTTGAAAGCAGTCTGAAACTTAAAACAAGTACCCCATTTTGGTCACTCTGCACAGTTGCATCTCATATTAAGCGTGAAACACAAATCAACCCGGTCACTTTCGTGCATTGAGAGGGAGAATCGAGGCACGGCATTTTATGTTTCAGTAGGATTTCAAGTTTCCTGATTGCAGTTCGATTCAGATCCCTTCTCTGTCGGTCAAGAACGCTGTGTGAAGAACAAACGGTAATTGCACAAGCGAAGAAGAGGGCGAGTAACAGCGACTCTCCCACGGTCTCTCATCCGGCGCCGCTATAGCGCAGTCTGCTTACGAAGGACCTCCTCTCCCCTCCCCTCAGATGCGAATCTCCTCGCCCTCCTCCATGGCCGGGCGGCCCTCGGAGGGATGTGCTGTGGATTACCACGGTTGCCCTGGCCAACCGACCCCGTCCCGGTCACTTTTGGAGGAGCCCCGTATACACGGTGGGGCGAGCATTTGATAGCGGAGATGACAAAGTGAATACATGGAGTCATTGCATACTTCGAGCATACTTTCGGAGCAGAATTACGATATCGCAATTCCGACATATTTCACTGATCATTGCTGATTTAGATATTTTCTTTTGTTAACCAAAGAAGGAGCTGGCCTCCTTCCTTACGGTTTCCCCTCCCCTTTAATCGATATTGTGTATGGAACATGTTTTTTTTCTTGATAGCACAAGCTGCTTTTCACAACGCTATTGCTGTGCATTCTCAACTTTTTCGATTTAGGCAACGAAATTTGAAATTTAATGTAATAAATTTTAAAGTTTATGAAAATTATCAAAAAATGATATGGAGGCACCTTGGTTAGAATCCTGAGAGCTCTATTGCATTAGAAATATGAATTTCATTGTTGTAGCTAAGCTATGATATATCTTTCACCTATTTTTCGTTTAAAATTTCATCATTCATTTCAGACAAAAATGTTGTTTCAAAATCGACCGGGCGCCGCGACAAACAAAAGAAACCATAGCTTCGACACGCTGTGCAGGTAAATGAACAAGCGAAGAAGAGGGCAAGTGGCGGCGACTCTCCCACGGTTTCTCACCCGGCGTGACTAGAGCGCAGTCTGCCTACGAAGGACCTCCTCTCGCCCTTGCGTCAGATGCAAATCTCCTCGCCCCCCTCCATGGCCGGGCGGCCATCGGATGGGATGGTGCTTGCCGCGCCGACAAGCCGATGCTTGAGTACGGTCGCCGCAAGTGACGGCTGATCGGCCCTTATCAGGCGGTCAGGCAGCCGCGAGCCCGCCCTGCGCGACCGATCCTGTCCCGGTCAGCACTTTTGGAGGAGCCCCGACTGCAGCGGTGGGGCGAGCAAATCAAGAACAACTAAAAGTCCTTCCTGTTCGGAATCTGAACCACAGGCTGGCCATTCGATAACATGTTCTTCCCTGATTTATGGAGGGTCCCTGAATCTGATCAGAACTAAAAAGTTGATGTGCTCCTTACAATTGTCTTTTTCCCTCAATCTTCCTTGTGCATATAATTTGTTCTTTTTGGGACTATTTATCTCACCATTTTCATACATAGTCCTTCCCTACCGGAGTTACCCAGTAAAGTTGGCGAAATACAAAGAGAATGATTATTAGCAAAAGGAAAAAGGGGGCGGGGTCAGGGGGGATAACCTGGATGCAACCAGTGGGACGAACAGATGAAATTCCGTGCCATACGCAATACTCTGAGAGTGAGAGAACGGGGATTGGGTGGTGATCAGTCAATTAGCTATAGAAAGGGGTGAAGTCAGAGGGGGCGGGGTTAGATAACAAGAGAAGGGACTGATTATCTGATGCGAAGAGAGTTGTATTATATCGACAGCGAGATTGGGATTGATGAGGGAGAGCGACGGAAGAACAAATATTCAAGGCGACTGAAGTATTGTATAGAATCGATAACTGGGCGTGAACAACCATGGAAATACGTGAGGAGAACAACTAAAACTAGAAAATAATTTGCACGAAATTTATGAATGCTATTGTACAATCTAGGTAGAAACATCTGGGCGAAACACACAAGAAACGCGTTGAACGAATGAATGGGGAAAATAGTAACGGCGATAGAAACATGGAAGAAAGTGACCAGAATGCTAGAAGACGTCAGCTACTGACAATGTGACTACGTGTGAAATCATAGAAGTTGACATAGCAAGTGAAATCATCTAGTTGAAATCGACTGATTGGGGACGAAATCTGAATAGAGTACTTCCGGGGGAAGGAGAGGGGGGAGAGGACGGGTGACAAATCACGATAGGAGTGAAGCATCGGGTTACTGTACTGATAAGGCCGTCTGATACGGTATAACAATCTGGGGACGAGCTGTATAACGTAACAGTGATAGAATAGACGGGTAATCTCTCTGTAGGTGATTCTCTCTGAGGCAAACAAACGAAGAGGGAAAAATTAAGCAAATAATACATGCGAATCTGAACAGTAAGGATATATGCGAGAACAATTGGTTGTGTACAGTGAAAAAAGAATATTTGTAAACAAAAGCTTACATATGAAATGAGCTGAGAGGGTGAAAAGAGGGATGGAAGGTGGGGGATACCAGTCAGTCTAGGTGTCAGACCTGTGCCACTATGCTGATGAGTGTGAGGGGGAGCGCGCGCGAGAAAGGAATGCGGGATTATTGTGGGAATATCGATCGATCGATATCAGGGTGGCTACCGTATCCTTCAGGACTGGAATTCGTCGTAGGCGGAGAAGAGCTCGTCGTAGTTGGCGTCCATAGGAGTGCCCGCTCCTCCTGTTGATCCGGCTCCGTTGGATGGTACGGGGGCGCCGTATGAGGGACCCGGCCCGCCCGGTACCATCCCCGTCTGCTGCTGCAGGTAGAACTGACGAACCGTCGACTCCTGCAGAAGAAATAATTACTATTTAGGAAAAATTACAGATAAAAGTAATTGGTGAAAGCTGACACCAATAGCGAAACCGCAAGTAAACTAGACTCTTTTTCTAATTCGAGACTTTCATTTCAACACATTTTCAATTCTTTTCAGAACATTAAATGTTTTTACTCGAAACTGTCACCGAGGAAACATCAACACCTGACCTAACTCTAACACAAGTATCAATGTTGAAACCCCAGAGCAACCGGGCGCTTCCCAATTTCAATCATTTTTTCAGTAATTTCGACCTAGTTGTTCAAGCGCGCTTAGTGAGACTTCTAACTATCAAAGATCACCACTCACCCAAGTGTCGAGGAAGTCCGCGATGGTCCTCAGTCCGGGCCGCGCCAGTCGCTCGTACACCTGCGACTGCAGGTCGTCGTACATGTATGAGTCTGCAAGGGAAAATATTGATGACGTTCCCTCACATTTGGCACCATGCCAAGTCCCGCCCACCCATCAGCCAATCGATAATCAGAAGACTCACTGATGTCGATCTCCTCGCGGTCCACCGACACCTGCCCCTGCGGGTACGTGTTCGGCACGAGCAGCCGCAGCGGCGGGATCTGCTGCGACTCTGCAATGCTCCAATTTGAATATTTATATCTCCCGCTATTTTTTTCCACAAAACTGCACTGCAATACAAATTTTGACTAGAATCGAAAAGCTACCGTAACCCAAACAATCGTTGCGGGAGTCACTCACTCAGCTTGCACTTGAGCACGACGTGAGTGGCGATCTTGCGCTCGGGCAGCGTCTCCACGTCGAAGCGGTCGCCCATGGCGTTGCACTCGCGGATGGCCCCGTCCGAGAGGCGTGGCTTGCCCGCGGCTGCCGCACCCGCCGCGCCACCCTCGAGCGGCGTCGGCAGCAGGTCGTCCATGCCGTAGAGGTCTTCGAGACCGCCTCCGGGGCCGGGCGCGCCAGGCTGGCCGGGTCCGGGAGGCAGCATGCCTGCACCGGGTGGTCCGCCCATGTGCATGCCCGGCGCCGCCCCTCCGCCCATCGTGTGGTGGCCAGGGATGGGACGCATGTGGGCAGAGGGGTAGGGACGAGCCATCTCCGCTGTGTCGGCGCCTCTGCAAGAGGGAGAGGGTTGATCTTTGGTGATTTAATTTCTACTCATCACCTACGCCCCAACCATTGAAAGAAGAATGTTAGTTGGAACCCCGATTCACTAGATATTTTCGAGACTGATTATAGTAAATTCCATATTATTAAAAAACCCAATTAAGTTCTCAATAGACCCGGTACATGCAATGAAATGCAAGTGCTTCATAGAACCCCAATTCACTGATATCATCTATTCGCCAAAAAATCACTTTTATCTCTAAAGCAACAGCTGCTGATCGTTTTCTTGGAGATACCTCTTCCCCGACTACCGTATACCTGTAGGGTGCGTGGGCGTGCATGGGTCCACCGGCAACGTGCTGCTGCTGCGGCGGCATCATGAGGTGGTGCGGCTGCGGGCCTGCAACGACCATCAATACTAATTGATCTCTCGAAACTATGGATTTACTACTCACCGGTGCCGGCTGGCGGTCCGCTCATGCCCATCTGCGGGTGCATACCCCAGCCTCCCATCTACAAGAGGAGATCGATCGATAATTGATTGCGTCTTCACTAGGCAATCCCTTGCTTCAGCTTGTCTATTCAGTCTGCAGACCATCCGACCCGACCTCACCTGCATGTTGTGCTGCGGCATCTGCGGCTGCATGCCATACGGATGCGGCATACCGTATCCGCCCATGCCCGGCGGCGGAGGACCCTGACCTACAAGGCAGCAGAGATTGGTTGATTCCACGAAGAAAGCGAGTGTAATTAGCTGTCATCCAAAAACCAAGACTCTTGAGACAACGTTGAAGCCCGTACCCGATTGGTCATCACAATTAGAAATCAGACGGAGATTGAAAAAGATGCCGCACCACCGAGACCAATCAATGTACGGGAAGGGACAGGGGCACAAGCTTGCGAGTAGGTAGCGCGGAATGGCGGGTGCTCGCGTGTTTTGTGTTGCATGCACGAGTGATAAATCTCTCGAGAAGACACTGCGCCATTCCCAGCTACCACGTAAGCCTCTCGATTCATGCCAGTAAATTATAAATTTGAGAAAAATTGAGTTCATGAATCAAGTGGTAGAAGCCTTTCCACTTAGCATGGCAAATACTGCACATCCCCGGTCAAATTTGTTCGGAATGCGATTTAGCGTTTCAGAAATTCTCCAAAATATTTCACATGAACAACTAAGCCAAAATAATGGTCCGGGGATAAGCAGGAGTGCCGGTTCGGATCCTCCGGTGGTTATCGATCGATCGATAATCGGCGTTACCTTGGTCAAGCATCATGCTGGCCGAGAGAGCCTCCGACATCGGTCCTCCTCCTCCACTCGAGCCCATGCCTACAACGAGAGAGAGACTGCCATGCTGCGAGAGAGCTGACGACGGCTACCGTACACCAATCACCACCGTATTATTACCGTAGCCCTTATCGATTGATCTGCTCACCCGAATGAAAAGAGAGAGAGCGACACATGCCCACAGTACGTTACGTTATGCAGAAAGATAGAGAAGCTTGCGATAGAAATAAAGGCAAAGCAACGATTTACGAAAAATATATGTTGCACCAACGAATCGATAATCTCGCATGCGATATCGCGCCAACTTAGGCTGTGTGTACAGTAACCAGCGATACAGTAGCTAGTAAAAGAGAAAAATAATCGATAATCTGCTCACCTCCTGCGCCGTGGCCGCCGTGCACCTGCGCGGGCGAGTGCGCCTGCAATTGAATGATGTAACTCAATAAATCGATAATAAAAAGATAAGAACCGTAACATATTTTTTAGGAAACCACAGTACCCAGGCAAAGAGCGGCGATTGTTTGACAAACAGTGTTGTCATTGGCTTATGGAAGCGCGGGCGCACCATCGGCGAGAGGCAGAGTGAGTACCCGGCGGAATAGAGATGCAGAGAGCGCAGTTATGCACGTATATTCCGCGCCAATCTTGTAGTGGGTGAGTGTGATTGCCTCTATTCCCTCTCTAGTCTTTACCCAGCTCTAGTCTGCTGCTGCGAAAAACCAGAACGCGGGGTGTAGTTTGTGTCCTAGTGCCAGAAGGGAAGAGGGGGAAGAGAAGAGATCGCCTCCAAGCACCACAACACAACATCGTGTCTCTCTAGTGTGTGCCCGCTCCGAGATAAACGGGAGTGTCCAGAAACTACTCGTGGTTATCACTCATCTCTTGTGTATTCGAGATTCCTTCCTGCCGTCGAAGATCTTTCTGTGATAATACTAGGGAAGTTTTAGCCCGGTTTAGAAAGATTCGCAGTTAATTAAAGTTACCCAACACCCTTGAAAATGCCTTTCTATATTATTTAACAATGTAGTAGAACGGGTTCTAATCAGTTAAACTGGAATAATGAAAATAATAGAAAATCAATATATGCAACAACGTGGAGCCGTAAAGTTTCAGTCGGAGTTGCCTGATCACGCCCGCTCTCTCTCTTTTACACACTCTCTCGCTCGTTTTGTCGTGATCAGGGTACTCCCGCCAGTTCAAATTATTTACATGGGTGTTGGGAAACTTTAACTACTCATATTGTCATCGCAACATTCTATTTGCCTCTATGCGCTATTCAAGTCGGAGAAAGACGGGATGACTTTCCGTTGTCACGACCAAGAAAATCATTTGTAACCATGCGCATGCAGTGAAAACGCAGTAGCCCCTCATTCGACTCTGTTTCATATTGTTCGCTTATTCCCTATTGCATAGCAACAAGATTGCTAGATCCTCTTATCAGATGAATAAGAACCCTGTATGAAACATCAAACTGCTGCCCGAATTTTCCACGGATAGTTCGATCGCTCACCAGGAAGTCAGCCTTGCGCAGTATCCACGTCTCCAGATTGCCGAGGTACTCGAGGCTCACCGACCGACGTCCCTCCAGCACGCCGATCATCGTCTCCAACTTGCCTGAGAGAGTACGAGTGATTAGGCGGAACAAAATAATATTTTTTACCTTTACCTTTACCGATCAGTACATTGTTGTCCTATCGCTCACTAAAAACAACATGTACCCATTCTGCAGCTGTTATTACCCTAGGCATATTTTTTATAAGAATATTTTAAACTATAAAATCCATTCGAACGTATGGCTACCGATCCGTCATTCATTAGAACAAGTACCAATAGTGTAACCATTTTTTTATAATGTGCATCAACATTTACAAAATTTACTAATCAAAAATAATTTTCCTAATTAAATAAGGAGAAAAAATAATAATAAAAAATCATCACTCACCGGCGGCCTCTGCGTTGCCATCGACGCGGCACTGCTGCGCCTTCGCTCTGCAAAATTATCGATTTTCACGCTACCGGATCCCATCATTCTTCCATCTGCTCTATCATTCTAAAGTCTCAACTCCGCCCCTTCATTCAAGTCGTCTATTCGACTCCTCGTCTGCCCAACCACACTCCCTACCGTACCTCAGGTTGTCGCAGTGGGGTCGGAGGGCGCGCAGCTTGTTCTGGTACATCATCTGGTACTCGGGGGAGTTCTGGGCGGGCAGTCCTCCTGCAGCTCCAGCTGCACCCGGTGGCGCCCCTCCCATGTGCGGATCCATGCCCATTCCGCCGTAGCCAGCTGCATCAAAACTCGGTTAATTAAGAGATTTTTTCGTTGACAACCAATGGAGAGATAATCGTGGAATCAATCGCTCATTCAAAGATATTCCATACGCAAAACCTCCGACTACCAGGTGAAACAATTTTCGCTCAATTTCCACATTGACAAATTCTTCTACCCTAACCTCCCCATTACAGTACCCCCACAGTACTCACGGTGTTGCGGCTGTGGCTGCATCTGGTAGGGGTTCTGGGCGTAGGGGTTGTGGGGCGGGGGCGCGCCGCCTCCGGGCATGCCTCCGTAGTGCTGCATCGGGTGTTGCTGTTGCTGCTGCGGAGGCGGGGCTTGCTGCTGAGCAGCTGCAGCAGGGCGCATCTGCTGCGCGGCCTTGTTCCTGGCTGCGGCAGCAGCTGCAGCAGCCTGCTGATGCTGCTGCATCTGGTACTGCTGCTGTTGCTGCTGCTGGTGGAGTGCGTGCTGCTGCTGCGAGGCGCCGTAGGGGTTGAAGGGCTGCTGCTGCTGCATCGACTGCTGTGGCGGCTGCATCCCGCCCATCGCGTCGTCCATGCCTCCAGGGCCGGAAGCGGAGGTGGAGAGTGCACCCGTGGGCGCGCCTCCAGATATCTGTGGGGGTGGCTGACCGAGGGGCGGCGCCATCACCGAGGCGGATCCGCCTCCGCTGGCTACAGCCGCAGCTGCTGCACGGGCCGCAGCCTGGGTCGGCTGTGGGTCGGGCGGGATGGCGGGTCGACCGGCAGAGCCGGGTCCGGACTGGCCTCCGGCCGCAGCCGGCGAATGGAACGGCGACGGCTGCAGTGCGGGAGGCACCGCCGCACTCTTCGAGTTGCAATTGATCGCGTTGATCACCTGGAATAGGGAGAGGTCAGTTATCGATCGACGGCTTCTACAGTAGGAGGAAGATGAGAATAGTGTAGCTAACCAATCAATCGATAAAACAATCGATACCTTGGCGATCGTTCGCATGTACTCATCCTTGCTCATGCACTTCTGGAAGACGTACTCCTCCACCTGCAAAACAGGTTTAATGTCATTCACCTACTAAGGCAATGCTAATTTGTAATTAATTGTAATTAGTTTGAATTACTTCACGACATCCACATCATCAAGTCGTTCCGAAATTTATCAGCCATGAAAACTTCTGGAAACCAGAATTCACAGATGCACACAATACAAAATCAGTTTGGGGAGTAAGACAAAAATTGGAGAATGCATTGTTTCCGCAGCACCTATCTTTATTTATCGTAGATGTGAAACTCGAAATCAAATTTTAATTTAAAAAATAACTAATCACCTGTCGCGCATCTCCCGGTACGGGCAGATTCGGCGCATTCTGGCGGTTGCGCGCAAGCTCCGGCTCTCTGCAATTATCGATTCACATTCCAAGGTTACAGTATTTTCAAAATACGGGATTCGACTCTCCCTAGTGGATATTTTCCATTGATTCGTTCAGACACTCGCCATCTCGCAGCCCCCCTATCAGTTGACCCGTTTCAGCCGTTAAACTCGATTTCCTCGGGACAATCACCAACAATCATCAGTTGATAAGGCATCGCTCTAGTCTTGCTGCAGCCTCACGTAACCCATATCCAGTCCCTAAGAACGATGGAAGTCACTTGATTGATCTCTATCAATCATTATGATAACCTATTCACTATACGTTTCAGCATTCTCTCAAATTAGTCATCAAACCACTTACAGCAATTTGATGAAGGTTTCGAGTTCAATAAAAATATCTATTACATATGAATGACGCAATCGCACTCACAGTCGGTTGATGACGTGGTTGCGGAAGGACTGGCTGGGCCAGTCGTCACTATCGGCCATGTTGGCGCGCGCTGCTTGCTGCGCGGCTGCTGCAGCTGCTGCAAGGGTCGTGCGTCATCATCTGCATCTGCTGCATCCTCACTCACCTCTCTGCTGCTGGTGCTGCTTCGCTGCAGCGATCGAGGCTGCGGCGGTCGCGAAAGTCGACGCGGCTAAGCCTGCAACAAAGGGTTGCGCTCCCTGTCACTTCCGAGTTCCGTCATCTTGACATATTTGTGGCCTATTACGTCAAACTAATCTTCTCAGGAAACCATGGATAAACTTAAAATATTTTCTGGAGAGGATTCCACTCTCCCCAGATCGATCTTTGAGCTCTTCGATCTTTGAGCTCTCTCACCTCCTGCGTGCTCGTACACCTCCCTGTTCTCTCCCTCTCGATGGCCCCCGAGTGGCTCGTGATACCTGCAGCCACCAAACATATTTCTTATATCTTAGTGATTTTAGTGCTAGTTTTAGGATAATCAATATAGACGCTACAATAACCGTATCCAGAGACGTTCTACAGTAACCCGTCAAACATGGAAGATACCGTACCACCGGTAAATGCCCTCAAGCGATAGCCCGCTGCTGCTGCCCGGAGCGCCTGTGAATCGATAATTGGTATGAACTGAGCTACAGTACTCGCTACCGTACTCCTCTCCCTGTCTGCTACCGTACCTGCAGCAAGGTGCTGCTGCGCGCTGGCTGCTGCTGCCGCTGCTGCTGCCTGGATCGACGACGACGACGGCTGTCCGGAAGCGCGCGGCGGGGACGGTACGACCTGCGACAACTTGGTGAAGTCTTGCCACTATTTACAAAAACTATCTAAAAAAGTACTATGTCGGATAAGAACCCTTCTCTAGCATTTTCAGAATACGATCTCACACTTACGAAAATGATTCTGCCAAAATCCTAGAGAAGGGTTCTTTTTTTGGTTCCCGAACTAGTGCCCGAGAAGAAGTGTGTGTCGCTTCATTTCGCGTCTCTACTGTGTAAAGTAATGAGAGAAAAAGTCGACACCATTTAGATATCAGCCAACTATACTAATTACTAATCTATTAGTAGGCGATTCATCAGCATTCCTCCACCATTACTAATGCTGCCCTACTGTCGCATGCTGGGATGATTCATGTGTCATCCCTCACTGCGACGGCCTCACCTCCTCCAACTCCGACTCGCCTCCAAACAACTCCAGCCCGGCGGTGGTCTGTAGACTACCGTATCTCGCAGGGGCGACGCGCGCTATCGATTTCTCGGCCGATTGATACCTTCGGTGGGATACGGTAGGCGCGCGCGGTGTAGGTGATCCTCGGAGTTCGCTGGCTGGATAGCGAGCGAATCGAGGTACCTGGAATGCAGCGGACTGAGCAGGGAGCTTCTGGGTTTCAGTTTTTAACAAAACAAACATTGACATCGAAATAATTGTAGAAGGGCATTCAATTCGAACATATCAGCA
The DNA here is from genome assembly GCA_036245805.1 of Pristionchus mayeri. Lineage (NCBI taxonomy): Eukaryota > Metazoa > Nematoda > Chromadorea > Rhabditida > Neodiplogasteridae > Pristionchus > Pristionchus mayeri. The sequence continues at coordinate 18,505,476 of BTRK01000003.1, read as the reverse complement.
GCAGAGAGATAAGAATGCGCTGATAAGGCAGCAAAAGTGGGGGTTGATGGGGGGATAAAAGAGCTGGAATCTTCCTCGCTTCCTTCCATCTCTTCAATCACGAGCACCGCCGCGGTAAAAATAACAGTCAACTGCGAGATAAGAAGGGCTCGAATCTCGCAAATCTGCCTTTCTGGCAAATGAGCAGCGGGTTACTGTAGCAGGGTGGGCGCTCCCTTTCGCGGCGGGATAACATCCTCGTCGCCTCGTATCGATCCGCCAATCTTATCAATAGGGCGAGCGGCGGCAAAACGTGGCGTGATATCGAGAGAGAGAGATACGCATATCGATGACGGCGTGAGAGGGGCCAGGGGGAAGGAGGATCACGATCAATAGAACCCGGATGCAACTTAAAATGGCGTGGGGGAGGGGGAACCCGGGAGATGGTAGGCGTCCCAAAGCCTACCCCTACCTACTTTCTGATCCTCCTTTCACTACTTCCCCCCTTTGCTGACCCTTCCTCCTCCTCTCTCGATTGGTTCTCTTCACTGCACACTACTCACTCACTCGCTCAATCCCGTTCAAGGCTGTTTCCTATGTGCACTCAATTTCGCGTAATACCGACAGAAAAAAGGTCCTATTTATCGAGCTCTATTGCAAACTGCGGCAATCGAAAGTGCAGTAAAGGCAAATAACTACCGTACCGAGCGAGCATTTTCCTACCGTTCGTCACGCATTCGCCGCTCACGAGATATCAAGTTCCGCTATGGTTACATCACGAGCATACCTATCCAAAAGAGGACACGTGGCCGCTTAAGCGAGTGTTCTAGAAAGGGAAGAGATCAGCAGATGAGGTGTGATGTGATGGAGGTGCGGCAGAGAGAGAGAGAGAGGTAACATGTGACCGGGAAAGGGGTGAGAATGGCATGAAAGAAAGAAAGACGTGGAGAAGAGTGGAAACAACGGGCCGTACGCGGGGCGCGGGTGCATAACAAGGGGGGGCAAATCCCGCATAACACGACAGTACGCGCGCACTATTCACATTATTACCGCATAATCTGGAAGGGAATGAAAAAAGGCATGCACAAAATCGATAACACGACGCGCACGAGACAACGAAAAAGTTCAGATAGCATCAGCGGCGGTATTAACGCCTGGCTGGATCAATCGATACGCACACTTACCGTAGATTTAAACATCTTTATACCTCGCCTACCATACGCCAGCTTGTTCGCTACGCAAATCGATGCAACCATAATACAAAATTGATCAATCAATACGGTAATCAGGTGATCGAAGGCCAACCAATCGATATCAGCACAAAACAATCAGTTAGCGATAACGATGGTGGAAAAGGGTTTGCGAAGGGAACGGATACAAGCGAAACAAACTGACGATGTAAGGGGAGAGAGAAGGGGAGAGGGGAGAGGGAGAGTGCAGAGGGAGAGAATAGAAAGGGGGGAGAAGAGCAATACAAAACGAGAGCCAGCGATGCACTGATAGCAGTGATAGCTGATAGAAACTGGCGGAGATCGATCGACAACTCTCTCTCTCTCTCTTTCAATACGCCTAATCAGGGGGGAAGAGAGGGCAGGAGCGATACAGTACTCCACTCTTTTAACAGATATAAATAGGAACAACCAATCAAGAACTTATCAAACGAGGAAGGAGAACAAGAGCGAAGTTGCGAACGTAAGGCCGAAGGGATAAAACACAACTTTTGCTACGAAATTACAGTGATAACTGGCCGGATATAAGGTCAAGACTAAAGACTAAAGATCAAAGATCAGAGTCCCTTGAGGAAGACGGTCTCGTCCTGCCTCTTCTTGGGCACGAACACGCCCGGCTTCGCTTGCGCGTCCGGATGGTTCGTCAGCTCTGCAAGGCATTTTATTTTCGAAATAAATTACATTTCTAATTTTACCTCAAAGCAAATCTACAAAACAAAATGACTAAGCGCTGCTTAGAAGGGGACGTAAACATTGGCGCGCGGGCGGTCAGAATGGCATGGGGGCATTAGGGGACAACGAATGGGAAAAAAGAGTGAATGTGGGGGGAGGAAGGAAATCTGACCAAACGATCGTCGCGTTTCTCGCATCAACAAAACAGTGATGGGAGGAGGCAAGATAGAGAGATAGAGAGAAGATCGGAGAGCAGGGCCAGTGGGCAGGCGTGGGGAGCTATTACGCACTCTTAGCACCCGCGTTGCCCTATTAGCCGCACCGATCAGGCAAGAGACAGGCGGGGTAATGAATATACTGTAGGAAATCGCTGATTGGAAAGTATTAAAGTGCAGGTTGGAATTATTTCTCTATCTCATAGCTAGGGACCGCGGAGGGGTGTTAACAAATACATTTTGAATCAATTCCGCGATTCTTATCTTATGAAATCGAGATTGCGGAATCGATTATGAACAATAATAGTCTTTGAAAAAAATAATAGCACTAATAAATATACCTTTAAAAAATACACATGTTACCAGAGATCGACCGTATTGGGCGAATGTGTTACTTCTGATGCAAGGATATTTTCAAAAATAAATTAAGGCATTCTATGATTATTAAATTTTTATTTTTTACTGTTTATTTTGATAACCTATATGAACGGTGTGCTCAAGACCAACTAATCGCACTCTACTGATGTACAGCCCGAGAATCGAACGTTTGCTCATGTTGATCTTCAAGTGCTATAAAGAAGTGAGCGAACGACGGACCGTCATTTTTAGCACCTGTTTAGGGCAGAGGGGAGGTGGCTGCATGTGATTAAACGTTCAATTCAAATAGTGCACTCAGAAAAATGGAGAAATTCAAGATTAACCGAGAAAAATGACGACTGTCTCTCAGAAAGAGTCATATATCATGCTTGCGAACGAACCCCAAGCATCACCAGTACCTCTACAGAGTGCAGGGATGGTTAGCGCAATCATCTGAATAGAGAACTAAAATAGTGCACTCCGATTAAAAGAGAAAAATCATTAGAAAAATGCGAAGCGTAATTTTCTCCCAATGCATTTATTTATGTTTTATAACCACTAAATTAATTAATTCAGTTAAGATTTTGTATCTTCAGATGATGCTCTATCGATTGTACGAAAAAAGTAATTAATTAAAATAAATTAAACCTGAGAAAATAAATAAATAAAAAGGTGGTGTGATGGTGTGTGAGTTTTCCCAATGCAAAAAATGGTGGACGGCAGAAAGGACGGAGCTCTGCGGTCCCTACTCATAGCAGGCTGGTTGAAAGCTATGCTGCATGGGCAGTCTATCTTTAGTAATTCACTGAACTGAATCGTATCCGCTTGAAACATTTTCCAAATCTCAAATTCATAGGGCATTTTTCGGCGTGTCCCACAGAAAAATTGGCGCGTCTCTCTCTCATTCATGATTTCTGCATCGGGGAACAAAGAGAGGGCGACAGGGTGCATGCGAGTGTGTGATAAAAGAAAAGGCTGTAAGCATATTCCATCGAATGAATCACACTTCAGTCGGTTTTCGAGTCGCTAATTTAATTACTAAACTAATTAGCATAACTAATAAAAAAATGAGACTAACCGGGTGGACAGGTGCTCACGGGCGACTCGATGAGCACCGTCTTCAAGTCGAAGAAGACGTCCTTGTCCTCGGGAGTGAGGAAGGTGACCGCTTTACCGTGCTTGCCAGCGCGACCTGAAATTAGCATAATTAATATTATGCAAGCAATTTAAATATATATAACAAGCACAAACATCATGCGAGATCGGAACAATTAGTGATTTTTTTTGTAAAAGAACAGTTAATCAGCGATCGCAAGCGCCCGAAACTCAAGATACACATCCAGTGAAACATCAAGCAAGAGGCAGAATTCGTGACTTGATCAAGATGCAATATCAGGGCCTTTTCAGGTATACTGGCACTCTCTTCGGCTGCCTTCGTAGTTAGACACGGGGGGGGGGGGGGTTTGCATAGGAGACAGGAGGAAGGACGAGAAGTGGAAATGAATAGGGTGGAGGAGGAGGGGAAGGCCAGACGGTTGCTATGCGAAGTGTACTACGGGTCTAGGAGCCATTGCCACAGAGAGAAGCAATCAGTAGTAAGCGAGTGTGACGTTGCATTGAGAAATCTAGAAATACACTACGCATCAGCCTATCTTCTTCGTATTCTCAGAGATTGCCACTCATTCGAATCAGTGGAGTGGGCATGGCTGGACTATGTCATGCCGTGAAAATATCTTGGGCGGAACTTTTAAATTTGAATTCCCGCAATTGCGTATCTCGGCTTCCAGTAGAGCTAGCGACTTGAAAATTGGACTATGGGGTGTAAAACGGTTTTACACCCCACTGGCCAATTTTCAAGTCGCTAGCTCTACTGGGAGCTCTACACGGCATCAGTGGCTGCTCATCCTGCATCAGGAGATGCGAGAAAGAGCGGAAGCCCCCAGTGGATCCGTAATCTTCCAGCTCGGAAATCCCGCATAAACTACCTCCCCACTACTCCACTACCTCACGCTGTTAATCTTTCCCTCCGACGCACAAATCTCCTCCCTCTATCGTAAACGGGCAACAGCCCTAATGGAGACTGCTGCGAAGCCTTTCAGTGCCGCGAGATTGATCAATGACAAGCGATAATTGAGCAAGCAAATAAGAAGGGTTGCTTGGCAAACATAATGCACAGCACAATTGTAGCCTAGCCATATATTATTTTGAGCAGAAATTGTTGCATTTCACTGCATGACCGAAACATTTTGGAGCAATATCCCTGCGGTGAAACCCCAATAAGCATAGTAAGATCTTGATCTCTCGTGAAAAGCGCGCAACGAGTCCGACAGCAATCGATTCACCTCCTCCTCTCGCTCTCGTCCCTATTTGCACCCCCTATCGTCCCCGATCTGATACCATCTACACCTCCTCTCCATCCCTTCCCTATTCACCTCGTTAAGATCGTAAAGACCGAGCGGCCGAAATGTTCGCAAATATTGCTCGCTCACGGTTTTGCACATGTCGGCTCGCTACGTCAAGGAGCCGAAAAAAGGACTGAAGAGAGAGAGTCAAGAGCATACTACCAGATAGGCACATATCACGCATACAGAAGAGCAAGTGCGCGCGTGAAGCAATGATCAACGAGAATACAAGGACCAGGCAGAGTGTAGCATCATAGTGATCATATTAACACTAGTTCTCGCTGACTTCAATCACTGAACGATTTCGCTTCAGATCAAACTAAAATAAAGCGACAGATATGCGGCCATTAAATGGAACAATGAGAGCCTAATCGATCCATCTCTTCGTTTCCAATTCTCGTCAACTCCATCTCTCTCTCTCCACACTTTCATTCATAGTGTGTCGATCGAGATGGGAAGAGGGAAGAGTAGGAGGGGAAGGGGGGAGAAAGTTGGTTCACGGGGCCAAGCTGACGAGAGATCGTGTGCAATCGAGAGGGGCTTGTTGAGACATGGAGGAGCTGACGAGATAGCAGTGCACTTGAAGAGAGCCCAGACGTGCAGAGAGTAACGAGAGAGCACAGCAAAGTGAGAGACTGACTATTGACACCATCTATTGATCATCAAATCAATTATGTCATAAACTCTCGCAGCCGTTGATAAGAAACTTCAGCAAACTGTAGGAGCAAGCATGACAACCGATGACTGTACGCTTCAGGTTTCATGGAATTTGTATAGAAAGGGGACTAGGACATGAGTGGTTGAGATGATGCTTGTTATTCAAAAATATTCGCCATAATATTCATGACGTTACATGTCGCGCGAAATGGATTACGTGATTCCGGTAAGCTTGACTTTTTTTTAGCTGAGAAAATATATGCAGATTAGAGCGTAACAATCCAGCTATTCCTGTCGTCATTAGCAGTAGCTCTACCTGCAGACCTCCTTCTCCTAATGCCTACTACGCAAGTCAACAATCTCAACCTCCTCACTATAATCTATCCACTCACGTACAGTTATCTGGCACAACCTACCACGCAGAGCTACGAGTTATCACAGAAATAATCCAACGATACCGTAACCTGCGCAAATGTTTTCCTTCCATCGATCGCAAGTAGGCGAAGACGAGAGAGGATTACACAAATGCGGCAAAATCCCCCTCTTCTCGGTCAAAATGTGACTGGGCTAATCGAATCAGAGGACGAATCACGAGGAGTAAGCGAAAAGATTGTGGTTGATCGAATGAATATTCAGGAGGGACTCGGGGAGGAACGGACGAGTCTGAATTGGGTGCAATCTGGCATCGAAGGCGACGCTCTGACGACAACAAGCAGACCATAGCTGCACTTACTGTTTTCTCACAGGGAAAACAACTGCCTATTACAATCTGACGGTGTGCACTATCTACTAGCCATAGGGGTCTTCTCACGCGCTAGGCCATAGAAAAATCACAAATGTCACGTCATAAATCTCAGCAATTATGAAGGACGCATCACTATTTACTGCCAGCTTCTACTATAAAATCGATGCATCTGTAAGCGCGTGGAATGAATCCCCCTCCCCCTCCGTAATCAGCTTACAACAATCTGCATCCGCTCTACAGAACTCATGCGCCAGGTTCCGGCTACAACTTTACACGGAGTCAATCTCGATATCCTTTCCTTCTCACACGTTTCTCATTTCCCCGTCGCGCTACTCGCTTTCCAAAGCGGAAGCCAGCTTCTGAAGCCGGAAATTAGAGCCGAGAGCGCGTTGCGGTCCGCCTCATAATTATAGACAGCTGGCAGAGGAGGGGCAATCAAGGTGAGAGGAGTGAGCTTCCGCGAGGGGAGAATGAAGCGATGGAAGAGTAAGGTAGAGTACAAGAGATCAAGAACAAATAAGCACGAACTGCATAAACATGTAAGAGAACTGTAAACGAGTGGGGAATGGACCTTTCTGCACTCGTTTCTGCGCAACAACATGCAAGCCATACATCAGTTACGCGAGAGGACACTTCGGCAACGAACCTTAGCGTTGCCCATTGTGCATTGGTTCTCCTAATGTCACGCATTATCTTACTAGTCGAGTCGATCAGAAGAGTGTGCAGAATGAGCCTAGACCGTGCCGAATAACCTACCATTAGCACATGCGCAAGCACAATATCATTCACGTGAATGAGCCGTGGGAGGAAGATAACTAGTGAAAGTAATTAGCATTGATTGGATCTTAAGGAAGCCAGCAACGAGGAAATCACGGGGAGGAGAGAACTTCCAATCGATGCTCCTCTATTTGCCGACAATCTTTAGCCTCCTTGGCCGTTTCTTCTCGCCAGATCAGATCACGGTCAAACATCGTGCGCACAATCGACATCTCGCCTACGATCAACATCGGCTTTGTGTGTCAGCTAGCGAACAATGGTCTGAGCTTCAATACCTTCATTCGAAAGAATCTCGCATTCTTGAGATGTGATCGGCAAGAGATCTTTGAGAAAGAAAGGAATGGAGACTAGTATAATAACGGAGCAGAGGATTGATCGACCAAGAAAGATCACAAACTGGCGCGCCCGCTCCCCGTGGGGGAAAGCGGAGATCTAGCGCTAGCGCACTCTTCCTCCCCGAGCTGTATTTGTACAGCCGAGCAATGGAACACGCAGTTCAGCGAGATTGAGAGAGAGGGAGACAAAGCGCGAGGGAAGCGCGAGGAGTACGCGCGCAGAGCGCGACTCTCTCGATATAGCACACTATCTCACCAAACTGCTCTTGAAAGGTACATGGAAAAAAGAAGGATCGAGGGAAATGATCGAGTAAAGGTGATACAGCACGACATTCCTTTCTCTCCCACACACGCATAATCCTCACGTCAGCCCCGGTGGGAAGTAATTATTCAGAAATAAAACTTCGTTTTCTTTTCCGATGGGTGTAACATGGGTAAAGAGAGGTTCGAGGAGGTGTACTGGCTCTCAAAGTCAGAAAGAGACACTCGGTCCTGTGAGAGAATTCGTAGAGGAGGAGAAGGGGCGGTGAGAAATGCGGGAAAGAAGAGAAGGCGAGAGGGAGAGAAGAGAGGGGATAGAGGAGGAGGTGTGTTAGATACACGGGAGTGGTTGCTGTAGACGGGGAGGGAAGAGGGGAGAGAGGGGCACATACAAAGGAAGAAGAAGAGGACGATGAGGGAGATGGAAGTGACTTTGTATGCATGCTCAAAGGCGTACAAGCGAATCATGCGTTGTTCGCAATCATTGCTACATTGGACTACCAACACTCGAACTATCAGCAAGGACCCCGGAGTTGCAAAGATACATTATCAGTGAAACCCAAATGTGCAGAATTCGAATTTGCAACCCCCTATACCTCATTGCACCTGGCTGGCACGATCACATCAGTCCGATGCCACGGCAGCAAATTGCTTTCACGGAAGGAATATTGCGGACGCGACGGGGATACATCTCCAATAGCCCCCGCTTATTCCCTCATTAATAATGAGTCATTATCACTGATTTATCAGTCTCTATCGAATCCTAACTTAGCCATTTCCTCTGGAATTTCCGCTCAGGGAAAAATTTGTCATCCACTAATGCATTGCATATTCTTAATGTATTCGATAACTGGAAATGAGGAGAATTTAGATCGATTCTAATTTTAAATCTTAAAAGCTTCGTAAACCTGAGCATCACATCTTCTCTGCTGGTTCAATGATGTGCCTCTAACATGCGACATTCGTGTTCTGCTCTCGCCTCATCACGGCCCAGTCAGAGGACACGAGGACAACTGCCAACTCCGCTCCACTTTTTGCTCCCTCCTGCCCTCTTCCCATTTCTCTCCCTGTTTACGCGCAATAGTTCATCGCGGGTTCTCGCTGTGCTCCAGAACCCTCCTTCTAGTCGTCAATGTTATGGGAGAGGAAAGGCCTCTTCCATCACGTGTTGTCTCCACGGAGCCTTCTACTCTCGCTCTCCCACAGCAACATGAACCAACAAGAGAGACCTCGCCGAGTCAGTGAAAGAGGATATCCATGGCTGCCAGGACTAGCGAGAGCCACTAGCATGCCAAGCAATGAATGGGCAAGAAGGCAAAAGCACCATGAAGCACCACAGCGGACACATCAACGAATCTACCGAGATTCCCCTCTCTCAACAAAAGCACCCGTAGGTCATTCGAGCCCCCTTTAGTTAAAAGCCCTCTTATTCACAATACACTCAACCCCTCTCTATTCATCCCTGTCATCTCCCATCGAATAGCCCTGTCAAAAGTGCAGCGGGATAGAGCAGCTCTTTGCGTACACTCAATGTAAAACATTGGAGAAAGTACCGGAGTGAAGTGGACTGATACTCCCAGCTGCATTTGCAAGAGACGCGAATGGAACAATTAAAGCAACCAAATTCATTTCGAAATTTATTTTGAAAGATCAATCTGGGACGTATTAGACGTAAGCGAGCCGTATATCAGGTGATGAACCCGTGAAACCTCCAAACAGGACAAAATATCAGGATGAAAAGAAAAGAAAATCATCTACTATATCCAGTGTTAGGCCTTTTTTCAGAAGACTAACAAGTCAACTATCGCCCCGTGCTCCTCCAATCAGATAAAGGACTCGCGAAGCCGCACGTCAACAGGACTAGAACTTTTGCACACAATTGGGAGAGCAGAATGCCGATGCGAAAACATCCGACGACTAAAAGAGAGAGAAAACGAAGAAGAGTGGAGAGGAAGAGAAGGAGGAGTGGGAGGGGGCACGAGGAGTGGAAAAAAGGGGGAGACAAGGACTAGCGCGATGTAGGAAGAGACGAGAAGAGGAGAAAGAGAAGGAAACGAACGACGAGGTTCCCATATCCTCTCCTCTTCCTCTCAATATACGTGTCGGATGAGTAGAAGAGGGGAGAAAGGGATTTAGGGTTGAATGCTTGAACAGTTGATGAGGTCGCTAAGCCGAGCTCTCGTCTCTTACACTTCAAACTTCGCGGCTTTGTGGACGGGGAAATCCCGCATTCTCCGAGACCTGCGGGCAAGCGAGCCAAAGGCGACATGCGGCCCATTCTTCTGCGAGTGGTGAAAGAAAATACGGCCAGGCTGAGGAGCTGGAGAAAGAGTGCGGGAAACGAAGAGACGGAGAGAGGGAGGAGGGAGGAGGGGAAGAAAGAGAGTCCTCTTGCCGTCGACTGCGGCGAACAACAGCGGCATACACGTGGAAAGAGGGAGTGGATGGGGGAGAGGAAAGACGAGGGTAGGTCACCTGCTCGCGCTCACTTTGTGGAACTCCCTCTTGTCTGCGCATACCACCACGTCGCGTTCGCAAACAGATAGTGAGTTATGGCCCGCCTCTACTAACTTCGCGTACTCTCTTAGTCTTCCGGACCGACGAGATAGTGTGCGCAGGTGAGAGAACGGAGCGATTCTTCCACAAATGCCATCGATTGATTGGCTGCGATCTGAGCAAGAGCGAGTGAGAACAAACTAACAACAACTCCACGCTGTCCACGGCCACATACTCACAAAGTGACAATCCCCCCCCCCTTTCTCCGAGGGGGATAGCGATATATATTAATTGGTCTCTCCATCGCACACACTCTCTAGCCACTCTGGCCTCTTATGGAATGGACAGATGAACTCTCTCTCCTCGCATTTTCCCCTTCAACCATATAGGGGGAAAGGGGGGGGATCTTCGTCAACGAGCATCTCGTGCCTGTCCAAAACATCCGTCCCGTGCACTACTCCTCCCTTCTCTTCTCTCCTTTTCAATTCCCTTCACTTCATCGCTAGATCTTCTTCCTATTTTCCGCTTCTTCCCTCCTCAGTAGAGAGTGGAAGGCGGGGGCAGGCAGGCAAGCCTCAGCGTGCACTTTCCTCGCCTCCCCCTTCTTCTAGCTGTTCTCTCCCTCGAAGACTGTTTTGCTGTTGGGGGTTCTCCATTCTTGTTAAGAAGAGGGAGAAAGGGAAAAGGAGGAAGGCACTTTCTCGCTTTGCACTTGCTTCAACAAGACGCAAAACTGCGATGGGCTCATATCATGGGACGCAAATTGCAATCACGATGCTTGCAAGTGTGCTAATAGTCTGACACACAAAACGCACACTACATTGTGCGCACTTCACTTCGACTGCTGTCACTGCAGTCAATCTCTTTACTGCACCACACAAACTATCTCCCCCTTGCCTCCAGTGACAACTCGCAACTCCACCATCGCCACACACAAACTTCACGTCCCATGCACATAATAGACGTTTATTTGCAAATGGAAGTAAAAGGGAGGGCGATGTGGCACTCTAGAAAGAGAAAGAGAGTGAAAAGGGTGAGGATGGAGGAGAGTGGGAGGAACGGGATGGGGTAAGAGATGGATCTCTCCCTTTCTCTAAAGGACACGCCGAGCGCGCTCCTTCAAAGGCCGGGAACAGACAAGTGATGAACTCGGGGCGATAAGAGCAGGGCTCTTGAGAGGCGGAAGATCCGACCGGCGAGACTAACCTGGTTAGGTAATCAGCACAAATTGTTTTGTTGATTTTTACAGCCAAAAATGGCTTGTGAACACTGAAAACAATGCAAAAGCACTCGACTAGCGCTAGGAGCCCCTCCTCAAGTGCGTTCGTCGTCTGCGCAAACTATCTGCGATCCCCTTTTAGCGCCCCTTTCTGCGCATAGTTGGAAGATCAGCAGACAATCTCGGTTCTGATTGCGCAGGGGAAGAACCAGGCGAATTGACGGAATAAGTGGAACATATCAAATGGACAGCAAACAAAAGTCAATTAGTCCAAGTGAGCCGATAAACAATAGCAATACAGAAACACCTGCCAGCATCACACATACAAATCCGCAAGCATTCCAATTGATCGCAAGATCAGACTCGATGAATCGGCAACATAATGATATTTTGTAAGAGCAAAGGTTCAATGCATCCTCCGCCACTCTCAAATATCCACTCCGTGCAACCCCAAACTGACCGGTTCTTCCGATTCTGTGCGTGTAGTCTTCGATCGTCTTGGCCATGTCGTAGTTGAGCACGAGCGAGACGTCCTTGATGTCAATACCTGCGACGAGCAGATTATCGATCTGACCCACTGTACTACCGTAATCGAGCGAGAGAGTGCTCACCTCTGCCCGCGACATCCGTCGCCACGAGAATGTCCGCCGAGCCATCCTTGAGTGCGGAGAGCGCGTACTCACGAGCGTCCTGAAGGGAAGAAGTGAACGAATGAATGAGTGTAATAAGGAGAGCGGAAACCCTAAAGTCGCACTTATTGCTAGTTACGCGAAGAGAAGATTTCCCAGGAATCCCCCATGTATCTCCCAATAAGAACTAATTTCGAATCAAATAGAGACGAGACAGAGTAGATCCAAAATTGAATAGCAATCAATCTCGAATAATACATCTGGCCTATTAATCTACTCCCTCATCTACCGTACCTGTCCCTTTCCTCCGTGGAGTACGGTGGGGTTGAAGCCGAGCTTGGAGAGACCCTTCGCGAGCAAGTCCGCTCCCTGCAATCAGTATTATTTATTTCTAGAAACTTTCATGTTTCTTGCATAGCCCAAGTGCTCAGCGATTCACCACTTGGGTGATGTGAAGTAGAATTCATCTTTCCAACGACTAACTTTGAAGTTTCCTGTGTAGAATAACTTGTCAACTATTTTCGACTATTCAATCGGTGCCTTGTACTGCGTTCAACCAAACAAAACATACAACTGTATTGGATTGTAATGTATTTTAACTAATCGATACCGGAATTTTAACTAATCGATACCGGATCCCTCTCCCACCGTATACCTTCTTCTGGTTGACGAAGATGATGATGGGCGGTTCGAAGGACTGCTCCAGCACCTCCACCAGCTTCTTCCTCTTCTTGTCCTCCGACAGCATGTACACCACCTGCTCCACCTGCAAGCAGAGGGATAATGAGTGTGACCTACGCAATCCTACAGTACTGCTGATACCGTACCCACTCGACACTTATGCCCTACTCCAGGAGCAATTAAGCCGAGACCCTTCCCTGGATTCAACTATACACCAAAAATACAGACAATAGGCTAATATTCAAGTAATTTGGTAGCCTCGTTGGCAACAAGTTTTCCCTGATTCTACCGTACCCTCTCGGTGGGTCTTCCGGCCGTTCCGATGTGCACGATGGCGGGTCTTCTGAGGTAGGCGCGAGCGAGTCGCTCGATCGCAGACGACATCGTAGCTGTGAACATCACAGTCTGAAAGTATCGATTGATTAGACCACACAGAAAACTGTTATCGAGCAAATTCTGATAATCAAAGGCTAATTATCTATTCATGCTACACAGTGTGTACTAGATACTCTAGTTAATTAATTAATTAATTAAATTTTATTTATTTATTAACTACACAGTGTGTAGTAAAAACTCTAGTACAGTAGTACAGGATGTAGTAGACATACTGTACTACACTCTAGACCGGTCGAGCGGCGAGAGTGCGTACAGAATGAAGAGAGCACAATATCGTTTCTCTCGCTCTCCTCATCCCTCACCTGTCTGAACTTCTCCCTCGAGTTGAATGCCCGCATGAGTGCCTCTGCGTTCTCGGCGTCGTCCGTGTCCGGCTTGAGATTGGAGACGGGCAGGTACTCGAGCACCTGAGGAGAAGGAAGGATTACGGTATGAGAGTTGGTGCAAGCAGTCAGATTCCCATTTTCGAATAAATTTGATTGAGGATGCAGTCACGAATTGCCGTGGAACGAATTGCGCAAACAATGCAAAACACTCCACAACAACAATATGCGGGTCTACTTAGAATAACTAAATGGTGTAGTTTTACATCCTTTCTTTCATTGTTCTGCACACGCATCACCTAAACCCAAGTTTCTTCACGATAAATCTCCCCGATGTATCGGTTTTCAGAATATCGTTCTCATAAAACAAATACTGCGCAGCACAAATTCCACGAGCACATACAAAGATCCTTTCATAATTGCTTTTATTGTATACAAAGACCAAGTGTGCATCGTACTGGCTTGCTCCTTGCCGTTCTAACAAAACACAACTGCACAGCCCGCATTCCCCTGCTCTCTTTCCCTTCCCCACCTTCTGCACTTCGGGCTCGAAGCCCATGTCCAGCATCCTGTCGGCCTCGTCCAGAATCACGTACGTGCACTGCGTCAGCGAGAGGTATCTGCCATTGTATTATTAATTTTCAATTTATAAATTCAGAATTTGTATGCTAGAGCTAAATCAATACAGACAGTCAGTCCAGCATCCATTGGATTAGTGAAACCGAAACGTTCCAGAAACATTTTTAGCTTTCTCTTCTATTTCACTCCCTTCGTCTGCGGTACAGTTCGCGGAATAGAAATATCACAATCACAGCCTCACCTGTTCTCCAGCACATCAAGCAGACGACCGGGCGTCGCGATTACGATCTACAATTAATGTAATACTGTAGCTGTAATACCATTATCGATAATCCGAGCCCACAGTACTGCAAATCAATTCCATAAAACTACCGTAACCCCCTCCTACAGTACCTCAACTCCGAGTCTTAGTCTCATTCCCTGCTCCTCTCTGCTGGCTCCTCCGATGACCGAGACGGTGCGGATCTTGAGCAGCTCTCCGAACTTGTTCGTCTCCTCCTCGATCTGCTGCGCCAACTCACTGCAAATGTAACCATTTCTCAATGTATTTTGAAAATATATTATAATAAAATATAAAATAAAAAATACTATGAGGTTGTCAGAAAAGTAATTGTAGATTTTCAAATTTTCGATTCTGAGATACCCCGTCCTTAGTTTCCTCCGGATTATCATATTGATGTTTATATTCGTTGAGCACTTGGATACCATTTCCATCGCACATTGGTTCAAGCCTTTCCATTTGGTATTGAGGATACAGATTGCAGTCAAAAATCTATCAATGCAGAGTTGTACTGAAATCATTTTGGCCCAGCAATCCATGAAGAACTAAGATATGGCAAATTTTATTGCATGTGCGAAAAGTACGACATACGCACATCACAATGCAACATATCAACCTGACTCGTAACGAAAGGCCTAACTGAAAATTCCGTCATTTCTGAACTTGCCCCTTACGGAACGACATCATAAATGCGTGAACCTAGACTGTACCCGTAACAATAAACTTATGGAATCCAAATGCAGTAAAGTGAAAAGCACCTTTCATGGGCAGCTTACAATTGTATATATATGTGTTGACCATACTTCTATCAAAAACATTCAGCTTTCACCACCCTGACCCTGAAATTTTAAAGTCGAAATTCGACTATATGACAACTTCATGATTCCAGCATTGGTGAAAAGCCCCAACTTTTGTGGTTGCTTGTTAGAGCTAATCTTTACTGACAAGAATTCGACTGGGCTATGTTAGGGGATTGCTCACTTTTGAGGAAATTTATTCATTCACCGTATACCAAAAGTCGAAATTTTGGCTATGTTGACCTTTATTCAACAATACTGAAAATCCATGTTTTCTAAAATTAGAAAAGGCGAGAGTTCAAAAGTATCTCTGCAATAGGTAGCTCATTAGGGCTTCATGGAAGCGCACTTATGTAAACCAAAGTCTCAATGATCCTCGATGCTGAAAATTTTATCGCTTGAGAAGTGTTAACTCGGTAGGAGTTGAATTAAATGGTGTGCAAATCGTGCTATGTTGAGTCAAGAACGGCCATAGACCTATTTTTCGAAAGAACTGCGAAAGAGGTTCTCACTACACTATTTGAAAAGGTACAGCCACCCCCCCCCCCCCAAATACGAGATACGAAAAATATTTTCAGAAAATAGAGAAAATGTCACATATGGCAAAACTTGATTTTTTCGAATACTCAAAAAGCATGAAGCGATTTGAACATATCACGCCTCTCACCAGAGAATCGAGCTGACCAAGGGGATGTAGGGAAAACCTCAAATGAGTTCTTGCCGCTTTTGGGCATCCTAAGCCATGTCTAGCAATCCCTCAAAGTCACACAGTGCAAACTTCATTTTGGAATGCACTACACCGGGTTGGATGTTGATGTCTCCCACTTTGAGAGCTATTTTCTCGTTTCTCGTGAACGGTAGACGAAAATTGACCTCTGAGTGACCCAGGTTAATTTTTCGAGCTCTATCGATCCATATATTTCACTTTGTCTCAAGGTCAATTTTAACAGCTCAGCAGTTCGGCTCATTTTGTACAAAAAATGTAGGAAAAGGCGCAGCTGAAATTTGTACATGTTATGCAGTTCGCTCTGGGCTATCGAATGAGTGGTCTGCGTAGAAAATCGCGATCTGCCTGTATGAGTTAGGTCGTTTTTACTTATAAGGATAGTTTGAAGTTTTTATTCAACAAGAATCGTTGAATTAGATCAATCATTATCGACCGCGCGCGTCGATTAGAGCGGTGTGGGATCGAATGAAATATGAAATCCCCGTTGATTAAAAACTTCAAACGATCCTTAGAAGTATAAACGACCTAACTCATACAGGCAGATCGCTATTTTCTACGCAGACCACTCATTCGATAGCCCAGAGCGAACTGCATAACATGTACAAATTTGAGCTGCGCCTTTTCCTACATTTTTGTACAAAATGAGCCGAACTGCTGAGCTGTTAAAATTGACCTTGAGACAAAATGAAATATATGGATCGATAGAGCTCGAAAAATTAACCTGGGTCACTCAGAGGTCAATTTTCGTCTACCGTTCACGAGAAACGAGAAAATAGCTCTCAAAGTGGGAGACATCAACATCCAACCCGGTGTAGTGCATTCCAAAATGAAGTTTGCACTGTGTGACTTTGAGGGATTGCTAGACATGGCTCAGGATGCCCAAAAGCGGCTAGAACTCATTTGAGGTTTTTTCCTCCATCCCCAAGAATAGCAATTCTAGCTCGATTTTCCTGTGAGAGGCGTGATATGCATATATTGGCCATGTCAATCTCTAATATGCAGTATAGAGCTAGCTTGAGATCGTTAACGAAAATGATTTTAGGATGGTTCAAACATCATTGTCCAAATCTACAATTACTTTCCTGACAGCCTAATATTTTCGTAATTGTTTTTGAGCAGACGCGCAAGAAAAGATAACTGCAGTAGGCCATCACCCAATCACGTGAAGACCTAGTGCAACCCTCAGTAGGGAGAACCCAAGTTGGAAACAAGTGAAAATCCAAGGGTAGAACAGCCCTGGACACAATCGTGTTTTTCGGCTGAATCCAAGTTGGAAACAAGTGTAGAGGCGGAGCCAAACGGATCAAGCGCTTTTCATTTCGCGATGAGCAGTGAAGATACCTACCGTATCTGGGAATCTGGTGTGGATATATTACCCACACCAGAACTTGTGCACCGCGGAGACCCCGGGGCTGCGGCCCCTCTCCACGGTGAACTTTCAAAACGCGAGATCCTTCAGGACACCTTGCGGGACCCACTCGCGACTTGGGTGATTAAACCGAAGCTAAGCCAGATCTTACGAACTCATAGGGAGCGTGCTCTCTGCACGAGACGGGGTTGAGCGAGCGGGCTGAAATCCAACTTGGAATTTCACACTTGGATCCAACTTGTAACTTCACTTGTTTCCAACTTGGATCTTGTTTTGAGAGGGGCCACACTTGATTCCAACTTGGGTTCAGCCGAAAAACACGATTGTGTCCAGGGCTGTTCTACCCTTGGATTTTCACTTGTTTCCAACTTGGGTTCTCCCTACTGAGATCAACCAACCATGTGAAGAATTACTGATACACCAATCGGACAGGTCGTGAAAATTTAAACTGCGCAAACTTCCGTGAGAGAAAAAATACATAAATTTAAGTTTATGTACGATGTGGACTGCGAAGAACAGACTTGCGCGATCTGGCCCAGTTTATGCGCACTTCCGATTCTCAAAACACAAAAATACTGCGACCAGTAGTTTTGGACTTGGCTCGATGATCAGAGTTTTTGCCGAACAAGAGAGTCTCTCATTCTAACCAACCAATGAGATAATTGGCATGTTCATTCATTTTAAATTTTGTGTATTGTAGTACGAAAGGAGCCTGCGAAATACTACCACAGATTAGCAGGCCAGCATCTCTAGGCATTGTGACACCCGAAACTGCCACCTCACTAAAATTGCAAAAAAAGTTTTTTCCCGATTCCATATTTTTGACGTTGGCGGACTAGCGTGATGGTATCGATTACCACATTTTCAGTGCGCATTAATTTGATAAATCAGCAAAACGTACCGCGTGGGCGCGAGGATGATGGCGTAGGGGCCCTGGTCTGCGTGCTCCTGACGCTCGATCTTCGGCAACGACGTGATGAACGTCTGCAATCACGAATCTGACCAAATTATCCACCTTATTCCAAGATGCTGACACGACCAACTACCGTAATCCTTAAGATTTTAGAGAACACCACTGTTTTCAATCACCAGTAGCGGAATGAGGAAAGCCGCCGTCTTTCCGGAACCCGTCTCGGCCACACCGATAATGTCCCTGCAATCACATGTATGACTCGCCGAATCGATTACGGTAGAAAAATTACAGTACCTGTTCTGCAGACCGATCGGGATAGCCTGCCGCTGAATGGGCGTCGGCTCCGCGTAGCCGACCTGCAATTACCGTAATAGCGCTAAAATGTTATCGATGAAAAAATGATGCCAGCGTTAAAGTCAGTTCTCGATAGCCAAAGCAAGATCGCTACAGTACCTTGAGAATGACGGAGGAGACCTCCTCGTTGATGCCCGCCTCGTGCCAGTTGCGAATCGGTTTGGGAATTTTGCCTCCCTGAAATGCGGTGTTATGTGTTGACAACATGTTTCACTGTGCTTTCATACTCTGGTTGGGTCGTCTAATACAGTGAATTTTCGACGAATAAGTGCAAATAAAAAATCGCAATTAGAATTAGAATTTGGTCACGCTCCTCTGATATTGTCTCATTAGATCTGATCTTATCTCATTAGCTTTCTTCAACTAAGAACACGAAACTACACAAAAACAATGGTCATACCTTGATGGCGATGTTGAAGTCCTCCCTGAAGATGCGCCAGTCACGATCCGTCATCTCGTCCAGCTCCTTAAGCGAGACTCAATTTATTAAAACTTCAAGGAAGATTGGTGGGATTCATTACAGTGTTCCCCTATAGGAAGGGAGTACCTCCTCATCAATGTCCGCATATTCAAGAAAAGTCGGAAGAATGTATGCTCCTCGTAGTAATAAGTAATTAAATAAAACATTAATTAATTAATTATTAAATTAATCACTGACCTTCATCTTCCAGTGGCGATCGTCGTGTGCCTGCTTCGCCAGCTTCTTCTTATCCTGGATGATTCTGAAGAGGATTAATTAATATTTTAATAACAAATGTCAAATGTGCTTCACAGGTGGCGTAAACCTACCCAATGCCTTTAAGTAGTATGCAGTTTATGTCTTTGTCTCTTCATGCGCGGATTTGGATTAAATAGGTGGATAAACGCTTCGAAAATATTTTTTAGTTTTTTTCCGAAATTTTATCTGGTAATTATCGTCGCGTTTTCCTGTGGATTTACACAAATTCTAGAATGAAGATAGCCCCCCCCCCTTGCTCACCTCTGTTCCTCCTTCTCCTTCTCCTCGTTTGTCCGTCGCTCCTCCATCATCTGCTGGTAGAAGGATGAACGCTCCTGCAATTAAATAAAAGGTTAATTTTTGTACTACCTCTACTTTTCATTCAGGCTAGGTTCGCTCTTTGTTCACCCCAGCTTTTCATATAACCATGAAACTATAATTCAGACAGAACAATTATCAACATGCCTACAGCTCGGGCAGGTCAAAATTAAACGGTAAATTATGATGGGAGCCGGACAACTAGTCTTTTAAGGACACCCAAAGCAACTGATCTACCTACACCCTTCTCCCTCCGTCCTACCGTATACCATCTACTCCCTGCTATCGTATACCTTCTTCTGCTGGTTCACGTCGACGCCGGCAATCGATCCGCGACCGAAGAACTGCACCTCGTGCTTCGACTTGTACAACTGCAAAGGAGTTGAGACTTGCAATTAAAAGTGCAAGAAATACTTGAGCTAATCAAGGCGCGCTGTTGCTTCACCAAAGCATCAATATATCTTCAAAGTCACACATTTTAGATACCGATTGCTTTGGATAAGATCGACAAATTTAGTGAATTAAAAATCATTTCATATTTGCTACTGTCCCTTTTTCCCTACAGTACCGCATCCTAGTCTACCGTGTCCTCATTTGATACCGTACCCCCTACCGAACCTTATCGTAGTCGTTGCTGGTGTCCTCTCCGGCGTCCCAGTCGAAGACGAACTTGCGCTCGTGCAGTCTGCGGCCACGCTTGCGCTTCTCGCGCGCCCCGCCGAGGTATCTGAAGGTGTTACGGAGGTACGTATGGACTGCATTCGCGCCACTTCACTCTCCCATAAGTTCGTTCATCAGCAGTCACTCGTACTTTCAAAATAATCGAAACCTACACCCCCATATACCGCGGAATTGATCTAGCCGCTTCAGGTCAGATCACTTTCTCATATTCTATTTCACCAGGTGTGCATAATGATTAGTCAATTCGCATTTCCCCCCTCTGCTCACCTCGCCTTGACGGCATCCTTCATCTTGTCCTGGTCGACGTACGCCTCCAGTCCCTCGCCCCTCTCCCCGTCTCCTCCTCCGTGTCGTCCGCCGTCCCCGTTGCGATCGCCGCCACGGTCACGATCCCTCAAAATCAGAGAGATGTTGGTGACGTCAGAAATCTATCGGGCCAACAAGTGAGAGAAAAGTAATAATGGTTTTTTTTTGGTTGAAGGCCAACTCTATCTCCAATAAGATCGGCTCCAAATATGAGAAATTCATGAAGCCATAATATCCCAACTCCACATTTTTAAAAATTAATTTTAAAAAATAGGAACCTTCGGTCGTCGTGCCGATCACGTCTGTCGCGATCGTCGCGTCCCCTGCAATGCTACCGTATACCACGAGATTACAGTAATCCACCCAGATGATCTTGAGTACAGTATCTCCTTCAAGCCATGCACATCTCTCTGTCGGTCATGTTTTCTGTTCTCTTTCCATCCCATAGCTACTTGAACATCCTGTCGCCCCCCATTATCCTCCGACATCCGTAACCCCCCATCGATCTACCGTACCCCTACCGTACCTGTCTCTCCTGTCTCCACTCCTGCTGCGACTGCGTCTTCGTCGATCGTCTCCTCGATCACGAGATCTGCTGCGGCGACGCTCACGACTCTTGCTTCTGAGAAATATTGATTATTTAACAATGATCTACCTCTCTCAATTTCCTCGCTTGCCTACTCTCCCTATTCATCTGGCCTATGAGAGAGCATGTGGAGCTAGATTCAAATCATTACTATGACTAAACATTTAACGGTCATCCAATTACAACCCAGTTGCTCTCTTGCTTCATCATCAATCAAAATCCACGCGTGTAGTCAACCCTCATTAAAAGGCACCCTAACAATCGAATAAAGAATAAAAAATAATTTTTAAAATTACAACGTAAAAGTTGAAAACTCTTGTTGCATTCACCTTTCTATGTCACATTAACAACGTTCTCACTAACAAACAGTGTTTTGCCCAAAGATTTCGAACATGAACCAATAAATTTCGTGAATCGCAGTCGGTGAATCATCGTCTCACGAAGTGCTGATAACATTACAAAATGAGGAAAGTCAACTGTGGAGTGATTTGAAATCGTAAAAAAATTACTTATTAATAATGAAGCAACGAAATTCGGACTTCCACCTTGTAAACATGATAAATTTTAGCTACACATTTTATATTGCCCAGCTGCTTGCGTCTTTACAACTAGGCAAAAAGAGGATAAGTGCTTGCAAGACCAATGTTAAGTACACTAAAAAATACTCAGTAAAGGCCAATGATGAGCCCATCATCATCAGCATCTCTCACCTGCTGCGACTCCTTCTCCTCCTGTCTCTGTCCCTGTCTCGCTCCCTCTCCCGATCTCGATCGCCGTCCCTTCCACGATCATCTCGACGATCTGAACAGGGGAAGCATGACTAGCAATGGGGAAAAAAGAGTAAAGCATCTGAGAGGACCAGAAGAATCAGCGTTTCAGTTAGATATACATTGAGAACGACGTTGTGCAATCACCACTTCTTCAAATTCCATTTAAAGTAGCACTGCTCCCGCAGCCTGGACAGTCACAATGGCACGTAAATGACCAATCATTCGTAGTTCACTAAGACTGTGTGAAGTGGTTCATCTCTACGACTGAACTACAACTGATTGTGACAACCCGGACCTCGGGAGAAGTACCGTAGAAGCTTAATCTATAGTCAAACCTCTCGATTGTCCATTGTCCTTGGATCCCTCGATGAAGTTCTTTCTGGACTCGTCCAGTTTCTTCTGCTCCTCCTTCTGCTTGGCCACTTCCTCTGCTCGCTTAGCCAGTGCGATCGCTGCACGCTCCTCTTTCGACAGGAACTTCGGCTAGAAACCAGGGGTTTTAAGGTTTGAAACCCACCAAGAGAATAGTTTCAGCCCAATCATTATTCAGAAAAAGGAAGCAGGTCTACGATCCGTGTAGTGGTAAGTAAAGTGGCAAAACAACAGCCGAGAGAAGTGAACACACCTTCGCTTCCTTTTCTTCCTCCTCCTTGCGCTTGCGCAGGATTTCCTCGAGTGAAGGGGGTTCCGCCATCACTTAATATTCATTAATTACAAAATTAAATAAAGAAACATTAAAAGAACCCGAAAATAGCGGATGTTTTCGAAAACGCAGTTTTGCGTTTCAAAACGTCCACAAAGCGAATTACTGTAGTTTCCACATTTTCGTTGTGCCGAGTCGCTTTTGTGATCGTCCCATTTCTTTTCGTTTTAAGGTCATCCACTCAAAATTTTAAAATTTTTCTATAAATCTTTTATTATATGGGACGGTGTTATCGATGGTGCGGAAAGAGAATAGCGTCACTAGAATTATAATATATTTCATTTTCAATGAGTATGAGCCTATTTCTCTAAGCTCCGCCCATCGTGGTGCAGTGCAAGCTCTCCAGAGGTTTGCTGGGTCATGTCAGTTCGGCGGGACAATATTTCGAAATTTCACATTGAATATATCATGTTTTCTTTTATTGCATTACATAGAACTGTTAAATTTGGTAAATAATTGATCATGTTTTATATTCTGGGACGTATGTGATTCCAATCATTGAGCTCGATTGATAATGGTATACTGTAGCTTCGTGCATCTCTGTGTGCTAAATTTAAATAAATTATTAATATACCTTTTGAATACATAGTATGTTCAATCGGGTGATATTCAATCGTATAAAATGAAAGAAAACATAAATATCGCTTAAATATTAGCTGCTGCGCCCTTCATCTTCAAAAACTTCAAGCTTGTATTGCAATGTTTCGCTGACATAAATTTTGCTAATTTTTCGTTGAATAAACTAATCGGGTACGTAGAGAATTCCAACTCAGATTTGGAGGGCGGCACCCCCTGAAACGATTTCTAGCTAATTTAAGCTGAATGTGGCGAAATACAAGTGCCTACAGATTTTTTTCGCTGATATATTTTTTTCCTATTTTTTAAATATATTTTTCTCATGAATAACTCTTTATTCGCTGTAAAAATTGGAGAACGGCATCCCCTAGAATTCGGTAACTGATAGGGACGGCAGCCCGAATTTTTGAGTACGGAATATTGGTTGCCTCCTTCCGACGCTTTTGCTTTCAAACTACCGTACTTTTCAAGTCAAATTCTTTCAATATTTTAAAACATTTTTAAAAAATATTTAATGTAATTATTCGACAATTTTATTATTTGGAATGAATAAGAACACATAATGAAAGAACACCAAGCATGGCAAGAAGAGACATATTGAAGAAATGAAGATGCACGACGTGATCGAAAATATACGTGTTTTCAGAATTAAGTGTTGAAGCGTCATTTCCTCAGTTTAAGTAGATTATCAATCACAAGAAATTGTTTTCACAATAAAAATAAATATAAATATAAGATATTAGAGAATGACGCCGTCAAAGTTGGGCGTTTTACCGTTGTAAAATGGTTATGTCGCATTTTCTGGAAAACCGCTACTAGTATATTTTTTTATTTTTTGAAATTTATTTTTAGGTTCTAATTCACATCTGATAGAGAAAAATAAAAAATATACTAGTAGCGGTTTTATAGAAAATGCTATTTTACTTTGATGTTACCGTAATCCTTGCACTTGATTGACGCTTCTGAAACACCGAGATATTTATGGGTGTTTTTGGTTATGATTGGTGTCGCGTCGCATTTTGTCGCATTTTTTTGGAGCGGGTTAAACATTAATAAGAAATTAATCAATTCATATGGACGGTGCTGAAATATTTTATAGGATTTCAGTTTGCGAGCTTCCATTTGCACACCAATTTGTTAATTGTTCTGCTCATTCATAAACACGGCTGCTGTCCCTAGTAACTGATTTTTTAAAAAGATTTCTTCACAGATTTAAATTCGCGGTGCTTGGGAAACAGCGCTCCCTGCACAACCTTTTCCCGGTTTTAAGCTTTTTAATTTGCAGATGATTGTCCCTATTTTCGTTTTTCGTATTTGAAAATACATGTTTATGTATAATTCCTTTATCATATACAGTTTCGTATATACAAGCAAAGGGATGCACTGCATTTCTAAGCGCTCGCTGCTGCTCTTCTCCTGTATCCCTGCTGCTGAGGCGAGGGATTGTTGTAGACGGGCTCGTCGTAAGCCGGAGCCGGGTTGTAGGCCTGCTGTTGGAAGCCGTGCTGTGCATTGGCGACGAACTCCGTGGTGCGTGCGGGACAGGGGCAATAGGCGGCGTCGGAACCGGGAAGACCATCGGATCCAGAATCTCCGGGCTGACCAGGGAATCCGTCGCGACCTGGCTCTCCTACAACGAATAGATTACGGTAGACAGGCTACGGTAGAGAGCTAACCAGGAGCGCCATCCTCTCCAGGAGCACCGTCGTTGCCAGGAGCTCCGTCCTGTCCGGGCTGACCAGCGGGACCAGCGGGTCCCTCACTACCGGGTTCTCCTGCAGCGATCGAGGTACAGTAGATCAGGATTACGGTATCACTTACCGTCATTTCCGGGTTCTCCAGGGAGGAACTCGACGCCGGGAACGCCGTCTTCCCCGGAAGCTCCGGGTTGTCCTGAACAAGGTTACTGTATTTCTTGTTCTTACTACTGTAGGATTACGGTAACTCACCGTCCTGTCCAGGCTCTCCATCGGCTCCAGGCTCTCCGGGGAATCCATCGTTTCCGGGGTTTCCTGCGGGTCCAGCCTCACCGGGGGCTCCGGGCTGTCCAGCGGGTCCCTGAACCATAGCCCAGTGAGTACCATGGAACCAACGATTGCGGTACCTCGAATCCTGGTTCACCATCGGGTCCAGGAGGTCCGGGCGGGCACTTGACGCAGCCTCCGGGAGTGTCGAAGGTGACAGCGAGCGAGATTCCATTGGCTCCGAGTCTTCCTTGCTCTCCGGGGAGTCCATCGCGACCAGGCTCTCCGGGGTTTCCTAAAGATAGGTTCTGATCGATTACAGTAACCTCAAAGGATACCGGGAGGTCCGGGGGGTCCGACGGGGCATCCTCTGGAGGAGGGTCCGCAGTTGCACTGGGAGTTGGCCTGTCTCTTGTTTCTGCCGAGGAGAGTGGTGAAAGTGGGCGGGGCATCAGAAGATCCAGTGGGGTTGACGTGCATCTTCACGAGACGAGACCACGAGTCCTCTGCAATCACCTGAAGTGATATGTTGGCTCAAAATTAATCAATAATTGAGTATACCGTATACCTTGATCTCGGCCATTCCACTCGAAACCTCATCTTGCAGGGACTTGACGTCGGTGACGAGCGAGCCCATGTAGAGAACGCTCACTGCGACGAAGCAGAGAGCACCCGTCGATACCGTACCCACGATCCACGTCATTCTGGGATACGGTAGGTTACTATTGCTCGAGTACGGTAACGAAGAGGGGTACTGTAGAACGTCCAAGTACTTCAGTGATGTGGTTACTGTTACTCGAGTACGGTAACTTGCAGGGGGTACGGTAGATGGCTTACCTCCTTGCTGAACCGAAGCAGCTGCTTGATCTTCCCTTCCTCTCCGCCTCTTTTATACCCCTCCATCGACATGGCTCCCGTCACTCTTTTTGCAGTCCTTGTTACAGTGGGTTCTCCTTAACTGGCCGATGGATCGGTCGTACGCGAGTAGGAAATGACTCTCTCTCCGATCAGGCGAGAGAGCAGGCAATATGAAGAGAGTCATCCCTATGCGCAAGTCCAGTCCCTCGATCTCCCCCCTATCAACACTCATTCGCCTCCCTCTAACCCGCGAGGGGAAGCAAAAACAGTAACCCATTCAAAGCGCAAGGTCACCATCACTCACTGCAACAATCACTGCGACAGAGTGCCCATCACTCGAATCATCCAACCCCCGAGGCGAAAGAAGAGGTGTTTTTGTTTTGCACTTTTAATAAACTTGCATTGTACCACGAAGATAAATCTTTCAAAATTAATCGGCCATTTCGCTCAATCTTTAGAAAGCAACAGAAACACAAATGAGCGAATTGTATTATATAACACACTATCTGAGAAAATCAACATATTTCTTCAGCGACTTGGCACTGGCCGAAAACTCGGATTCATTCTAACTTCGCCAATATGTAGTACACGACGACGGAAACATAAGAGCGTCGATAGAATTTCGATCCGCGTCCGCGCGCGCGGCAGCGCGGATCTTGTAACAAACTACCGTAATCATCAAACATTTTTCTATCGATTCCAATCACTGCGGCCGTAGGGGGAATGGGTCGGCGGGCAAATTCTAAGACTTTTTTACTCCGGGGAATTTTTCGATCAGATTCCATCTAACGCCAGAAATCGATAATTCCACTTTTCCTTCCGACATTTTTGTACGTCCCCGAAAATTTTTCAAGAAACATACAATTTTTTATTTGTGTTTCCGCATCTATTTGTATCGATGCACACTTGATTACAACGGTGCAATTGAAATCCGCCCCGAAGTTAGGTAACCAGGTCAAAAGATGCCTCGAAAGTGGATTGTGGTGCAAATAATACTGTAACCGCTTTTTCATAATTTCGTTATTTTAATATGTGACGATTATTTTCTTTCACGTGTTTCGTCAGCGAAGTCCATACATCGTTAAGAAGGCGTTTTTAATTAATTTTGATGAAATTAAGCATATTTGGAAAAAGCGGTTACAGTATTCTTTACACCATAATCCCGTTTCGAGGCATCTTTTGACCTGGTTACCTAACTTCGGGCGGATTTCAATTGCGCCGTTGTAATCAAGTGTGCATCGATATAAATAGATGCGGAAATACAAATAAAAAATTGCATGTTTCTTGAAAAATTTTCTGGGACGTACAAAAACGTCGGAAGGAAAAGTGGAATTATCGATTTCTGGCGTTAGATGGAATCTGATCGAAAAATTCCCCGGAGTAAAAAAGTCTTAGAATTTGCCCGCCGACCCATTCCCCCTACCGCCGCAGTGATTGGAATCGATAGAAAAATGTTTGATGATTACGGTAGATTGTTACAAGATCCGCGCTGCCGCGGATCGAAATTCTATCGACGCTCGTATGTTTCCCTCGTCGAGTACTACATATTGGCGAAGTTAGAATGAATCCGAGTTTTCGGCCAGTGCCAAGTCTATTTCGGTTCTCTCGGATAGTGTGTTATATGATGGTGTTTTGTCTCATTAATCCTGTTGAACCACTGCTAGTAATTCTAAATTCGTAGACAATATTAAACTACCGACACCGTGATTCAACTTGTGAAATCCGATCTTCCACACAAACCACTTCATCATTTACGAAAATTGTGAAAACAAAACAGTGAAAGCGTTAACAAGCACAACAACTTGACAACTTTTCTTAGCAAAAAAATCAAGTGTAAATTAAGACAAATTTCGAAAATCATATCAGAATTACGCACGCGGACAGGGGGAGGTGTTCACTGCACTGGAGTACAAACACAGTAGCAAGATCAAAGATCAACGATTAAAGATCAGAAACAGCGGAAGCTTTGAGATTGCTCGAAGAGTGGGGTCAAAGCTATCGGAAGGGGTGAGGGATAGGGTAGGTCACGAGTGACTCAGTCGATCCATAATTATTGATTGAGCGCGTTGGGCGTCTTCAGGTTCTGCATGCCGGCTCGCATGACCTGAAGTAACGAAATTGAAATAACCCATACATCTCTCAACAGCCTAGCTTAACAATCATTTCGAGTGTTACAACATTACAAAAAAATAAAATGATCAATCAATAGACGGACCTCATCGACGAGGAGGAGATTGCAGGCGATGACGCAGCACGACGACAGCGAGTTCTTCTTGACAATCGCGTTGTCCCAGATGCCCTGCAAGAGCCATCTCGTAAATCTTCCAGGAATATCGCGAATCCTTTACATCTCTCTGCCTTCTAATCCCATCAACGGGTCTCAATTATCATAGACAAAAATAGAATCACATTTGGTCACCATGTAGAGCAAGAACGTCACGACGCAACCAACACCCCTGCATGATTCATGCCACGCAAACTTCCTGATCCAGAATCCAAGTTCCAGCAATGGAACTCCCATCTTGGACTTGAAAAATTACAACCTCCCTAATAAATATTCCCCCAGCCTACCGTAGGCTGCGCGGGCTCTCCGCTGTTGATGTCGAGGCCGACGGCGATCTCGGGACACGCCTCGCGCTCCTCCACCATCTTCACGATCGAGTCCTGCGAACGGATAAATTATTCCGCAATTAAGCAATATAATGCTAACGTAACAGGCGCTCGAACAACGTCTTGTGGTAGTCGATAACTATCAGAATACCGTACCTGGGCGTCGAATCCTCCGTTCTGGGCGAGCGTCTTGGGAATGACGAGCAGGGCGTTGGCGTACGCCTGCAATCATTCATGTTCACATGGATAATATAATGTGTGACTGGGCGAACTACCGTAACCATCCATTACCGCACCTGAGCTCCGAGCTTGGCGCGTCCCTTGATCTGGTCCATGCTCTTCTTGAGCTCGACATGGGCGGCAACCTGAAAATATAAATTGGGGTACGGGGCCACTAAGATTACATTAGATCATTAGATTATTACATTAGACTTAGATTACATTAGATCATTAGATTATTACATTAGACCATCGATTGATGACCATATATGAAACTACCGTATACCTCGAAGGCGCCAGCTCCCGGCACGAGCGCGCCATCGTTGATCGTGTTGAGCACGGCACGCAGACCGTCGTGAATCGCGTCCTTGATCTGTGAAAGGGAATTGATTATTGTGTGGTCATCCAAATAATTAGTCCCGCGCGCAAGAGTCAGCCTTACACCATGATGCTGAAGCAAGAAAAAAGCAAGGTGATAAATCACTCAGGGTTCTGTAAAAATTTTATGGTCTAAATTCTCTTCAACTAAATTTACAAAAAAAATCTACAAAAGTAATGTGATGAGCAGTGTTTAGCTCACCTGGATGATGGTGTGTCTGTTGGGTCCCTTGACGAGGAGGGTCACCGACTTGGGGTCTCTGCACTCCTCCACGAACGTGTACTTCTCCTCGCCCAGCGTGTGCTCGTACACGAGTCCCGCGTATCCGAGCACCTCCAAGCGATAGATCGATGGATAAAAATAAGAAAATAGATTTTCCATGAGGCTCCAAAACCAAAAAAAACAATCTCGACATCACGACAAGACATCGAGACTGTTTTCTTCCCGTTTACCCAATCTCTGATTAAAGAAGGGCAAACATCAAGTACACGAGAAAGCAGTCGACCTCGGGGGTGAGGTCGTCGACGGAGTTGACTGCCTCTCCTCCGCACGCCAGCTGCAGCCTCTCCATGTTGCGGCGCTTCGCACGACGAAGGGCGACGATGCCCTCGGCGGCCAGAAGATCGAGCGAGGGAGGGTCGATGCCCTGGGGTAGATCATTTTAAAAAGTGCAAAAGCCTTATAATGGAATCAAGTAAAAAAACGAATTCCTGAAACACAAACATGCAGATCGGATATTTAAAATTTATAAAACCCAATAAATGATCACCTTCTGGTTGATGAGGACGAATCCCTTGTTGTTGCCCTCGCACACCTTCTTCTTCAGCTCGATGACGCGATGGACGCGACGCGTGATGAACTCACGCTCGGCCGCAAGCAGCTTCTCGCGCTCAGCAGCGCTCTGACGGGGATAATTGTACAATAGTAGCTTTTCAATTACCCTTTCCTACCATGTATTAATAGGTCACGCTTTACGAAGTCTGTTTTTGCGAACGGACAAGTCATCAACATTATCGGGTCCCTACATAGATCCGATCACTACATTATCCGAAACATCGAACTATTAGGAATGAGCTTTTAAAAAATTGAATCATTCAAAAACAACTGCAATTCCGAGGTTCGAAACAAGCAGTTTTCCGCTCTTGAGTTGCCATTTCATGCAGTTGCTCTCACCTTGTAGAAGAGGCCGCTGTTCACCTCCGTCTTCTCGTACTCGAGGGAGACGTTGGCAGTGAGGACGAAGGCGTCCTTCACGTGCTTAGGCATGTCTGAATTACACTATTTTGAGATTGATCGATCCAGGTTTTTGAGCATTTATTCTATTCTTTTTTATAAAAATGGGGAAGCCAAATCTCCTGAATTATGGTCACTTATACGACAACCCAGTGTTCTCCGAACAGAGGGGTCATTGCCCTAATCGTCGTACCTGGGTGTCTCGCTCCGTGGTCGAGCACAAGTCCCTTGACGAGGCAAGTGTCCATGTCCGAGTCGTGCATCATCTCCTGCAACAGGTGAACATTGATTGATGGCACACCCAAATTAAAAAGCGGATAGCAATCGCAGGGAAACGCTATTAGGAAATAGAACCAATATTGCGCAAGAAATTCGGACCAAATATACATTTTAGAAATTAAAATTAATTATAAAAACGCACCATGATCTCGACCATGTGGAGGTCGGGCGGTCCGTCGGCAGGCTTGATCGCCAGCACGGCGTCAACGATGCACTCCGTCTGAAGAAAGATAGTAATTTCGGAGGTGACATTTGTGTTTCGCCGAATTCCAGTATCGAGATAACAACCAGAGTCGTTGTATCCTTGATATAACAGAGGAGAAATAGACGATAATTTTAAATTAAAATTAAGTGTTGAAAATAGGAAAGATAAAGTTAATGCATAAATAAGAATAATAATCAAACACGCACCATGTGGTCGGCGAGTTTGTGGTGCAGTTTCGTTCTCAGGGAGGTGCGGGCGACCTCGAGAAGGGTCTGGCGATCGGGCTTCGCCGCCACCTACAATTATAGAAATTGATTTTAAAGATTTAAAAAGGTAAATAAAACAGAGATAATTTATGTTTCATCGATTCTGGATTAACTTTTTAGCCTTCATTTTACGCATTCCTCAGCCCTCCTGGTCCCCTCACGTTCTCGGTCTAACGGAGCAGGAATCGAATCCAGAAATGGAATCTAATTTAGATCGAAATCATTTAAAAAATATATTTAAATTTAATTAATTTTTGCTCGCCTTGAAGTGCTCGAGCAGCTGGAGGGTCTTGGCGTTGGCCCACTCGAATCCTTCGATGATGAGACGGGGATGGACGCCCTCCGCCACGTAGTTCTCCGCCTTTAATTTATAAATATAAATTTTCGAAAAATATATTCATTAGCGAGAAGGCGAGAGAGCAGCTGTTACACTATCATCCGGCGATTCTCATCTTATTCCGACAAAAGGGAGAAATGGAAATGAACATTCTGGGAACACGGGGATGAGTGTAACAATAAATTCGTAGTCTCGCCATATGAAGTGATTAGAACTCATAGAACAAACCGACTGAATAAGAATCTTTCAGTAGGTTTGCTATTTGTAGTTTTGAGAAAATTTTCTGCTGACATACTTGGACACATTTCGGTTTATTACTTACTTATGAGAAAGAAAGTTAAATGGGTCCAGTATTGCGATAGATAAAATATACAAGGCAGTTTGAGGTTTTGCGTCGCCTACCTGCTTGAGCAGTTCTCCGATGAGGAGGACGGTCGAGGTCGTACCGTCTCCGGTGATGTCATCCTGCGCCGTCGAGGCCTTCGCGATCATCGACGCCGTCGGGTGCTGGATCGACTGCAACCGGGATTTATTTAAATGTAAAATTAATTTTGTTTAAATTACCATCTCGTGGAGAAGCACGTTGCCGTCCTTGGTCAGCTTGATGTCGCCCGATCCAGAGACGAGCCTGAATATATTGTTTTAAATAAAAAAATATAAATTAGACCTAAAAGCCGTGTTTGAGGTAAAGTTATAACGTTAGCAAGTGCTAGAAAAGAAGTTAAACAAGGCCAAACTGACATCTTGAGGGTTCCCTTGGGCCCGAGGTTCGTCTTCATCACCTCCTGCAGTCCCTTGGCTCCGCTCACGTTGAGCTCGAGAGCTGCAGCATGACGAGCGAGCTCCGCCTTGGGGTTGAGGCACTGGATTGAAGCCATTCCTGGAAAAGAGAAGAAATCGACTTGAGTCGAGCCTAGTTTCACTAGGCAAAAAGAGCTAAATAATCAGGTCGACGATAGGAAAAGAGTGCCACTATTTAACTAGCTTAAAACGTTAAAACAATGAGCAAGAAGCGATCAAAACAAGTGTGAAATAGTCGAAATAACGAGAGATTCTTTCGAGAAACAGAATTCGAAAGATCTTGAAGGTCTGCGAAAATAGCGTGCAGCTGCGCGCGTGTTTGCGTGCACCAGTGTACTGTGTGATTGGCAGCAATCTACAACTGATGTTTTTATAAAAAATAATTTACTATTCACGACATTTTGCGTACACACAAAACCAAGACTCCGCCCACTACACCACTGCCATGTTGCGGCATGGTGCGCGCACCTGGCCGCCGTACACAAAACCGGAGCCGGGAAAAAGTCATCGCAGAAACCCTGATATCGATTGAAATTATCGATTGATTTTTGGTCCTATGCCGACATCCCTTGTGCAATGTTAATGGATACGGTAGCATTCAAAATTTTAATTATTCCCTTGGTGGTGTGAACAAAAGTCGGCGGGTGCGTTTGGGGGTCTGTAAGTCTTTTCGTCAACCTGCAATTCGGACCGCGAAATGCCGTGTTATTTAAACAAAAACATGCTTTCAAAATAAATAAGGAAGATAATAAAATCGATAACATTTGTTGATATTGTAGTACCAAAAGAGATAGAGAGAGTAGATTAACTAATTCCATGTGCGGAGCTCTCTCTGACATGCCTAGTCTCTCATCCCTTCATTTCCCTATTCCTCCAATTCTCCAAATTCACTCTCCCCTCTCCTCTTCCTTCTCCATTCATTTCTTCGTATTTGCTCCATCCCGACAGGTCGCCCCATCAGAATGGGAAACGCCTGTGGCCGTGGCAAGCGTCCCGCGGCATCCCGCGACACCTCAGCCAGGGTATGGTACCTTCCTTCTCCCTACAATAACCCGTACCACCCTCCTCCCTACAGTAACCCGTACCTTCCTCCTCCCTACAGTACCCCAACTACCGTACTCCAGGACAACGAACCTCGTGTGGCGGTCAATGAGAACGAAAGCGATCGAGACGAAAAGCCAGCCGTCACTCCGTCTCCGAAGGTACGGTACCCTACAGTAACCCTCCATCATCCTACCGTACTCCAGGCCAGCATGAAGCGCAGCTCGACTCCTCCAACTGGTGCGATGGTCACTTCGAGGACCAGGGTACGGTATCCTACCGTAGTCTCACCACCAATCCTACCGTAATCTCTTACAGTAATCCTCTTTCAGGCGTCTACTGCCAAGAGACCCTCTACTAATCGTTCCCCCAATGCGAGTCGAGCTCGCGATCGAGAGAAGGAAAGGGAGAGAGAGAAGGCAAAGGAGAGGGAACGAGAGAAGGAAGAGGAGGAGGACGACCCCATCCAGAAGTGAGTACGGTAGGGATACTGTAGGGTTACTGTAAGTTACTGTAAGTTACTGTAGGTTACTGTAGGATACCCTGCAGGCACTGAATGATTACTGTACTTGCAGGTTCATCACCTATGCTCTGAACAAGGGCGTCTCTGGTCTGCGTGCGGAATTCGAGGAGCTCCGTCTCAAGGTTGAGATAGATAGAGATCAAAGATCAAAGATCAATTTAGACGATTCCCACCAAGGAGCAGTGCAGTGTCTTCCATATGGTCGCCAACGCCCAGAAGAACAGATACAAGTACTGTACTCATTCCTGATCTATACCCACCACTTCCCCTCCCGTACCCTCCCCTGATCTACCGTATCCCTCACCTGACCTACCGTACTCCTCAGGGACGTGCCGTGCTCGGACGACTCGCGAGTCATTCTCAAGGAACTCTCCATGGGCACTGACTACATCCACGGCAACTTCTGTGGGACGCCCAAGAATCCGAAGAGATTCATCTGCACTCAGGTATACTGTAGCTCGATGACCTACCGTAACCCTAGCGTACCCTTCAGGGACCACTGCCCACTACGATTGTCGATTTCTGGTCGATGGTCTGGCAGGAGGGATCGGAATTCATCGTGATGCTGTGCAACTTCAACGAGATGAGCAAAGTGAAGGTACCGTACCGTCCCCTGACCCACCGTAACCTACCGTACTCCAGTGCGCTCAGTACTTCCCTCCCACGCAGAAGGAGACATTCGTAGCCGGCAATGCAGTGATCACCTGTGAGAGTGTTAGTTTGACCTACCCCGATGATCTTTGATCTGTGTCCTCTCAGGTTGCTCAGCAGAAGTGGCCAGGCCAGATCACCATCAGGAGATTCACCCTCGATCGGGTGAGGATCTACCGTATCCCCTTCCTACCGTAACCTACCGTATCTCAGATCGATGTCAATCAGAAGCGCACGATCACTCATCTCCACTGGGAATCGTGGCCGGATCGAGGAGTTCCTCCCATCGATGCAACCATTCAGAAGCTGCTCCAGATGGTCAGACTTACTCTCGTTAGCAGCCATCTCCCAGTCTCCACACGAAATACTCCATTTCTCGATCCTCGCTAACCACCGCAACTTCAGGTGTGCCGATCGTCGAAACCCGCTGTGGTGCACTGCTCCGCGGGCATCGGCCGCACTGGAACCACCGTCGGCATCCAGGTGTCTACCGTATCCTCGGACTATCGAGGACTGACTAATTTGCAGATCGTCACTGAGCTCATGGACTCAGGGAAGTCAATGGAGACGGGGCTCGGTCCCTTCCTGATCAAAATGAGAAAGCAGAGGGCCGGATCAGTCCAGAATGATCAGGTATTTGAGAGGAGAGTGCAAAGATCAAAGATCAACTTAAGCAATACGTCTTCATTCACCGACTCCTATTGGAGCGATACATGAGTGAAGAGGAGAAGGAGAACCCCAAGGTGTGTGACCTACCCTCTCCCCTCCCCTAATCCATGACCTACCCTCTCCCCTCAATCGATTGATTTCAGTTCGTCAAGTTCGCCAAGGACTACGACTCCTTCATGGTCTAGCCCATCGTCTGATCTACTGTATAGACAACCGTAAATCTGTGAATGTAGACTGTAGTGTAACCATCAGAAATGATCAGATTTGATGATAAAACTCACTGCAATCGATGTTTTTTTCCAATGCACACAACAGGGATAGGGGAGGGATGGGGAATGAGAAATTTTAAATAATGACTCAGACTTGTGATAAGAATGGTTGCAAAGGAACATGAATCATGGTAGAAAGATGAACTAACAAAGAGGTTCTAGAACAATTTTTGTTGCTCTTTCCTTGTTCGACTACATAGATGCACCGTTTCATTTTGTCATTCGATAGATGGTATCTAGTGGATCTACTGGTTATCATCTGGATAGTAGAGTTAAAAAGCTCAAATACCCGATTCTAGTATAGCTCGACTCCAGAATAAAATAGAAAAAAGATAGCCACATTCAAAAAAGGAATCACAGATTTTTTTTCTGATGCGTTTCTGATGCGTTTCTGACTCGGAAGAAATTAAAAAAAAACATTTATTCCAACCATTTGAAAGTTCACCCAATCCCCAATAACACATGTGTTATTGGGGATTGGGTGAACCATACTCTTTCCAGTAACAACAACAAAAATTTAAGAAAATAAATATGTACTTACAGGCAAAATTAGTTGTAGAGCAAAATTTGTGCAAGCCTAGTAAAAATGACAAATAACGAATCGGAATGTATGTCCTGAGATTCCATTACCGCAATGAAAGGCACATTTTAACAATAATAAATGTGCAAAGTAACAGCAATGCACAATGCTATGATATCATCAATCTATTCGACATAGACAGAGTGTTAGCCCGTTCGAAGAATCCGGGGGCAAATACTCAGAGAAAATAAAGCGCAATAAGGCACGAATGAATTCGACTACTTTACTCGTTTGAGAGTGAATCCCCTCTGTGACTGCACTCCCAGAATGAAGGGACCTTCATCGCCAGAATTGAAAGAAGAGGGACGAATCGAGTATGTACCCGCAGGCATACCATCCAGTGTAATCATTGTGTATCCCTCACTGGAACAACCATGATCAAAAGAAAGATCAAAGATCAACTGACCGGTAGAGTACCGTCTCCTTCTGGTAGAACTCTTTCCCTTCCCTCACGAACGACACGGGACAGATCTGAAAGTGAGTTGATCAAAATCATTCATCGATTAATCGATCTACCGTACCCTCAGTGCGATGGAATACTCCTTGGGAGCTCGCAGATCGATGAGAATGGAGTGGTCATCACTGCATTCCTCGAGGGAGAGAAGGTACAGGGGATTGTTACTGTAATTCACATATGGGATACGGTATCCCTGATTATACTGACTCGAATGTCTCTCTGTGACCTCCTGCTGTCTTCCCCTTCCACTCGCCCGTTTCCTGAGAAGATATCACGATAAGAATGGAGATGGAAAGGGAGGGTATGATAGAGCAAGAGGGAGATGGTGTCCTACCTTCTTCTTCACCGAGTACTGGTCTGTGATGGGGGAGAGATGGAAGGGAGCGGAGGAGTACACTCGAAGAGTGTAGTAGATCGACTTCGTCTTCTCGTACTAAAATATACCTCACGAACTTTTTTTCGTTCTATGTAAAATATAACAAAAAGAGAAGTCGAGAGCAAATTTTGTCTTATAAACTCATCACCCACTGTACCTGTGCCACAACTAGCGTGAATTTGTTGGGGCCTGGGTCAGAGATGTCCATCTGACAGAGGTAGT
This sequence comes from Pristionchus mayeri, assembly GCA_036245805.1. NCBI lineage: Eukaryota > Metazoa > Nematoda > Chromadorea > Rhabditida > Neodiplogasteridae > Pristionchus > Pristionchus mayeri. The sequence goes on along the minus strand of BTRK01000003.1, from coordinate 18,468,487 downwards.
GAGGGGAATTGATTCGAGTACCATCGTACAGGGGTTCGGGGTCGACTGGAAGAGAATTCATTCATCAGAGAGAGGGTGGGGACTCACATGGGAGGTACACCTTCTTCCCTCCCTTGTACACGAGCACTGTGATGTATTCCTTGTTCTCTGCGAAATCTGCCTGACATGGGGGAGAGCAATAGAGCATGAGTCATGAGTCATGCTGCATGACCATGGAAGGGAGACTCACGATGTCAGTGATGTGCCGAGTGATCAGAATACAGACTGTAGCATTCTTCCCCGAGTTGTTCACCTGGGAGATACCGTACTCCCCCTACCGTACTCCCCCTACCTCTCTCTCTCTCTCTCTCCTCGATACCTCCAGTCGATACTGAGGATTGGCAGCTACGCTGTAGAGATCCCTCTCTGGACCCACAGCCATGTCCCAGGAACTGAATGCGTTCTAGATCGTCCTTACCATTTTTTTCCAACCAAACCGATATTTTTTGGGATGTTTCATTTTACAACTGGTAATTTTAGAAATTTTAAATTATTTTTCATAATCTACAGAGTTCTACAATGGCAGTTTCCACAATGATAACCCAATTTTCACTTATTAGCTCTACTCACTCGTGCAGTACGTCTATAAAGGAGAACATTGCGGGATTCCAGTTGACATAAAATACGTCGAAGAAGAGGATCACTGACTCGTACTCGATCCAGAACACTCCTGAAAAAATGGGGAAGATGGAAAGGTTACAGTGCATAATATCATTCACCATCTACTCTACCTCATCCCACTACGCATGGTTGACATAATCCCAACATATTCTCAGAGCCATTTAAGAGAGTTTTTCTTCGTACTCTCGCTCCTCTCACTATCCCATTATTGAGCACCATACTCACCATTGTCCTTCTCCTCAGCATTATCTGGATCGTATCCGAGTAATTTCTTCCTCTCCTCAGTCCAATTCTCCTTGTCATCCTCCGAGAATCTTCCCTTCCACCTCACGTCAGTCCACGGATTCTTCAACTTCAGTAGTCGCGTTCCCTTCAAATGAGATTCATGAATTTTAACGCCAGGTTCATTTCGTGATTATACATTTTTCGTAATCATAGCACATCTCATTCGATAGATGTTCACGGAAATTACCTATACCAAGGGTAATTACGCAGGATGCATTTTAAAAAGCCAAAAATCATTGTTCAAAAACGCACGTCCAGATTTCTGATATCGAGTAGTGCGTAAGCGTGCTTCTCTACGAGTCCCACACTCTTCGCCTCATTCTGGGGGAGATCACCTTCAACCAAAGAGCTTCTTTCCTTTCAATTCTTGCTCTGTACGATTTTTTGATCAAGGTGTATCACTTTAGAACTGGTCATTTTAGAATTATCTATTTGTTTTTGCACTCATTGGTGAATTTGGAGCACTTTACTTTTCACCCTCTGTAGAGTTCTAAAATGACCAGTTCTAAAGTGATACACCCACTTGATCAAGATACAATACAAATATGATGCAAGAAAAAAATAGACAAATAAGAAGAATAAAAAAGGGAATGGGTACCAATGCCGAGTGTGATGATGCAGTATCCTTTATGGAATCCGGCCCACAACTTGTCGGAGCTCTGCCAATCAATATTCATCTATGAATCAGGCTCACTACCGTACCTTCTCAGCATCAAATGATCCTCCCTTGATCGAGATTCTCTCTGGGATCCAACCAGTGAGAGCATGTAGATCGTTATTCTGCAGGAATATTACCGTAATTCATAATCGAATGATTGCAAACTGACCGAATTGGAACCGGGGAAATCATAGCCTCCCATCACTTTGAGATACGCCTTCTCCAGCAGACTCACCCACAATTCGTTAGACTGAAGGTATAATCGATTACCTCCTTCCTCCTTCTACAGTATACCTGCGAGTGGGAGCACAGTAATCGCTTCTTATCATCAACTGGAAGATAATCATCTATGATGATCTGAAATACCACGATCACAAAAATGATCAAGAAGTCCCGCTGAATACCTTCCTCCAAATTCCATTGATGTGCATCGTAATCACGTACTTTCCACTTGGATTGTACTCAGGCTCACCCGAGGAATTCTGGGGGTAAATTATGCTGAAATTTCTCATTAGATACCGTAATCGATTCGGAATGATCTTTGAACTCTTACCTAGTAATGAGTTTCCTTCTGAATCTCCGCTCGTATTCAGTAGCAGCCGAGAGTGAAGCGAGGAAGGAGCAATCGGGGACAACAGTCTGCGATCAACTACCGTAACCACAATCAATCGATTAAAGAAACGGTACCTGCTTGATAGTTCTACCGTCTATGCGTCTGATGATGGCAGGATCTATCATGAATTCACTCGGTCTCATCCATCCCTTCAGTCTCTCCGTCTGCTTTGCCGTCAACGACAAGAACCCATCCGGATCACTGAACAATTCGGCTAATGATTGAATGAGCTAATCGAATATCACACAAAAATTACAAAAAAAAAGAGCTATACTGAAGCCCAGATCGACCCTATTTCTGCTCTTAGATTACCGATATAATTAGAATCTATCTACACTAATATCTATCCCAATCTAACTGCACTCATATATGATCTGAGTTTCAGGAGATGATCATGTAGAATAGCGTACGTGAATGGGCGGGCGAAGCTAATCTTCTCCGTCAGATCCACACTCTCGTACAAACGACCGTTGATCATCGAGTTCTTACCGAGAACTTTGATTTCATACCTCGACAACTGGAAGGATACTAATTTCTCATACCGCATCTACTAAATCGTACCCCTTGTCCTCGTTTCGAGGTAGTGGGAGCGGCAGGGACGGGAATCGCGGATTTCCCACACAAAGGAGGAACACTGTAAACTAAAAGGAAGTTCTCTGACCCTCTGAACACTAAATGCTTCCAGGCACTGGCTCACCACCAGTGTCGGGAACGGCAGACTGCTGGTTGACCAACTCCAGTTCCTCATTCATAGCCCTCAAATAACAAAGATCAACTAGACAAACCACAGACCAATTTTAATTCGCAACAACTCAAACCTTCGCAGTTCTCCCTTGAGAAGCTCCGCTCTCTTCATGCATTCCTTCGCCTTTCGCTCCATTACCGAACTCCTCTTAATTTTATGATTATGATAAGGACATATAGAAACACAAACATTAGAGAAGTTAAAATGGCATGAACTACCTTCATCTGAGGAGGAAGGGAGATCCACCTCTCCACAGCTTCAGCGTAGAAGTTGATTGCCTAGAATAGTGGAATGAAACATCAAAAGACAAGAGTGCTCACCTCCTGATATCGTTTTCCATTATCGCAAGTGACTGCATTTTTCAAGGCAGCGCGAAATGCCGCGTCATCTATTCCGTCGCCCATCAAGGGACTAATTGGAATCCAAGATGAAGATAAATATAATGATATTAAAATATTAATATAATTAAGATAGTAAAAAATAGATGTTAGCCGGGAGTATATCCGGGAAAAGGGTTAAAGTAAGAGAATGTTCTTACAGTATCTTCAGAGACAGAAAAGAAGAAGATCCCCACTTCAGCTCCCCCCCCCCCCCACCCACTCTCCCATCCCTCTCAACTCCTCCTGAAGATATCTACTTTGACCTACTCTCACTCTCTCATATTTCTGATGAGTAGTTGGATTCTTCAAATCTACTTCCTCCCACCACTTCCCTACCCCCCCCCCTAGCAAGAGCCCTAGCAAGGATAAAACCTCTCCAGCCCCTCCCCCTCCTTCACCTTTCCTTCCAGAGTCCTGAATGGGTTATCTATTTGACCCCGCGCGACGCGATTCTCCATAAAATCCGTCATAAAATCCGTATGATTATTGCCATCTCTATTGTCTACAAATTTGCATACATGTCTGCATTCTAATGCCCCCACTCTCCTTCCACGGCCTAGTGTCGACAAGTCTAACACATAACACAAGGCGAGTAAACAAATCCAAGATCAGAATAAGAAGGAAAAAATGAAAACACGATTGGAATCAAGACAGATATCAATAAGCAAACTGGCATTCATGATTAATTTGTACTCAGATGAAAGTAGTAATCAACCATTTATTTACCTGTCAAACAATTAGACGAAAGATATGTTGTGTGAAATTTTTGGCTCTTTGAGAGACAACCAATAAACCATTAGAAATGAGATATTTACAGACACAATTAGCTAAAGAATAAAACTTGTAAAATCCTAGTGAAACAAAAAATTAACGAATGGAAAGTCCCGAGACAGTGTGAAAGTTCGAATCGATTGTAATTGCACTACAGTATCCTTTCACTTCGTGCTTCTCGACCTGCGAAGTCCCGCCGCTCTGCAACCTGCAATTATCGATTGAGTGCTACCGTATCCGATCCGATACCGTACCTGATCTGAAGATGGCTCCGAAGGGAGAGGAAGAGAGGGACGATGATGCCGCTTCATTCTCGACCACTCCCAACTTGTCGCTCAGAGATGACGTCAGACAGGAACCCTGGATCAAATCGATACTACCGTACCCTAGCTACAGTAACCCACGTTCGGAGTCAGCAGCATGCCTCGGTTCAGCACTCCCGGGCTCTCGACTGTGGCTGCAGGAGCCGAGGGAGAGGCTGAGAATATTGTGATTGATTCATCCAACATTGTATTATCAGAAAATCCTAATTATTTCAAACAACCGTGAAGCAATCGTTCAATCAGTGCTTCGATCATCCCCGCAACAGATATTTCCTTCCAGAACAATGGACTTCTTTGAGTAAAATGTATTCAAAAAATCAATTCTTACCCGCGGGCGACTCTCCCGGCGGCAGAAGGCGCGGCTTCTTGAACGGATTTGACAGCGACGATGGTCTACAGTAATCCATCACTCAATTACCGTAGTCTCGCCGATCGTCAACTGACCTGTTCATGCCGAAGTAGACGCTCTTTCCACCGACGAGACTACGCGTTCTGCCCGTCAACGGTGTCGACGTCTTCAGCAACGACGTCGAGAGCACCGAAGGACCCGTCTGAAGAGACATTTTAGAGCTAGATTACTCGAAACTTCAAGATATTTCTAGAGAGTCTAATAGAGACGCAACTATGCCGACTTAAACCAGATGTGAAAACACCAACCAACATGTGATTATGACTGAATCATCAACTCAATGTCTATTTTTGTTTTTTCTACTCTTTTCAATCCATTACTATTGACGCAACTATGCCGACTTAAACCAGATGTGAAACCACCAACCAACAAGTGATTTGGACTGAGCCACGAATGAACAATATCAAATGAACAATATGAACAATATGAACAATATTAGTCAATATCAAACCTCTACCGTAATCTACCGTACACTCACCGTAGTCGGCGTATCTCCTCCTAGCGCGGGGCTCTCGAGGACTTCCATGGGCGGCGTCTGCTCCTGCAATTAGTCCTTACCGATCGGTAACTCAAGATTACTGTAAAATCATTGATTGATATATCTCCTGACTACAATATCGATCACTGATACTCGATTGTCTTATACACTTACATCCATCGCTACTTCTCGGTATCACTCAATCGATAATTCTACCGTATACCTTCTGGATAGGACTCGGCAGCGGATCGATAACAATTCGCTTCTTCTCATCCTCCTTCTCCGCTTCTCCAATCGCATTGAGGCGAGACCGCTTGCGACCTGCTTACGAGGTTACGGTACTCAGTTATCGATTGACTACCTACCTGGCTGCGCGGCCGTCGCATCGGCTACCGTAACCGCCTTGGACGGCTTCGGAGGCGGCGGCGGACTGTCGTTGCTGACGGGGGCCTCCACCACTTCCATGACCTCGACAGAGGCGACTACGGTAGTCGTCGAGGAGGAGGTTACGGTAGTCGACTGGGACTTCGTATCGATCGAGTACATCGTCATCAGCTCTTCTGCTGACATTGACTGCAAATTATTTCGGCATGATCGGAGTGCTCAACCAGCTCTCGGTAATACGCTAGCTCTGAAGCGCCGATTCTCAGAGTCGCAAAGTTGAGGAGGGAAAGAAGCAAGCAGACGCTGAAGAGCGAGTAAGGATTGGAAGGAGTCAATTAGAGAGCACTACTAGGCATTGTATTTTTTGTATGAGAAGCAGTGGACATTCCCACCTGACACCTACCACTACCACTACCAAAAACCAAAAAATATTTAGTCTCTTGGACGGTTTTTGTTTTGTGTCTCGAACAGCTACAGACTACAAAGATCAAAGATGACAGCTCACATTGGCAGCTTCGTTCTTCTTGCTTCTGCTCGGCGCCGTGACAGACTTACGAGGAGAGGGCTGCAGAGAAGTGGTTTTATTTATCTCAGCCAATGTGGGGCTACCGTCAAACTCAGTGGGATAAGAAAGAGGGGAGCAATTCAAAATTCCCGAGACAGTTGAAAAGGAACATACCCGAGACACACCGACCGCTCCCAATAGTCTAGCCATGTTGGAATGAACCTCACTAGAGAGAGGAGATTTGCGTTTTACGACGTGTGTAATGAACCCCAAATCGACCTGCCTTTAGAGCTACCCCCTGGTCCTCCCTCCTTTATAAGCGCTAATCTCCAGTGAATATTGTGAAGCCTATTAATCCCCCTCCCCCTCCCATCGTGCGACGTGCACATTCCCAATTGCCGACCTTCTTCGGCTTCTTCTTGAAGTCGTTCACAAACTCGTCTTCCTCATCGTCCAGCACGAGGATCGAGACGTCCTCCTCCTGCAATTTGTAATGATCACAGATAGACAGTGAAACCTTGACTGTGTTTCAAAAGGCCACTGCGGAAGATCAACTATTGAAATCAAACAAGCTTTCTGTTCGCGAGATAATGGAGAAATGTAATTTCCTTGCCGTTAGTTTTGGGTGTCACAAGCTTTAGAAATGCGTATCAGAACGTGCTGATGTACTAGGTTCCGTTCGCGCCGGCGAAAAAAGATTATTTCAATAGATTTTGATGTTGATATAGATGATTTTTTTCGGTGCAGTTCAATTCATTGGCGATTTCATTCTGACCCACCTCCTCATCAACAGCAATCGTTTTCTTCCTTCTCCGCTCCGGGGAATCCATCTGGAAAACGACACATTGCCTGCGCCAGAAGTTGACAACACGCCAACCACGTTCACTCACCCGAAACGCGCCCGTCCTCAGTTTCTTGTCCTTTGCGGCCTTCTCCTCAGTGCGCGCTTTGGCCAGTCGCTGAGATCTGAGAACCATTAGATAAGAAATTAGTCTGTGATTATCGATGGAATACGGTAGCTTATTTTAACCATCTCACCTCGTTTCGTAGTGGCTGCTCCATACGGACCACACGGGAATTTCTTTAGGCAGATGGAAGGGATCTTCGAGCGAGGAGCCTGAAGCGATCCGAGGTTACAGTATTTATCGATGTTCCTTAAGGACCGTATACCTTGACTGCTGTTGCCGAGAGCCAGTCGAGTGGATTGGTTCGATGAGGCTACAGTACCCGCGAATGAGAAGTCGTTGTCGTTCTGCGATTGCGAATTGATTTTAAATAATATCATATTGTGATGATTAATTTCCCTGTATAATCCCTAATTTTCGTTAATTGAATCCCCGCAACGAGCGATTAATATATTATTATAATCCGTTTACGAAAGCTCTCACCTTGGTCTGATGGCCGCCCACTTTCGGCACGAACTGAAATTAGAATCATGAACGAACTATCATTCTACAGTACCTTTAGATTATCGATTTTTCATTTAGCGTCCCACACTAAATACTAACACGATGGAGAGGAGTGTTTTCCATCTCTCCTTTCTATCGAGCAATGATTGATCTGAACAGTGGCTATGGGGTTGCGTATCGACGGGAAATTCAATGGCTGAAACAAACGAGCGATGATCCTCGCATACTACCCCTATATAGCCCCCTCCCTCCCTCATCGCTCACGTCATCCCTCCACTCACATCATCGTCGTCATCGTCGAAGAGATAGGCGACGGTCGCCTGGCTGTCCGCCTTCTCCTCCTCCAGGGGGTAAGCAGTGAGCGGACGCTGACAGCGACCGCGCGGATCGTACACTACCTGCAGGAATGAATTCGGCAGATCACTCAAATTGTCGTCCCTTTAATGCTACCCATCCCTTGCCTCATCTACAGACGCCGGCAGTCTTCCATTGCTCGATCACAATTATTTTTGCCCCCGATTCCAGCACTTCCACAACAATAGGAGACTCAGGATCTCTAACTCTAACTCGGCACCACAAACACGCAATGACTTTCAGATAATATTTTTTTCAAATATAATTATCATAGTATAATAATTGAGACATGTGCCTCAGCAATATCGGTGCATGCGGATACCAGACTAGTATCTAATAACTGCGAACCACATAATCACCTGGTGCAGGAATGTCTTCTCGGCGCGGATGAAGTCCTCGATGAACTCGTCCGTCACCTTCAGTTTGGGCATCCGAAGGTAGGAGGGCACGCGGGGAAGAATCTGTCACCACTTTCCATTTTATTGATTTTTACGACGATAAAGTTGACGAAAACTGCCAGTCACACTTTGCTCAGAACAAGCAAACTCTCTGCATCCAGTAACCACCGTGATTATACCATCAATCACATCATGTTCTATTTCCCTGTCTCTACTTTCCTGGACGTCCAGCCTATACGAAATACTTGCACAATGGTTATCCATGTGAGTATTGTACATGCAATTGTATAGGGATTACGGTAGCATAAATACCGTACCTCTCGCAGATCATCCTTGCTTGTTTTCAGGAAGAACTGCAGAGACTTGTTGAGACCGACGCCCTTGAGTCCCTGCAAGAATTATACCGTAGTTACCCTTTTTACAGTATACCCACAGTGTAATTAATGCACACCATAGTGTGTCTACCGTATACCTGCGTGTAATCGCAGCCGGCGAGGATGCAAATGCGCCGAAACCTCGTGAAATCGAATTCGCTCGCCATATTGCCTGAGAGGAAAATCTTTGGACTGTTGTACATAATAAATTGATAAGAGGAAACAGGGGAATTACCATATTCACTTTTTCCTAATAATCACCAGGTATGATGAAGTTTCGCACACTGTGTAAAAACAAAGTTCATCTGATCTTGACTATCCCTTTTGAGATAATATAATATTGGTCCCTTGCAACTTGCGCGCTTCACACACGGCATAACATTTAGACTAATGGGGGACAATTCAAACACAGACTCAAACTCCACATTTTAAATGGTCATCAGACTGGGAGAATGGCTGACCAGAGAAGCACTTAGACAGCCGCGACTTCTCGTAGATGGTGCACGGCCCCGCGAGGTTCCACTTGAAGATGATCTGCAATCCTTGATATAACAGGCCAATCCAGGATGCAGTCCAACTGTCTACATGTTTTGCGATTTTCTTGAAACCGTGATTTGGCGATCGCTAATGCACATCCACCGACTTCTGGAGTTTTAATGGGCGCACTTTCGAATTGGATTTGAATCGTCACAATCAGTTCCCCTTCCACCAGGAGAAAGATTCACAAAGCTAAATTAAAATACCCTATGCTCCCTTGTGGTTTGAGGCTGAGATATCGCAAGGAATGTACCGTCCAAGTGCTCTTTCTGCCCTCACCTTTTCACACCCGAATGCGATTAAGTCCGAGTCCTCCGTCACCACTACATCCGCCAGCTTCTCCCTGCAATCGATTTCGTGACCTAGCGAACTACCGTATTAAAGGATACTGTGGTTCGAATGTCGAATTGTACACTCTAATTGAGACAAAACCATTAGTGACCGCTCCTCCCGCTCGATAATTCCCAATTACTTTATCCTTTATCCTACCGTACCTGGTGAGAAATGCGAGTTGCGCGTCGCTCTCGTAGGGGGCGACGATGATATCGACGAGTTCTGACTTGCGGAAGTGCTGAAAAGGAGGATGCATAATTCCGTTTTTAAATGCTTTGTATAGCATCTGACCATCACGTTTATTTCAAATCATGATCATTATCGATTCACAAGAAAGTTACATACTAAATTGAAAAATATTATGCATTATGATAAATCCCAAGCAACATAATTAAGCGATATAAAAAGTGAAAATTGCATGTGTTAGGACTTCTCATATTTCACAAATTATTCTGAATTTCTACAATTGATTATCTATTACCGAAGTGGTCATCTTTTTCGTACGTTAGTGTGTTGTGACTACTACACTATTTGAAAGGACTAATCGAACAAATATACCAACTTGAATGGTCGTTTCGACGACTTCTCTCGTTATGGAGGTGCTCTGTCTGAAGAGATTGCCGGCCTCCTCCACTTTTCCCTGAAACATTCACGTTTCAGAAACTCGATACAATCAAATTTCAATGACTAGCTCGTCAACTGTTAGCGCAACACCGACATGACTTCCATAACCCGTTGCTAGCTCCACAACTTTGTTCGTGATAGTGTAAAATCTCTAAGGAGAGCACTTCGACAGGGGAAACTTGGTGATTCTTGTCATGACTTCAATGTACAACACTTGTCCACCCCTCTGGTTACGCGAAGAGCTTTAAGCTGCACGGAGAGAATCAAGACCCCACCTGGCTGAGTAGTATTCCTCCCTGTCGCATGTTCTCCTTCCTCTTCGCACTCCTTTCGGCGTTCGTATCCTTCTTAGCGGGCAGAGGACGACCGTCGAACACCTTAGTAATTAGTGTACTAATTAAGACTAATACAAGAGTTAGGGGAATCGTGTAATCGTAGTAGATCAGCGAACTAATCGATAATCGCACCATGATGACATGGCAGTTGAGGGCGATGAGTGCATCGACGTACTTTTTCACGTAGTAGATGTACCTGGAAGCAGCAAGCTCACGTACGTGATAATCTCGCGGTTCCGCGAAACCAACAATGGACTGAGGTTTCACAATCTCCTAGTATCAATCTAATTTCTGTCTCGAGGATTCGATGTAGACCGATCTCAAAATGTCAATGCAGAACAATGATAAAACTCACGCTCGATTGTCTATGCCGACGGCGCGGTCCTCCATGCAGCCAAAGAGGCCGCGATGCAGCAAACAGCTCACGTCTATCGCCACAGAGCAGCCCGCGAACTCGCTTATGTTTCCCTGAAACGAGAGAATGCCGTGCAAGTAGGTCTGTTACACACAGAAGGAGACAAAAACTTAAAAAGGGAAAGGTCGGAACAAAATGAAAGTTCGAAAACTCACATTTCGGCATGATTTTGCCACGAACGGTAGTAAGTTCTGAATTCCCATGATGCGATCGGTCTGAAGAGTATCAATTAAAAGCTAGAGTAACGATAATTAATGCGATAAGCGAGAATTAACTAAAAGTTCAAAACAAATAATTTGGCGCGGTCGATCATGGTCTCGCCCCATCGAATATTAGTCCAAGCGATCTTTGTCGGACACCTAAATTAAATTACTGTAGCGCAATCTTACCGTATTTCCAGTTTGTTTGTCATATCAGTATCATTTAAATTTATCGCTCTTAAAGGGCAGTATATGATTCCGGTGTGAGTATTGAAGAGGTAGAAAACACAGGCACGAGAACTAACTTTATCGATGAAAACAAAAATTATGCCGGGAAACAACAACCGTAGGTCAATTTGTCACAGATGTATCACATACAATCAAATATCCTAACAATAGTCAGTGTTTCAATTCATCTTCACAATCTTCTCCTCTCTCATCTCCATCAGTCTCTCCGTCTCCTCCAGACTGCTCCACCACTTCGAAAGTACTCCGATCTCAACGAAGTGACGCAGCCATGGAGTGAACGACGTCGGTTCTGCAACGAAAGAAAGGTTACGGTAGCCCAGCCCCTATCGATTACCTTCCTTGATCCACGCCATGAGATCGCGCTCGGACACGCACCGAATCTGTTCGACCTGAAAAGTCAATGACTGTCTATTACAGATTACTCTCCCAGATTACTCTCCCGATGATTACAGTACTCTCCCATACCTCGTCCTCGTTGGGTCTCGCCACTCTCGCCCGATCGATTCCTCGCAGGATCAGGGCGTAGTCCAGCTCGTGCTCGATCCACTCGAGCTCAGGAGGCGCCGCCTGATATCGATCGGTTACCGTATCCCCGAGATACCGTACTCCTCACCTTGTACAGGTAGCGTCCCATGTAGATCAGTTCGCGATCGGAGACTCCGTTCAGATTCAGTTCGTGATCGAGCTTGCGCGTCGCAGCTCGAAGCACTCCTGCAGAAACTCACAGTGACATCACAATACCGTATCCCTAGGATACACCTTCGTACTCCTACAGTATCAGCTGCCTTTCCCACCAATAACGATTACAGTATCCACTACAGTATCCTCAACCGTACCTCCCACTCCATCCGTCTCATCCGGCTGCATTCCCGTCAGTGGATGGCTGCAGCACGTGTTCGTCCACAGCGAGGGGAACGTCACCTGGCAGAAAATCGATAATCTAGACACTGAAATAATCAATATCTCAAAACACAATCACGATAGATCATTTGTATTTCGATTTCATTAGAATTGCTGAATTGTTTTAGCTAGGATTCCGAGAAATAATCATTCAATTCAAAGACTCTTCACTATTGAAGTAACCCTGATGATTCACTTTGTCGAAAACGCACACATTCGTCAATCAATATGAATAAACCAATCTAAAATAGTACTAGCACTGCATATATGTAAATTAATATCTCTATTTACGAGAGTTGTGCATTTAAGTTTCTCATGTATAGCACATTACCGGGCAAGAATGGGCTACTAATTGAAACTGCACTTCTTACTTTAAAATAGCTATCATAGACGATGCATACGTTCCAAACAGAAAACATGTTCTGTGCCTACTGAGAAGGGTGAGTCCTCCTTAAAAATCGATTGATCAATTCCACAGTACCTTGGTGGCGGCGCGCTTCTGTAGGATCAGTTCGCGATCGGGCGTGAAGCCGAAGACGCTGAAGGCGCGATGCAGCTGCACTAAAATTATATACCGTAATCTCACAGCTACCGTACTCGACAGTGCTACCGAACCCTCTCACAATACGGTAGCCTACCGTACCCGAGCTTCTGTGGTGGGCGACTCTCTTCGTAGCTCCGCCCACAATTCGATCTTGTTCATCGACGACAATGCAGTTGTCCGCGTCCAGATACGCCTGCTGGGCCGCCGATGGCATTGCCGAACTGAGCATACGGTAGTTCGGTGGGTCAGATCGATTAGCTACCGTACCTAATCTGGCGCGAGAAATTCCCGACGATACGAGATACTGCTGACGGCCGCATGAGGAACGGAATCACCTAGAAATTGTGGTTATAGAAAGAGAGGCCCACATATTATTGCGGAATGGTTCTCGTATCAATCTAGTATTACAAGTGAAACAGGGATTCACCACATCGAGTGCTTCCCGCTTTCAATCTCATTTCATCAGTTCTCAAGCAAGTATTATCATTATCGACATTACGACTTCTCAGATGTTCGTTCGTTTCAATTTAACAATTTATCACTAGAAGGCGATACATCGACATTTGCCCGAAAGTATGAAACTAACGGAAACTTCCAAGATCAATCGATAAGTCTACAGTAATCCCCAGCCTAAACTCCGGCCTTCGATCGATGATTGGCGACGCAGGCCGTGGAGCAGAATCGATTGGCACAGTACTCGAAGGGAGTGCCCGAGATTGTAGCCGCGCACTGGAAAAGAAGAGTACCGTAGCAGGTCATAAATCATCATACCTAATCTAGCACACATCTCACCGAATCACGAATCTGACCCAGTCATCTCTCCCTACCGTAATCTACCATAACCGACCATGAAGCATCGCGGGACGCAGCTGTCCATCTTTGCGAGTCTCGCCTCGATTGCGAGTGCGCGTTTCTCGCGGTCGGAGAGAGCGAGATACGCAGCCTTCTTCGCCTGAGAATGAGATAGAGCTTGGTGTTATATTATCGATGGCTCTTGTCAGATACTGCGATTCTTATGCCAGACAACGTGATACATTGAGTGAAATGGTGATAAGGATAGTATATGATTACGCTTTCGTAAATTTTCCAAGTTGAGATGAACATTTCGATCATTGCAAGAGGATGGCACGAATCCAGGGTATTTCTAGATGCAAGACATTCATTTTCCAGTTGTACACAATTTCGATGAGAAGTCGCGTGTAATAAAATTATCAACCCAAATTCGTACCCCCCCCCCCCCAACGTGTCTGTGAGAACAGAAAGCGTAGTCCGTGGTGTGGTGGCGTGAGTTAGTACATCACGCCACCACACCATTCTAAATATTGATTCTAAATATACGCGGAACATTTTTTCCTCCGCGTTCCACGCATATTTAAAAACAAATGTACTAAATCTCGCCACCACACCACGGACTACGCTTTCTGTTCTCACAGTACCTAACTCACAACGTATTTCCAATTTTTCTTAACCCTATTCCGTCTCACCAGTTCCTCCTTCTCCTTCCTCTCATCTTCCTTCTTCTCCTTCGCCTTCACCTTCTGTCTCTCTCTCTTCGCCTTCTTCTTCTTTGCTTCCTTCGCCAGCTGATCCGCCGATTTCTCCACGGGAAGAGGAATCTGCAATCGGGAGTCTGACCCATATGACCATACTGTACCACCGCAGCCTGATCGCTCGATTTGTCGTGTATTATTTTTTTGGATGTATTCGTTTAGAAAAATTCGAGCCCTTTGCGACATCGGACAGTTGTCTCCTACGTGGATCACAAATTTACCAGAACTTTGTATCTGCTAACAAAAAAACGTACTGTTTATTTCCGTTGTCTATGGTTTGCATAATATACGTAAACTAATCTATCAACATCATCCTCCCTGCATAACCATCAGGTTATCTTTTTCCATATATTTATTATTCCAAAGACACTTAAGAAAACACCGACTGAACTTGAGTCACCACTGTCATGAACCCTACTTGGAACACAAAATCAAATTTTAAAAGAAACACAATTATGAGCTTGCCGTTCATAGCCTAGATTTTACAAAATACTAAATTACCTGCGCCTTGACCCAATCGATGAGCCTCCTCTTTCCCTTCTCTCCTTCCTCCTCATCTTCCTCCGCTTCTTCCCACTCTGTTCGCCACGCACTGAACACTCCCTTCACTATCTTGCCTGCAAGAATCGAGAATCATCTCCATGACCTTCCAGACTACCGTAGTATGACCCACCGAACCTCCGTCTTACCTTCAGCACAGCTGTACGGTGCCTTTCCCTCTGCGTTGCGCATCGCCGGATTCGCGCCCAGATCGAGTAGGTACTGCAAGTAATCAATTGAATCAAGAATCTGCTCCATCGCACTCACTTATTTTTCCAATTAGATATTCAATAAAACGCAAATTAAAATGTCCTCCAATGTCAAGAAATTGCTAGTGTTCAGTGTACTTCAACCGTTTCAATCTTGATGTCTGAGATATTATTTTCTTAGGAAATAGATCACGGAAATATTGGTAGAGCCAGGCTCGGCTTGCCTTTCGGAGCACGAAACTACCGAGATTAGGCAGTTCCTCTTTCAAATATTGGGGAAAATATTTACAGCCTCGATTACGATTCAGCGATTGGAACGATCGCTTGCGGCCTATCAGTGCATACGGGAACCACGAACAGCCTAGTAGCGTCAACCAGACATGACTCAATAGATTTCACATAATCTCACAAGTTGTCTATTCGATCAGCCAAAGCGAGAGAGAGTGTCAATCCGTAGAGAGTCACTCTCCCCTTCCCTCACCTTAACACTCTGCTCAGCTCCCCTCGCAGCTGCAATGTGCAGCAGGCTGCTGTTGATGGGCGGGAAGCGAGCCTCCCGGATGTACCGCAGCAGCACCTGCAGCAGATACCGTATACCCTGGCAGCTATCGATAAGCAACATCCACCGAAAATGAACGGCGATCTTATATCCCCTTTCCGTTGTCTATAACACAGATATTCTGAGAGAACGCAGGTGCATGGGAACAACAAATTCAAACTGATTTAATCTTATCGACACAATATCAGTTGATGTATCCCTGGTCGTAGACTTTCATATTCAATTGTCGAAGCCGTAAAATCGAAACTACCTAAAAGCCGGCTCTCGACATTTCAAAAGTTCAAAAACTCATAACATACTTCAAAGTTGAGCTAGAAAGTCGGTCAAAAAATCAAAATTACCGCCTCGACGAGTTCTACAAATAATCTGTTCAGGACGTTTTTGAAAACTCAATTTGAAATATAGATAAGTTGTAAAAAACGAATTGTGGGTTCCAAAAAGTTGTTACCCTGAAAAATCTTTCCACGATTACCCAATTTTTTATTTCAAAATCAGATTCTCCGTGCAATTCTACACTATCGATATTGATTTCAGATCATTTCAACTTTTTCCCGGGAGGTTTCAGCGCTGGAAACACCGAAAACCTGCTGTTTTTCGAAAATTCAAAAAGTTCAATGATTTGCCATTTTCATACTGATGGGTGAGAAGCTGTTCTATTGGTTGTAAGTGACATAACAGGGTCTGATTAAGTAGTTGTGAGTGAATTAAGCGATATTTTTGATGAAAAAAAAATCATCGCATTTTTCAGTCATTCTCGGAGGATGCCCAGAAAATCCTGATTTTTTTTGAGTAAAATATTTTCTCTGGAAATGACTTCAATCTTCTTAAATTGTGAAAATAGTCTATCCTAAGCAAATTGGTGCCCATTGGAGAGCTGATAAAGCCTGAATATGAAAATGGCAAATCATAGAACTTTTTGAATTTTCGAAAAACAGCAGGTTTTCGGTGTTTCCAGCGCTGAAACCTCCCGGGAAAAAGTTGAAATGATCTGAAATCAATATCTATAGTGTAGAATTGCACGGAGAATCTGATTTTCAAATAAAAAATTGGGTAATCGTGGAAAAATTTTTCAGGGTAACAACTTTTTGGAACCCACAATTCGCTTTTTACAACTTACCTATATTTCAAATTGAGTTTTCAAAAACGTCCTGAACAGATGATTTGTAGAACTCGTCGAGGCGGTAATTTTGATTTTTTGACCGACTTTCTAGCTCAACTTTGAAGTATGTTATGAGTTTTTGAACTTTTGAAATGTCGAGAGCCGGCTTTTAGGTAGTTTCGATTTTACGGCTTCGACAATTGAATATGAAAGTCTACGATGAGGGATACATCTACTGATATTGTGTCGATAAGATTAAATCAGTTTGAATTTGTTGTTCCCATGTGCAGTGGAACTCATACATTCTGTCAGAATATGCGTGATAAGAAACGCAATTTAGCCCGCAGTTATCGATTGGCCATTGGCTAGGGAATAAGACATTTCGGAAAAATAAAATCAGAAATCACCAGTTCAGAAAAACCCAACGAGAAATTTCATTTGAGAAATTACCACTTCAGAAACGGACGTTTCAGAAAAATACATTTCTGAAATTTTTAGCCGTGACGCGCCGCGTTGCGCGAGCGCGCACACGTCTTTGGAAGCCATTTTCTCATGATTTGAGGATAATTATTTAATTTCTATTTAGCAAATAGACTTCAGATGATGCTGAAAAATTCAAAAATGTTATTAGGTTGGTAAGAAAGTTCTGTCGCGCATTATTTTTCCATTTTTTCTCGACTGCATTGCTTGTCTGGAAATCCAATTTAACATAACTTTAAGTGACATAAGTAGTATACAACATCTGGTTTAAGTCGATCCTAGTTCGCATTTAAAGCGAGTAAATAAAGAAAATCTCGAATATTCGGAAAATGACGATTTGTGTGTGTTATTTTTTGAACTCTACCGTTTTAATACGAGCTAGCAACTGCTTCTACTCCTTTGATGTGTGATAGCAATAGAGTTGTACTTCCATATTATCACACAACATTCGGCATTCGAGATGTGTGTGAAGCTGTAGATTGCAAAAAAGGCCGATTTCAACGATCATATTTAGGCATCAGCCTTTGGAAAACTGTGGCTTACAAACAGTTAAGTGCACCACTCTCCAATTTAAAGTAAACACTAAGTATGTCGTGTACTTCACTACCACAACACTTGATCTTGTTAGGCCAACCGCAAAATCTTCAGGGATGTGAAATGCTTATCAACAAAAATCAATGTAGTGTAATTTTCAGAATTAGCGCTGATCCCAGGTTGGCATAAAGAGGCGTTCTCATAGTTAGACACTCAAAAGCATGTCCCATTGTTGCACTTTGCAATAGTGGGTTAGTTATGTACATATCACGCTTCTTCTTTCAACCATGATCAAATAAATTTTATGGTTGACCATCAATTTCACTGAATTTGGCAGTCGACTGTGCCAGAATTAGTAATTGGAGAACACTGTGATAACGTTTTCTTGAAAGAGTAACCAAGCACTATTAATCAGCTGAAGATCGTACTAAGGTTGATCAACTTCGAAGGGAAGTATACACCAAAATGTAAAATATGTAACACGCGACAGAACTTTCTTACCAACCTAATAATAAAAATACAATTAACTAAATATTATGACACCAAATTATAAAAATTTCTGAAACGTCCTTTTCTGAAAAATCATTTCTGAAGTGGTAATTTCTGATTTTGTTTTTCCGAAATGTCTTATCCCCATTGGCTACCGTTTCCCTTCCTAATCATCCTTTATCTTCCCTTATCTACCTCCTTCTTCTCCTCCTCTACTCCCTTGATCACTCGATCGATTCCCTCACCCGCCTTCTCGTTGTCACGAATCGCAGCGTAAACGGAATTTCTGAAGACATCGTCTCGTCGATTATAAAAAAACGAGTAGGAGCAAGCATAGGTGGACAGGGAATGAAGCTGAAAACTCAATACGGGTGGGGTCTAGTTAAAAAAAACCGGGGAGGGTGGGGTGAACAAATGTATTTTCCGACTGTGTTGGAGCTCCAAACCGGTGGGGTATTGACGGCAGCTTCAATTGTGCCCACCTACGGGAGAAATTGAGACGGAACCATAACTGCTTCCAAGCAATTCGAATGGTGTATTGTAATTCTTTTTTTGGATAAGTTTCTTCAGAGAATCGGCATTTGCAATTAATTCGGAATATATGACAAAGGTGAAACTGCAGAGAGCTTGGCCCAACCTCGCGAAAACAAAAAGAGAGTCTTTACCAAATATCAAAGTAAAATCTCACTGCAGATCTTGATCGATCTCCGGGAAGGGATCCTTGGCCGCCTTCTCTTCGGCAGCCTCCTTCTCCAGAATATCCTGATATATTGATTTTACAAACTTGCACTGAACATACATTTGCTAGTATTCTTGTAATAAATTTGTCAACCGTGAATTTCCTTTTAGTATTGGCTCCAGCTCTCAAGTAATTGAAGGGAAACCAATCACTTGCGTGCTTCACTAACTACAGAAGTGTGTCACCTAGAGAGATTCCTCAATTCCACTTCGGATTTTATCCAAAAAAAACTCTAAAACTTTATCAACACTCGAAGCATCCAAATCATCATTCGCCCCCGTTATTCTTCAACATTCGAACGTACAAATGTGCCCTGTCATTCACCCTTTCTTGCTTCTGGTTCTCAGGTCGTAAAGCGGAAAACCGATCACTCCCATGTTTCACATATTGCACAATAAATGAGCTCGCGGGTTCTTTTCGATCACTCACACATAATGAATGTAAAAATACATACAAAAAAAATCGTGGAATATTTGCATTGCATCCTTCACACATTTTCAGTCCCCCTCACCTTCCTCTCCTTCCTCTCCCTCCACTTTCCCTCCCTCTTCGCATCCTCCTCGTCCAGATCCTTCTCGTCATCGAATGTTGAGGGGGCTCAAAGATCAGAGATGAAACGATGTTAGAGATTTTTCATATTATGCCTCCAACTTAGTACCAGTAGTAATTCCATCAATTCTTGAATAAATAGTGAATCATCTAACGTCATGGTTCAAATATCCTCCCTCTTACCCTCCTCATTCCTCCTTCCTCTCCTCTGCAGGGCAGTCGCTCGCTTGCGCAGTCGCTCCCGTCGCTCCTCCATCTCCTTCTCGAACTCCTGCAGAGATCAAAGACCAAAATACAATCTATCAATCTGTGAACGTAATGATGCCTCAGAATATGATCAATAGGAATCAACTACCAAAATTGTAATCCAATCGTCTGAGACCGTCAAAAAGTGGTGAGTCAGTCTACGATTCGCAGAGATCAAAGATCACGCTCACCTCGATTCCTCCGTGTTCCTGTACTTCGCCCAGTATCTCCCACGTCCTCTTCACTTCATCGACCAGAGGACGCTTCGTCTCGAATGGAATCGTCCTGCAGAATTACAGTCAAATTTTTAAAAAAACGAGAACTATTTCGACACAACTCTGATCATAAAAGAACCCCAGCATAAAATTCGAGTACTCAACATTAACTTACACGTATATTTTAATTTTTTTTTATAATATTTTAATTTTTTCGCAGCAAAGAAACTTCTACTGTCACAATATGAACTCCAACAATAAGAGGGCAATCGGAAACCTGCACTCACCAAGTTAGATTTGCTCAATCATTTCTCGAATTAAGATAATCATATATTTTCACGAATTACACCCCATCAACTATTGAATCTACGCACCGCCTTCGCGCTATACTAACCAACCGGAACTACGAATCACCTGCCTAGTCGACAAACCACAATCCCTCACCTCAGTCTGGCGTCTCCCTTCCGCAGCGGCGCATCCTCATCATCGTCCGAGATGAAGATGCCTGAATATTACAGTACCTTCTTAATGCCAACCGTATCCCCACTACCGTATGCTATCACACCAAATATGATACCCTTCACTGATATTTTATAGGAGAGAGACTATTATCTGGTCATGTAATTTTCCGGGAGCACCAGGCATTTCGGTTAATGGCCACCCTTCCCCTCCCGACTCTAACCCACTCATTTCTAGATATTCCTCCCTGATTTTCGGCCGCTCAACCCCTCGATGATGGGAAGGGATGGTAAATGAGAGGGAGGGGGGAGTCTATTAAACCAAAGTGTCTCTTCTATGGGTATCCAGCAGACTACCGTACCTCTCTGCTACCGTATCCATCCGTCTACCGTACCTCTCTGGTAGGATGCGCATCGGAGGAAGACGAGGGGAGCAGCAGCGAGGAAGTGCAGCCATTCCTTCCCGAGAAGACCGCGGATCTCCTCACGCATCACTCGCTCGTTGTATCTGAAGAAAGGATAATGATTACATTTGGAATGTGAGAAAATAAAAACAATCAAGGAGTGCCAGTTTTGAAAATTCACTAAAAATAATTTTAAACCCAACTGAGAGGATCGGTATTGGACAGTCCTATCACCCCAAACAATACTAGCATTCTCGAAACACGAACTACGAAGGCAGTTCGGATTCTCAGAACATTGCTCGAATAATGTTACCTCACTACCTATTTCGCAGTTGTTCTACTTATATTAAACCCAATACGGTTGGAATCGATTGGGGATGTCACTCATTAAGACACTATGATAACCTACCGGAACCTTGAATTGCCTGGGTAATAATCACTTCACGAATATAAAAATTGCTCACCTTCTCAGATTGGCTCCCGCACTCTTCGCGTTTCCCTTCGACTTGTCGTTCGCCGATTGAGCGCCGCCCTGAATTGCATCAATCACTATACACTTTGCACTTAAAAATGAAACTGTGACCCATTGCAAGAACAATTATAACACATCGATAAAAACTTTCATAAATAATAGGTGCATCGGTGTTCTTCATTGACCATATGAAGTGAGATTTTCCGATCATTTGATTTGTCTACGGTCAGGAATGGAAATGAATAATACAATATCTCGTCAATACATTGTAGAATATTTATCAATTGCAAAGTTCTAATTTCGCTATCCCACCTGCTTGGCTCGGACGACATAGCGGTGGATCGCACGGTGCGCCACGAGGCGATCACTGAAAAAAATAATTGGTCAAAAGAAAAAATATTTGGGAAAGCATTAGAATACTCGCGTTTAGGTGTTCCACTTTCCGCATAACCTCAATAGGAAATGACAGGGAGAATTTTCGAAAGAAAAGGGAGATTAAACCAAAAATTATCATATGCTCTTTGATGTTCCATCTCTGGTATATAATCATAAGGGAATTTTGAATAACGATTCCTCATCCTTTTCGGTCTCGAAAAAAACACATGACTGGACTAACTTCTCGAATACTCCGGCGGCGAAGTGTCCTCCTGCGAGTAGGATGATGGCGCAGTTAAAGGGGCGAGTGAAGAAGGAGGGCGTCGAGGCAACGGACGACTGTAATTATTGTATAATCTCTAGGCAATGCTAACTGAAAAAATGAGTTAGTAAGTGATCGATACCGCTATCATACCTCTCCATCCCTGAGCAGTGCGCTGTACACGGAGTATACGGTAGCTTGCTGCACGAAGTAGGCGCGCGCTGCGCCCAGTCCGAGCGACGCGGCCGTCTGCTCGTCGGTGCACTCGACGTCAGAATCCGACGACGAATCCGAAACGTCACCGCGCTCTGGAATTCACCATCCGAGATATTCTTTCATGGAACTTTCACGTTGCACGACTAGCACTAGCATGCCAGTTCACTGCACTACCAGTTTATTCAACACTCCTTTTCTAAAAAAAAAATACCAACATCTCATGTTGAGACAATGTTATATCGTCCAACTACAGTACCCTAACAATCGTTGCGAGAGACATTTCCTCACCTCCTCCCTCTCCGTCGCTTCCCTCCACTCGACTCTCCCAGTCTTCCTCGCCGATCGGAGGTTTGCCTCTGCAATCGAACAACATTCGATTTTGAACACTTTCGAAAGTATTTTCTCATGAACGCAATAATGCATAGCGATTCCCGGTTCCGGAACCATCCGTATACAGGTGACAATGTATCACTTTCACAGACAAAAATTCTTTCTGAGCTGTTCATATCGGGCCCAGATTTTAGGATTCACAGTGTTGCAATAGTCTGATGTTTTCGAGGTCATCACCAATCCAGTACCGACGCCGTCTTGTAAAATCAGCTTCATACCTACCTGAGTGTTCTCCTCACGTTGGCACGATGCCAGTCGGAGGCGTAGTGCTCCAGCAGTTGAGCACGTTCTGCGCCCGCCACGCGTGTCGCGCACGACGAGCAGAGTACGGTGGATTCTGAAAGAAAGCGATTGATAACTGTTTTTCTTGTGGTAAGGTCGAAGAAAAAGTTGCAAAAAAGCTCGGAAATTAGTTAGAATCATCGGGCCCCGGAAAAGGCTCTAGCATTTGAGATGTCAGATTAGGGGGTCTTCATCGCTACGAAGGGGTATCGAACCATAGGTTACACTTTGCCAAGACTAACTCGTTAGCCACTTGTACACATTCGATCTGCGCTGGAGGCCACTGAGTGTTCCATTGGATCTACACGGTCGTACTACGTGCACACGTGCACCACTTGCTTCAATTATTGAAAACGATTGCGCTTGAAGGAAAAACAACAACAAGCGACTTCAACTTCTAAGCCCGTGACATTCAAGCCACAGGATTATCTCAAGCGCACGAGTAAACAACACAAATTAATGAGCCAATCAATAAAAACTTTTACTAAACGGCGCCATTTCCCAACTTAGTTCCTATTACTTTAATCGCTCTAGAATAGAATCTCAAAAAAATCTAACCGAATATTATTTGTTCAAGACGCACCATTTCTTTAGCGAAAGCGACAAGAAGTTAGGTGTAAAAGATCATTTCCATCATACAAAAATATTTGGATAGTTGTATTTCAAAGCCTCCACTCGAATCCCACCCTCACCCTCATCCATCTCCTCCTCCACCAGGTGCGCCTCCTCCGCTCTCTTCATCATCTCCTCAAAGCTCCAGGTGGCTCCGCCCACTTCCTGTGCCGCAGGCACTTCCAGCGGCTGCTGCGGCTGCTCTTTGATCTTTGAGCTTCGCTTGAGCGGCTCGACGCCCGTCGTCCAGCGGACGTCCCTGATCGTCGACGACCGTCTGGACATCCTGCAACTATTAGGGGAGATTACGGTATTATGATTACTGTATTCCAACAAAACCAAGAAAAAATGAGCGAAAGATGAAAAGACCGCCAGGAATAACGAACTAACACAGAGAAGGGAGTAATCGCGATAAGGGCACAAACGCCGCGTGTTCTCTAGCCGTTTCTCCCTCTTTCTCTTCCTATCGCACCGCCCCATTTCACCACACTTCAACATTGTGCGCGATTGTGCAATGTGCCGAGGTTTGCCAAAGATCGCACTCGTGCACCACACCAGATACCGTTCCAGAAGTAGACTGTAAGAATACTGTAGTCAAACTCGGTGCAAGATCAGAAAGCTTTATCTCAAAACGGGCTATATTAAGGCAAATCAGTTGCAATTATTATGTGAAAGGCGAATAGTTGAATTGGGTCTAATTGGAGTATCAATACGGTTCAATCATCAGACTTTGTCAGATGAGTTAGGAGACAAGCGGAACATGGAATCTATAAAATATTATCAAACGAACGAGCTCGATTTCTACATAGCTTAGCTAGGAATTCGATTAAGCGCATAAATATAAATGCTTAAGAGTAAGAACAATTCAAGAGGAGATATTGACAGGGGAATCGGAGAATACGAGAACATACAACAATGAAAAATCTCGGAAATAACACAAAAAATATCGTTTAACAAAGAGCTAGAGGTTCATGAGCAGTAGTTGTCGATTTACCGAGTAGTCCTACTACCGTACACTACTCCGATTCCAAGTGAGGGGCACAGAACACTACCGTAATCAGCACACAACATAAATCACCGGCAACACAAGAGGAAGGATGGGGGGTTTGTGAATGGATTGGGGATATACAATACTGTTGTACAATTAATACACCGGGAGTAAAAAGGAGGGTGAGTTTGTTTGGTGTCGGGCGGGGTCCCGCACGGAAAACCTGGGTTACGGTAGGCGTCAGACGCGTTGGTTCTGGCACTGGGCGGCGATGGCCTCGATCCAGCCGATGAGGTCGTCTTGAGAGGCGGCGCACATGCGGTAGTTCGAGTGACGACCCTCCGAGACACGACCGCCCAACTGCAAGGAATACGGTGATGACGTGCCAGAATTTATCTTTCATGTTTTTTTGTCTTTATATGAGTCGTAAAAATGAACTCATCTTGAATCGAAGTTTTTTTCTGGGATATAAAACTTCAAAAGAGATGAAGAGCTTATGGCTCAAAATAAAATCACCCCACTTGATTCGTAGAGCAAGTCAAATTGATGCTTAGCGCACCATATACGTCAAGTACAATTTTCACAATAATAAGCAAAAATCCTTCAACACATGCCCGCTATATTCCGAAAGTATGACCAAAATGCATTTCTTTCCCGTGTGCTATATGACATTTGCTCTTGCATGTTCATGGAGAATAGATGTTTCGATCATAACATAACTTTAATATTTTTTACAATGACTTCAATAAGTTGGCAATGCATCCCTAAAATAATTACAGTTACCCCTCACCACGCCAAAAAAAGTTTCAACATAACTCCAAATCCCTTTCACGATCCACTTCCTCACAATGAATCCCTCACCTAGTCCATCTTGCTTGGACTTGCCAATCAAGTTTCTGTCCAACAATAAGCCTCAAACCCCAACTTCACACCGGCCAAAAATCCGAATAAAACAAATAATAATAATATCGTAATAACACGTATCTCCCTCACCTGATCCGTTTTGCAGGCCTTAATCTTATCCTCGGGGGAGAGGGCGTATATCTCGAGCATGTGCGGACGAGCAGGCGCCTCCACCCGACGGACGCCCACGTTCTGAGAGAAATCGATATTATTATACAGCATTTGAATTACTTTTTTACAAATTTCAAGAAGAAACAGTTGTACTGAGCTCAAAACGGGAAATGTGAAGAATTCTGATTACGGAAAAGTGCTGGGTTGGAAGTGTATTCTTTAGAAAAAAATTATTTAAAATGTTTTTAAAAGTAATGAATCTGGGTTACGTTACGTAACTTACGTACGCATTCTGACCTGAATCCAACTCTTATATTTTATATATTTTTTATTTCAAGACTGCCGACACGCTACTGCAACTCCATTCAAATTCCTAACCATACAGAGACACGCGGTAACACGAATAAATCAGGTTACTCATCTACAACATAATCTTTCTACAACTTTCGCGAACAGCCAAAATCATGATGTCGCTCCTCCGCACTCCTACCGTACCTTCAGCGGGATGATTCCCTTGGGCGCGCGGTCGACCGAGCTGTCGAAGTAGTAGAGGCAGCCCTCGGAGAGGATAAACCTGCGAAGGGCATGTATTAAAATTTCATTCTCGATATCTTTCAAGTCTACACTAATTACAATCAACAAGCTCAAGTTCCATGGAATGATAAACGTTCGTTTGGGCAAGCCTCGGATTGCGATGTGAAAGGGAAGGACTACAAATCAAGAGATTTAATTTGTACTGTTCCACCATCATAACTACAATGCGTATCAACACTCCCTACAGATTCATCCCTTTAATCAATCAATACCCTCTACTACCGTACCATCGTCGCTTCCACATGAGGGGTCCCACGACGAATGCCTGATTCGAGCTCTGCTTGTACAGCCATCCCTCGCGCGTCGAATCGATGAAGGGCTCGTGCGACCGGGAAGACTCCTCCTGCAATCATCTCACCAAATACGATTTGGAAACTCTGTGGCAGCTTGGTTCTTTTTTAGATCTGCAACCGAAAATACTGAGAAGAACCTTTAAGACACCGAGAATTTTTTTATTATAATACAGATCAATAAGGACTTTCCATCAATCAAAGAGGTCACATGTTACAAGCTTAAATATTTCATTTTTGACCAAGTGTGGTCACTATTGCTCAATTGTTTGCTAACTTCAATATGTCCGGCTATCGCAGCATCAACCTACCGGGTCGTTCCACATTTCGAATCCCCCTTGCCATTCGCTAGTTTTCTACAAATTCACGCCAATATTTGCTAACTACTCAACAGGAAAATCCAATCTCCACAATGAGTCATAGCCCATGCGTAACTTATGTGATTCACGTGGTATACAAAACAGATAAGTAGCATATTGCATAGTCAATCATACTCATGCGCTTCTTCAACGGCCACTTGACAAAAAAAAACACTAATGAACTAATAATCCTCACATCGGGCAGTTTGAATGGCTGCTTGGCGATGCTGTCGTAGATCTGGGCGATAGTCTCGACGCTGACGCCGTTCTGCTGCACCGACTCCTTGTTCATCGCGATGAATCTGCGAAGCGGAAATTTAATTTAATATTTTCGACAATATTGGGGAGGTAATTTACACTCAGTTTCCCTGCATATTTTTAGCGTTACCACTTGAATTTTTTTCTCACCAATCACTTTTGCCATCTTTGTTTGGAATATTTTGAAAGCAACTACGGTCAGATATTAAAGAGCCGAGTTCGCGGGCTACATTAAGGGTAGAAGAAAACGCGTCTCCCGGGATTTACTCACGTCACTTTTGTCATTCTTTCCCGACAGAAAATGTAATGAATGCAGAAGAGCATCCAATTAACGCAAGTTTCCGCTGCTCCTTTTCTGGCCGTAAACCAAATGTGAGTACGATTGTTGCTAGCAGCAAGAGCATCCCGGTTTTCTCATAGTACCCATTATACTTCTTCCAATTTTAGGACACCAAGTTCCGTAAATCCTGGCCGTTTTATGGCTGAATTGGTGGGCCAGGTCCCGGACTTTCAAAGTCAGTCACAATCCCTCCCCACAACTCCCGTAATTCTTTCCTATGCCTCCAGCTCCTTGCTCACCTCTCGAGCGTAGGTTTGTCCTTGACGGCGGGGTTGTGCAGCAATGTGTTGAGCATGATGCACGAGTAGGAGAGGACGTGCGCAGTGTCGGGAGAGTCGAAGGCGTGCCCGTCGACTGACGAGGAAGAGGAGTGGAAGTGGTCAGCGAACTGAAGGAAGGGAGGGATGATAATGAGTAATTAAAATAGGCACGTCCCTTCCTACAGTTGAATCACTTCTTCCAAAGGTAAACGGGTTGTTTAATTTTTGTTCGGACACCAGGCGAAGTACAATTGGAAATAACCTTATGGGTTAACGAACAGTGAAAGCAAAACGAAGCAAGTGGGTGATACAATACTTTACATCATTGATATTTTTATAAATTTTAAAATTAAATTCCAACCTTGGCCATCAGTCGCTCTATCTTCTGCGACTCGCCGGGCAGTCGGAAGGACCAGAGGAACATTCTGGAAGAGAACAAAGGTCACGAAAATTTAAAGATCTCTAAAAACATGCACATTGTTCTAACATAGCTAAGTATTACAGACACGTACTAATGCAGTTTTAATTTTTTTTTAAATAAATTTAAAAAAAAATTTTCTCACCTGAGCGCATCGACGAGGAAGAGATTCGAGATGTCGTGCAGCTTCACGTACGCTTCCAGCACCTGAACGAATTATTGAGAAGTGACTTTATTGTCCTTACAAATCGCATAAGAGCACAAAAGAAACATTGCGGCGCTCCCGAGAAATTGCAGTTTCAATTGTTTCTTGTAATCAAAAGCAGTAGCGCTCAGCACTAAGACGTCAGTTTTGAATATTACAATTAAACCTCAATTTTGAGAAACAAATCAAGATTGTTATCCGACAGATCCACGCTTCCAAATCACTAGTTTCACCATTCTACAACAATCTTTACTCTATCGCCAGGCAATAATTCATCTCACAGTCATATAGAATCACTTGTCAAGTGCTAGTTTCATCGATTCACTATAATCCTTATATGCGACGATCCTAGGGAATGTTCACCGCTTGAGTAAGAGTAAAACTCATACCTGCAGATTGAATGGATCGTTGCTGCCGATGTACTCGCCGATCATCTGCTTGCTCAGCCCGCCCTGAGAATTTAGAAATGAATCACCCGGTAGTTTAGGGCTCCCTAACCTCCCCAAGAATGGATATGTTGGGAACTGGCAATAGTGTTCAGAATTAGATGTTATATTAGGGAAAAATGCATTAAAATGAGGAAATTCACACATCACTTCTCGGTTTTGCCTGGACTAGCCTCGTACACACAGGTATACTCATCAGCATAAGGGCAACACAGTTAATACCGCCAGGTCACCGTAAATACCTTGTAGAGGAACTCGGCGATGCTCTGCGGAGTTCGCTCGAGGATGCCGCGTTCGACCAGGTAGTTCAAACCCTGCAAGAAATCAAAGTTTAAAAACTAATTCCGTGAAACTATACTGATACTTCTACCACTGCTATTGGAATTTTGTGTCGCAAAAAACAAATAGTGTTCTCTACTCAACTAAGAATGTTCACTAATCAAGTGGATTGCTTGGGCGAGATATACATTCCTTCAGCAACTAACCTCGTCGGGGTCCTGATTGAATTTCTTCCGACCTGAACTGAGTATCGTCGCGCGCTCCTTTAATTATACTTTTATTTAATTTAAAACGTAATTCAAAAATTAAAAAAACAACACCTAAAGTAGTCGCCTCTTGACTGTACTTTTTTTAAGTTAATAAAAATTGAAAATTACGATACCTTTGAGGATTCATCGACGTAGTAGATGTTCATCAGTTCGCCTGGAAGCAAAGGCATCAGCACTGGTAAGACGACACGACTTTCTCGTCGAAATCAATGTTTAATCGTGGTATCAGCAGCTAAGTCGCCCAGCAAACATCTCTATTTCAATCGGGAGGAAAAGCGAGTGGAAAAGTTGACAAAGGAAGTCTTATGACCGCTGACCCTTGCCACAACAAGAGGCGTGAATGGACAACAAAAACCCGCTTGCCCGTGCTATCTTCTGCCCAATCAGGCAGATGGTTTTCTTTCTAGGCGAGGTGCTGCGTGCGTGGCCTTGAGCAGGAGTGGAAGATTGGGAGGAATTCTCGGGAACTGCGGGGGGGGGGGAGAGTGGAAATGGCGGCCTACGAGGAAATTCAACACTCGTCCGTCATCAGACGTCGACAACACGCAAGAGGAGAACTTAGATCTGATAATATTGTGGCCGAACCAGAGAATAACAACACTCGCGCTGTTTATCTGACTGAGAAAACTGTCTAGAGCACTCGATCGGATTCACCGCTAGAGGAAGAGATCGAGTGAGCAATTAGTCATTATGACAGCTATCGGTTAGTAATAGCGAGTTGCATGCTAAAAGCTACATATTTGAAAGAAAAAACTCGTGAATTGGGAAATTGTAGGCATACCTTCAACAGATTGCAGCTCGCCTTGAATCGCCTCGATCTCGTTCATGAGGTCGGCCTAGAAGCAATAATATTTATAAATTTGAACTTAAATAAATTTAAAAAAGCACTAACCTTTCTTTTCCTCATCGTCCTCAGTTGGTGCCGCTCTTCTGCCGTCATGTCGGCGATCTTAAAACAAATTTATTTATTTAAAAAAAACTTATAACTGATCAAATTTACCAGATAATAATGATGAAAGATATTAAAACTCACGGGAAAATGCTGCCCGGTCGCCATCCTCCTTATTTCTACTCCACTGCCTCCTCCTCCTCTTCCCTACTACGCGATTTTCGCCTGGAAATTCCAGCTAATTTAGCGAATCTCGAGGGCACTCGAGCGTGGGAAACGAGGGACGCGACCGAGAATTACTCCGGAAAGGAATGGGGAATGGATGAGGAGCTATAAAGCTAGCCAAACGAACACAAGTGAACCTGATTGAGGCGAAAGATAGATTACGGGAGGGAACAGGGCAAGAGTACAGTGACGGATGGGGGAGTATCAAAGGACGACGTCTCGCGATCAAAGCCACAGATAGGGACGATAACAGAAAGGACGAAATCGCGAAGGAGAGAGGACAACCGCGTGAGAAGCAAAGAGAAAAACCAGCTGGGGCGCGAGGGCGCGTCCTACCTCTCTCAGTCTGCGCACTCACTTTTCGTGCGCCAGTATATTTCGCTGACGCATCTTGTTCTCTCAATTAGAAGAAGATTCTTCTCGTGGTTTTGCAGACGAAATGGAGCGAATGGGGTCATTTTTTGCTCCGCTCATGCTAACTATTTAATTGACGTCCTCCTACAGTGATATCCTCGGGGTCCAGGCTCAGTGGAATCCAAGCTTTCTCCATTCTCGAGAAGACATCTCTCAATGCATCCCAAGTCGAAGCTACAAGACAATTATGCTAGGAAAGAGAAAATTGTGCGCGAGAGCAAACAAAGAAGCTTGTAGTAATCAGCCAGAGAGTCAAGTTAGTTATCCAACCGGTTGCCCCCTCATTTCCCACGCCGACAAGAGAACGCGGAATGAGATGAGAGTCTCCCTCCCCAGATACACAAAGTATTCGAACAATGTCAACTAACTGTATTATCTTCCTTTATCTCACCTGCGACAGATTTCATGCGAAGAATTTGAACACTATTTTCTCGAAATTCGAATTTGTCAAAGTCTGTGGAGTGGCATGTGCTAATAAGTGCCGAAGAGACCCCGACCAATGGGAAGACCGTACCTTTGAACCAGCTGATGGCCTGAAGCTTGAATAAATATTGATATTTATCTCACCTGTAAGAGAGAGAGCTAGAGAGCACGCGAAATGACTTGCCAAATATTCAACACTACAGCCTAGATTCGGAGTACTGGGAATCGGATCTTCTCTTCTAATTCGATTCCACCAGAGAGGACGCCCCCGTCCGAGCCGAGAATAGCACCAATTTGCAGACCCCGCAAGATGACTCCACTCTCGGGTGGACAATCCGGCCATTGAC
Organism: Pristionchus mayeri; assembly: GCA_036245805.1. NCBI lineage: Eukaryota > Metazoa > Nematoda > Chromadorea > Rhabditida > Neodiplogasteridae > Pristionchus > Pristionchus mayeri. The sequence continues at coordinate 18,436,906 of BTRK01000003.1, read as the reverse complement.
TCCCCTAACTGCGGACAGACAGAGCGAGAGAGCGTGCAAACTGAGGAGAGTCAGGGCAGAATAGTCACTAATGTCCATTCATGGCCAGAAGCCTCGTGCGAATGAAGTTCCTTCCTGGATTCATCTCTATTCATCTCATTTCATCTCTATTCAGTCAGACAGGGTGAGAGAGCATGCAAAAAGAGGAGCCCAGTCAGCTCGGCTACCAGTGCCCATTCATCCCAGAATCCTCACGAGAATGAAGTTCCTTCCATCTGATGGGCCACATAAACTACAACCCAATCTTGTTTACCAATCAACTCGATAAATATGCGCGAACGTGCAGGAATGCAAATTTGATGACGAGACGAAACCTCTCCCCCTCTTCTCTTTCCATTTCCCTCTGTTTCCTCCGCACGGGGCGGTCCCCTCCCTTCCCTCTGCCATGGCGCCCGGCTTCATGAGATTCATCGGGCGGCTCTTCAAGTGAGTCCAAAGATCAGAGATTAAAGATCACCTTCCCCTCAGATCGATCGACAAGAAGCCTCCTCCGCGCGAGCTCAACGAGGGCGAACTCACCTCCGAAAGTACGGTATCTTGTTGTTTGATCTTTGTAGTTTGATCTCTGATCTTTGCTCTTGGAGGAAAGGCGCTCTTCGGCTACGACAACACACTGGGCGTGGAGCCAACCTGGTCGCTGACTGTCGGCTCGCAACGAGATGTAAGTGGGTAGAGATCAAAGCTCAAGGTCCAATGGTTGGATCCCAGCGATTTGCTCTTTCTGCGGTGTTTCTGTGAAAAAAAAAAGCTGATGATCTGGCCTGTACTGCAGGGTGTTCGCCAAATATTAGAGATCAGAGATCAAAGATCAAAGATCGTCCTTCAGAAGAAACGTCTCTTCCTCGCCCGCTGCCTCTGCATCTACTACTCCTCCTTCTTGAACGATCGATCGCTGCTCATCGACATTCTCATTGAAGCAAGTGGGTTACAGTAGGAGGGGGTACTCTAGCTCAGTTTGCGATTTAACTGGATTATCTCAGTTCGAAACATAATCGGTGATAAGGATGCAAATCATTGGGAGTATTGTCAGTTTGCGATAGGAAGGCTATACTGTGAACATAGATGAATTACTGTTGATTGGGTTACTGTAACTGATTAGCTCTCACCACGAAATCCTTCAGACGACACGATCCTTCTCGATCCATCGGATGACTCGGACGAGGATCAGCTGGAGCTGGCGGTGCGGGACGCCAACGGAAACATCGAATTCATCAAGGTACCGTAACCCGACTACTTTATCCTATCGTATCCTCATCAGGTGATCTACCGTAAGCGGACGCTGCGACTCGAGGGTCGCGACCTGGTGGATTTCTTGCGACGCTACACCTGCCAGCCCGTCCAGCGACCCTACGACATTAAGCTGGAGCAGGTTGTTCTTTGATCTCTGGTCTCTACACGCAGAGTAATCGATGCAGTCCATGCAAAAGCACTTTATAGACTGTAGTAGACCTCTATAGGTAACATTGGCTAAAAAAGAGTCTGGTATTTGAGTAGTCTGTAGTTTGAAGCCTGCAGCTGGTTCCTCGTCGCTTCGATCCTCCGCTGCAGCTGTCGCGCATCTACTCGATGGCCGGAGAGATCAGCTGGGCGACGCTCGCCATTGACAGCAAGTGAGGGATCAAAGATCGAAAATCAAAGTGCAAACTACAATATTTCAGACGCCACGTGCCCGTTTCGGTGATGAAGTTCGTGGATCTGACGCCGAAGGAGCGCGAGTACCTGCAGTGGCAGGTGCAGGACAGAAGGCACTTTGGCAACCAGTGAGAGATCAAAGATCAAGGTTCAGACTACAAACTCTACATTCCAGCCGCATCTGGCGCTTCTGGGGCCTGGTGATGGAGGGCGAGAAGGTGAGGAGCGGGAAGGGGGCGGGGCTAAGCCGTTCCGTGCGCGATCTCCACGCTGCAGATCGCGCACCTCGTGATGGAGGACCTCACGCTGGGGCCCGTGAGCGAGTTCGTCAGCTCGTGTCCGAGAAGCAACGTTGAGGTAAACTTTGATCTTTGATCTCTGGTCTCAAGTCTATGAAAGATCACATTTGGTCCCTGATATCATAATGTGTTGTGAGATGGCCATTGATCTCTGATCACTACAATGCTTTCAAAATCAAAAGAGAATCATCAGAATTTCTGGTTTTCATCCCTTCCTGATCTTTGATCTCTCCTCCTCTTCAGTTGCTCTCGATCGCAACGGGGATGAGCGAGGCGTGTCGCTACCTCGAGAAGCACAATTTCATCCATCGCGCCTTGGCCCTCGACGCCTTCCTCCTCGCACACGACATCCAGGTATGATCTTTGATCTTTGATCTTTCGTTGGTCCAGTTTGGACTTCATTCCTAATTGTCGGGCTAGAGATGATTGATCGATCTAGGCTTCTAAAGAATAACCTGCCTTTGCTCATATCTCCTTGATCATTCTACAAATTGACCTTTGATCTCTCATTCTCTCCCATCAGGTCAAACTGGCACTCTTCTGCTTCAGTCCCTGCACGCTCTTCCCACTGCAGAACGAATACGAGGTGATCTTTACTCTATGTATTCTGTAGTTTGATCTTTGATCTCTGCAGGACGTCGACCACTGTCGATGGGTGCCCTGGGAGTGTCTGCCGCACGAGAACGGATACACTGTTAATATCTATCTTTGATATTTGATCTCTCAGTTGTGATCTTTGATCTTTGATTTCTGATCTCTCCTCCACTCTCAGGGCACACCGTACGATCTCGTCTCGATGGTGTACACGCACGGGAACTGCCTCTGGTCACTCTACCACTCGGCGCTACTCCCATTCGAGAACGAGGTACTGTAGTAGTACTATAGTTAGAGATACGGTATCATATTATAAACGATCTCCATCGATAGCGTAGTTTACGAACACTAGCCTCATGAAGTAGATGCAAAACAACACTTGAGGGATCAAGGATCAAAGATCAAAGATCTCTCTTTTCAGACTGCTCAGCAGATTCGCTGTCGCAAGTACCGCGAGACAGCCTCGATCGAGATCAACGACGAGTGCATGCCAGACCAGATTGCGACGGTGAGAGATCAAAGATCAAAGACCAAACTACAAACTACGAGCCAATTTCAGATCGTCAAGCAGGGCTGCTGGCGCTCGCCCAAGCATCGCTACACGTTCGAGCGAGTGCTGAGCAAGCTCAAGTGCGTAGTTTGATCTCTGATCTTTGTAGTTTGATTACTGCTCTTTGATTTCTTCAGGGGCGAGAAGGGCCACACTGCTCGCGAGTCGAATCGATCGCTGCGCTCACCCAGTCACGACACGAATGACACGGACAAGCAGATCCGATGATGATCTTTGATCTCTGTCCGACCCCCTTCCCTCCAACATTCTCACTGTACATTCGTAATCAGCAATCACTAATCGATAGTAGGAAATTTTCGTGTGAATCATGAACGATGAATTCTTTTCACCGATGTTTGGCTTGTATTTGAACAGTGAGAAAATACAGAAATCACAGTTTATACTATTGACAAGGATTGGAGGCAAGTGGGAGGGAGGGAATCAAGGGAAATCGGGGTGGACGTCGGAGTCCATAGGTGCTCTGATGACTTGAGTCCTTTCCTCGGTGTTCTTGTCCTTCTTCCTGGCCCCATTCGCGATTACCCGTCCATTGAGGCCTATCAGGGTGTCTCCCAGGGTGCCGTTGGTGGGAGGCTTGATAAGCTCCTAAATAACTTGTGTAAATAAGGTAGTCTATGCTAACGAAACCTTTTCCCTCTAACATTTTCTCCCCCTTTTAAAATGGAATTAGATGTTCTTCGTCATAACGCGCCAATTGCAAATTCAACTTTCATTAGCCTCAAAAATTACCTTGAGCAGCTGATAGCGGGAAGGGTCGAATGGATGGCCGGCGAGGTAGGGCTGGCCGAACGATGTGCTGTACACCAGGCGGTGCGCTCGTCGGCCAACTTCTCGACGCGACTGGCGTCGACCTTGAGGTTCTTGTTGCCGACTGTGAATGGATTATTTCTGATAAACGCATGAACAAGAAAGACGAACGAGTGCGGCAAGCGATGACCATGATGACAAGGCGATCAGTGAAGGCCTTCTTGATCTCTGCGAGGAGATCGGCGAGGAAGAACTTGCCTTCTGTGTCCCGAGGTCGCTTCTCTGCGCACGACTAAGACAAAAAGAATTAAAATATATTAATACGGTACTTGAGCGATATTTTTCCTATTGATATGTTTATATATTTTCTGCTCGAAATGGACAGAAGCACTGCGCTCAAGTACGAATTACAGTTCGAGTGATAATACCAAGGTCTCTCCATTCTACGCACTCTCTCGCCGCCGTTCCACCCGCCGAGAGAGTATGTAAAATGAAGAGACGGTAACCGAATTAGGAACTCTAGTACGAATGTCCCAGAAAATTATACCGGGCACAGCTTCTTGTTCTTGATCAGCAGCCTCCGATCCTTCTCGACGTGTCCGAGCAGCAGCAGCTTGAACACACCCTTCTGCACCTAAAAATATCAAATAATCATCAGATTAATTCTGATCATTGTGTAAGCGCATGGAGGAATGGGTTGCTGTAGATAGTTATACACTTGCTGTTGCATTGGAAATAGTGATTATACATAGAGACCGCAAGGTGGGTGACCGAATTGCTTTGGCAGGGTCATTTGTGGGTCTTATGTATCCCTTTGGGGCTAAATCAGGCCATACTTTTTGCCGTTTGGAGATATCGTATCGTTGACTCGAGTTATGGCCCAAAAACACCTCGAAAGAGTCGCAACGGAAAGGGAGTCGCAACGGAAAGGGAGTCGAAATTGGGACGAGAGCGAAGCGGGCGGAGCCCGCTCTGCCTCGTTTCTCCAAAAGTTTGAGCATAGCTTCGCGTCGAGCTTGCTCGAGGATGAGAGGAAAGGCAGAGGTCCTCAAGAGCGCGCGCTCTCTGCACACGCCGGGTGAGAGATAAGCGAGCAAGTAGAGACGAAGCACCGCCCCTTTGCAGTTCCATTAGCGCACGCTCTTGAATCTTTGAAATGAAATGATTAATCGGAAAAAAATCCAAAAAATACGTTCTCGGTGTCAATCGACGCCTAAAATCAGGAACTATCCATCGCACCATGCCCGTGTTAAGAATTGTCGTCGGAACCTTTTCATTCCCCTATCATGAACCCTAAATCGGACTTTTTTAGAGATTTCTGATTAGATAATGCATGACGGGCATGCTGTCGTTTATAGACACTAGATAGACGTACCCAAAAATATTTTTTCCATATTTTTTGGATAAGCATTCGCTGCGTCATTTCAAGAACCAGATTTCGACGCGCCTCTTTCTCCTCCTAAGTGGGCGGAGCCTGCGGTCTCTAATTATACAGTGAAAAATAGTGTTAAACAGCGTAGCGCAGTGGAGTTTGAAGTGCAATACTCCAAGACACTCTCTGCATTAGCACGCTCAAAATGGTCGGGCGGTAAAATGATTCTTCCCTCAAAATTACCGATACAATAGAGAATCCCTACGTGCCTTTCGTACGTTTTCCCACTTTCTCTCTTCATTCTCTCCCTATTATTCGATGCGGAATGGTCGACGCGCGGTTTCTGGTCAATAAAGGTAGTAGTTTGATCTTCGATCTTTCTGTGATTCAACATTTCGATGCTGCGCACGAATAACGAAGAAGAAACACAGACAAAATCCAGTGCGGTGCTTCTTCTATGGATAATCGCGAACCGACTATTGACTTTTTTAAACCATTGATTGCATGGTATTTCTCTAATCTATTTCAGGTAGTCAAAACTGCCACTGTGAGCTATTTTTCGCATACCTCGTATTCTCCGTGGCAGTTGATCACCACCATTGTGTCGACACGGCTGTTTGCCATTTGTTCGAAATGGGCAATTGCAGTAGATCTACAGCAGAAGTGAAGCACTTCCTTGTGAGTGAGGCTGCTCGTCCTCTTGTCCTAAATTATGTAGATTGAAATTGTTGTGAGAAACTATGAGGGGTGACTTAATCGCAACTTACGTATGTCTTCTTTGGATCCTTGACCAGAAGGTCAACAATCTGCACGTTGTGGACGTGGATCACCTCCGGGAGAGGCTCGTAGAACTTCTGCTTAGCCCCGAACTGAAGTAAAATTGTACAATTTTCCAGATTGATTCGCTATTCACGTTTCTGCTGATGTACGAGTCGCCATTTCTCGTTTCGAAGACAGTGCCGTAGCCCCAACTCTCGACCACCACCGTCTTGCGCAGTTCTTCATCGAAATGTGCACAGTAGAAGAGGACCTAGAATGAACACTTTTGTGCTAATAAAGGTAAAAATTGTTTCCTTAACGGTAAAACTTACCCTGTACACTCTCTTCATCAACTCTTCCGTAGTGTCGCCCCGCCAGTCTCTTTCGTCGATGTGGAATGCTCGAAGGATCTTTGCCAGTCCATTGTGAGGGAGCTCGTAGAATGGACGCTTCTGTGTATACTCTTCCTTGTCACTGAAGGTGGCAGTAATGAGCGGTACGAGAGGCTGACATCCTCACGACTGGCAGACCCGTCGCCACATCTGCAATACAATTCATAGACTCTCTAAAGGAGAACTAACGGAAGAAGGATCTGTCAATGATGCTAAAGTTTTGCCCTTCAAAAAGTAATCTTTTCAAGGATATGGAATATCTTCGATCTCACTTCTACATGAAGGAGCAACCCTGCGTTCCAAGCGGTGCGGCGGGCGTTAACCGTCCTTTCTTCTTTTTTCGTCCTTGCCTCGAAGACCTGAAAAAAACCCTTTCTTTTGAAAGTGTTACAACTATAGATGTAAGTGATTCCTCTTTTAGCAAGTTCAACCCACGCAAATACATCTGAACACGTGAACATTCAGAAACATTTACAAAATATAAATGTTTTAGTCATTATCAAATATGTCTCACCGGCACGTAAAGTTCGTGCTCGTTGAAGCACGACAGTCGGCCATTCACTCGGAAGGCTTGGTCTCCGGCCATTGCGAGCAGTGATGAGGAGAGAGGAAGAGTGAAGAGTGAGTTGTCTTGTGGGGGTGAAAGACACTGGAATGGAAGAAACGTCCCATTTTATACCTTTTCCATCTAATAAAATTCGGCTTATGCTCAATCGAAAGGCTAAGCTCAGATTCAAATATCCGAGTAAATCTCTCTTCTCGCTGATCAATAAATCCCTCATTGACTATCGATTGTACAATGCAAAATGCTCGACTCTCCCTATAAAAAGCCGTTCTCTGGGTCTCTTTTTCATTCCTCGTCACTTCTTCCTGAAGGCATCGCAGCTCGTCTAGCAACAAGCTTGTCATCAATGCCCCCCTACGATGGCAAGCGCGTCTTCACATCAAGTTACCGTACCCTCTCCAGATGATGCCTACCGTATCCTTTTCCCATTCGTAACTCGATACCCTTTGGCAATTCTCGGCACCACCCCATGTCACTCCCCTTCCCCTTATCCATTTACCTACAGTAACCTTTCCCATTCTATGTCTCCAACTCTCCCGTTTTGCACATTGGATGCTCTGCAAGAGCACCAACATGAAGAGACTGGAAGTCGACCCCGCTTGCAACGAAGGAAAACGCTCGCGACGCCGTTTCCATATGAGATACGATATTCCCCCACCGGAACCTCCTCTCCTTCTGAGTGTCAATCCTCCGATATCAATTGGGCTACAGCTAACGTTCCCTTTCTACAGGGTGCGGAGAAAGTATGGAAACAAAGTTTGAACTCAAATATTTCATCATTCCTGGAAACCTGTTAATACATGTTATAACACGATTTAGCAAATAGTAAGAGGTATTCAACGCGCACTTCAAATAGTTTCCCCTAGTCATGGTTCGACCCCACCAGTTCCGCCAATCAATTATTGACCTTTGGACTACTGGAGAGACCAGCTGAAATCTTGAAGAAGCTACGTGTTTCCCGTCCGACCGTGTTCAAGACCATCCGCCGTTTCAAGGAGCTTGGCACGACTAAGGACCGTCCTAGAGTGGGCAGACCTCACTCCGCTGTCACTCAGAAGAACAAGAAAATCGTGCAGAAGCGAGTTGCACGCAATCCCAAGAGATCTATGAGGAAGATGGCCCATGACCTCGGGATTGACGAGCATTCGGTCCACAAGATCGTCCATTCTGGACTCATGTATCATCCTTACAAGATGCGAAAGGGCCATGGTCTGACTGCCATTCACAAGGAAAAGAGACTGAAGAGATGCAAGAAGCTCCTGGCGAGGGCCGAGCATCTTACGACTGTCTACTCGGATGAGAAGATCTTCACTGTGGAGCAGGTCTTCAATAGTCAGAATACGAGAGTGATCGCCCAATCTGCCGAGCAAGCCAAAGCCAGAGGTAGAATCGTCTCTCGAGTTTCGCACCCGCAGTCAGTGATGGTTTGGGCAGGAGTGTGTTCCACCGGCAAGACTCCCCTTGTTTTCGTCAAGCCCGGTGCCAAAGCGAACAAGCACTATTACATCAAGGAGATCCTGGAGAAGACCCTTCTTCCCTGGTCACGTTCCCTCTTCAAAGGACGACATTGGACCTTCCAGCAAGATTCTGCCCCTGCTCATTCCGCAAAACTCACCCAAACCTGGTGCACAAGGCATTTTCCCGACTTCATTCCATCGAATGAGTGGCCCTCCAACAGCCCCGATCTCAACCCCCACGACTTTAGCGTGTGTTCGGTACTGGAGAAGGAAGCTTCCTCTACCCGCCACCCGAATCTGGAGAGTCTCAAGAACTCCCTTCAAAAGGCATGGAACAAGATCGACAAGAAGTACCTTCGGGCCGTCGTCGAGTCAGTTCATTCTCGTCTCAAGGCTGTCATCAAGGCCAAAGGAGGTCAAATCGAGTAACCTCTTGTTGTTATGTTCCTACTATCTCTGATTAATACTGTGTACCGTTTCAAAAGTGTGCGATGGATTTGAAAGAAAATACATGGTTAACAGAGGAAATCTGATAGAATTTAGATTTTCCCTGTAGTGTCCGTACAGCAAAAAAATTACCTATGCTGAAAATACGCCCCCTGGCATAGTTTTTCACGTAGATCACGAAAATCGACCTTAGGAAGCCGTATCTCTGACCCCTCATTACCTGTGTCGCGCCTCAACGGTGACGTCGGGTTTTGTAAATCGTGAACGGCTGCTCCAAACCCCATACATAGCTAGTGATTCTTGAAGAACTCGACGAGATTAGCATTTTTCATGTTGGGAGTGAAGGGCTAGCTCATCAGCGAAAAAAAATATGGTCATTTTAATTTTAAAAATCGATGCCATGAAAAGATGGTGCTCGATAACAAACCAGTTTTATTTTCATTCGTTTCCGCATGCATTTTCACCCCTAGAACCAAATTTATAGGAAAATCGATGGGGTGGAAGATACCTACATACTCAAAGGATTATTGAGAAGTCGTGGTTTTTTGGGTGATAAGACATCTCGAATAAACAAAATCGAATAACGACATTCCGAACTAGGACGTTTCGCACAATTTCCCCTTTGAACTTAATTCATAGTTATTTTGTTATCATTAATATATTTTTCGGCACTGTCAAAAACGGAATTGATAAATAAATAACGTAAAAAATCATTTAAATAATGCGAAAATGCTTCCAAAGTGGTGTGCGCGCTCACAAAAAATCATGAAAATTGTGCGAAACGTCCTAGTTCGAAATGTTTTGTTTGAAATGTCTTACCACCGTTTTTGGCCAAAAATTATGATTTTTTACGCCTACATATTTTAGTTCACGTTTTCGTGAGGAGATATGTGCAAATTCGTTTTCTACGGGTCGAAATACGTCAGAAAAAATTCAACCCGACTTATTCTGAGATTTTCGATTTTTGGCCTCAAAAACAAGGATTTTTCGGTGTTTTTGAGGCCTAAAAACGAAAATCTTAAAATAAGCCGAGTTATACTTTTTCTGACGTATTTCGACCCGTAGAAAACGAATTTGCACATATCTTCTCACGAAAACGTGAACTAAAATGTGTAGGCGTAAAAAATCATAATTTTTGGCCAAACAACCACGACTTCGCAATAATCCTTTGAGCATGTAGGTATCTTCCACCCCATCGATTTTCCTATAAATTTGGTTCTAGGGGTAAAAATGCATGGGGAATCGAATGAAAGTAAAACTGGTTTGTTATCGAGCACCATCTTTTCTTGGCATCGATTTTTAACATTCAAATGACAGTAATTTTTTTCGCTGATGAGCTAGCCCTTCACTCCCAACACGAAAAAAGCTCATCTCGTCAAGTTCTTCAAGAATCACTAGCTATGTATGGGGTTTGGAGCAGCCGTTCACGATTTACAAAACCCGACGTCACCGTTGAGGCGCGACACAGGTAATGAGGGGTCAGAGATACGGCTTCCTAAGGTCGATTTTCGTGATCTACGTGAAAAACTATGCCAGGGGGGCGCATTTTCAGCATAGGTATTTTTTTTGCTGTACGGACGTATCTCGATTCTCTCAGATTTCCTCTGTTAAATCCATGTTGCCTTACTTTCTCCGCACCCTGTAGGCGGTCCACTCTACTGGGCGCCACTTCAGATGGGCCTTCAAGGCTGGCAAACTAAGAGATAGCGCGAGAGATCTCAGCACAGTACCCTTTGGAGAATGAGTCGTCTTCGGCTTCAGCGACGCTTCGCCTACCATTAGTTGACATCATCCCCTCTCCCTTATCTCGTTCTGAGCTATTCACTATCGATGGACTAATTCCATCGTGGAAATTCTAAAGTTTACGCCATAATCACCCGGACTGTTAATCACGTTCCATAATTCCCACCCTGATAACGTGTTTTGAGCGATCTGGTTTATGGCAAATTGTATCACCAATATCGATATTTTCGAATTTGTATAAGGGCTCCTCTCGCTACGACAAATGCCAAGTCATGCAGGGCACACTTTACTATTTGTAAGGCACTTGCCAAAGCGCAGATCTCAAGAATTTCCTAGTCAACGCCTGTTGACACCGAGGGCGAACACCCAATATCCTACTTTTCGAATCGGCCGAACCGGTCATCATCGAGTGCGCCGCTGCGTGTGCACATTTCAAAACGTCTTCTACCGTATACCCCATCATCATTTTCCGGAACTGAGCTCACCTTGTCACGTCCAAATCAGGGAGAGTCGGGTCTGAGTGAGGCGGCAGACGATACACTTACACGAGAGAGTTGTGCCCAACCTGTAAACATAGGCGATGATCAGGAGGTGGTTTCTATTAGGCTAATCGATAAGATCACCCGGAATGCGGGATAGATCACTCTCGCGCTATCTCTTAGTTTGCTAAGCAGGAGGAATAACTCTAAAAATGGGGCAAAAACTGCTCTATCTAGTGGAGATACTCAGTGATGTGAGCGACTCTTCTTTTCGAAAGTAAAATCTACTCAAGCACATAAGAACAGGACAGGAAAATTTAAAAGTAAAATCTGATTTAAAAATAATTAAAGATATCTCACGTGGGCCGATGAGTTGGCAGAATGTTTTTAGAAATGGACATTTTGTAAAGATTTGAACAAAGGGTAATTTCTTTCTGACAATTTCTTTGTTCAAATTTTGACAGTGTGTCATTTCCAAGAATATTTTACCATCTCTTCATTCCTCACGTGTCGGAGCAAAGGAAATGCGAAGGTGCCATTTCTACCTCAATATAGAGAATCTGAATTTCGCGTGCTTGCTCTTTGCTATGAATTCAGTGCGAGATCTCATCGTTCAGCTCAGAGTGAGGGGAGCCTAATTTGTATGTTTTTGTTTTAAGAGACCCTCCACGAGAGAACGTAACAGGTCTACGGATGGCCAAAAATTCGATAATTCCTATACGTTTTATCTCAGGTGTAGACCCCGAGTGTAAATTGACGGGCACGAAAACTTAGGGGCGGTCTTCGAAATGCTTCAGATATCTAGCTCACGTTGAACAACGAGTGATTTCGTTTTAGCGTTTAGTCATTGTTAGTCTGGAGAAAAAAACAAGAACGAAATTGGACCAACCGACTCTTAGGGCGACAATCATTCACAGTGAGTCGCTGCACGACACTTTCGAATCTTTCTTCAAACTACGAATGAGAAGGGCAAATACCTAAAAGGAATTCGGAACTTCTTCGTTATTTGCCCACACTCTCCACGATATCCATGGGTGGAAAGGATTCAATGGGCATTCGATGGAGGATGTAGGTCCTCGTACACATCGTACTCCATCTCATACTCCGGCGCTTCTTCGATATTTGGCCCTCCCTTCCTCCCCAACCCCGCTCATTTCTAGGCATCTTCCCCTGATTGTTTGACACAACACTCTTCAACGATAGGGAGGGATGGGAAATGATAGGTGATGGGGGGGGGGGAGACGTACCGAAGACGTACCCGGAATTCTAATGAGAACACACGGTAGCAACCACTGAGTTCAATATCAAGGTTGCATGGGAAACTGGAAGTAATGACTCACCGTCAGACGACGTACCACCAGAAGATGGATATGGAAATGGAAGGGATGGGGCATCAATTGGCACGGATTCCCTTGTGCTGCCAGTGGATGGAATGATGTCGAGTTGGTCTGCAAATACAGGGAATGATGAGAAATCACAAAAGCCAAACGTTCGGTATTAGGCTGTATGCACATCGGTAACTAAAGTGAACACTAAAGTTCCTCACTGCAAAAGGAAAATAATGACTCACCCATCGAAAAGGAACACTGGAAGCTTGTTGCGAAATCAGCATGATTGCGGAAATAAAAAGAGTATATATACGAGGAGTGCAATGGGAGAGGATTGGCCTGTAAATGAATGTAATGAGGTTACGATAGCGTAATGAATGGTCACGGTATTAGAGATTCGAGGAATACGGTAGCTTCAGAAATTGTAGTGGCTGTTAGATACACAATGAATGACTTACTGAGTGCTGAAGATCGACGAGATGGAAGGGAGAACCGAGGGGAAATCTCCAGGAAAAAGAACGCCAGAGATAGCAGTAGACGGGAGTTGCTTCGGAGATCGAGGCCTCTTTCTCGATGCTGAAACATGCAACATATGATTGTAGTAATTATTATACATATGTTTATACATCCAGTGCTAGCCTATTCAACACGAGAAAAGGATAACTCACGATTGGTATGCTCAGATATCGAGGGAGATGAAGGGGAGCGACCAGAACGAAAGACTCGAGGTCGGTCTGATCCTTTGGGTGATTACCGGTCTTGCGCTTAGGCCTTATAAAGAGAAATGTCACAATAGAAGCAGTAGAAGACTAGAGATGGAAAAGGAAAAGAAAAGAGCTCACAAAACTAACTTGGTAGCTTTTAAACCCTGTTAAGAGATGCAAATTGAATGTCTAGTAGTCCATCGACTGATTATGCAAATCGCTTGCTAACTGGCGCAAAGGAATGGGACGCTATGCAGGCTGTTCAGAATTGAGAATAAGGCATTGCTATAGCCCATGAATTAGTCATGACAATGACACGGACAAGCAGATTCGATGATTGTCGTTGACCTCTACACCGTCCCGTCCTCCCAACATTCTCACTGTACATTAGTAATCAGCAATCACTAATCGATAGTAGAAAATTTTCGTGTGAATCATGAACGATGAATACGTTTCACCGATGTTTGGCTTGTATTTGAACAGTGAGAAAATACAGAGATCACAGTTTATACGATTGAAAAAAGAGAGGAGGCAAGTGGGAGGGAGGGAATCAAGGGAAATCGGGGTGGACGTCGGAGTCCATAGGTGCTCTGATGATTTGAGTCCATTCCTCGGTGTTCTTGTCCTTCTTCCTGGCCCTATTCGCGATTACCCATCCATTGATCCCCCTTCTCAGCGTGTCTCCCAGGGTGCCCTTGTTGGGAGGATTGATCAGCTCCTAAATAACTTGTGTAAATAAGGTAGTCTATGCTAACAAAACCTTTTCCCTCTAACATTTTCTCCCCCTTTTAAAATGGAATTAGATGTTCTTCGTCATAACGCGCCAATTGCAAATTCAACTTTCATTAGCCTCAAAAATTACCTTGAGCAGCTGATAGCGGGAAGGGTCGAATGGATGGCCGGCGAGGTAGGGCTGGCCGAACGATGTGCTGTACACCAGGCGGTGCGCTCGTCGGCCAACTTCTCGACGCGGCTGACGTCGACCTTGAGGTTCTTGTCGCCCACTGTGAATGGATTCTGATAAACGCATGAACAAGAAAGACGAACGAGTGCGACAGGCGATGACCATGATAACGAGGCGACCATTGAAGGCCTTCTTGATCTGTTCGAGGAGGTCGGCGAGGAAGAACTTCCCTTCTGTGTCCCGAGGTCGCTTCCGTGCGCACGACTAAAACGAAAAGAATTAAAATATATTAATACGGTATTAGAGCAATATTTTTCCTATTTATATGTTTATTTATTTTCAGCTCGAAATGGACAAAAGAGTGTGTAAAATGGAGAGACGGTAAATGAATTGGGAACTCTAGTATGAATGTCCCAGAAAATGATACCGAGCACAGCTTCTTGTTCTGGATCAGCAGCTTCCGATCCTTCTCGACGTGCCCGAGCAGCAGCAGCTTGAACACACCCTTCTGCACCTAAAAATATCAAATAATCATCAGATTAATTCTGATCATTGTGTAAGCGCATGGAGGAATGGGTTGCTGTAGATAGTTATACACTTGCTGTTGCATTGGAAATAGTGATTATACATAGAGACCGCAAGGTGGGTGACCGAATTGCTTTGGCAGGGTCATTTGTGGGTCTTATGTATCCCTTTGGGGCTAAATCAGGCCATACTTTTTGCCGTTTGGAGATATCGTATCGTTGACTCGAGTTATGGCCCAAAAACACCTCGAAAGAGTCGCAACGGAAAGGGAGTCGAAATTGGGACGAGAGCGAAGCGGGCGGAGCCCGCTCTGCCTCGTTTCTCCAAAAGTTTGAGCATAGCTTCGCGTCGAGCTTGCTCGAGGATGAGAGGAAAGGCAGAGGTCCTCAAGAGCGCGCGCTCTCTGCACACGCCGGGTGAGAGATAAGCGAGCAAGTAAATCTGATAGAATTTAGATTTTCCCTGTAGTGTCCGTACAGCAAAAAAATTACCTATGCTGAAAATACGCCCCCTGGCATAGTTTTTCACGTAGATCACGAAAATCGACCTTAGGAAGCCGTATCTCTGACCCCTCATTACCTGTGTCGCGCCTCAACGGTGACGTCGGGTTTTGTAAATCGTGAACGGCTGCTCCAAACCCCATACATAGCTAGTGATTCTTGAAGAACTCGACGAGATTAGCATTTTTCATGTTGGGAGTGAAGGGCTAGCTCATCAGCGAAAAAAAATATGGTCATTTTAATTTTAAAAATCGATGCCATGAAAAGATGGTGCTCGATAACAAACCAGTTTTATTTTCATTCGTTTCCGCATGCATTTTCACCCCTAGAACCAAATTTATAGGAAAATCGATGGGGTGGAAGATACCTACATACTCAAAGGATTATTGAGAAGTCGTGGTTTTTTGGGTGATAAGACATCTCGAATAAACAAAATCGAATAACGACATTCCGAACTAGGACGTTTCGCACAATTTCCCCTTTGAACTTAATTCATAGTTATTTTGTTATCATTAATATATTTTTCGGCACTGTCAAAAACGGAATTGATAAATAAATAACGTAAAAAATCATTTAAATAATGCGAAAATGCTTCCAAAGTGGTGTGCGCGCTCACAAAAAATCATGAAAATTGTGCGAAACGTCCTAGTTCGAAATGTTTTGTTTGAAATGTCTTACCACCGTTTTTGGCCAAAAATTATGATTTTTTACGCCTACATATTTTAGTTCACGTTTTCGTGAGGAGATATGTGCAAATTCGTTTTCTACGGGTCGAAATACGTCAGAAAAAATTCAACCCGACTTATTCTGAGATTTTCGATTTTTGGCCTCAAAAACAAGGATTTTTCGGTGTTTTTGAGGCCTAAAAACGAAAATCTTAAAATAAGCCGAGTTATACTTTTTCTGACGTATTTCGACCCGTAGAAAACGAATTTGCACATATCTTCTCACGAAAACGTGAACTAAAATGTGTAGGCGTAAAAAATCATAATTTTTGGCCAAACAACCACGACTTCGCAATAATCCTTTGAGCATGTAGGTATCTTCCACCCCATCGATTTTCCTATAAATTTGGTTCTAGGGGTAAAAATGCATGGGGAATCGAATGAAAGTAAAACTGGTTTGTTATCGAGCACCATCTTTTCTTGGCATCGATTTTTAACATTCAAATGACAGTAATTTTTTTCGCTGATGGTTATGGCGCTGATGGCTCTCCTCTCGCCATGACGATCTACGCCGTGCCTTCGCCCTGGATGTATGGTTATCCCGTGGTCACTCCGCATCACCCTCCGCCATGCTTAGTTCCTCATCCTCAGCCATTTTACGGACATCCGCACCAACCTCTCCATGTGCAACAGCAGCACTACGTAGGAGCACCG
The DNA here is from genome assembly GCA_036245805.1 of Pristionchus mayeri. Taxonomy (NCBI): domain Eukaryota; kingdom Metazoa; phylum Nematoda; class Chromadorea; order Rhabditida; family Neodiplogasteridae; genus Pristionchus; species Pristionchus mayeri. The sequence goes on along the minus strand of BTRK01000003.1, from coordinate 18,420,470 downwards.
GCCCAGCAGATCAACTTCAGACATGGTATGCATCCTGATTTCTTAAAATATAAACGTCGCAAGGCTCTCTTCATTTCGCGTGATCTCTCTCCAGTGGAATTATGGCGAGAATGAACGCGGAATGAAGAGAGTAATTTCCTGCGAAGTGAACCACATTGTATTGTTCATCAGTTCAATGAAATCAGTTCTGTAGACCGGTGAATAAATTCCGAATTTGCAGATCTCAGGCAGCCTCCAGTCGAATCGAAACGAGCTTATGATGAGAACGGAGAACTCACTGAGCTCGATTTGGACGAGCAAGCGTGGCGCAATAGTAATGGAATAGGAATGGTAAATTGCTGTACATTTGGGTGGCTGAATGAAACACAAATTCTGATCTAGTCTAGAATATTTTTCGTGGTATAACACAAAAATTGCAGACCATGGAGAAGTATCGCAAGAAAATGCAGAGCTTTCACGAAGCTAGAAAGAAAGGAATGAAGATGGAAAAGGAATTCCGGCGAGTGCATGCGATGTGGATGAGCCACCTCGATAAAGATGTCCTCGACGTCCACTACCTCACGGTTGATATCGCCCTAGATGTTCTCACGAAGAGGCTACTTGAGATTAGAAAGGGCGAACTGTCTAAGACGCTCTATCTGTGCACAGGTACGACGAAATTTTGAGAATGTTTTGAATGAAAGAAACTCGAAATACGAGTTCAGGAAACAATTCCACGGTTTCTTCATTCTACGTCATCTCTCACACGTCGACCGTCGAGAGAGTGTCTAGAATGAAGAGACAATTACTCGAATTTCGAACACTACTCTAAATATTTCGTCGATATTTAAATATTTAACCGTGAGTACTGCTCAAGTGATCATCATTTGATTCTTACCGTATTCAGGTCGTGGCAGAGGCTCCTTCGACGGAGTTCCTCGACTCAAGCTGGAGATTCAGGACTTTCTCTCCCACCACGACATTCCGTGAGTGTTTATTAAATCTATGCAACGGTCACTTCATTTTCCACACTCTCTCGAATAGTCGAGAGGAGAGAGAATGGACGGAATGAAAGTGCCTTGATAATGGAGCTCGAAATTTTTCATGGGCTTTTGACGTTGACGATACTACCTATTTGTCATTCTGCACTAAGTAATTTGTAATAATTGCGTATTCATTGAAGGTATAAAGAGATCGTTCGAAACAATGGAGTTCTGATCGTCAAGCTTTCTTCTCGCAGATAATGCGAATGCCATAAACACGCTTTCATTTTCCCGGTGATCATTGTACATATTTGAGAAATTTCTTGTTCACATTTTTCACTATATTACGAAATTTTTGAGTTCTGTTCATTGTACATTTTAGTTTTTATGATGGTTTATTTTCATGCAGCCAATGCGCTTGAACATGTTCTTCCGAGTAAGTAGATAAAAATGATAAAAATTGCTTTGCAAATCTATCAGACTGCTGGGGAGAGGGGACTGCACTGTATTTTATAATGGGAGGAATTCCGAACAAGATAATGACCTATATATTATGAAGAAACATGGTGCGAAAACTCAAAATACTGTGTATTCAATCGCAGACTAAATCATTAGAAGGGCATACCAAAAGAATGAAAATTCCTTGTTATTTGAGATGGCTGGAATCGTTGGTCCAAAGTGCTAATTGCTACACTACGAGACTCCTCTTTTCCGGGCCAAGATGAACCCCAGCGCCCAAGAAGGAGAACTCAAACTGACTCCGCGGGAGAAATCGCCTATATCTGCCGTGAGTTTGGACTACAGTATCCCCTGAGGGTACGGTACCATCTGGATCACTATATCCAAGAGGGTTCTCTACTCTCGGCGGGCCGTCTCAGGTTTACTGTACTTGGGATACGGTATCGATGACGTCATTGCAGGTCTGGTGCACAAGCTGTTCACGGAGCAACCATCGATCATCGAGATCGAGGCGCCCGTCAAGATCTGCGGAGACATCCACGGACAATTCGCCGACCTCCTGCTATTCAACAAGGTATACGGTAGATACCGTATCCCCTACAGTACCCCGGGCAAAACAAAGCTGCAGTAACTCCAAAAGGGGGATACTCAGTAATCCTTGTCACGGTTGAGTAGTACTGCATGTGTTCTTCGTGAAGCCGTGGGAAGGACAAGGGGTTGGATCTTCAGTCTTTATCGAACGAGATGTTTCGGGCTGCCCGCCCATCATCATTCATGGTTAACACGTGCAAGAGAACAAATAAGGGGGACAGGCAATCAATATAACGCGAGAACGAAGCGAATCGAACGAGGGTGCAAAAATGAGTGAGACAGGGTGCGAGGCAACGAGTGAACGAGGAAGGTGAGGGATGAGACGAGGCGAGAGAGTGAAATTAGCTAATTATAATTTAATTCACTAATTAAGTGCGTGGACAAGCAGCAGAAGTGCTCGTTCGAGATTCTGAAGGCGATGTTCCTGACTCCGGAGACGTGAAGAAGGGAGGGAAACAGTCGATCAAGTGGTTATAGAACATTCGAGATTTGATAAACTTGAAATGATCGGCATTGAAAGGAGGGCTCTCGGCAAAGTAGCCACATCGACAGAAGGGAGGTTCCACCCTCGAAAGATCATATCGTGAGCTAGGAAGCACACACACATTGGAAGGATAGCTTGGTGGTAGAGCAGCCGTCACGTAATCGGAAGGTTGCGGGTTCGATCCCCACCAGTTTTTGACAAAACTTCAAGATATTTAAATTCGCGCACTTCCCTGTCCCACAAGTGTCCATGGCACTCAGCCAATTAATTATAACTCTGATGAGAGTATAGATATTAATGTAATTAATGTTTTTTTGGAGCCTTTAGTCGTTAAGAGGAGCTAGGTCATGGTGATGACAGGGTCCAAAGTTGAACTTTGCCTTCAGTCCTCCTTGAACGAGTTCTGTCGTGCACACTGCAGTATCACCACAGTTCACCACTTTCAAATACGGATTCTTCAGTGGAAAGGCTGAAAAGTATCCATGCAATCGATTCAATGAATTGAATGATTATGTTTCGCATTCAGTCAAGGCACATTGAGCCATGCCTTCTCTTTTAGATCACTCAATCCGTCTATTTCCATTGCTTCATCCTTCCAGACTCTGTAAGGAACAATCATTCACATATTTTTGTTGAGTTTCTGCTAACATGACTACTTGTCGCAATGATAGCGCGTTCTATTCCAGATCCGATCAGTTGTCAGAATTTTGCACGATTTTTTTCATATATTTTCATGAATTCATATAATGCCATTGTTAAATATTTTTTTGTTTAATAATTCCTTTATTTCACATACGACGATTTGTTAAAAAATTGGATTTAAAAAAAATTGGATTTTAAGTTGAAATAAAGATTCGAATACGATTCATTGCTGTTGTAGCGTATCGCTCATATCCTGTATAAGAATTTGTCCCTTTTCCGGTAAGTCACGCGGTGTGACAGAGTCTGCTTTCCGTTGTCTACTCTAGTCATTCGCTCCGTTTTTGTTCTCGCTTTAGGTGATACCATGTTTCAAACTTTTCATGTGGAAGGAACAAACATGAAATGATGTAGATTTATCAGGTGAAATAATTCAGTGACTGGGGACGAGATTCTTTACTTATCACAGCTGCGTCTTCTCTCACAGAGGCTCATCGACTGGAAAAAATGTAAGTTTGCGAAGCACAAATAAGTATTCACAGCTGTGTAGTATATACTAGTTTCTCCCTTTTGGACAATCGAAAGTTATTTTCCGAAAGGGTGCAGGTGCTCTAAGTAGCTGCTGATAAGTGAGAAAGAAATGCACAAAAAAGGAATTCCTAGAATATCCACAGAGGCGTGATATTAACATTGACGAGATTCGTGTATTGGCGATAAGTGGTTGTGTTTCGATTAGGGATGGCTTCTCTGGTTTCTTCCAACCAGTAGGTGGGCAACTCCCCACCTACTGGTCAGAGCACTGGATACCAACTAGTCAGGGCACTGGTTAACCAGTGGTTAGTTGTTTTTGACCAGTGGTTAACCAGTTGGAGAAGGCGGAGTTTAGGTTAACCACTGGTTAACCAGTGCCCTAACCAGTTGGTAACCAGTGCCCTGACCAGTGGGTGGGGAGTTGCCCACCTACTGGTTGGAAGAAACCAATTCGCAAGAAATGACTCTCTTCATTTTACATGCTCTCTCGCACGTCATAGAAATGAAGAACCAGCCAAAATTAAGCGAGTCATATCATGAGGAGCCATTCCTAGTCTCCCACCTTGAGAGCAGAGGGCGGGATCGGGATCGTGGAGGGCACAGTGAGCACGAACTTGGCCTTCCAGGCACTGAAAGAGCACTTCACTTTATGATTGTTATGAGTAGTGTTTTGGTTTCCCTTATCCGTGCTATCCCTTCTCGAAACCTATAGCTAGGGACAAGTGGCGTACCCGAATTGAATCTACGCCCCCCCCCTCCCCCCCTAACACTGATCAATCGTGTTGGTGCGAAGTGGGCGGAGCTTATTGCAAACTCACGTCTGAATCGGACACTCCTTCCTCTTCACCCACTCTTCTCAGTCAGGTATTCCTCAGTACTCTCCTCCCCGACGACGAAGAGTCGACCAGATGAGACGAAAGGCAAGGCATCGTGTCTGGGATAATCATGTGTTCACTTCAGTTATCGAGATGTATCAGTAGTATTACTAGACTTTCTGAGGGTCAAGGCCCGCCCATTTCAAAAAGGGGCGGGGCATGGCCCTCAGGAAGTCTAATAATACTACTTGTATCGTACTGGGATCTGTTCATCTCTCCGATCCTCGTCCATTCATTCGTGGCAGGGTCGAAGGTCTGGGCTTCAAGACGCAGTCCATCGCTGAACAATTAAATTAATAAAAATCATCATTACGAATATAGTTTGCAGTTACGTTTTCTAAATATGATGGATCTGGCTTGCAAGAGAGACATATATTTATTCCTCCTTTAAAGCCTACTTCCAATCGTCGTCTTCCAAGCCGACAACGATGATTCGGCCAGGGTACGCCACCGCTTCGCACACCCATCCGCTTCCCGGCATCGGCGCTATCAGACGCCAGCTGCAATTCTGATATGATAACCATGATCATGATAATGTATATTTAAATGAGATGTCCGAGATACGGCTTTTTAATGTCGATTTTCGGACTGTGCGTGAAAAATTTCTCATAGGGGCATATTTTAGTGACATTCAATTTTAATTGTATTTTAATTCGTTTTTTATTGTACTTACTGGAATTGCTCAGTTCTCTGAGATAGTAACTCGTATAGGAAAGATGATATACTAAAATAGAAACGCCAATCCGTCTGATCACTATTTTCACACTCTACGTAGGAGGATTGGAAAATGCATTTGAAGTACTCGCCAGTCAGTGACGAAGTCGTAGACCTCGCACGAGTGCTCCTCTCCGTCCTCCGTATCCCCTCCGAACACTGAAGAGACGCAAACACTTCCACATCAATGCTAGGGCTGGCCTCGCAATAAATGACTCTCTTCATTTGACCCACTCAGGAGGAGGCGCCACAGTTGGAATCAGCCCTGTTTTAAGCTCGGGTGCCTACCTCTACGCTAAAGTAACTTTTCAAGGTGGATCCAAGGCAGCACAAGTTGGATTCAGGGCTGGATCCAACTTGTAATTAACGGGTAGGATGAGGCACCCATGCTTAAAGCAGAGCGGATTTCAATTTGGGTACCTCCACCTGAGCATCTCACCGGTGAACGGTCAGGAAGAATGAAGGTAGGCACTACTTCTCAATCCATCCCTATTCGCAACCTACCGTACAGCTGGTCATTGTAGATACAGGACCCAGGGGAATTCCGTCCAGTGCTCATCGTCGTCAGCAGAGTCCATTCTAGAAGCAAATAAATTTGGTAATTTGTCCGTTTCTGGCCACCCCATCACTCATCTAACCCGCTCATTTATAGGTAATTCTACCTGATTACCGATCGCTCAACCCGTCAATGATGGGCGGGGATGGGAAGGTGGGGAGTGGCCGGAAATCGAACAAGTGCCAAAACTTGGATATCATCCTGCTCAACAGCAGTGCCAACCGGCACTTCTGCAGAAGACCGGTCCAATTTAAAAATGCGCATTCGGAGTACTTTCCGTGTAAGTTGGTGGCCGTATTATGGATACGGATAGAGTCAAAGTGAAGTGCTCATCTCCTCTTAAATTGGAGATGTAACTACTAAGGGGAATTGATAATATTACTTTAACTTGGTCCGGTCTTCTTCAGAAGTACTGTGCTAACCTGGATTAGCGTGCGCCGTATCGTACTGCAGCACGGTGTCCAGAGGGACATTGTGGTGGGGGAGGCGGCCTCCGATGGCCAGGCTGAATTCCAATCATACAATGATGAAAACTGTGTCGTTATAGCTCTCCTCCGACCTAGTGCCAAATGAGTTGCTTATGCATTTAAAATTGAGTAAATTGCAGAAAATTCAAAATCATGCCTGTGCACTTCTTCGATATCTGGCCAACCCCTCCCTTTCTTCGTACCCCACTCATTTCTAGGTATATCTCCCTGATTTTCGGTCACACAAATCCTCTGCGCTTAGGAGGGAATTCTAAATGAGAGGGGAAAGGGGGGGGGGGCGAAACATCGAAGATGTGCCCATGTCTGCATACATCTTGGCACCGTAGACAGCCAGTGATGCAGTGCTGTCAGCACGGGTGAGTTCGAGTCCCGGCGGCACCTCAATTCAGTTTTAATCCCAAATTCAATCGAATATTTTTGTTTGCTTACATCGATGAATTCATTCGAAATGGTGTCGTACACATCGGAGAATCCCCCAGCGGTGGCGAAGTAACACTAAATAAGAGGTTCTTTGTAGACTAGAATGGCAGGCAAGAGTGGCACTAGGTCAGATTAGAACTATGACGTCATGCCTGATAGATCAAAGCGACATAGGTCTCATCCGACCTATCACCGCGAGAGTCACCTTTCCATCAACGAAGGCAGCTCCATTGACGAACATCCCCCATCCACGAGATTCATGAGTGTGCCCCTCTGAACTTTTTAAACATTACCAGATTTGCATTACGGTAGAATTCAAATTTCTTCGCAGAAAAGTTGAACGTTCTGTTACCGATCAGATATAAGGCCGCTTGCCTAAGAATCGAGCAAGACAATTGAGAATCGACAATTTTTGCTGTGCTGAATCCATTCCGATCTGATCGATTCTTAGGCAAACGGGCTCATATAGCGAGAGAATACGTGATCAGGAGAATCGCGATGCAAATATCAAAGATCAAAGAGCACTCACGCATCCACGTGTCGCTCATCGCGTCGTACACCGCCGTATCCATGTGATCGGCGAACTTTTTCCTCCCTTTAGATAGGCGAATAGGCAAAAGATCAAAGATCATAACTCACCCATGACCACAGGCAGACGGCGCGCTGCTTCATCATTGACTCAAGCAGGAATCGATGAGTTCGGGAGTCCCTGAAATTGGCTGATCTTTGATCTTTCGGTATTCGCTCACCTTGGCAGCGACCAGCAGCTCGAGACAGGCTGGCGACTCTCTCACCCACGACGTCTTCCTGATTCTTCCCTCGAGGAAGGAGGGCGAGATGCGAGGGAGACGCACGCTCGCGAGCAGACTGCAATTTGGTCTTTGATCTTAACGTATTTCGAGAAGAGATCCCTACCCGGGTCCGTGCTGCTTCCTCTCCTCCCTGTCGTGCACCATCCAGCGGTCAATCGCTTCGAAGACCTGCAAATGCTAATCACTTAATTTCTGAATGATCAAGGATCACAACCACTCATAACTATATGGAGTCTGTTGTTTCTCACCTGGCTCTCGCTGTCGACTCGCAAATCGTCTCTCGTGACGAGTGACTTTACTTCGTCTACACCGCACTCGAGGAAGTCGTGCGAGCACGAAATGGGCACGAAATTGGCCTGAAATATACACAACAAAACATTGTCCACTTCCGCGAGTGCTTATGTACGCTAGGAAGCTTATCATGACACATTATTGCTACTCATTCTACTCTTGCTCACATGGATATAAGTTTGGATGAAGTCGTCGATGACGGGGTATTTGGCGTGTCTCAGGAAGTGCAACAGTGAAAGTGCATTCGTGTCGTCAATTCCGTTCTTGAAGAATTGAGTGCACTCCCGGACTACCGTATCCTGCAGGCAAAATATCGATTGATACACGACGCTTTGAAAATAGTTAGTTGTCGATCGGCATGCTACAATACTCACCATGAACATGTACTGCGCTCCCATGAAGAGATCTTCGACGTTGCCCGCAGTGATGTGCAATCTCCCAGTGTACGCATAGTCGACGAGGCTCTTCAGGGCCATTTGGGACATGCCTGAGGATTGCGATGGCTGTGAGTTATTGATCATTGATCTCTGACCCTTGGACATATCGATGTCTCCCGTGAGCACCACGGCGAAGGCGGAAGAGAACATTCCAGAGAAGTACGGTACTCGACCACTCAGAAGGGCCTGCAACCGCGGAAGAATCAGCACGATTACCTCCTCCGATTAGCGGGTTATATGGTTTTAAAATAAAATTGATACTACTCCGAAGCTTAGCGAATAAGTTTTTTTGTTTTTCTACAATTGAACATATTTTCTAGTGAATTATTGATTGATGTGCAAATGTTCTCGCCTTGTGCGCGTCGATGGTCTCATTGCCGCACTTGATGCGCACATCGAATGACTCCTTACTGGCGCGAAGAACATTGAAGTGACGGAGTGTCTGCAGAGATCAAAGATCAATCATGCAACAGAGCAATCAATATTGATTGGTAGCATAAGTTTAGTAAGTTTATAAAATATTAAATAACATTATGACTAAAGAACTTGAGGAAGGGCGTGCTCGACGTGCCAGTCGATGACGTCATCTCGAACTCTAATCGGGAGTTGGATGCCTCAAGAAGTCACCTGTTCTCATTTTCGATGTTCATTTTCCACTTTTCGCGAGCTCAAAAAGTCGGAGACAGCTCAAGTATATGTACGATAAAATTCAAATGTGAATATTTCTCTCGTGTGAAAAAAAATTATGACTGACCACAAGTTGTAAGGTGGACGAATGAGGAATCGCAGAAGGATGAAGCAGAGGAGGAGGGAGTGGATGATCTACGAGAAGGCTCTCCATAGAGGTTGTGAAAGATCAACTAACTCGAGTAGGGAATGTTCCCTTGCTGTGCACTCGAGATCCTCCACTACACACGATCCGATCAACTGAGCATCCTGTAACGTGATTTTTATCGAAACTATTGGGTGAAATCCCACCGATAGATCAGACTGGCTGAGAAGGGAACTGGAAGAAGAGTCATCTGCTTCGGGCTGCAAAGTCCAAAGATCAGCAATTTAAATGGTCGCTCTTTCTAAATTTGAAAAATAGGGATAGCGTGGTAGCAAACTTACTCTAGTTGAGGCTCCTTCGTTGTCGACAATGTTGTCTGGAAATTTTTGTTATTGGAAAGAGTCAATCAATCGAGAAAAACGGAATAGAATCACCCATTGTAGAGAGCGCTCGAGAGTGAACCACTCGTCGAGGGGAGAAGGAGTAGGAATGAATGGGGAGAGGCGAGATTGACGTGAGGAAACCCATCAAAATTCGATCCTATTTTTCGACCAAATGTCAGTTTGTAACCACAGTTTAGGCATTCCTAAGGGACACTCGCCTTACATTTATTGTAAGTTCTTGTTCTTGTCAGTTCAATCTTCACTCTTTGAAGAAGGAATATCTGAAATATTTGTCGATTGTGCCGTTCTTGATAGTTGAAGTCAGTAGTCCAATCATGCATAACGCTATACTTTTTGATTCTTGCATGGTTCACGATGAATAGAGAAGAACACAACAAACAAGTGAGAAAATCTTATTTACGACACAGCGCGATCCTACTTAGGTGATCAAGATTGAAAATGCGATCGCCATTTTATCATTCATTTATCACTTGGCTATGAACAGATCGTATAACGTGTGAGAAAGCATCGTAGATTGCAGGAGGCATGCCATAGGGGAAGGGGGTAAGAGAGGAGGAGGTGGGGAGGAACGAACGTAATTGGCTGCATCCGATCTTGAGAGGAAGGAAGGACTTGCATGGAATCAGTCAACAGTTCTCTCTTAGCTCTTTCTCGACCTTTCTATTTTCGCTTCCGATTACCATCTGTTCTCTACTTCCATTTTTCATTGATCTAAGCTTCTCTCCTCTGCTATCATAACCTATGATCCATAGACAAAACCCACGAATTGTAGTATTCTACTTCCACCACTATTTCATTATTTTCCCGAGTGTGGAAACTAATGAGTGCTAGCCATAGATCGCAAACTAACTGGCAATATTTAGTAATTTTTTAAGGTAGTTAATTTTTGGAATTTCACCGTGCCTTTCTAATGAAAAAATCCAGAAATGATCGATAATTACCACTTTGCCTATTTATTTTTAGAACAATTGATGTTCTGAAACCCGCCAAATAATCCGCTGAATGATTTTTTTTCAGATGACTCGAAGACTTACTAGAAAAGCAGAGGAGAGCAGCGGACAACTGAAGTCTGCAATTCAGAAAGCAAAGAAGGATATGCATAAGGATGACGATATCATGGTGATCTACGAGAAGTTGGCTAAGGGCGATACGATGGTGGGTCCCGTTCATTAAAGTTACCCAATGACTGAATGGGGTTTAATTCGTTGATCTTTAATAATTAATAATTAATAATTAATGAATTGTTCCAGATCAACTAATTAAACCCTAATTAGTTGATTTGTACCAAGTCGGACGAAAACCCACCTGATGAGAATAAAAAAAGTGGTAAAAAAGCTCTCATTATTTCTTGTCTAGTCATTTCTAATCTATTCAAACAATTCAGGCTAAAAATTTGCTATCCCTCCCTCCAGAGATACTGGCCAAGATTCTTTCATGTCTGGACATTGCCAGTCGTCGGAAGATAAGAAAGACGCATCCAAAATTGGCAGCCATCGAGTTGGGAGTTCATTATTCCTTCGAGCACCTCACTGTCAATATGGTAATGGCGTTTGCCCTCTTCTACTTTTGAGTGATAATAAAAATTCAGTGTGATGGATCTCAGAACAGTTTCTATGCTGTGTTGGCTTGTGGGAGCGACATTGAATCAGCTTGGAATGGACGTCTGACTGCAAAGTTCGAGCGAATGGGAAAGAACACGACATTCAACGAAATCAAATTTAGTGTAAGTGTTAAAGATTTGACGAATATGCGATGTTGACTCATAAATTTTAGATGATTGGTGTCACCCATACGCAGATTAACGATTTTCCCCAAGCGGGACTAGATGCCGTCAAATACTTACATGCTGATAAGTTGGTCATGAGTGAAGATCGATTCTTCGACCGGGATATTACCGCAATTCTCGAGAACAAGAAAGCCGCAGTCTTCAAGTTCGGCGAAATTGGCATATCAGTGTTCACATCGATGTACAAGGTCCGTTCTTATTAGAAATGAAATGAAAATCTTCATATTTTCAGGCAGTGCAAAAAGGATCCCCGTCATTTCCAAATGAAATCAACATGGATGTGGAAATTGGTTCCCAAACTGATGGCTCCTTGTGCACTTTCTTGCGCACTTTCGGAGCATTAGATAGAACCTCTTTTCGAATGACTCCCCCTCATCCATCGAACTATAAGGTGATCAAAATTTGTTTCTTAACCATGATTCTTAACCAATCATTTTAAGGTACACAATACTGTCGATGGTCGGAAGAAGATCATCACTATCACTGACGATCGGATCATTATTGAAGTGATCGATGATGTGTCACCATTCCTTGAAGTTAAATTCAAACGAATCTCAGAATAGCACGTACCTTGTCAGCAGATATTTTTTGCATATTCAATCTACCTACTTTTCTTCGATCCCCGTTGCATAATTTGTCTTTGTGTGGAACCAATTTGCAACATGTATAAACCTGACATGTCTCTAAATCGATACCCACACGGCATTTCGCATACACACAAAACCAAGACTCCGCCCACTACATCACCGCCAAGTCGCGGCATAGTGTACGCACCTTGCCTCCGCACACAAGACCGGAGTCGGAAAATAGCACATTCTGCACTTGCCGAAGCACCCTAGTGGCCTACGATAAATAAATATTAGGTTGGTCCATAAGTTTCTGACTTTTTATTTTTCATAATTTCTCCTGGCCTATTTCGATTGCCTGCAATTTCTATATAGTTTTAGCGACGTCAGTAGTGGTGGAGTACCGTAAAACATTTACATTGAATATAGCGGTTATTGAACGTGAGAAAATTATTTTCATATCGAAACTACCGAAAATAGCGTTTTTCGGTGTTTTTGGTTGAGCTCAACTTCTCAAATATTTGAGACCTCCTGAATCTGCCCAACATATATGCAGTAGGGCAAGAGTTGCTTGTTCATTTAAACGTGAACAACTCGGTCTTCATTGCGAGTGAGAAGAGAGAAACAACAAAAAGTGCTGATTTCAGTGTTTCAATTTCTACATCGCAGTTCCGAAATATCCTAATTACCTATTGATTTATGAATCTGCTCCTAAATATAAATATGTACTAAGGTAGGAAGTTAGAAAATAATGAGCGACTATTGACCTCTCGAGGTTGACCTATACGAGTACAGTGCCAGAAAATATAAAACAAGCATTTTCCAATTGGCGTAGTTTATTGATTTGGCCAAAATTTTAAGCGAGGATTCAGAGGACCAGAACTTCCGAAGTGTCAAATTTTATGTACCTGTAATAGGCTTCTCAACAATACATTGCTTTTGTCTTAATCTCTTCTGCCCTTGGATTTACGATCAATTGAAGAGTGTTGAAAATCAAGCACGAAGTAGATTTTGACTGTGAATAGTGTCATCCTTGCTGATTGAATTGGCCCGATATTGCGTCGCGTAAAAAGTATTCCCAAGCCTTCATCAACTATGCATAACCATTAGTTGATTGACTGAATCCGTTGGACGGGGAAGGTCAAAATGTCCGAACATGAAAATAGTCAGAAACTTATGGACCAACCTGATAAATAAAAGTTGTTGTTGCACGGCTCGTTACGAAAGAGCGATCACAGATCTGAAAAGCACGCGACGCACGCGAGCTTCCAGCCTGCACGGGAAATTCAAATGACTAAGATGGTTATTTATCGCGCAACTTGTTAAAAATTGTTTTCTTGATAATTTTTTTGTATTTTAATGTAATTTCTTATCAGTCGTCTAGGCACTTTTAAAAACCACTGTATACCGACTGTTTTACCCATTTAGTGCCAATCACTGGTGTTTTTCAAGCGTTTTCGCGAAAGTTGTGCCCAATGTCGGGATTTTAAAAATTTTGATGAGCTGCTCTGGGTTCATAAAAATATTTAAGCTATTATAGTTAGTAGACCTGATCATTGTTCACATAATGAGCGAGAACGGAACAGTGTTCGGCCGCTCCTTCAATTCATTCTCGCTGATTTCGTCGAGGATGGAGAGTTCGGAAAACGATAGTGCAAGATCTACATGTTTCTCGCTAAGATGATTTAAATTTCTTAACTATTGATAAATTCTGTTTAACCGTGACGCGACGCGGAGACGCGACGCGGCCACGCGCTGCGTGCATGTCAGATGCGCCCCTAACGAGCCGTGGTTGGGGATCTGTAAGTTGGGGATCGTCAACCGGCACTTAGGACTGTGAAATGCCGTGACCCAGACAAGGGGAATTTTACGGTCAAAATGAGGTGGCAGTACTATCGATTGGTCACTTTCTAAGCGTGCTGGTTCCTCATCACTTATGTGAAGAGACGCCTCCTCCTGGTCCATCTTCCGCATAAGTAGACACTGCAAGCTCCGCCCACTCGGCTCTGACACCTTCCCCCTCGAAAGCGAGATCAGGGGGGGGGACACAGGCTTCATTCGAAACCAAATCGCTAGCTAAAAAATGAATTTCGAAGCTCTTTTCATCCTCTTTCGAATGAGCCTCCGGGACCCTTGAAAATCATTCTCTAGGTAGGTCAGCATACAAGTTTTATAGAGCGACTTAGCTAGAAAACTATAAAACTCGTATGCTGACCTACTTAGAGAAGGATTTTCCAGGGTCCCGGAGGCTCATTCGAAAGAGGATGAAAAAAGCTTCCAAATTTACTTTTGAACGAATGATTTGGTTGCGAACTCATCATGTGTCTCTTCGATTTCGAAACGCGCATGGAGAAATGAAATAGGCTCCGCCCTCTTTCTCTAGTCTCGCTTTTTGGACCTTTCACGTTATGCTCGATTCACCCACATTTTGGCCCATATCTTGACTCAAACATTAGATATCGACCTAATTCAAAAAGTATGATCCTATTCAGTCCCATAGGGACACATTAACCCCAGAAATAGGCCTGTGTGATGATTTCTGTCAACCACCTTGGGGACCCTACGCATAAGACAAAAGATCTCTCTTCTTTCGCACCATCGGCCAATATGTTATTGTTAGTCCCATCAGCATCTCAGCTGTGCTGGAATACATGATAGTGATGTATTTCACTCTTCCCATTTTTTTCACCGAATCCTAAATCCCTTTCCAGACCACCATTCACTATTCGCTCTTTCTCCACACTCTTCTTTCGTCTTCTAATTACTATTTTTGCGTTGTCAGCATTTTCCATCGATCAAACCTTTTCATGTTCTCACCTTTATCCTCCACAATTGTTCAAATTCCAAATTCGTCAGTCTAGTCTCATTGCTGTCACAGAATTGTGTTTCCACTACTTTTCCAGGCGACTTCCAGGCCTACTAAAAGTGCGGGGGCGCATAAACTACACTCTGCCATTCATAAAGCAAAGAAAAACGATATGGACGATCATAGATTGATCTACGAAATGTTGGCGCAGGGAGATAAGTTGGTGAGTCGTGTTTATTACATATCGAGAATGGGAAAAGGGGACATAGCTAAATCTAGGTTTAAAGGAGGACTGTAGGCAAAGTTCAACTTTGGAGCCTTTAGTAACCATGGCCAAGCTCCTCTTAACGACTAAAGGCTCCAAAAAAATTACATTCATATCTTTACTCTCAACAGAGTTATGATTAGTTGGCTGAGTGCCATGGACGCTTGATGGGACAGGGGAGTGCGCGAATTCAAATATCTTGAAGTTTTGTCAAAAACTGGTGGGAATCGAACACGCAACCTTCCGATTACGTGACAGCTGCTCTACCACTGAGCTATCCTACCGATGTCTGTCCACTTCCTAGCTCGCGCTATGATCTTTGGAGGGTGGAACCTCCCTTCTATCTATGTGGCTACTTTGCCGAGAGTCCTCCTTTAAGGAGCCGCTTCGCAAGAGATAAGTCTTTTGAGGCACTTCTTCGATATTTGCCCCCTCGATATTTGCCTTCCTCCCCTACCCCCACTCATTTCTAGGTATCTCTCCCTGATCTTCGGTCTCGCAACCCCTCTGTGATGGGGAGGGAATCAGAAATGATAGGGGTGGGCCAAATATCGAAGAAGTGCCTCTTTCCATTCTGCGTGTCCCCTTTCATGCCTGATTTGTGAGGAAACGCGTAAAATGAAGAGAATCATTTCTTGCCCCAAGACATTCCGTAAAACAAAATCTGGCTTTTTGTCAGGCTGAAAATCTGCTATCCCTCCCACCAGAATTGCTCACAACGATTCTTTCGTATCTGGACATTGAGAGTCGTAGCAATATAAGACAGGCGCATCCGAAATTAGGAGATATCGAGTCGGGAGTTCGCTATATTTACCAGAAGCTCGATGTGTTCCTGGTAAGGACTTCTTATGTTTTGTCTTGACAAATACAAATTCAGTGTGACACAACTCCCAATAGTTTCGACGCTTTGCTGACATGTCGGAAGGGTAGATATCTTCTCTCTAATCGAAACTTGGCAGCGGAGTTGGAGTGTCTAGGAAAGAACACAAGATTTAACGAAATGAAATTTGATGTACGAATTGTAGATTCAATAAATACGAAATGTTGATGGATCTATTATAGATGGGTGGTGTGACTATTATTCCGATTCTCGATTTCCCCCAAGAGGGTCTGGATGTCATCAAGCTCTTGCATGCTGATAAGTTGGTTATGAGTGAACATCGATTCTTCGACCGGGACATTACTAAACTACTCGAAAACAAGAAATCCGCAGTTTTCAAGTTCCGTGAAATTGGAATATCAGTGTTCACGACTATATACGAGGTTGTTCCTTATTACAAGTGAAATACTAATCTTTTCCTTTTGCAGGTAATGCAAAAAAGATCAGTAAATTTTCCTACCTTCATCACATTGGACCTCGGATTCGAAATTGATGATTCCTTGTGCTCTTTCCTATCCATTTTCGGAGTATTTGAAAGGCGAACTTTTCGATTGACTTCCTATCAGTCTTCCAACTATAAGGTGATGAAAATTTGTTATCCAATGATCCTTAATCCATCATTCTAAGGTACACAACACAGGAGAGGGACTGATGAAGACCATTAGTATCAATGACGATCGGATCACTATTCAAGTGTGCTATGACAAAACTGGAACATTCACGATCGATAAACTCAGACCCATTGCCGTTAAATTTAAAAGAAACACGGATTAGACTATTGTCTGTCAGCAATATTTTCGTTGCATTTCTTTTTGGAGTCTTACTTTTTTTTCGGTTGCCCGTTTTTTTACATTGCTGTGCTTAACCGCAGTTTACCATCAAATTGATCATTCGAAATGGGTAAAATAAATAAATATTCGTGTGTGAATAAATATTCGTTTATTTTTTTGTGCAAGCCAAACAATATATTACATGATAGATGGCGTTAATTTTTGTTCTAATGACACATGTGTCAACAATTAGGCAACTGCTAATTTCTGACCCTGTGGCCATAATCAGACGCTATTCAAAGGTGCGAAGACGAAATTTCAGGCCAGAGGGTGGAGAATCGGGTACGTGTTGGGAAATAGAAAGGAGATTGAGTTAGACCATCCAGTCATACCGTTCCCCTCGCACTACATGTAAGTTCATCATTGATAACACCTTTCCAGTCTCAATTGTTATCAGCATGCTACAACGATCAAAATCTAGCAACAATAACGCCATGATCGAGAAGAACGATGAGTAAACTGAAGCGTCGGACGAGTAATAGAAAAAGTGACGAACTTCGTCCCGTCAGAGCCGGAACCACATCCGGAAAACGCCTAAAAGCCGGTTCCAGGGAAAATCACTGGTACAAAAGTTTTCTCACTGCCACTAGACTCTGTCATAATTTTCTTTGCCAGATTGCTCAAACTTTTGCACCTGGCTTCTCATGGTCATGCAATCTCTCAGAAGACGCGTGATATACAGTAGATGTGTGAATTTTTACAAATTTGTTTCCGAACCTCATTAGCCCCATGTCATGAATAATTTGCTCATTTTGTTATGAATCATTAGCATTTCGAACAATAATCGCGTACAGTTTAACTCTGTTGTCCACATATTGGCTATAAATAATGGCAGATTACCATAGTACTAAAGTGTGTTTACTTTCTTATCCACTTCGAGAATGACTTTTGAGTTTTCCGAATGTCAGAATTTTAAAACGGTATTATCATCTCACACCTCACATAAAACAATAACAAGATCGACAAAACCATCAGACGATACCCTAGACAAAGAAATTGAAAAATGCATATCTACTCTTCTAATCTTCATGGTAATCAGATTCATCAGATGACACTCCGTGATCCGTTCCTTCACTTTCATCTTTGTTATCACCATCTCCCTCTTCCAATGAGGACTAACAGACAGACAATAGTGGAGAAGATCAAAGATCATACCTGCTCCTCCTTCGATTTGGAAGAATCTCCCCCGCACATTTTCACAATTGCGAGAGCAGTCGACCGAGTCCGGGGGAGAAATGAGACGGGAATGAACGAAGAATGAGAGAGAGGGAAAAACGCATAACAGGAAGAGTGCAAATTGAATTAATTAAATTTCCGTTAGATTGAAACCTAGAGTTCAATTGATCAAAGTAGATATTGAAATAGAAAAAAAACAGAAAATTTATATATCTTACCCTGTGGGCATGATTTGGCGATATTCAAATCAGCGTAGCCAGGGGGAAATATGCCAGTGGTAGAAAGAGAAAGGAATCCGATCTTGTGAGGGAAAACTCCTTTCATAGAATCTGACAATCATTCGCTGATCGAACTACCTCTTGCTTCCTCTTTTCACTCATAATTATCCATTTTTTATTCTTTTCCTCTCTCCATCCGTATTCTTCCACTACTACTCAACCCTCTCATGTGCTAATATCTGTGACGTACCACTGTACTATATGCTTCAGATATTTTTACCTCAGCCTGTTTGGGCTGCTATCATAAAGCTGTATTTCCAATTTTTTCTCCGGTCCTTAGTGTAAAAAATAGTGTGAGCTCAAATCAGATCACAAATTGAATCATTTCTTTTTCAGATGACCCCTAGGCCTACTACAAGTACAATGGCGCACAACGGAAAACTACGGTCAACAAAGCTTAACAAAGGGATTAACAAAGCGCAGAAAAATGATAAAAAGGATAAGGATCATCATACCAGAGTGATCTACGAAAAGTTGGGAAAAGGCGATGATTTGGTGGGTCCTGTTCACTGCACATTTATTGTATAATGGGTAAAGGGGACCTAGATATATCTAGGTTCAACTAATAGCCTCCTCAAAAATACTCTCTTCATTCTGCATGTTCTTTTGCCTTAATGGCCAACAGGAAAGCACGCATAATTAAGAATTTTTCTTGCCAGTCATTCCTAAAGTATTCAATTTGGCTATTCTTCAGGCTAAAAATCTGCTCAATCTTCCACCAGAGATACTGGCAAAGATCCTTTCACGTCTGGGCATTGTCAGTCGTTGGAACATAAGACAGACGCATCGGAAATTGGCAGCTATCGAGTCGAGTGTTCACTACTCCTACTCACTGTCAATATGGTAATATCCTTCTTCCTTTTTTTGCCTGATAATAGATATTCAGTGTGATGGATCTCACAACAGTTTCTATGCTGTCTTGTCTTGTGGGAACGAGATTGAATCACATCGGAATGGACGTCTGACTACGAAGTTCGAGCTAATGGGACAGAATACGACATTCAACGAAATCAATTTTGATGTAAGTATAATGGTACAATAATTTGCGTGTAGCGGTATATTTTAGATGTACGGCGTGATCAATTCGATTAACGATTTTCCCCAAGGCGGTCTAGATGCCGTCAAATACTTACATGCTGATAAGTTGGTCATGAGTGCAGATCGATTCTTCGACCGGGATATTACCGCAATTCTCGAGAACAAGAAAGCCGCATTCTTCAAGTTCGACGAAATTGGCATATCAGTGTTCACATCGATGTACAAGGTCCGTTCTTATTAGAAATGAAATAAAAATCTTCACATTTTCAGGCAGTGCAAAAAGGATCCCCGTCATTTCCAAATGAAATCATCATGGATGTGCAAATTGGTACCCAAACTGATGGCTCCTTGTGCACTTTCTTGCGCCCTTTCGGAGCATTCGATAGAACCTCTTTTCGATTGACTCCATCTCAACCTTCCAACTATAAGGTGATCAAGATTTGTCCCTTAACCATGTTTCTTAACCAATAATTTTAAGGCACATAATACTGTCGATGGTCGGAAGAAGACCATCACTATCACTGACGATCGGACCACTATTGAAGTGATCGATGATGATAAGCCACTATATCTTGTAGTTAAATTCAAACGAACCTCAGAATAGCACGTACCCTGTCAGCAGATATTTTTGCCTTTTAATTCTACCTACTGTTCTTCGATTTCCGTCGCATAATTTGTCTTTGTATGGAACGGATTTGCAACATCGATAAACCTGACATGTCTCTAAATCGATACCCACACGGCATTTCGCGTACAGAGAAAACCAAGACTCCGCCCACTTGAATGACCAGGGAAGTGCGCGAATTCAAATAAAAGATTTGTCAAAAACTGGTGGGAATCGAACCCTCAACCTTCCGATTACGTAACGGCTGCTCTACTATTAAGCTATAATACCGATGTGTTCACCTCCTAGCTCGCACTATGATCTTTAGAGGGTGGAACATCCCTTCTATCTATGTGGCTACTTTGCCGAGAGTCCTCCTTTAACTAGCGCAATTTTACAGTCAAAAGGTGGTGGCAGTACCATCGATTGGTCACTTTCTTAGTGTGCTGGTTCCTCATCACTTATGTGAAGAGACGCCTCCTCCTGGTCCATCTTCCGCATAAGTCAAAACCTCTCTCTTCTTTCGCACCATCGGGCAATATGTTATTGTTCCCATCAGCATGTCAGCTGGAATACATGGTAGTGATGTATTTCACTCTTCCCATTTTTTTCACCGAATCCTAAATCCCTTTCCAGACCACCATTCACTATTCGCTCTTTCTCCACACTCTTCTTTCATCTTCTAATTACTATTTTTGCGTTGTCAGCATTTTCCATCGATCAAACCTTTTCATGTTCTCACCTTTATCCTCCACAATTGTTCAAATTCCAAATTCGTCAGTCTAGTCTCATTGCTGTCACAGAATTGTGTTTCCACTACTTTTCCAGATGACTCCCAGGCCTACTAAAAGTGCGGGGGCGCACAAACTACAGCCTGCCATTCATAAAGCAAAGAAGAACGATATGGACGATCATAGATTGATCTACGAAATGTTGGCGCAGGGAGATAAGTTGGTGGGTCGTGTTTATTGCATATCGACAATGGGAAAAAGGGACCTAGCTAAATCTAGGTTTAATCTTTAATCTTTAATCTTTAATCTTTATCACCGACATCATTAATAGCCGCTGAGGAAGGAATAGGGAAGAGCAGGTCGGTCTTCGGGCTCGATCACAGCGAGCTGGGGGAATGCGGTGGTGGTATGTGGCAGTTATATGTTACAATCGAATTCGTGAGATTGATAGGGCTAGGTCGGGGGATTTACTGATTTCTCTGCGGAACATGGGACGGGGAGAAATAACTATTGGGTCAGGGAGGGTGTTCCAGAGCGGTAGGACTCTACTAGCACAAGTTGAAATCGAGACCGGCACTCTGAAGGGAGTAGAAATGCGTAAACTATTTGAGGAGCGCAAATCACGAGTGAGCGGAGTGATTGTGTACAAGTCAGCAGAGTCGTGGTGAACGTAATTATGAATGGAGTCATACACATAGAACATATCCCGTAAGGCGCGGCGATACTCAAGGGTTTCAAGTGTGAAAATTTTCAATCTATCGGGATAGGACAGTGGGGGAACAGAGCATCGTCTCAAAACTCTCCTGGTAAACTCTCTCTGCACAGATTCGAGTTCATTTACAAGACCTACTGAAGTTGGATTCCATATTATGCTGGACGATTCTAAGAGCGGACGAATGTATATTTTATATGCTTTTAAAAGAAGGTCGGGGGATGTAGAATGAAAGGATCTCAGCATCAGATTACACATTGATCGCGCTTTCCTACTAATTGTATTTATATGGTACCCGAAATGGAGATTTTTAGTAAAAAATACACCAAGATCTCGCACTATCTCTTTGTTCGTTATAATTTGACCATTTAGAATATATTGAGCTCGGTTCTTCAGATTCCCAAGGTGTAGGACATTACATTTAGGTGAGCTGATACTCATATTCCATTGGACAGTCCAGTCAGATATTTTGCAAATCGCATTTTGTAGGTCATTGCTATAATCAGGGACCACCGCGTAAATCTTGAGGTCGTCAGCAAATATATTGTAATGAATCGTCTTAGGAATGCATTTGCCCAAATCATTGATGTAAATAATGAATAGCAAAGGTCCGATAGAGGAACCTTGGGGGACGCCTGACTGAATAGGTGAGGGAGGGGATAAATAATCTCCAATGAACACGCGTTGCGAGCGACCCAGCAGATAAGACCCAAACCATTGAGTGATAGCGGGTGATATTCCCAGCGAGGAAAGCTTATGGATAAGCATCCTTAAGTCAATCGAGTCAAATGCTTTCTTATAATCAAAGAGGATTATGTCAACGGACTTTTTCAGACTCAGCTGCTTAGCATAAAATGAATGTGTTTCAGATAAAGATGAAGTAGTGCTTCTACATTTTCGAAAGCCTGCTTGTCTAGCATCTAATATGTTATATTCGTCTAGAAAGTCAACAATGGAGTTAATAAGAATTTTTTCGAATATTTTAGAGGCAGTGACCGTGAGAGAGATAGGACGATGATTAGAGATAGAGGCATCTCCAGACTTTTTTGGGATGGGTTTTACATGAGCAGTTTTCCATTGATTGGGTGACGTGCGAGAGGAAAGAGAGATGTTAAAAATAATGGTAAGGGGAGTAATTATGGAAGATTTGCACTTGCAATACAAAGTGCAAATCTTCCATAATTACTCCCCTTACCATTATTTTTTTTAAGGAGCCGCTTCGCAAGAGATAAGTCTTTTGAGGCACTTCTTCGATATTTGGCCCACCCCCCCCCCCTTCCTCCCCTACACCCACTCATTTTTAGGTATCTCTCCCTGATCTTCGGCCTCACAACCCCTCTGTGATGGGGAGGGAATCAGAAATGATAGGGGAGGGGAGTGGGCCAAATATCGAAGAAGTGCCTCTTTCCATTCTGCGTGTTCCCTTTCATGCCTGATTGGTGAGGAAATGAGAAGAGAGTCATTTCTTGCCAAGACATTCCGCAAAATTCAATCTGGCATCTCGTCAGGCTGTCAATCTGCTAATCCTCCCACCAGAGATGCTGACAACGATCCTTTCGTATCTGGACATTGCGAGTCGTCGTAGCATAAGACAGACGCATCCGAAATTGGCAGCAATCGAGTCGGGTGTTCGCTATAACTACAAGAATCTCGAAGTGTTCCTGGTAATGACTTTTTATGCTTTGTCTTGATAAAACAAGTTCAGTGTGATACCTCTCGCAATAGTTTCAAAGCCCTGCTCACGTGCCGGAAGGATAGATATCTTGTCTCTAATCGAAACTTGGCAGCGGAGTTAGAGTGTCTAGGAAAGAACACAATATTCAACGAAATCAAATTTGAGGTAAGAATTGTAGATTCAATAAATATGAAATGTTGATGGATCTGTTTTAGATGGGGGGTGTGACTGTTATTCCGATTCTCAATTTCCCCCAAGAGAGTCTGGATGTCATCAAGCTCTTGCATGCTGATAAGTTGGTCATGAGTGAACATCGATCCTTCGACCGGGACATTACTGTACTACTCGAAAACAAGAAATCCGCAGTCTTCAAATTTCGTGAAATTGGAATATCAGTGTTCACGACTATATACGAGGTTGTTCCTTATTACAAGTGAAATGCTATTCTTTTCCTTTTGCAGGTAATGCAAAAAAGATCATTAAATTTTCCTACCTTCATCACATTGGACCTCGGATTCGAAATTGATGATTCCTTGTGCTCTTTCCTATCCATTTGGGACTGATGAAGACCATTAGTATCAATGACGATCGGATCACTATTCAAGTGTGCTATGACAAAACTGGAACATTCACGATCGATAAACTCAGACCCATTGCCGTTAAATTTAAAAGAAACACGGATTAGACTATTGCCTGTCAGCAATATTTTCGTTGCATTTCTTTTTGGAGTCTTACTTTTTTTTCGGTTGCCCGTTTTTTTACATTGCTGTGCTTAACCGCAGTACCATCAAATTGATCATTCGAAATGGGCAAAATAAATAAATAAATGGGTGTGAATAAATATTCGTTTATTTTTTTGTGCAAGCCAAACAATATATTATATGATATATGGCGTTAATTTTTGTTCTAATGACACATGTGTCAACAATTAGGCAACTGCTAATTTCTGACCCTGTGGCCATAATCAGACGCTATTCAAAGGTGCGAAGACGAAATTTCAGTCCAGAGGGTGGAGAATCGGGTACGTGTTGGGAAATATAAAGGAGATTGAGTTAGACCATCCAGTCATACCGTTCCCCTCGCACTACATGTAAGTTCATCATTGATAACACCTTTCCAGTCTCAATCGTTACCAGCATGCTACAACGATCAAAATCTAGCAACAATAACGCCATGATCGAGAAGAACGATGAGTAAACTGAAGCGTCGGACGAGTAATAGAAAAAGTGACGAACTTCTTCCCGTCAGAGCCGGAACCACATCCGGAAAACGCCTAAAAGCCGGTTCCAGGGAAAATCACTGGTACAAAAGTTTTCTCACTGCCACTAGACTCTGTCATAATTTTCTTTGCCAGATTGCTCAAACTTTTGCACCTGGCTCCTCATGGTCATGCAATCTCTCAGAAGACGCGTGATATAAAGTAGATGTGTGAATTTTTACAAATTTGTTTCCGAACCTCATTAGCCCCATGTCATGAATAATTTGCTCATTTTGTCATGAAACATTAGCATTTCGAACAATAATCGCGTACAGTTTAACTCTGTTGTCCACATATTGGCTATAAATAAAGGCAGATTACCATAGTACTAAAGTGTGTTTACTTTCTTATTCACTTCGAGAATGACTTTTGAGTTTTCCGAATGTCAGAATTTTAAAACGGTATTATCATCTCACACCTCACATAAAACAATAACAAGATCGACAAAACAATGACCATTCATTCATAACAGACTCATGGATGATTTCAGTATCAAAATCATCAATGCAGCGCTCGATAAAGATGCAAAATGGAGGCAAGTTGCGTGAACAAGTGAATAACGAGGTGAATTTGGGCAACGCATCACAAGTCTTGAATATTAATTTGTCTTCACGAAATTCTATGCTTTCACCATAGTGAAATTGAAAGTGATCAAGAAAAATTCAACTAATGATTATATTTTTGCAGCAAGCCCGCGGGAAAGGATTGGAAGAGGGAGATGGTGATAACAAAGATGAAAGTGAAGGAACGGATCACGGAGTGTCATCTGATGAATCTGATTACCATGAAGATTAGAAGAGTAGATATGCATTTTTCAATTTCTTTGTCTAGGGTATCCTCTGATGGTTTTGTCGATCTTGTTATTGTTTTATGTGAGGTGTGAGATGATAATACCGTTTTAAAATTCTGACTTTCGGAAAACTCAAAAGTCATTCTCGAAGTGAATAAGAAAGTAAACACACTTTAGTACTATAATAGAAAAAAACAGTTGAGAGCAGATAATAGTTGATAAAAATGATGCAAAAATTGCTGAGGAAAAAAGAAAAGTAAAAAATCCAGGCACTGAAGAGGAAAGAAGACCATTCAAGTGCAATCACTGCGGGAAGAGATTTCCCCTCAAGGGAACTCTCACAGTACACGAGAAGACGCATTTGCGTAAGTTGACGTCGAAAGTGGGAGATATGAGAACATTTCTTAAAGTGTAGTCTCTAGCAAATTATCTACATGTCTATGTAGAATTAACTTGTAAATTCCAGCATATGACGATCCTCGCAGGGAGAAATTCGAATGCAAAACATGTGGATAACTGCTGAGTTGCAGTGCGGCACTCGTTCATCACATGCAGACTCATCTGGGTCAGTTGTGCCATTGAAATTGAGGAAACATCTCTAATGGAGACGGCCGTGTATTTTACTGTGAGAACAGTAAGCGTAGCAAGTGTTGTAGTGGCGAGATTTAGTACATTTATTCTCAATATACGCGGAACGCGGACGCATACACGTTTTTTATATTTAGAATTAAAGGTACTAATGCTGCGGAAAAAGTATGGGGAGGAAGGAGAAGAGGAAAAAAATCGGGTGGAAAAAGTCGGAGGAGGAAAAAGGAGAACTTTCGAAATTTGAATTCGCGCCATTTTCAGTAATTCTCTTCCCCTTGAAGCTACATGCTTAAAAATTATTGTGGGGGTATTTCTTACCCTAAGAAACCCAAATCTGAAGTTTCAAGTCGATTGCTTCACGGGGAAACAAGATATAGCGAAAAACGTAAAAAAGCGCGAATTCAAAATTTCAAAGTTCTCCTTTTTCTCCTCCTCGACTTTTTCCACCCGAGGAGGAATTCCTCCCTGACTTTTTCCACAGCACAAATCTCATCACCACACTACGGACCACGCTTTCTGTTCTCTCAGTAAAAATACAGAAAATCATTGTAGACGATAACGATCCCAAACAAGCGGATCTCAAAAGGCCCTTCAAGTGTGAAAAGTGTGGAAAAGGCTACCGTCAGCCGCAAAATCTACTCCAGCACATGAAGATGTACGCGGGTAGATCATCATTGTATGAAAAAATCGACAATTGAGAACTTCAGAGAATGATGATGAGAGGAGACCGCACGAGTGTGATCAGTGCGGTCAAAGGTTCACTAGACCCGAGACGATGGTGAAGCATAAGAAACTCCATCTACGTGAGTAACTTTGACTAATTCATACAGATCTTGGTTTTGAAAAACTTTTAAAACATCGTTAATTATTTGGCGAAGCACATTAGCGCTGTATGGTAAAAAATTAAAATAAATCGTTAAAACCTCAAAGATCTTGTTTTTTTCTTTTTTTCTAATATACTGCAATCCATTCTAATTTATTTTCCCAGATTAAGTAACAATGAGATCTTCTGCCTGTTCTTTTTCAGCTGATAGCGATCCTCGCAAGCCAAAGCATGCATGCAAAGTGTGCGGGAAAACTTTCGCTGAGCCGAAAAATCGGAACCGACACCAGCTTACTCATCTAGGTAAGAAGTTGTCGATCATTTAGCTATTTTCAATAAGAATAATTTTCAGATGACAACGAAAGGGAGAAAATTATGTGTGGCATCTGTGGAAAAGTTTTCCTGCGTAGAGATAGGCTCAAAATGCACGAGATACTTCATTTACTTTTTTCTTTTTTTTTTTTTCCTCCTCCGACTTTTTCCACCCGATTTTTTTCCTCTTCTCCTTCCTCCCCATACTTTTTCCGCAGCATTAGTACCTTTAATTCTAAATATAAAAAACGTGTATGCGTCCGCGTTCCGCGTATATTGAGAATAAATGTACTAAATCTCGCCACTACAACACTTGCTACGCTTACTGTTCTCACAGTAAAATACACGGCCGTCTCCATTAGAGATGTTTCCTCAATTTCAATGGCACAACTGACCCAGATGAGTCTGCATGTGATGAACGAGTGCCGCACTGCAACTCAGCAGTTTTCCACATGTTTTGCATTCGAATTTCTCCCTGCGAGGATCGTCATATGCTGGAATTTACAAGTTAATTCTACATAGACATGTAGATAATTTGCTAGAGACTACACTTTTCGAAATGTTCTCATATCTCCCACTTTCGACGTCAACTTACGCAAATGCGTCTTCTCGTGTACTGTGAGAGTTCCCTTGAGGGGAAATCTCTTCCCGCAGTGATTGCACTTGAATGGTCTTCTTTCCTCTTCAGTGCCTGGATTTTTTACTTTTCTTTTTTCCTCAGCAATTTTTGCATCATTTTTATCAACTATTATCTGCTCTCAACTGTTTTTTTCTATTTTTCGAACTAACCTAAATGACTTCTTTCGTGTCTTAGCAAGTATTCCTGAGACTTTAAGCGTTTCCCGCAGATTTTACACGCGAATTCCTTTTTCGAAGTTTTATTTTCTGATTCATTCGTCGATTTCTTCTTTCCTATCTTCGTAGATTTACTTCTCGCATCATCCTGATCTTCCTTTTCAGATCCATCATCAGTCTGTTCTTCCTTCTCTGATGCATCTAATTCGTCTTCCTCCGACCAATCATCGCTACTTTCATCAGATTCCTCATCGGAAGATGAATCGGAAGCATTCTGAAATATAGTAAATGCATCATTACATTCCATGCACTTTGATTAGAAGATGCAGCGATACACCAGCAAGTTGCTACAGAGACTGGAAACATGTCAGCAGACCCATTAAAACAGACCGTTTCAGGTATGAATGAATTCTCTATCATCCACTCCATAGATTCCTCAACGGATTCGGACAATCCGAGAATGAGACCGCGAAAGGGCGAATCACTGAAGAAGAATTAACAAAATATGTCAGAATGAGCTACCATGAATACTTTTTGTTGATAAATTCCATTGAGATATTCCGCTCACTCTTCAATGCTATCGATGCGGTCTTTACTTTCTGAAGAGTATGATTTGTATGGGAAAATGGGGTTATTGCATAAACGATAAACAACCTCTGAGTCGTTGTTGGAGTTCATCACTTCATGCAGGAGATCGATACTCTTCTGAAGTACAACATTGATCGTATGAGCAGATGAAGTTCCTGACTAAACTCTATTCGGGTTGCATTAAATTGAAAATTTACCCCCTATAGAGTTATTCAATCGCTTGAGATATTTTTCCATTGTCAGATAGTATTCTGAAAATAATATTTTTTTGTGTTTTGTGCACATAGGAAGCGATCGTATAGGAGAAAATTATGATGAGATCGACATAAATTTGTGCCTAGATGCAACAAAACGGAAATCCATGATATGTGGTGGCCCGCTTGGAAAAACAGAGTGAACAGTGAAGACGCTGGGGCAATTTTGTGAGAAAGTGATGGCCATTATTGATGAAACTGCACCAGAGGGCACTCGGTATCAATTCGTAAAAGGAGGGATTTCATCACCTCGCCAGAGGATCACATATCACTGGAGATGCTTGAACGAAATATAGATAATTGTAGCAGACTAGTGAAATTTGAGTGCAAATATTTTTTATGTGTAAAATACTTCAAAATTAATAATGACAGGAAATAATATTTATGCTTGTATGCAGAAGAGTGTAACTTGACTCTCCAGTAAGAAATAATGAGCACATTAATTGAATATTTATCAACACTATTTTTTAAAAATTTGAACAATTGAACACATGATCAAGTTAATTCTCTTCTTCTCTCGGGCCAGTATAAATATCGTTGGTCTCAAAAACATTCATCGTCCTCAGACCAGGCTCCACATTCTTCTTCAGAATCGATTTCATTTTCCGAGTTAACATCCTCTTTTTCCTCTTCATCGTACGACTTGATTGTAGATCGGCGAGGTCGCTGAATAATCAAAGTATACAATTATGGTTAATCACTTTCACACTTGAAATTGTATTCCTTGATTTGTTATTTATGATAAGTCATATCGAAAAAAGTTTGTACACCTTATTCTCGCTTGGCATATGCCCTTCATTCGAATCCTTCAAGCGAGGAGTGGATTTGGATTGATCTCCTTGATCTGAATCTGAAATACACCATTGATTTAAAAAATATAGTCATTGGAATAACACCAATGTGAATTCTCTTATGACGGACGAGTACTGAACCATTCCAGAAGGTCTTATTACAAATATCGCACTTGTATTTGCTCTTCAGAGGATCGTCGTTCGCTGAAAACTTGATTTGTGAGCTCCAATATAATGAAATGTTTTGTGAAAGCTTTATAAAATTTTGCTTTTTTTATTTTGCAAAAAATTAATTATCCGATTTATCTAAAAAATAGTTAGTATACAAAAACAATTTTATACGGATTTAAATTCTCAATTGGAAACTTACGTAGATGAATGAATTTATGATTGAGTAGCGACCTTTTAATCGTGAATTTCTTATCGCAAATTTCGCACTCGAATTTCACTTTACGTGGATCCTCGTCAGCTAAATTTGTGTAAATGTTTCATTGCTAATGTGGTGGATAAACTGACCTAAGTGAGTATTCTTATGGAAGTCGACGTATCTTTTCTCACTGAACACTTTACCACAATCATCGCACTTGAACTTCGCCTTGATTGGATCGTTGTCTGCTGAAATGAACAATATTATTACTTTACAAATCAATAACATTAAACATATTGATTTAAAATCAAGTTTACAAGTAAATACGCGAGAAACTGAGAAACTGACGCAAATGAGATATCTTATGAGCATTGAGCGATTCTTTACGTCTGTATTTCTTGTCGCATAGGTCGCACTCGAAGACGATTTTCTTCTTAGTTTCTGCATCTGTAGATTCGTCGTTATGTGTGCCAGCATTCGCTTTGAATTTTGTGTTCAAGATATTATGAACACACACATATGAATCAAACATTCAAACTTTCAGACATAAATGGATATTACCAAGATGTGTAAGTTGATGTCTATAACGATTTTTTGATTCAGAAAATGTTTTCCCACACACATTACAGGCATGTTTTGGCTTCCGAGGGTCATTATCAGCTGAAAATTAAGAAATTGAGGACACGTTTTAATTTTTTTTCAGGAGACATAGTAGTGCGCCCTCCCATTCCATTCCACCCGGGTTCGATTCCCGGTCGTGACACCGTCTCCACCTCACCAAGGTGCCTACCCATTGGGGAGGGGAATTGGTAGTCGTGACTAGATCACGCAGGTAAATAGGTCTGGCGAAATGTGGGTACTCCGGACTGAATCTGCCCAAATTGACACTGGCCTAGCAGTGTTCTCCCGCGATCCCACTCTCGAAGACGGGATGCACCTTTACCTTTTTTACCCCCAGACTTGTTACTTTTCAGAGTATAACTCACGTAAATGAAGTTTCTTGTGCTTTACCATCGTCTCGGGTCGCGTAAACCTCTGCCCACACTGGTCACACTCGAACGGCTTTCGTCCCTTCTCATCATCTGAATATTCATGCCATAATCGTAAGGTAGTGGGATCATGCGCCAAGGGTGCAGATACTAAACAAGCTCAACAAGTCGTATATTGGGGAACCACCTAGTGTACATTTGCTGAATAAATCGCATTTTGATGATACATATTATGTCTATTATGATACCATGGAGTCATTATATTTTGATATTTATCTACAAACCAGCATGCATACTCTTGTGCTTCAAGAGGTTCTGAGGATGCCGAAAACCTTTTCCACATTTTTCACACTTGAAGGGCCTCTTGAGTTCGGCTTGTCTTGGATCATTATCGTCTACAATTAATTTCCGTATTTATATTGCAAAACGAGGGATTTTTTCGTTTCCTATGATTACTAAATTGAATTTACCCATGTGTGTCTGCATGTGATGAACCAGTGCTGAATTACAACTTAACAGTTTTCCACAGGTTTTGCATTCGAATTTCTGCCTGCGAGGATCGTCGTATGCTGCAATTAATAGGTAATTTCTTCATTGAAATCCGCAGAATTCTCTTCTCGATACATTCAAATTGTAACTTGTTTCATAATTGCAACTACACTTTCGAAATGCTCCTCTTTTCCCCCATTTTCCATGTAAACGTACGCAAATGCGTCTTCAGGTGCACAGTGAGAGTTCCCTTGAGGGGAAATCTCAGTGATTGCACTTGAATGGACGTCGCTTCTCTTCAGTATCTGGATGTGCATTAATAACATCGCGATATTTTTTGCCTTTCTATTTTTCTCAACTATTTTTTTAAAATAAATATTCTCGACTTTCAACTGTTCTCAACTGCTTTTCTTTATTTTTTCAACTAACCTAAATGACTTCTTTCGTGCCCTTGCAAGTATTCCTGAGACTTTAAGCGTTTCCCGCAGATTTTGCATGCAAATTCCTTTTTCGAAGAGCTGTTTCCAGATCTATTCTTCGATTTATGCATTATTTGCTTCGTTGATTTACGTGTTGCAGCATCGTAATCTTCCTTTTCAGATCCTTCATCAGACTCATCTCGCTTCTCTGATGCATCGGATTCTTCACCGTCAGACCAATCATCGCTACTTTCCGCAGATTCCTCTTTGAATGATGAATAAGACACATTCTGAATTTTAGTAAATGAATCACTCCATGCACTTTGAGTTGAAGATGGGGCGAGACAGCTACATAAGCAAGCTGCGATCGAGAAGTAGATAGATCAATTAAACATACCGTTTCAGAAAAGAAACAACTTTCTACCATCCAATCGATCGATTTTTCAACGGATTCGAACAATCCGTGAGTGAGAACGCGAAAGGGCGAGTCACTGAAAATGAATTTATGCAATTTCCCTGAAGAAAACCATCATGAATACTTTTTGTTGCCGGATTCCATTGAGATGCGATGCTCGTTCTTCAATGCAATCGAGGCGGCCTTTACTTTCTGAAGAGCCATGATCAAGGGGTGATGTGAGAACTTTGGGGCCGCGGATGAAACGATAACATACCTTTGGGTCGTTGGAGTTCATTACTTCATTTAGGAGGTCGATGCTCTTCTGAAGGACATCATTGATCGTACCAGAATATGAAGATCGATTGACTTTTCCTGACAAAAAAACTGTTCAGGTCGAATTTAATTACAAAATTACCTCCTGAAGATTCATCCAATCGCCTCAGAAATTTTTCCATTGCCAGATTTTGCTCTGAAAGTAGCGTTAATTTTATTTTACATCTTTTTGTTTGAACACAGAGACAAAAACACAAAGGCAAAAATTTCGATGAGATCAGCAAACATTTGCGGCTAGATATAAAAAAATGTCAATTTATCTAGGTGATGGCCTGCATGGAAACAGAGAATGAACAGTGAAGACGCGGAGGCAATACTATGAGAAATGATGGGCATTATGATGGAACTGCACCAGAGGGCATTCGGTATCAACAAAGGAGGGATTTCATCACTTCGCCGATAGATCTCATATCATTAGAGATGCTTCAACGAAATATGGATCAATTGTAGCAGAGAATTGAAATTTGAGTCCCATTTTTTACGTGTACAACACTTCAAAATGAAGAATGACAAGAATGGTACTACCTCGAGTTGTAAATTTTGTTTTTGGGAACAATTAATTTAGAAGAGTGCGAATGTAAATTATTTTTTTGGGAAATCCTATTCTGTAAATTTTTTTCTGGAAATGGATTTCCTGTATCTATTGTGAAACGCCTTGAGCTTCAAGCCATCATTTCGAGCAGAATATAGGGATTTCGGAAACAGACGAGGGGAAATGCTCCTAATTGATGAGGCCTATATGATTGGATGGAAATGCGAAAACAATGCAAGTTTAATATTGGACAAAAAACAATAGCAAGCAATTTAACGTAAAGGATTCCTCACGATGATTTCCAAAAAAAATTTACAGAATAGGATTTCCCAAAAAAATAATTAGCATCTTCACTCTACTATTGCCATTATTCCATTTCATTCCTTCCCATTCATTCCTTTCCAATCGGTCTATTTACACAAAGGATGTTCCAATGAAACATATTAGGAAAAAGGTAATTCCAGAATGAGATTTCCGAAAAAAAATTTACAACTCGGGATAGTACCACAAGAATATTTATGCTTGTATGCAGAATAAGGAATTTTGACTCTCCAGAAAGAAATCGTGAGCAAATTCGTTGAATATTTGTCAATAATATATTTTTTTTAAATTGGAACAACTACACACATGAGCAAGTTAATTATCTTCATCTATCGGGCCGCTTAAAGGAGTGCTCCGGGGAATGAATGTTAGGGAGTCCCACCACGAAAATTCTGCGCTCTCAATGGGAAACTGTAGCGAATTTAGCCCGAGAAAGAGGCGAGTGTGAAGTACAGCAAGTGAAACATAAAATAATCAGTCACCCTGCGCTATCAATGAACTTTGCGCGTATGTAAATAGCCTCAGAGTCTTCTGTGAAATTTCGGACAAAGTGATTTCTGATCGGGTTAGTGGCCTCTACAATATCCACACTGTCACCATGGGTGACTGAACATTCCCCGGAGCACCCCTTTAAATATCATTGCTCTCAAAAAAGATTCATCGTCGTCAGACCATGCTCCACATTCTTCTTCGGAATCGATTTCATTTTCCGAGTTAACATTTTCCTTGTCATCATAAGTCTTGACTGCAGATCGTCGAGGTCGCTGAGTAACCACATTATAAAATTATGCATAAATCATATCTGTTCACTTTGCTCTCGCTCGGCGTATTCCCATCATTCGATTCCTTCAAGCGGCGTGTAGATTTGGATTTCTCTCGTTGCGTCGAGTCTGAAATACATCTCTGATTTACCGAAGCCATGCATAACAAACTAACCGATATGCGTTCTCTTGCGACGTGTGAGTCGAGAAGAATTGCTGAAGGTCTTGCAACAAATATCGCACTTGAATTTGCTCTTGAGAGGATCTTCGTCTGCTGAAAACTGAATCAGTAAGCACCAAGTGTAGCATGTTGATGCTCAATCCTTCTAATATTCAATTGCTAAGAATATGTTTTATGGTAGGTTTCAAAATTATGCTAATAAATAGTTTTAAAATATGTATCCAAATACATATTTTAATACTATTTAGGAAAAAAATTTACCAATATTTATGTTTCAGATGTAAACCAACGTAGATGAATGAGTTTATGATAGTTAAGAGTGCTTTTATTATTGCATTTTATCCCGCAACTTTCGCACTCAAATTTGACTTTCCTTGGATCGTCGTCGGCTAAATCATCAACATATTGGGCACAAGGTCGGATGATCACCATCGGATGGTAACCTATTAGATGATAACCCAAAAATTGACCCTTCTGTAGAACTTTGACAGAGTCATTGTTGAGACTTTGAGAACCTACTGTGAAAGTTCTACATAAGGGATCATTTTTTGGTTATCATCCAGTAGGGTACCATCCGACGGTGATAATCCGACCTAGTACCACATATTGTAACTGTAAAAAGCAACAAAAAACTGACACAGGTGAGAATTTTTGAGGTATTTTTTCTCACTGAAGATTTCATCACATTCATCGCACTTGAATTTTGCCTTGAGAGGATTGTAGCCAGATGGAAATAACTGTGTATTATTAGTTGAAAAAATAGATAAATGTCAAAATGGGAATGGAAAGAATGAACGTAAACAAACGAATGCTTACGTAAATGAGTAATCTTATGCGATTTGAGTGCTTCTTTACGGGAGTATTTCTTGTCGCAGTGGTCGCACTCGAATACGATTTTCTTCTTATGTTTTGCATCTGTAGATTCGTTGTTATCTAACGTGTGTGCCAGCATTCGCTTTGAAATTTGTGTTCAAAAAATCAGGTTGGAAGAAAAGTTTTGCACGATTTTCAAATTTTTGTTTCCAGCATACTCTGTCCTTTATTTTCAAAATTATTAATTTTGTTTCATGTATTCGTTGAGGGCTTGGATACTCTTTCTATCACACATTAGTATTACCCATACCATTTGATATTGTGGCGACATTTGAAAGTCAAAGTTACTACATTTGAGAACTGAACTACATAATGTTGGGGTCTGCTCTCTATGGATATCGATGATAATGCAAATATCAAGGTATATTTGGAAAGTGTGATGAACAGGCATCATACAATAGTATGAAAATAGGGATCACCACAAATGGCATTCTAGAAACTTGGTCAGTTTTGATCTCGCGTAAAAAGGGGCTTGGTCTGAATTAGTTGCCTTCACTGCATATCCGTAGCCGTAAGTCTATCGATCTCAAATACATTTAAACTTTAAGTACCTTCCATGGTAAGCTCACAATTATTTTCGTGTGGACATACAATGCTTCTATTAGAAAATGCACATTTGAATACTCAGATACTGATATTAGAGTGTCGAAATTGATGTTTCCATGAATGGCATGTTTCTAGCATAAAAGGAAGCTTAGATTTTATATGGTTAACTAAACAAGCAACTCTTACTCTATCACTTATTGGCTTGGCCGAGTCAGGGGAAAGCTACCTTTTGAGGAGATCGACTCGAACAATGCACACCGAATTTCAATATTTTGGCTGTGATGACCATGATTCAAAATTTCAGAAAATATAAAATTTTCTAGGAGTGGAAAAGGCTATGCATAGGAGCGTGGTAAACAAATGTCCATGCCACTCAAAAATATCACATTTAACAAAACCTGATTTTTTTCGCAAACCCTCAGAGCAGGATTCGATTCGAAGTAGCGGATATATTTTACAAATAGTCCCTAAATATATGCTATCCGGTTAGATCGACCCGATTAAAGTGAAGCCTTTTAAGCAATTTCAAACTTCATGTCCGAAATCGTGCAAAACTTTTGTTACAACCTAATATTATGCACACACAGAGGAATCAAACATTCAAACTTTCAAAAAATAAATGGATCGTTCCAAGATGTGTAAGTTGATGCCTATAACAATTTTTTGATTCAGAAAATGTCTTCCCACACACATTACAGGCATGCTTTGGCTTCCGAGGGTCATTATCAGCTGAAAATTAATAAATTGAGGGTTGGATATAGAGAATTTTCCTCAGTCTTTTGCGATTATAACTCACGTAAATGGAGTTTCTTGTGTTTTACCACCGATTCGGGTCGTGTGAACCTCTGACCACACTGATCACACTCGAATGGCTTTCGTCCCTGCTCATCATCTGAATATCCATACCATAAATGCAGTGGGATCATGCTCCAAGGGTGCCGATAGGCTAGTGTATGATACATTTGCTAAACAAATCAAATTCGGACGATGAATACATATCATCATACCGTCCTTTCATTGCGTGTATTGCGTAGCTATATTGATATTTATCTACAAACCAGCATGCATACTCTTGTGCTTGAGAAGGTTTGTGGCTGTCGGAAACCCTTCCCACACTGATCACACTTGAACGGCCTCTTGGCATCGGCTTGCTGAGGATCATTATCGTCTAAAATTGAGATTTTTGAAGATTTTTAGACTTTTCAAAACAATTTTAGCTTACTTTTTTAAATAATTGCAATGAAAAACAGCATGAATTCATTCAAGATATCTTGCCCTTCCATTTTATTTCCAAACATCAATTGCTCCCCTCTCACCCAAATGAGTGTGCATGTGATGATCCAGAGCTTGTCGTCCGCCGAGTTTCGCCCCGCAAATCTTGCATCCAAATTTCTTTCTTCTGGGATCATCAATGGCTGAATGACGGCGATAAATTTCGATCACTCGATACTCCTAACAACAATTGCTCCACACAGTTTGCACACACATAACTCCGGAGTAAATATATGAAAATAATGATGACAAGTGTGTTATTTAATGTGTCTACCAATCGTTCGATTCCTTTATTTCTTACCCCAGTGCGTCTCCTTGTGCTTTCTGAGACTGGCTGAAGAGGAGAGTATCTTCCCGCACTCACCACATTGATACGGTTTTCTCTCCACTTCGTTCTCTGAACAATAAAACTTGTTTTACTTTTAAATGTATGCTTACACATACGCTCACAATGATACGTGCATAATACAAAAGCCAATTCTTAATTGGTCTCTCTGCGATTGAAATGCATATTCAAATCATTCTTCGTACTCAGATGGTTTCGCTCGTGGCGTCTGTTGTCGTCGGCCGAATTGAATCGTTTTTCGCATTTTCGCCATTTCTTGGAATTCTTCGAGGAGGGATTTCCTTTGTCGGTATCTTCGTCAATCTCAGAGCGATCTGAATCGCCTGACCAATTATCGCAGCTTTCTTCAGAATCAGAATCGTCTTAAGACGTCACGAGCGAAACCATCTGAGTACGAAGAATGATTTGAATATGCATTTCAATCGCAGAGAGACCAATTAAGAATTGGCTTTTGTATTATGCACGTAGACTGGCTGAAGAGGAGAGTATCTTCCCGCACTCACCACATTGATACGGTTTTCTCTCCACTTCGTTCTCTGAACAATAAAACTTGTTTTACTTTTAAATGTATGCTTACACATACGCTCACAATGATACGTGCATAATACAAAAGCCAATTCTTAATTGGTCTCTCTGCGATTGAAATGCATATTCAAATCATTCTTCGTACTCAGATGGTTTCGCTCGTGGCGTCTGTTGTCGTCGGCCGAATTGAATCGTTTTTCGCATTTTCGCCATTTCTTGGAATTCTTCGAGGAGGGATTTCCTTTGTCGGTATCTTCGTCAATCTCAGAGCGATCTGAATCGCCTGACCAATTATCGCAGCTTTCTTCAGAATCAGAATCGTCTTAAGACGTCACGAGCGAAACCATCTGAGTACGAAGAATGATTTGAATATGCATTTCAATCGCAGAGAGACCAATTAAGAATTGGCTTTTGTATTATGCACGTATCATTGTGAGCGTATGTGTAAGCATACATTTAAAAGTAAAACAAGTTTTATTGTTCAGAGAACGAAGTGGAGAGAAAACCGTATCAATGTGGTGAGTGCGGGAAGATACTCTCCTCTTCAGCCAGTCTCAGAAAGCACAAGGAGACGCACTGGGGTGAGAAGTAAAGGAATCGAACGATTGGTAGACACATTAAATAACACACTTGTCATCATTATTTTCATATATTTACTCCGGAGTTATGGGAGTTATGTGAGTTCATTCTGGTCCTCAACGCTAGTCGCGAGCGGTGGGGTGCGCACTCCGTCCCCCAGTCTCCCTCTCCCAGCAGCTTTGGCAAGCGGGAGTTGTAAGCCACCTCGATGGGTCGTCCATTCTACGTCGGCACGCTGAACACCCGGACACTCGCGCCACGAGAGAAGCTTCAAGAGATCGAGCTTGCCCTCTCCCAGATCAAGTGGGACGTTGTTGCTGTGCAGGAAGCGAGGATTGTGGGTTGTGCCTCCTTCAATCTTACGTCTTCAGGCATAGTCCTATTCCACTCGGGAGGTTCCACCGCCCACCATGGTGTGGCATTCCTCATCCGTGCCCACCTCGCAAGAGAAGCTGTGTTCCAAGGCCTCTCCGATCGACTCGCCACTCTGCTCCTTCCCAACAATCGTCTCTTCCTCGTCTGCGCGTATGCGCCAACATCAGCCTACGATGATACGGACTACGATGACTTCATGGACAAGGTCGAGACCGCTCTGCAGAGTGCGCCAAGAGGATACATGCCAGTCCTGGTCGGGGATATGAACTGTCGAGTTGCGCGCGAGCCAGGCAATGAAAGATTTGTCGGCAAGTACGCATCTCCGACCCCGAACTCACGTGGGCGGACCTTCACAGAAGTTTGCGTGAGAAACCGGCTGCGCATCCAAAACACATTTCCCGAGAGAAGACACGGCAGGATATGGACCTGGCGGTCACCAAACGGCTCAACTTTTCACCAGATGGACTTCGTTGCAACGCCTGTATCGGCGAGAGTTGTCAACTGTGGTGTTGTTGGTCGCTTTGAGTTTGACTCCGATCATCGCCTTGTCCGACTGTGCCTCTCCCTCCCCAACAAGATGCGGAAGCAACGATGCAAGAAGCGGTTGGAATTCGATAAAACCGCCTTCACTGCAAATGCAAATCTCCTTGCTTCCCTGCCCCTTGCCCGTCCAACCTCAGCCATTGACGCCTATCACAAGATTCAAGCGTTTACGAAGACTGCGGCAAACAACTGTTGGCGAGATCGGCACTCCCCTCCATGGATATCTCGCGAAACCCGAAATCTTCTGGCCCAGCGACACCTTCTCCGATCCAATCCGCAATCCAACGTAGCCCACTCCGTCACATGCCGAGCTGCCCGAATGAGTCTCTCGAACGACATCAGAAGGAGAAAAGAATCACAAGCAAGGCAAGCTGCAATAATGGGTAGAAGCATTGTCGAGTCAATGCTCAACTTGCAATCATCCCGAAAGAGACTACTGGTCCCCGACGCAGTTACTGGTGCTCTCTCACAAGAAGCAACAAAGCTCGCCGTCCGTACTTTCTTCGAGGAACTCTACAATGCTACAGTTGAAATGCCACTGACGATCCCTCCTCATCCGCCTTTCCCTCTTCCACCCTTCCAAATCGATGAGACAGGAGATGCGCTTTCTCGCCTCAAATGCGGACATTCGCCCGGTTCCGATTCAATTCTGCCCGATATGCTGTACCTCTCTCGAGATCACCTCGCCCCAGTGCTCGCGGACTTGCTCAACCACCTAACAGCCGGTGACTCAGTGCCCCAAGATTTAGTCGAAGCTGTCGTGTCTCTTATCCACAAGAAAGGTGACCCTACAAACATCAGCAATTCAGACCTATCTCGCTGCTTACCGTAACCCTGAAGGCTGCAACCCGTGTGATCTTGAGAAGAATGGAGAAATCGCTTGAAGAGACTGAGTCCTCCACCCAAACTGGCTTTCGGAAAGGGCGCACTACCCTCAATAACCTACACGCTGTAAAGCAAGTAGCAGAGCGTGCCCACGAATACGGTATTCCCTTGTATCTCGGTTTCGTGGACTTCCGTAAGGCATTCGATTGTGTGGAGTGGAGTGCGGTATGGCAATCCCTATGGGTATCTGGGGTCCATCCTACCCTCATCCACCTCCTCCGCCGCCTCTACGAGTCCTCGACAACCCTCATCCGAGTCAACGAGGATCTCGTCCCAGTCAGAATCAGAAGAGGAGTTCGTCAAGGCGACACCCTTTCCCCTCGCTTGTTCAACGTAGTCCTTCGCTCAGCAATGAATGACATCGATTGGGAGAATGATGGACTCAAGATTGATGGGAGAAACCTAAGCCACCTTGAGTACGCGGATGACATCGTCCTAATTGCAAAATCAAGGCCTGAACTGAAGCGAATGTTGAGGAAGCTAATGGAGGCATGCTCACGCGTCGGTCTAGAAGTAAATGCTTCCAAAACCGTTCTTCTCACATCGTGTAGCACCACTCGAGCACCCATTCGACAATCTGACATTCAACTTTGTCCCTTCCACTACATATCTTGGTGGGAGAATCTCGCTCCCCCTCGATCACTCGGATGAAATTGAGCACCGGATACGCCTGGGATGGCTCGCTTGGTCCAAGCTCTCTACTC
This sequence comes from Pristionchus mayeri, assembly GCA_036245805.1. Taxonomy (NCBI): domain Eukaryota; kingdom Metazoa; phylum Nematoda; class Chromadorea; order Rhabditida; family Neodiplogasteridae; genus Pristionchus; species Pristionchus mayeri. The sequence goes on along the minus strand of BTRK01000003.1, from coordinate 18,380,052 downwards.
TGCTCTCTTCTCGCCTGCTTCCTATGAAGACTAAGAGGAGACTCTTCGAAAGTTGTATCTCTTCAACAGTGCTTTACGGGTCAGAAGTCTGGGCGCTGCGAGCCAGTGAAAAGGAACGGCTTAGTGTGACTCAAAGAAAAATGGAGCGAAAAATGTTGGGCATAACTCTGATGGATCGATGGAGAAACGAGAACGTGCGCAATGCGACGAAAGTGCAGGATTGGAACAAAGAAGCGCTGAAAAAGAAAGCTCAGTGGGCGTTGAAGATTAGGAGAATGGAGCTAGATGAGTGGACCAGAGCGACTACGGTATGGATCCCCTACAACAGGAGCCGTCCCCAGGGTCAGCCGAGAACGCGTTGGCGAGATGACCTCAGAAGAACAATTGGCCCCCACTGGTGGTCTGCAACGACCGACGAATTCCGACCTATCCTCACCTAGCGTTAACGCTTGAAGTGATAAATATTGATTGATTGATTGATGTGTGTGCAAACTGTGTGGAGCAATTGTTGTTAGGAGTATCGAGTGATCGAAATTTATCGCCGTCATTCAGCCATTGATGATCCCAGAAGAAAGAAATTTGGATGCAAGATTTGCGGGGCGAAACTCGGCGGACGACAAGCTCTGGATCATCACATGCACACTCATTTGGGTGAGAGGGGAGCAATTGATGTTTGGAAATAAAATGGAAGGGCAAGATATCTTGAATGAATTCATGCTGTTTTTCATTGCAATTATTTAAAAAAGTAAGCTAAAATTGTTTTGAAAAGTCTAAAAATCTTCAAAAATCTCAATTTTAGACGATAATGATCCTCAGCAAGCCGATGCCAAGAGGCCGTTCAAGTGTGATCAGTGTGGGAAGGGTTTCCGACAGCCACAAACCTTCTCAAGCACAAGAGTATGCATGCTGGTTTGTAGATAAATATCAATATAGCTACGCAATACACGCAATGAAAGGACGGTATGATGATATGTATTCATCGTCCGAATTTGATTTGTTTAGCAAATGTATCATACACTAGCCTATCGGCACCCTTGGAGCATGATCCCACTGCATTTATGGTATGGATATTCAGATGATGAGCAGGGACGAAAGCCATTCGAGTGTGATCAGTGTGGTCAGAGGTTCACACGACCCGAATCGGTGGTAAAACACAAGAAACTCCATTTACGTGAGTTATAATCGCAAAAGACTGAGGAAAATTCTCTATATCCAACCCTCAATTTATTAATTTTCAGCTGATAATGACCCTCGGAAGCCAAAGCATGCCTGTAATGTGTGTGGGAAGACATTTTCTGAATCAAAAAATTGTTATAGGCATCAACTTACACATCTTGGAACGATCCATTTATTTTTTGAAAGTTTGAATGTTTGATTCCTCTGTGTGTGCATAATATTAGGTTGTAACAAAAGTTTTGCACGATTTCGGACATGAAGTTTGAAATTGCTTAAAAGGCTTCACTTTAATCGGGTCGATCTAACCGGATAGCATATATTTAGGGACTATTTGTAAAATATATCCGCTACTTCGAATCGAATCCTGCTCTGAGGGTTTGCGAAAAAAATCAGGTTTTGTTAAATGTGATATTTTTGAGTGGCATGGACATTTGTTTACCACGCTCCTATGCATAGCCTTTTCCACTCCTAGAAAATTTTATATTTTCTGAAATTTTGAATCATGGTCATCACAGCCAAAATATTGAAATTCGGTGTGCATTGTTCGAGTCGATCTCCTCAAAAGGTAGCTTTCCCCTGACTCGGCCAAGCCAATAAGTGATAGAGTAAGAGTTGCTTGTTTAGTTAACCATATAAAATCTAAGCTTCCTTTTATGCTAGAAACATGCCATTCATGGAAACATCAATTTCGACACTCTAATATCAGTATCTGAGTATTCAAATGTGCATTTTCTAATAGAAGCATTGTATGTCCACACGAAAATAATTGTGAGCTTACCATGGAAGGTACTTAAAGTTTAAATGTATTTGAGATCGATAGACTTACGGCTACGGATATGCAGTGAAGGCAACTAATTCAGACCAAGCCCCTTTTTACGCGAGATCAAAACTGACCAAGTTTCTAGAATGCCATTTGTGGTGATCCCTATTTTCATACTATTGTATGATGCCTGTTCATCACACTTTCCAAATATACCTTGATATTTGCATTATCATCGATATCCATAGAGAGCAGACCCCAACATTATGTAGTTCAGTTCTCAAATGTAGTAACTTTGACTTTCAAATGTCGCCACAATATCAAATGGTATGGGTAATACTAATGTGTGATAGAAAGAGTATCCAAGCCCTCAACGAATACATGAAACAAAATTAATAATTTTGAAAATAAAGGACAGAGTATGCTGGAAACAAAAATTTGAAAATCGTGCAAAACTTTTCTTCCAACCTGATTTTTTGAACACAAATTTCAAAGCGAATGCTGGCACACACGTTAGATAACAACGAATCTACAGATGCAAAACATAAGAAGAAAATCGTATTCGAGTGCGACCACTGCGACAAGAAATACTCCCGTAAAGAAGCACTCAAATCGCATAAGATTACTCATTTACGTAAGCATTCGTTTGTTTACGTTCATTCTTTCCATTCCCATTTTGACATTTATCTATTTTTTCAACTAATAATACACAGTTATTTCCATCTGGCTACAATCCTCTCAAGGCAAAATTCAAGTGCGATGAATGTGATGAAATCTTCAGTGAGAAAAAATACCTCAAAAATTCTCACCTGTGTCAGTTTTTTGTTGCTTTTTACAGTTACAATATGTGGTACTAGGTCGGATTATCACCGTCGGATGGTACCCTACTGGATGATAACCAAAAAATGATCCCTTATGTAGAACTTTCACAGTAGGTTCTCAAAGTCTCAACAATGACTCTGTCAAAGTTCTACAGAAGGGTCAATTTTTGGGTTATCATCTAATAGGTTACCATCCGATGGTGATCATCCGACCTTGTGCCCAATATGTTGATGATTTAGCCGACGACGATCCAAGGAAAGTCAAATTTGAGTGCGAAAGTTGCGGGATAAAATGCAATAATAAAAGCACTCTTAACTATCATAAACTCATTCATCTACGTTGGTTTACATCTGAAACATAAATATTGGTAAATTTTTTTCCTAAATAGTATTAAAATATGTATTTGGATACATATTTTAAAACTATTTATTAGCATAATTTTGAAACCTACCATAAAACATATTCTTAGCAATTGAATATTAGAAGGATTGAGCATCAACATGCTACACTTGGTGCTTACTGATTCAGTTTTCAGCAGACGAAGATCCTCTCAAGAGCAAATTCAAGTGCGATATTTGTTGCAAGACCTTCAGCAATTCTTCTCGACTCACACGTCGCAAGAGAACGCATATCGGTTAGTTTGTTATGCATGGCTTCGGTAAATCAGAGATGTATTTCAGACTCGACGCAACGAGAGAAATCCAAATCTACACGCCGCTTGAAGGAATCGAATGATGGGAATACGCCGAGCGAGAGCAAAGTGAACAGATATGATTTATGCATAATTTTATAATGTGGTTACTCAGCGACCTCGACGATCTGCAGTCAAGACTTATGATGACAAGGAAAATGTTAACTCGGAAAATGAAATCGATTCCGAAGAAGAATGTGGAGCATGGTCTGACGACGATGAATCTTTTTTGAGAGCAATGATATTTAAAGGGGTGCTCCGGGGAATGTTCAGTCACCCATGGTGACAGTGTGGATATTGTAGAGGCCACTAACCCGATCAGAAATCACTTTGTCCGAAATTTCACAGAAGACTCTGAGGCTATTTACATACGCGCAAAGTTCATTGATAGCGCAGGGTGACTGATTATTTTATGTTTCACTTGCTGTACTTCACACTCGCCTCTTTCTCGGGCTAAATTCGCTACAGTTTCCCATTGAGAGCGCAGAATTTTCGTGGTGGGACTCCCTAACATTCATTCCCCGGAGCACTCCTTTAAGCGGCCCGATAGATGAAGATAATTAACTTGCTCATGTGGTCTTTGATCTTTGAGATATTAACAATTTGAAAGGTTGGAATGATAGGGATGAGCCCCTCGATGTGGCCATCTACGACCCTGCTACAGACAGATGGAAGCGTTCACTATCTCAATCTCTCAAAAATATTCAGAGGGTAAAATCAATGAGCAACGCACGTTTGATATCTTCTATGACACATTTGCCGAATGGGTCGTCGTTGAGAACAAGGTGCGCATATTTCGTTACTTTTGCATATTCACCACATGTACACTCTCTCCCTTTCCTTCATGGAATCTCTAATTCAGTGCTACTTCATCACGTCCGAAGCCGGCGCTCGCTCATCGATCTTCGAGACAGAGTCAAGCAGATTCATCCAGGTAATAGAACGATCTTTCTGAAGAGAGGTTGCAAATGCATTCAGAATCCGCCGGCCGGACTGAATTTCCCCTTCGATCACACCTTGACGACTATGGTCACGCACAAAGAATCGATGTATCTGTGATCAAATTTAATTTGTTAAAATAATTTTGACTATGCAACCTAAATATTTTTGTAATTTAGACTCGCAGTCGGTGGTTTTGTAAGACAAGGGGACGGCTCTGAAGTCGGTCTCGACCTGGTGATGATCCTCAACCCGACTGACACTAATCCAGGTTAGCCCCATCCCATTGTTGAGCAAGTATCGTAGTTTGGGGCAGTGGCAAAGTTGGCTGTTATAGAATGGAAAGTGCTCACGTCAATGAGCGAGGGACGTGGCATGACTGCTGCCTGTGTAACCAATAACAAGCTCTACAGTACGTTATGAGAAGATTTCAAAATTATGGGGTCATCGACTCTTCATCCTATGCACTCTCTTCTCCGAACGCGTGTTAAGAGAGCTCATAGAGTGAAGAGATCGTGACATCGTTTCTCGAATGCTAGTTATTAGCGTTGCTTTCCTGGTAACGACTAATATCGCGAAGCAGTCTTTTTGTGAAAAAAGTGAAAGGACATCTTCAGTCTTCGGCGGATGTTGCGCCAATTACTTCTACGCATTCGGGGAGGTGTACGATTTCTACACCGACAGGCGAGAAATTTAATGCCATTTTTTACCTGGAAATATGCATAGTATTATAGTCAAATCCTCAACAATAATTTATTAATATATCGATCGTTGAAGACTCGCTCTTACTACCCTATAAGAGAAAATTTCGAATGGGAGACTGATATTTCAGTTGGCAAGAACTGCCCGCGATGAACTTCGCCCGGTCTGGATGCTGTGCCGTCGCCTTCCGCGGTTCCATCATCGTCGCTGGCGCGTAAGACAACGATTAATTCGAATTTTGAATAGGAGTAAACTGCAGTGATAATAATGAAAAGCAGTAAGGACTGGGACTGGCTGGGAGGAACAATTTTTTGGCTGCTTCGATTATTTATTTATTTATAAGGAACATGAGAAGGGGAAGGCACGGGCGATTGGTCGAGGCATACAATCCCGAAACGAAGTCATGGAGAACGCTGGCCAGACTGCGGCGCGCGAAGTACTCATAGTCTCGTAATTATTGTAAGAAAATAAATCGAAACAATCGGTGTTGCTTCAGTTCTAGGGAAATAACAAATCGCGACGCTTTATATTCTTACCGTAGCAGTGCTTGCAGGGAGAAGCTCGCTCTGGTCGTCTCGAATAATCGACTCTTCGCCGTTGGGGAGGGAGAGAGGGCTGGGGATGACTATGGCATCGACATCGAAGAGTACATCCCCGAGAAGAACACGTGGGAGGATAGAGCAGACTGCCCAATTCATGCGTCAGTAAAACAGTAATTGAGTGTTGTAGAGATGCTTAAAGGAGGAGGAAAGGGAAAATGAACTTCGTCTACTAAAGATATATCCGGATTTATTCCTTGAACGACAATAGAAAGCCAAAATTTGAAAAACCGAGATCAAAGATCAAGGGAGATACGCGCACGGGTACTGTAATTGATAGCTCAGGGAAATGGCTGCGAAAAGATTGCGCAGCGCACACTATCTCACTACCTCTTTCTCCTCTTTCTAGTTCGATCTGTAGAGCGGCGACAACGAGAGTGGGAAAGGGACAGGTTCGATTCCCGCCGAGGACTAACATTTTGCCGCGGTGGTTTCTGCATTAATGCAATGAGGGAAACCTATTTAGCATATTGTGACACTCATTTCCATTTCTTTTATCAAACATTTTCATTTTTACAATGCAATACAACAAAACAGTACAATAAAGAGATTGAAGAATTCGATTTTCCGTACAAATTCAATCCGGTGAGCAATCATGATTGTAGATCATTCGTTTGAGTCTCTATTCTGACCCTTTAGACAAGTGTCTAGTCAATCGATGAAAGATGCACGTACGCAAAGAATGGGACAAACAGCTCTTTTCAAACGATTTTATCATTGTCTTGATTGTTTTTTTTTCATTACACAAGTTACATTATTGTATCAGTAATTGATCGATTGATTGATCTCTAGATGACATCACTTCCCGATCCCTTTCTCCCCGACCCCAAGCAAGCGGACAAGATTCTGGCTAGAATCAAAGCAGCCAAGGAGAGGGAGCAGAAGATCTTCGCAGATGGGGTTGACCTCGAGAAGACTGTGGAGTGTTCCTGCACTCGTTGTCCCCCTAGAGATCTCGAGGAAAGCACGATTACTGCTGCAAATCGCTGTTTCTCTACCCTCTTCTCAAGAAAGGAAATCTCTTCAAGGAGGGATTGCTGGATAAGCTGAAGGACCACGGTAGGAAAGCCTGCATTACGCAGGATCAATACTTCAAGGAGTACCTGCTCACAGAAGCGGTTAGGTACTATACTTCCTATTGTTGATAACTTTCATCTCAATCACTCACTTGAGGGTACGGAAGCTGCAGTTGCCCTCTACGGCTATGCGAGTGGACATGTGGCCATCGATGCGAATCAGTGAGTTCCCCTTTCCAACAATCGTTTACTCTATTGAAAGGCTATTGTATCCGGAATACACTATATCAATCAAATAGATACCATGGATAGAAAGAATGAAACTTACTATTGAGGGCGAGAAGACACGGGTGCTATCGAGTGATAGTGGCCTCTCTTCTCGGACCACTCGGACGAGGACAGAGAGTTCGACTCCCCGCTTGTGTCATCGATGCCGTCCGGAAGAAATGGCCAAGTGCCGATGGACATTACACCGGCTTCAAGCCATCTGCGCTATTCGATGAAGAATAGCTATGTCATGGACTAAATGATAAAGTATTTGTATACCCACAAGCTAGTATTGCTAATTGAAATGTAATATTCATGTGCAAACTATCGTCGATACTATATCGTCTGCTAATGTAACCCTCCCTATCAGATGCAACGACGAGCTTGCGTCGTGTGCCATCAGAGGAAATTCCAGAAAGAGATGCACGCATTTACGGAAAATGAGAAGAAACGGACAACGTGGATAAACGCTGTCCGTTCAACCCCAGAAGGAAGAAGATCTCTCATGGCAGTGGTGAATGCATCCGTGTCCCTATCTCTGTGCAAGTCACTTCTCCTCCTCTGACTACACATACTCGGCAACTGCTACCGTACTTCGACCTGATGCTGTCCCTTCCTTTGTGGTGAGTAATATACACAATTAAACGGGAGAAAATATATTTATCTATCTCATACAACGGAAACAGAGGCCTTTAGGAGACGACTGCTCCATCTACAGTATCCCAACCATCTATCGTACTCCCTCCTACCTGTTCCCCTCTTCTCTCGCCCTTCCCCTCTTCATCTTCCTTCGTCTTTCCTCGCCCTCGTCCTCTTCAATCCTCTCTTCCGTCTTACGTCCGTCCTCCTCCACTCCTAACTCGATCTCCTCCCTGCTGCGTCTGCTGTTGCCGACCTGAACAGGTATTCATTAATTATCATTACTGCATTCCATCTCGCACTAAACTAACTCAAATTAGATTATTAAAAAAATGAGGTATTTTTGATAACTACTTGAAGGCTCGAGATATGAACGAAAGCTCCGAATGGACTCCTCCTACCCCTGCCACTCCCCGCATCGAAAGTGTCCCTCTATCGAACTACATGATAGTGTCGAAGGAGTCATTGACCTCCCTCCTCCTAGAGTGTCCCAAGTGCGAACAGGGACAATGTCATCTATCCTTCCACATGGTAGGACTCGCGGCATCATGCACGAGGGAGTGCAACAGATGTGATTTCACTGCCACATGGCATAGTAGCCCCGTCTTGAAGACATCTAAGGCCTCGAATAAGGAGAAACTGCCTAAGATCAATGTAGATTTCGTCTCAGGAGCTATACTATCGGCAGTTGGAGGCACGGTCAGTATTTCCTATACGCTAACGCTTCAATGAGTATTCATTGAAGAAACTGAGGCTTCTTCTCATGATGAGTGGAGTGACTCCCCTCTCTACCACTTCATTCCACCGTTTGAAGAAGTTCTACGTTAGTCCTGCAGTGGATGAATTATTCTTCAAGAAACAAGGAGAACTAATCGATGAACTCCGGAAGAGAGTTGCCAAGGTTCGATTAGAATACTTTTAATAATAGAAAGGGAATTGAAGGGAGAAAAGATACATATTTGTGGAGACGGCTCATTCGATTCGCGCGGTTATTCGGCGGCCTACTGCCGTTACTTCCTACTGAATGCAGAGACGGGAGAGGCAATTCACTATGTGCTAATCCACAAGAGTGAAACAGGAAGCTCAGCTAAAATGGAGGTGTGTTTGTCACATTTCGAACCAATAGGTGAACAAAATGTTAGGTGGCTGCACTGGAGCAAGGGCTACGGGAGCTCTCTCTCATGATTGGAGGATCGAAGGGAATTGCAAGTGTAGTGACGGATAGACACTCTGCTGTGGCCAAGATGATGAAGGAGAAGTACCCAGGGATCAAACACTTCTATGATCCCTGGCACTTCTTCAGAAATATCACTATGACTCTTCTCACAGTGAGTTCGGTAGATATGGCAATGGAAGAGAATCAGTGTCATTCTAGGTATGCAAGGCCAAGTATATGGAATCGGTTAGATTTTGGGTAAAACCAATCATAAACCGATGCTATGATGCCGTGATAAGTGCTCAAGGCAATGGGGAGTTGGCACAGGAGAAGTTCAGGGCCATTCTCCTCTGCATTCAGGGCAAACACAGATTCGATCAAGTGTGATATTAGAAAAAAAACAGCATGGGCGAAGTATTCGTGAATTATTCTAGGATCCCTCGTTCAAGCTCATCAACGAGTGTGGCCACACGTCCTCGTACAATCCAGAATATTATATCAAGACTAAAAGGATCATAGATAGGCTAGAGGAACAGGTATTATCATATCTAACCCCCTCCCATTATCACTCTCTCGCAATAAATACATATAGATATTCACCAGCAAGAATATCGAGGATATCGCATCTGTCTCATGGATTCTGCAGACATCTCCTTGTGAGAGCATAAACGCTCTCGCTTGGAGATACGCGCCGAAGGATTATTTTTACGTCAGGTATTTAGTCTTCTAAGGTAAATATTGAAACCATTAAATAGATCTGGACACGAAATGCGCACTCGATTAACTATACTGCACTGGAATCATCTCAAACAGGGTGTGATTGACGGAACGAGACCAGTGGTAGGAGAGCAATTCTAATAACCTGCACTAAATGTTTCCTTCATGTGGGAAAAAAATCATACACCAATCCGTCCCATAAAAACAAAGTGTGGAGGAAAGTGAGGAAAGATGCTACCCACACTTGGAGGACTGACGTCAAGAATCTCACGTACCTGGTTCGGATTGTGATATAAAAAAACGCGCCTACACTCCTACCCTAGGTACGAGGAAGGATGATCGAGAGCCCAGAGACTACGGAGAAGAAAAGAAAAATTGCTCTCGCCGAACAAAAGGTAAACAAGGAGAGGTAATCAATTTACGAACCATTTTTAATTAAGAAGTTGTGGGAGACACTCACCCGTCCTCTTCGTCCTCATGGAGTCGACAGCAACTTGGAGGAGGAGGCGCCCGAGAACGACGACGAGGGCGAGGACGACGCCCTCCTCCCCCCTCCTCTTCCTCATCTCCCTCTCCTCAATTCGATGGCAGACGAGGCCCTAGGATATATGACTGATGAGGAGTAGTAATAAAAAAAGTTTATCATTGCTACGGACTGATATTTATTGCTTTGATTAATTTTCTAGCGTAATATGTTCGTATATTTTTAATATTTCTATCTAAATTGTTATTTGAATATCCTTAACTTATTTTACGATAAATGAATTGAAAAGGTAATCATTCACAAATAAAACACGAGTAATATTTAAATATAGGCCGAAGAAAGAGAAACGAACCTTTTTCGCGATGGCCTTTCACCATCGGAAGGGCCATGATCTTGGCCGGACGACGTTGGACGTAGTTCTAAAATACAAGAATGAAATTAATCGATACAGCAAAGTGGGAAGCAGCCAAACTAACTGACAGGTCTGGGAGAAGCGAAGGCAGCACCGTCCATGCCCATTTTTTATCATCAGTGATGACCGCTGACCTGGCTTCAATGAACAATTAATTAAACGGTAGAAAATAAAGAAAAAAATGAGCAATTAAGCAAGGTTGAAAGCAAAACATGTAAATAATAGATGGGCCAACGACGAAAAAGAAGAAGTAATTAAGACGACGCATTTAGGGAGAAATTGTGGCAATCGGGTCAAAAGTTAGTTGAAACAGAAGCAATTTAAATATTATCGACGTGGAATGAGTAGAATCACAGATAATCGCCCCAAAGAAGAAGATAGAACTCATGAATCCAACTGAAAGGAATGCGCGCGTGAAAGGGGTGGATGGGAAGAGATCACACAATCGATCGATTGAAGTAATATTGATTTTGAAATAACAGGATGAACTAGAGTACAGATATGCGTTTAGCAACAACGCAACACAATCAAAGCGAGCAAACGCAAAAAATAAGAAAAAAAAGAGAGACGCTCCGTAGCCAAGAGCCGCGTCGGGGACCGGTAATTGGTGTTACTTTCACTGTTTTTAGCATGGCCTGTTTTTAGCACATTGACAGCCGGGGCATTTCGTGGTAGGATGAAATACGTTCAAATTTCCAGCTTTCGCTTTCATCCTCCTTTAAGATGGGACTAACTATGGGCTCTGGCCAACGCTATCGCCCATAACATCCGCTATTGCAGTCTCTACTATGTGAAATTCGTGCTGCCCGTCCCCGCTCGATTCCCGACCCCTCCCTCTTCAATCATCTCTCTCCAGGGCGAGAGACAATAAATTATCGATTACTGGCTGATAAACAAGATATTTACTGTGATGTTCTTTGGAAACAGAAATTGCGGCGGAATTATTCGAAAATTGATAAGCGGAGAGAAGCTCTAGAACTGGAAGTGCAGTCCAGATCCTTCCATTCTCTTCTCGTACAATTCATCGAATGCCTCGTTCTGAGCCACAGTGAAGTGGTTCTTCCAATCTCCTTTTGCGCCCTGAGAAATAAATCCCTTAGCTACTCTTCTAATCATTCTGCCCACCTTTCTAAACCATTTTCCGTCTTTCTCGAATGTCAGAGGTATGCCGTTCTTATTGATCATTGTGCTCTTCTGAAAATTTACTTATTTCGTTAGTTTACTTTCTCGGTACCTTCATCGACTCAAACGAGCAGTGATCGAATATCTTTGTTCTTTGATCAACTGAGAGGCCAATGCCGGTGAATTTCCCAATATTCTCAACTTCTGCCATAAGATCTCTCTTCATGTCTTCGAAGAAGATGAATTTTGCCTTAAAATAAAGTCGTGTTTCTCTGATTCACTTGCAAGTTCACATTGGGATTGTTCTTCGTGAACTTCCAGAAGCTTTGGACGTGCTCGAACCAACTTCCGAAGACGAGGTAATCAGAGCAGTGGAGGGCGAAGAATTCATCCCAGGTGAGATCTGCATCATGCACGAATTATCTATTCGATTCGCTAACTTACCTTTCTGCAGGCCGAGAATCGGGTTGATCTTGTGAAAGTGGAAATTCGAAACGATTTGATCCTTGGGATTGCGAGCCACGTACAATAGCTGACAAAGGCACTCTGAAGTTGTTGCGAATAATAAATGGTAACCTTGCACTTTCCTTCCAGTACACTCTTTGGAAGTCGTTCGAGAGGCACGTGGGTGTACCAGATTGCTTTTTTTCCGCACGGCACAGAAACCTGAATGCCAACTTACTTTCCCTTCCGTTGTTACTCTCTCCTGTACTGCGAGAATCGAATACGTAACAAAACACTGTTTAGGAAAGCGAAGAAACCATCGCAATTTTCTATATATCCGCGGATAAAACAATTCAGAGAATTGCGAGGGTTTCAGTGATTTATTGGGGTGTCCGGAAAGTTCGTATAATTTTTTGTTTTTATTTTTTATTCAATGCTTTACAATTCTCAGTGACCAATGTATGCCCCCTTCTTTCTCACTACCTCCCTCCAGCGATTGGGCAGGGTCTCGATTCCTCTCTTCCAGAATGCGGGTTTCTTCGAGACCGCCCAGTTCACGAAAGCCCTCACAACTTCATCTCGATTCTTGAACTTCTTTCCTTTGCAGAAGTCAGAGAGAGAGCGGAAGCAGTGGTAGTCGCATGGGGAGAGATCCGGGGAATACGGTGGATGGGGAATCCTCTCGATCTTCAGCTCGTCCATTTTCTTCTGGGTCATCTTCGCTCGATGTGGGCGAGCATTGTCCATCAGAAGAAGAATTTTGCCCTGGTTCAGGAGTCTGGGAGGGATTCTGATCGCGACATCTTCCAGTTGTTCAGAGAAGAGGTCGGCATTGATGCTGGTGCCAGGGGCGAGGATCTCCCAGTAGATGGGACCGAGCACTGAGAAGAAGAAGCAGAGGAGTTCCTTCTTTCCGTGATCTTCCTTCTTCGGGACGGGCGTGGGCTTCTCATCTGCATCCACCCATTGCAGTCTCCTCACAGGGTTATCGTACGTGATCCACTTCTCATCTGTAGCGATGATGGAATTGACCCATCGAAGATTGGATCTACGATGGAGTAATTCCCGACAGACTTGAACACGATTTTTCAGCTGTTCGGGGGAGAGGTCATGGGGAATCACTTGTGGGAGTTTCGGCTTCTTCCCAGATCGATGGAGGATATCGGACACCGTTGATCTGGGAGTACCAGTATCCTTCTTCAACTCACGCACACTGGCCATGGGCTTGCGCTTCAGTGTGCGGAGAACGAGAGGCTGATCGAGGGAGGGAGGGCGTCCAGAGCGGGGTTGATCATCGAGACCAAACTCCCCTTTCTTGAAGCGGGAGAACCACTTATAGCAGAAGGGTATGGAGGGGGTGTCAGCTCCTTCCGACTGGGCCAGGGCAGAGTGGGCCTCCTTCACGGATCGGCCAAGACGGTAGTAATGAAGTAAAACTGCTCGGAGGTAGAGATGGGAGTCCATCACAAGAATCAATGTAGCAACTAGGAGACTGATTAAATCCTCTCACTACTCAACGTCAGAATGATGCAATACATTGTTGACAAACAGATTGCGCAATCACTGCATTTGATCGCGAACTGACTTTTTTCCGAAGCATTATACGAACTTTCCGGACGCCCCAATAGGTGTGTTGGAATTCATTCTATTCTCGCGATAAACATTAGTAAATAAAAATAAGAAATGTGAATAATATACATTCTGTCCAGTCATGTAATCATCCGGGGGCAGAATCTCCTCATCGCATTCCATCCACGTGATCTTCTCTGTGTGGGGAATCGATCGCAGTCTCTCTGTGTCTCCCTCGAGAGAAATCCCCGCCACCACCTCGGATGTCCACATCGTCCCTGAATCAGGGAATGATTGCATCGTCCCTGAATCAGGGAATGATTGCATCGTCCCTGAATCAGGGAATGATTGCATCGTCCCTGAATCACGGAGGGATTGGCTAGAAGGACTTTCGCCATTCTCCGTGTTCTCTTTCTCATCTTAGAGGCATAATAGAGAGATTATTAAAGAAACAATGCATTGTGAAACCATCGGAACGGAATCTCGGGATAACTAAGAAAAAATACCCATCTAGTTTACGCACTGAAAGCAGTAGAGAAGTTGGAGTTTTTCAAGTATACTTGAACACCTGATGCTCAAAATACGAATCTTCGTTTCACCTGATTTGTTGTAGCTGGCAATCACTACGTCGTCCGGTCCGAATTCCATATCCTTGAGTGATAGAATTCTCTTGGCAGTGACTGCCTCACCGGGCAGGACCATCCCATCGAATAGCGCAGCATCGGGAATACAGGAGAAGTATCTGAACGGGAAAGCTACTAGAAGTTTGTAGAGTTCGCGAAAACGATTCCACGGTCTCCTCATTCCACTCCCTTTCGCCCCTTAATCGGTCATGAGTGTGTAGACCCTAATAGTTCAAACACTAATAGTTGGGTTTTCTACATTTTGTTTTAAAAAAAGTTGAATAACCCACTTTTGTTTAAGTTCCTCAGAAGCGACGCACAAACTCATTCCTTCTCTCTTGTGGCTGGGTTGATTAGATTATCACGATAAGGTCAGCATGGATGTTATCAGACGGTTTGTTGGCGGATTGATATGGCAATTTATTGGGTCAAGCGTTATCATGCTGGGCATGATAGACGATGAGTGTCGCCAGGACAATTGCGAAAAAAAGTGGAATGATATAAAACACACTCGTGAGAGAACTGACAGATCGACCTTCGAACAAGCTTTATCACACCGCATAAAATCAATATTTAATGAGTATCTACACAGAAATGAAGAAAAGAGTTTTTGTTGGTATGTCTCAGAAAATGAGAGAGAGATAAGAGCTACTCTAAATTCTGTCTAGATTTCTCATTTCTTTCAGTTTCGATTTCGATTTCTGATAATCTTCTCCTCGTCTTTTGTGGGAATCAGAATCCACCACTGGCTTCTCCTCTTCCTCTTCAACGCAGGTGTCATTCTGGAGAAATCGACGGGAACGCTGAAAGTGTGGTGAATTGTGATTTCCAGATATGAAATGTCGCTAAAAATGCTTCAAAAGCAGATGTTTACTGTGGCGGATGGGGAATATTTCGTTGTGCCCGCTCTGACATGTCAGAGTGACTGACCACTCTTCATCTCGCTAGCAAGAGCAACACTCGCAAATTCACCTCATTATCGTTTAGCTTCCTATCTGCATGAGATTGTAGCGATTTAACATTTGACTTGCGCCGCTTGAGTGGCTGTGGTTCTGAAAAGCAAGCTACATCGAAAATTGAAACGTTGTTCGCATTTGAATCGGAGATCCTAACTGATTCGTTTGCTCTGAGTTACTCATTCAAAATTGTCACGACTAAAATAAATCACTAGCGTTGTTACTTAATTGCTTTGTTAGCGTTCTCATAATTTCGAAATTCGGAGTATTAGAATCGCCTTTTCTGAATAATAATTGTTACAACAATATTGCTCAATCAGAATACTTTTTAAAAAACAAACTGAGATGTGTCTGTTTATGTCGGTTGAGGTCCGAGCTATTGCGTAGTATTGCATTACAAATATCGCATTTATGTTTCACCTTCCGAGGATCTGAATCGTCTGGAAAAAAGCAAATCAAAATTTATCAAAATTTAAAAAAATATTTATAAAACTGTGAACATAAAACTAAGTGTATCAATTCATGGTCGATCAAGCAACGTTTTTGCGAGAATCGCTTGAAGCAGACCTGGCATTCAAATGGATTTCGCGTCATCTAAAGTGAGCACAATTATCGAAACTGGTTAGTGACGCAATTCCGTTGATCGGTTTGATAGAGTCTTGCGACAAAACTAATCTTACCTAGATGAATTCGTTGGTGTCTGCGGAGGTTTTTCAGCGTCGATATCATCTTTCCACAGATGTTACACTCGTGTTTGGGCAGTTCGGGTCGGACACCAGCTAAGTAAAAAATAATTGCAAACTAAATCACAAAAAGGAGTAATTTCTCACGTAAATGTAGCAGTTTCTTGTGCTTTACGAGTGTTTCTTGTCGAGTGAATCGAGAGCCACAGAGATCACAGACGTGAGGTCTCCTCGCGTGCTCATCCACTACAAATTTAGAAAATGTCTTTGCGAAATAGTAACATCACTTTGGCACTAGGTCGGAAGAGACCTATGGCGTTATGCCGTCTTTGATATGGCAATTTTTTTCTCTCCGACTTAGCGCCCTTAAGTTATGAAAGCTCATTTTCTCATAACAATCCATACCAGCGTGCATATTCATATGATGCTTAAGATTTTGAGATTGTCGAAATCCCTTTCCGCATTGAGTACATTTGAAAGGTCTCAAAATCTCCGCGTTCTTAGGATCATTTTCGTCTGAAATTTTATTAATTGATAATTAAATTTAATGATGCATTCTCATTATAAACGACTTGTTACTCTTACGGGGTCTCAGTTACTATTATTCTCTCCAATATTAACGATTATGGAATAAATACCAACCCAGATGTGTTTGCATGTGATGGATGAGTGCTGGTCGACAGCTCAGAAATTTCCCACACATTTTGGATTTGAATTCCTCCTTTCGAGGATCATAATCTGCTAAAAGAAAGAGCTACATCAATATTCAGAAACTTATAAATATAGGACAACGGTTTGTACAATTTTGAACTCTGAACTATCTCAAAGATTTTGTGTTATTACTAAAGGCCAACGATATCGGCGATAATAAGACAGCCACTGGATTATACACTATAACACGAATAATACTCTTCGTCTCCTATTTCATTCTATTCTACGCTAATAATTAGCGAACGTACGCAAATGTTTTTTCAAGTGAACGCTGAGACTTCCTGCCAGCTTATATACTCGACCACATTCACGGCACTTGTAGGGTTTATCCCCATCATCTTTATCTGAAAAAAATACTTTCGCATTATGCTTACATTTTTCACATTAACATGCATACTTACCCAAGGAGGTGCTCGATTTTGATTTGAAGAACTGTCCAACCATAGCACGTATTACATTATTCTCATTTTCAGTTTCGATTTTATCGGAGGTGTATGAGTCTGAATCCTCCGACCAATCATCCTGATCGACCGAGTCAGAATCCTGATCCGATGTATCATCTTCGACATCCTCGCCATCCTTAACATTCATTTTCTTCAGGATGTTCGTTATGCTCGAGAAAATGCCCCGTGTTCACCTTTACTTGATGTTCACATTCTGCATTTTCATTGTTTGGAAGTTCTAAACCGTCTTTCCAACTGTGTATTTCCATTGTATTGTTATTTACCTCTTTCATTTTCACGTAGCATTTCTCCTTTCTGCTTTCTTCCTCTTTCTCTCTCAGCCAATCCATCGCTTCTTCGATGGATTCGCATAGCCCACAAGTGAGATTACGAAGAGTCGATTCGCTGAATCAACTTTCAATTTCAATACAGGCCTATTCAAAAGCTGACAGGGCAATTCTTATCGCACTCTCTCGACTGCTCGAGAGACAGATCATGGAAAATGAAGGGAGTAGCTTCTCACCTGTTGTCAACTATGAAATCATTCTAAAGCGATGTACAAATGTACAAGCAACTTTTCTCACCTTTCGCTGTCTTGCTTCATAATGAGTTGGCGTTCCTTGTCCACTGCTATTGAGGCAAGCTCAAGTCTCTGAAACAAGCGTCTATTTATAATTTTTTAAACAATTCTTTCTTACTTCTAGATCGATATCAGTGTCCATCACATCCAGTAACAGGCCAAAGGCCTTGCTAACGACGACGTCGATCATTTCAGTCGATGAGGACTCAACCGGCATTTGCTTCCTTTCGTAATTTCACTCCGAAAGTGCTTCTGTTACACAGGATGCTCTGAAATTTGAGATTCACCCATAAAGGGTAAGACAGCGTTGAACAAGTAGATGAGTCTGATATTATAAAATGTTGGAGTGATGTACTAACGCAATTCCAAGAAGACAACAGACGCGAGTGAGAGGCCGCGACGGCTTTAATACTGCGAGAGCATAATCGTTATTCATGTTACTGTAGGATAGGAGCCAGAGGGAATCCCAAGCCAATCGTCACTACACAGTTCTCTCACTCTGGAGCTATGGAATGGGAGAGTAGGCATATGCGATTTTTTGCGAATCGATCGAAGAACCTACGTTGTTGTACTTCGCAGGAGGAGGCCTCTAAGGTGAAATCAGACCTGTTTTATCCTTGGGTGCCTCCCCAACGCTAAATTGGCAGCACAAGTTGGATTCAAGGCTTGTTATTTACTTTAGTGTAGGGGGAAGCACCCAAGGAT
The DNA here is from genome assembly GCA_036245805.1 of Pristionchus mayeri. NCBI lineage: Eukaryota > Metazoa > Nematoda > Chromadorea > Rhabditida > Neodiplogasteridae > Pristionchus > Pristionchus mayeri. Next base: position 18,361,836 of record BTRK01000003.1, on the reverse strand, counting down.
GAAGCAAGGCTGATTTCAACTTGGGCACCTCCACCTGAGTTAATCAGACTCGCTTCGTTCATTGCGTGAATTATGAGGAAAATCGGGAGCGTGACAGAGAGATAAACATCAGAACTGAATGACAGTCATTTACAGTACATGCTAATCGCCTTGCCCATATGCGGCCGCGGATGCCCGCGGATCGATTTTACGGGGAAATGAGTAAAGTTCATGCAATGAATTGTTCATTTTTGAATTCCTCATGCGATTTCGCATCGGAATCACTATAATATATTAATTTTATCAAATGTTTTTGAGGGAGTTCGATTCGGAGTGACCACGGCTACAATACAATACAATACAATATTTATCTGTTGTCGCTTTCTGGGCGCAGATCAAGATGTGGGGTCAGAAAAGGTCGTTCTTCTCATTGCAAGATGGTCATTTGCGGTGCGCTTGCGAGAGGATGTTGGATTGCATTGCATAGATAGGATCTCACTATAGGTGGTAAACGAAGCCTTGCGTGCTCTAGAATCTTCTCTGCTCGAATCCTCAAGACTCGATGATCAATCTTTCAACGAGATGATCGAGCCTAGATTCTGACGAACCAAACATCTTAGTAGGTCATACCCATCACACGTTGACCACTCCGGCTTGGATGGGGATTCTTTTCTTGATGAGTCGAAGGCGGAAGCGAGGGGTATTAGGGGAAACCATTCCAAATCAGAGAGAAATTGGGGAGGGACCGCTCGCGACGACTGGCTACAGTACTCCCGAAAATGATCCCTCCAGTTCGGGGTTTTTATGACTTTCTTTAGGGTATTGAAGAGTTTGCAAACTTGGATCGCGTTCGAAAACTGACCCGAAAAATTCTAGACACAAAAACGGTGGGAATATGTTCGGGAGTACGGTAGCCCTGATCACTTTGAATTGACATCCCTCAAAAAATGTTCCATTATGAAATAGTGATTCCGATGCGAAATCGCATGAGGAAGTCAAAAATGAACAATTCATTGCATGAACTTTACTCATTTTCCCGCAAAATTGATCCGCGGGCATCCGCGGTCCGCGGCGGCCCGCGGCGGCCGCATATGGGCAAGGCGATTAGCATGTACTGTAGACTTTTTTCTTCATAGTAACTGGAGTTGCGCTACACAGTTGCAGCAGTTTGGCAAGTTACATGAGAATCTGCCTGATGGAACTAATTTCCCTATTGTATCAGAATCCTTTCTCCTCTCTCCCCCTCCCTCTCCCTCACCTCTTTCATTCATTCTCACCTCTTCTCCCCATGATGATCGGCCGACCACTCGCGCTATCGATGCTCCTCCTCCACATATGTCGTGCTAGCGATGTCTCGCAAAGGAATTTGCGCCTCAGGGTAAGGTTGAATCATTTTGAGCGTATCTTGGGTATGGCAGCATACAGTATCATTTGCAGAAACGGGTGATTACGCGTAGTGTCATGAGGGTAGCAGTTACTGTATCCATTATTACAGATCGAGCACGAGAACGGCAAAAAAAGATCCTACTCATCGAGCCGATCCATTGGACAAGTGGAGACGAAGAAGGCAAGAAATATGTTAATGAAAGAGGAAATGAATGGGAGGATAAGTTTATCTAATCTAAAATCAGATCAGGAAAGAACTATGAATTAAATAACAGCAAGATAAAGAAGACGAAGATGGTGAGGGTGGAAGAGAAGAGAGAGGATGAATGAGAAGATATCAAAGGTCAGAAATATGTAACGCAATTTGAATTCATTAATTTGGTCTATGATCATGATTTCGCATCTCGAGAGGTATTGTTGTGGTTGGGTAGCATAGTGTAAAGGTATTAAAATTATTTTATTGGACGAAAAAAATGCTTGATTTGATAAGATTAGTGCTCTCATAGTTCGGTACTGTGGTAGCTGAAAACGCGAAATTTGGCTCGACATGGAACGAAAAAAATCAAATTTCTGGACTCGGCTCGATTTCTTGAATAAATGGAAATTCCTCGTTGCCATGATCGTAGTCTTTTGTGCTATCATCAAGAACGACAAGATAATATACTAGATTATTTGATTGTCACAAATAAATTATGAAAGGACGGTCGGGAGCCTCGAAACTACTTCATAAGGGTTGGCAAGCTCTTCTTCAGTGTCTCGAAGTAGGGGAGAAGGGACTCGTCGGAGCGCAGCTTCTTCTCTCCCTCAATCTGAACGATGGGATGTATTACATAGAAATATTTCAAATTTTCTACTCCCTCCAAAATTAATATCGGTATATTAGGAGCTTATTTCCGTGAAGTTCGTGAACAGTCTTTCTTTCCTTCTAAGATTGCCTTCCCGTAAATATTCCAAAGTAGGCAACACTTCACAAATGAATCCCTATTTTCATTCAATTTCTAAAATGTTCGACGTCTTTACCTTCTTGAGGGCAGTTGCCAAAGTCGAGAGCTTGTCGTGCATGGGGCGGGCTTATCGTACCGCTTGTTCTCCAAGAAGGCGATCAATGTCCCCAGAGCGACCTCTCGAATTGAGCTTAGCAAGAGAGAGTCCTCGAGGATGCGCAGAATTCCATCAATGGTTCGGCACAGCATGTCAGAGGAGATCGACTTCTTTGTTCGCCACGGCGCTGAGGATTTTCCATTGTTTTCCCACCCTCCTATATAATTCATACGAAACCTATTTTCAATTCTGATTTTTAGCGACCTGCTCGGTCGATCTAATTGAAAAATAAGAACGAATCGTAGTCTCCAACGATGAATTGAATATGCTTCATCCGGAATATTTAGCGATTCGAACAGGAAAATATAGCCTGCTCGTGAAACTCATTTCATCTTTGAGAGTGACCCCTTTTGACGGTTTTAGAAAATTCAAAATCGGAACTTTGAGATCTTGATGTGCCCCAACGAGGGCCTAATTCAAAAAATTGTCTGCAGCGATTGTAGCCAAGACCGGATTCTACAGCTCTATGAAAACCGTTTTCCATTTTAAGCCTTAGTTAAGAAAAAAACGTTACTCAAACTTACCTCCATCCTCTAAAAATGTGGCATTTTCAATACTCAGCTACGACCTTAAACCTTCTCTAAATCAATCACCTAAAGAACGATATCGACGTGGAATTGTTAGCTCTACATTATGCACTTAAAATTTGGGGATTCCAGTCGACTGGAAATTTCCCGAATTCACGATATTGCTAATATTCTCTTTCGTGCATGCACGAATGAACTCATTCACGACCTGAAGTAAAATATATCAATATTGGCAAATATAAAAAATAACAATTTTATGTTAAAAATTTAGTTCTTTAATAATAAGAGCTACTATTTAAAAAAATAAATGTATGAATATTCAGTGGTTACTCACCCTCGCAGCTGCAACGCCGTCGAGAAAATTGATTGGTTTGGGGATCACGTTGAAGAACGACTGCACTGTCTCCAGGAATTCCTTCCGGACTTCAAACCGCTGAAATTGTGAGAAAGCACATTCAGTATACAGCTCATGTGAACAGTCCTGCTCGAGCAAGCATCACGAGAATCACGGCGTTCTATGCCAAATTTCCACAAAAAACATTCGCTTCGAGACCAATCGAGAGAGAAGATGTAAATTAGAGAGAGATTGCTCTCTTTTTCTCTGCGCTCTCTCATCTCTCGCTCACCCCCTGTAAAACGCCGTGGAGAATCAAATGCAAAGCGCTCCCTCCCTAGTATGCATTCTATCCTAAATAGTCAACCATTATAATTGCAAAGCAGCTTGAAAGCAAAGATAGCTCTATGAGTACACATGAGTAAGAGTAAAAATCCGGTACCTGATCGATGAATATCCCATTTGCGATGAGTAGATTACTCGATGACGTGTCGATGAGGTGCATGTAGAAATTCCTGACGTCATCAGATGAGAGCCCTGCAAAAAAAATGTCGAGTCTAACCTCGATGGTCTTAGAGCATGCCAAACACTTAAAGGTTAAATAATATTTTCGAAAATAATTTTCAAAGTAATGCAAAAATCAAAATAAGAATAGTGACTGACCGTCTCCGAGGGCGCGCCAATTACTGTCTCGTGCCGCCGACAGCTCCCTCGTGGAGGAGAACGAGCGAGAGGGCTGAAGCATTAGCAACTAATAATTGTATTTTGATATTTCTTACACTCAACTTCTCATCGCATTTTTCTATAGAGGAATCTATGGTTATGTTTGATTGAGAACTTGACCCAAGTTGGAATTGAGCAGATTGGGCAAGTACATTCTGCTGCTCTTATATTCTCTACGAGGCAAAGCAAGATAAGCGAAGTCGACACAAAGATCAAAGATCATCTCACCGATGGAGAACGGCGAACAGATGAAGGTGGTGTCGGTGGAAGAGGCTATCAAGAAGAATCGAAGGGCGAACGAGGCGAACGCGGAGAACATCTGAAGTGAATGCATGGGGAATACGGTAGCTAAATGAATACGGTAACTGAGTGAATATGAACTGAGTGAATACGGTATCAGAGACACTGTAGGATATGATAGTATGAGGATATCTTACCCTCTGGTTTCACTGCAGGACACGAGGGGCCTTCTTGGGTGGAGGAGGAGGGGGCTTGGTCCTGATGGGGGAAGCAGCGAGGGGCGTGTACTCCTTCATGGGGATGTCAGGGATCGAAGAGGTTCCACCCGACATCGGACCGCTTGCAGAAGGCGGGAATGGCGATGAGTTGACCCTCTTCTTGGGGAAACACATTTCTGAAATGGATAACTGAGCGGGAAGATCGGGAGCAAAGATTGGTCATCTAACTAGGGATAAAGTATTCGTACCTATGTCTGAGGGAGAGAAGGGGAGTGGACCACTCACGACGAGAAGTGATGATGAGAATGAGTGGAGGAGAGCTCGCTCTCTATCGATTTGCACGTAGCAATATACCATTATCAGATGCAAATACAGTCCTTCGAATTTAAAAAAATACTATATGACGCCAGTTCTTGCGGAAGAGACGAACATTTGTTGGGCGTGATGGGCACATTTGTCAGTTGGATCGGGATTGGATGCGGTATACGGCGAGAGGATGTGATGAGGGCAGACATCGTACACTGCTTCCGTTAGCTTCCGCTCATGGTTGTATTCTGATGTTTGCCTCTCACACATTTTGGTTGTGCTGTCACCCCATCAAAGATTACTCAATGCAATGACAGAATTCAATTACTCAAGTCGCATCGTCTTGGCTAGGCGGGAGTGTATCGGCCCGATACCTTCTAGATGAGTCAGCCTAACTCTGAGCCCTCTTCCCTTCTCCGTGCCCCATCTATTAACTTGGATGATCTGAACTGAAGGACCCTTTCTCCCCTCTCTCCCTTGCTATCACACATTATCGATTGACAATATATAGATAGAGTGCCATAAACCCAGCCCCTCACTCCAATACCGTATCCTCATTGCAGAAGGTGCCGGAGCAGCCGAGGACGATGGCGGCTACGAGAACTTCAAGGCCATGAACAACGAAGGGTTCAAGAAGGCCATCTGATGGGAACGTATCATGCCGTAATCCTACCTTCCTCTGGCGAGTCTCGCGCGGATCTATCTCCGCTGTCTCAATAAATCATCTGTATGCTCATGTATCACAAGTGCACTTCAAATAGATATACTCCTCGTGGTGTGGAGCCTAAGTAGACACATTTACGCCCATAAGTGTTCTTCTTAACACGCGATCTTAACTTGAAGAATCGACCTGAGGGGTCTATCGCGTCTGTTGACGCCAACATTTCTCGCAGTTTTTACCTTATCAGAATGCAGCGAGTTCGAACCCTCTGACCAATCGTCATTGTCGTCTTCAGAATCAGAATCCTACTCCGAGAAATCGTCATTGGAATCTTCGCCACACTAAATGATTTCTTCTTTCGGCTGCTTGACAAACTGTTTCCACGTTTGCCCTCAAATACGAGACGAAAAGTAGCTAAGAAAGGTGCATACATTTCTGTAGTTGTTTAGAGTTGCTGTTCTCTAGGAAGGGGATATCTTAGAAGGAAATTGGTCTTTCATTCTCACTCACCTGTCTGACGTGTCTCATTCTGATATAGCATGCAGAATGAAGAGAGAGAAAAAATTATCTTGTCTCTAGGGAGCAACTGGCGACTGGAAGAACCACATCACTGTCGCGCACAACGTAGCATTCGATGAATTGTACAGGAAGAGAATGGAAGGATCTGGACTGCACTTCCAGTTATAGAGCTTCTCTGCTTTGTTTTCGTTGCATTCTGCCGTCATTTACGTCTTCAAATAATGCATGTTGTCGAAATACGTCTCTTTATTCAGATCATGCAATGAACAAGTTACAATTCAAGTAATACACAATTCGGCGATCGACCTTGAATTCCATCAGGGCGCAATAGTGACGGTGCGTGAAATAATTTCCATATACAAGCACACTGCCCGATGAATGACCGTCATAACCAGCACATTTGCACAGTTCTCTGGCCCTGAAAATCGACAGCGTTAAGTAAATTCATTTGCAAGTACGTTTTAGTATGTCTTAGTGAATCACTTTAAGACGCATATTTTACCAACGACTAACCAGCAAATTCCGTATTTTGGGATCTTGACAACCGAGAAGAACTTTTTTCGATCGATGGCAAGAAGGAGCGTGCCGTCACAAACCGTGGAGTCGCAGTGCCCTAATGGCTGGAAAATGAGAATGAAGATGTTCTACCACAGTTTTGTATTTTTCGAATCATCGGTTGAGTTCTCATCAGACTTTCCCATCCGACGAGATAACAGAAAACGGACACATAGAACCAGGACATGGGATAACGGAAAATTTTAGATGTAATTTCAGCATATCGTTATATTTTCAACATAGGAATACTGAAGAAGCACACAGCTCACCGAGACAATCGTTTTTGGAATATCCTTCTTAGTTCATCAATGCATCGATTGCATGTAGAGCTAGTAATGAGCTGATGTAGACAGCTGAAAACATTGAATTTCAAAATTCGGTTTCGTAAACAATTAAATAATGGAGAAATCATTGACAATTAGGACTCCGTTTTTGGTGATAATCAATTCGACAGAGTGCATAATAGAATTGTACGAGAAGAGAATCGGGAAGGGGCGAATTTCGTAGAGGCTTCTGTTCACCCTCTTCTCTATTTCCCTTTGGATGAGATCGCCTTGACTGGCAAGAGAAGGAGAGAAAAAGAAAGATGCACAAGTGCTGTTTCGAATAAAATGAACGATAAGGTAATGAGAGTGAAATACTTCGTGACAGTTAGATTTTGTGGATATTAAACAAATCGGTAGAATTCCTAATACAATAGCAGGAGAAAAAAACGTAATCGGTGGGAAGCAAAATTCCGTAGTGGCTTCACTTCACTCCACCTTTCATTCAGTTCACCTCGACTACCAAGAAGAATAGAGAGAGAAGGAGAGAGGAATGATGACAATATCAGATGGTGAAATAGCATTTAAAAATAAAACTCGAATTAATGAAAGGAAATAACTTGAAAAGAAGATTTATCGATAAATAATCTCGATTAATATTATTTTTTTCTTGCGCATGAATGATGCCTCCATGCTTGAAATTGTATTAATGTATGCTGCCACACAACGTTTACATTTATTGAAATTTAAAAAAAACAATAAAACAATCTCGTCACTCTCGTCGGATTGTGCATCTGTACTCCCTCCGTCCTTGCAGACGCATTGGTCTTCAGAAGTCGCTTGATTGTAACTGCAATTGTATCGATCAGACTGTGGAAACGCTTCTTCAACTCGCGTTAACACGACGCAGTTCAGATCTACGAGCTTTTCTTTCTTTCTTTCCAGCAGAAGATTAATCAAATCCATATCCTCGCCCTTCTTGGCATATACTGCGGTCCCAAATCGTGCTCACTCGGTCATTTTTAGCCGTGTCGAAGAATCGAATCCTCTTCAAATTTCAAGCTTTCCACCCTCCTTGCGAGCAACAATTGCCAAGAAAACAGTGCCAGTGAAGAGTTTGCGAGTTGGAGGCAGGGAATTTTAGATATCATTTTCTAATTCTAATACAAGTTGTGCTAAATTTATTCTATCAGCACTACTCACCGAATCAATATCTTTCCTGACATGTTTTCCTCGTTTATCTAATTGGCGGCTCGTTTGTAAACTTGGCAAGAGAGCTGATACTGACAGCTGGGAAAGTAATTATTATTTAGAAGTGCGGTTTCGAACGGAAGTAACAATTAATAAAGGAATTGGTAAGTATTGCGGAATGAACTCGTGAAAGTTGGGGGTTCCGGCCAATACATTCGCACGAACAACAAATACAGAAGGGCGAATTCCGTAGAGGCTTCGCTTCGCTCTCCTGTCCGTTTCCATTCAGTTCACCTTGACTACCCGAGAGAGAAAAGAGAAGAGAAGTGCGCTAGATGGCACTGCCAAATGGTGACATTGAGACAGATCATGAACATCTTCTATTGTTTTAGACTTCAAATCACCGAAAGGGAATAACTTGAGAGTTCACATAAATGAACAACAAAAAAGGGAAGATTTCTCGATAAATAATTTCTATCGTACGAAATTGCTTGTGTCCATTTATGCTACCGTGCAAGGTTTTATTTATTGCAATTAGCGGAAACAAAACAAAAACAATGTGTCGACGTCAGTAGGAGGCTGTGGGCGGCACGTTCGGTCTGTAATGGTGGCTACGAAAACTGCAAGCAAAGGTTGGGTCAAATTACAATGTGCTCCATCTCTACATTCCCCTCTTCCCTTATCTCACCATCATACCTATATTGTCGGCAATCACGTGCTCCACGAGGTCCTTAACAACTTAATCATTGGTTCAATTGACGCTTTCCTTGGAGATGGCGACACTGCTAGTCTCTGGAACATTCCTCATCTTCCTTTCATTCTGCTGAGAAGGCAATATCAAGAGAACCTGCATAGAATTTGACAGATTGGGGTGTCAATAAGGGAATTGTGATCTATCTCATACTGTTTTCGACACCTCACCGTAGTCGACGAGGACGAAATGTTCCGGAACGGCAGTCGCTCCGGAAACGGGGGCAGTTGTGTTGTTGCCCTGTGTCCTCAGTCCTGTGGTCATAGCATGCCCACCGTTGAATCTGAAAATCAATCCCTCATCGGTAGAATTCAATAACAACTACATTATTCATCGCTTATTTTGGTATGGTCAGTTGAAATAAAAGTCTTAAAAGATTGTACCGAAGCCCTGGGTCCGTTTAATGAGGTGAGTGTTTACTTCCTTGAGTCCCAATGCTGCACTTGCCAGAATCATAAGCACGATGGCGTTAGCCCTGAAAAAAAACTTGATTTAGAAATAATTTAAATTCGCGGCATCAAAGTTCTCACTCACATCTCTCCTGTCTTTCTCATTCTCGGCGTGCGGTATCGTCGCTCTCTGTTCTCTAGTCTCTAATGATGCTCGGGGAGGGTAAATAACTGCAAAATTAAGAGCAACTGCAGATAATGCGCTGATAATGTGAACCGTGCTAAAATATATGTCTGAGAGATATCAGCTCTAATAGGTAAAGGCTCGGATAGGTAAAGGGCGGGAGCATGTTCCTGAAGATAATGAGGAAGATAGACCACTTCAATTAGATATCTCTTAAGTACCGAAGAACTTTCGACTACGGAACATAAACAGTATGCTACCTAGAGTGAGGAGCAAGAAGAAAGAAAAATGCTGACACACTACCCACACACTACAATCACATAATAAATTATTATCTAATATTTTCTTTTCAACATTTGAGCAGTGATGAAGCACACAAAACATGGTATTTCCAAATTCGATTTCGAATGGACATAAAAAATGGAAAAAAATTGAGAAATTGTTTGACAATTAAGAACAACTACGTGAAAGCTCCGTTTTTGGTGATAAACAAATCGACAAAGCGTATAACACAATTGTAAGAGGAGAGACAAAATCAGAAAGGGGCGAATTTCGTAGAGGCTTCAGTTCGCCCTCCTCTCTATTTCCCTTTGGATGAGATCGCCTTGACAACCGTGGCAAGAGAAGGAGAGAAAAAGAGAGATGCACAAGTGGTGTTTCGAATGAAATGAACGATAAGGGAATGAGGGTGAAGTTCTTCGTGACAGTCAGATTTTGTGGATATTGAAAAATTCGGTAGAATTCCTAATACAACAGCAGGAGAAAAAACGTAACCGGTGGGAGGCAAATTTCGTAGTGGCTTTACTTCACTTCCCCTTCAATTCAGTTCACCTCGACTACCAAGAATAATAGAGAGAGAAAAAGGGAGGAATGATACCAGATGGTTTAATAGCATTAAAAAAATAAAACTCGAATTAGTGAAAGGGAATAACTTGAAGAGAAGATTTATCGATAAATAATCGCGACACGACGCAGCCCAGATATACGGGCTTTCCGTTCTTTCTTTCCAGCAGAAAATAAACAAGTGCACATCTTCGCCCTTCTTTGCATATACAGCGGACCCAACTCGTGATCAACTCGTGATCAAAAAAACCTTTCGCCGTTCCGCAGAATCGAATCCTCTACAAATTTCGAGCTTTTTTAAGCCCTGCTTTTTGTTTCTATTTTCCCTCTCCTTGACAACAACAACCGCGCGGAAAGAGTGTTAGTAAATATTTTGCGACCATTTAGAAGCGAGGAAATTACCACATAGAATTTCGTAATTTTCCCCGCTTCTAAATGGTTTCGTGTTAGACTTCTCACCGAATCAATATCTTTCCTGGCTTGTTTTCATCGTTTATCTGGTGGGTCGCTCGTTTGTAAACTAGGCAAGTAAGCTGATGCAGACAGCTGGAATTTTATACAGACGTGTGGTTTAAAACGGAAGAAACTATTGATGAAGGAATTGATGATGAATATTATTATTGATATTAATATTATTGATATTAATATTATTGATATTAATATTATTAATATTATTGATGAATATTGCGGAAAGAAGTCGTGAAAGTTGGTGTTTTGTGGTCAATACATTCGCACAAACAAAGAAATCGAAATGGGGCGAATTTCGTAGTGGCTTTGCTTCGCTCTCCTTTCCGTTTCCCCTTCCATTCAGTTCACCTTGACTACCCCGACGAAAAGAGAGAAAGTGAAGAGAAGCGTCCGATATGACAATGCCACATTGAGAAACATCATTACATCTAACAACATCTTGTTAGATATATTGTTAGATACATTAAATCTTGTTAGATATATTGTAGTTTAATGATTCACGTGAATAAAACATCTTGATGAAGATTTATCGATAAATAATCACGATTATTATACTTGATTCAAATGGAGTCGGTCAACGGATTCTTCTCGCGCTTCATGATTACGCCTATCGGCATCAACACCCTCGATTACTGAGAATTTCAATGCGGAAGTGGAACTTGATTCCAACTTGGGTTCTCCCTCCTGAGAATCGTGCGCGCTCTCAAGGTCATCCCAAGACTCGATTGTGCGACGACCTCAGGAGAGCCGTTGGACCCAATTGGTGGAGCGCAACTTATGAAGAATATGGCCCCATACTCACCTGTGCACTATTGCATGATGCGACACATAGTGTAAGGGCGAGGACGAAGAGCGACGCGAATACTGTCCAACCTAGCCACGGTTCATTCTTCTTAGTAGTCTTCGGCGCAGCTGTAACGATATCGCCATCTTTAGCTATCTCACTACAACGAAGATCTTTGGAATACCGTTAACAAGATTAAATTTGAGCTTCATTAATATCACTACACGATTGCTCACCAGACGCAGTTGGCTCTTTTGTTTCAATTGAGAATCAATTGATCTCTATATTTAAGTAAAAAATAAAATGCATTTAGTCTCAAAGGAAGAGGACGCACCGCTCGTTGCCTGGGTCTCGCCCGGAGTGCTCGGAGCAGTGTGCGAGGGGTGAGAGGAAGAAGTCGATCGCGTGTATGCTCTAGTAGTCGTGATGATAAGAGGGGTCGTGCAATGAAATCCCTGGTCAACATATGCATCAATAGGACGGGAAAGGAAAAATTTACAATTATTCAATACATCATAATTTGCATCCGATTCGTCCAGTTATTATCTTTAAATGATTATGTTGTATCAAAGAACAGAATATTACCGATCAGCGGATGTGGTCTGCTCCATCTTGCCATTTGAGGGCGACGAGGGAGACGTCGTCGGAGCACTTCAAAAAGTATAATGTATTTTTTCAATACTATTTTTTACAATTATTGGGGTGTTCCAAAAGTTCCCGGAATTTTGTTCGCAGGAACGTAAACTCCGCCGTTTTGATTGTTTATCTTAAATGACTTGTAATATTTCACCTGCTTCATTTTTTTCCCAATCTTGTTTCCCAATCTTTCTGTTCTAACTTGCGCATGTTGAAGTAGCAGTCAAGCTCGTGTAATCAGCTGCAAATTGTTCACTACAACAAAAACAATCGAAAGTACTGATAATATTTTACGGGAGAGGAAGTAATGAGAAGATCTACATACTGTGAACTTCATTACTTTTCTTAATAGGAACACAATAATTCATGAAAAGATCAATTCGAGGAAATCGTAATAATAGATGAGAGAAGAATTCTTGCTTGCCTTCATTTCACTCCCCTCAATCTCGTAGTGGGCCCTTCCTCTTTGGTAACGTGGAGAGAAAGAGGAAGCAAGAGAACGAAGTGACAGATGGAATTAGTGTTCGGCTATTCTAAAAATGGAAGAGAAATGGTCTCACGCATAGGATGGCAATTCAAAGTTGACGAATTCGCTACCATGAACAGCGTGAGAGCCTTTCCCGTCAAAGGCTATTCGAGAAAGAAAGGATGGGAAAATATAATTTAAAATATTTTAAGGCAATTATCACAACAAAGCTTGCTAGCTCGGCCCGCCACTAGGTCGGTGAGATCTATGACTTGTGTACTATGACAAACGAAACAATGTGCTCGTCATTCTAATCACTCTCTTGTAACTCAAACCGTCGATAATATGTAGAAATGAAGATAGAATTACTCGAATTATTGTGAAAGGAGAAGAGACAATTTCTTCCCTCTTTCCCTTCGTTTCGCTTCGACGATAACGGGCAATAATATGCTTTTTGCTAGGACATGAGCCCTCTACCATCGTGTTTCAATATCTTGAAAGAATGACACAGGAAAAACCGGCTGAGTGAATTACGTTTTTCCATTTCGTTCATTTTTTGTACGAATTGGAACAATCCACATCGTTATTAGAAGATTCTCCATTCTCCATTCTCCATTCTCCATTCTCCATTCTCCATTCTAGCGCTCGTGATGGGCGGTCGTCCCTGACCCCGCTCTTTTCCGACCTAGTTTGGGGAATCCTCTCCCGTCAGCTTGGGCAACCCGGAGAGTATCGCCTACTTGGTACACTTCAAGAGGAGGAGCACGGACGGATTCCCATCGTCTCGAGTGATCTACCGTCAAGAAAGCCTCGCTCAAGTCTGCGTTGTGAGTTCCTAACCGGCGCAAGTCAGGTGTTCGGCGGCAGGATAATCTACTTCGATGCTCAACGGAGATCCGTCACGATCGTCCCTACAGTTGACCAGAGAAGCCAAAGAAGATCCCATCCATTGACCTAACGACGCTCTGATACCGAAGATCCCAATTCCATCCACACCGAAGTCACCCTCCTGCAGGACCATTGTGCCTGACGTCAGGATAAATATGAATTAGAAGTTTTATTTATTACGTTTACACGGATTGGCCATATATTCAAATGGATTACTCCAATAATTAGGGCCTAACTAAATGAACCCGATTATATACAATACGTTTTCTGCCTCCCCCCAATCGCATCTTCACGTTCTCCTATTATGTTTCTCATCGTCCCTCTTCTTCACGAGACACTCTCTCACCATATGTCCCATTTCATTGCAGTAAAAGCACTGCAGAGTGCTCATCTTCGATCTCTTTCTCTCTCCTTCCCTCTCCCTTCTTCCTTCCTCCTCTCTGCTCCTTCTTCTTCCCTGCTGGTTTTTCTTCTCCGCCTCCCCGATTTTCGGCTTCTCGAACGCCTTCTTATCGATGATGTAGTCCACGGCCGATTCGAAGAGTCTCTTGTGCTCTTCTCCGCACACTATGAAGAGGGTGCTCATGGTGTGATGGCCCCAGAGCAGGCCACTGATGGAGCTGAGCACCACCAGATTCATTGGAGGTTTCTCCTCCCTCCACTGCGTCAGCCAACTCTGCTGGGCACGCACAGACTCGCTCTTGATATCGGTTGGATCCATCGGGAGAATGTCAGCCGACACGTAGATCTCTATGACCTTCTCTATGATCTGCTGAGCCCAGTGCTTGAATGACTTGAGTGCCTTCGTGTCGAATGAACTCTTGAGGAAAATGAAGAGTGATTCGGGGAAACTCTTCGCTGTCTCCATTGCCTCCAACGCATCCTTCAGATCTTCTTCATCCCTGTACGTCTTCAGTTCGATCTCCTTGAGGGATCCGTCGCACTTCGTGATCACCGAGCATTTGGGGGCCATCACGAGCTTCTTTAGCCGAGCGCTTCTTCCTCCCTTCCTTGCGAGAACGAAGGAGATCGCATCAGAGATCGCGTCCTTCTCTCCTTCGATTCTCACTCCATTCATGTCCACTTTCTCCGTTTCGTCTATGACGCAGTTGCACATGCCTCTGTAGGCGTACTTGATCGCCAGGGAAGAAACGGCCTTGGCAACAACAGCCTCGCGAACTCTTGTTCGAAGATCGTAGTCGGTTCCCTCCTCGTCCCTCACTTCAATCCATGCTCCCAACTCGCGCAACGTCTCGAACTTCCGTTTCGAGATCGACTTCAGCTCTGGATCGTGTTTGAACACGCTTCCGATCATCCTCTGCTGACATGAGGGATTCGGGCATTGGTAGTCAGGGTGCAGCGGGTGTCCCTCATTCACCACAAATCTGGAATTTACGAGAGTTCTCAAAAATTTACACTCTTCTCTGTCTCTCTCCGTTCAGGCATGTAAGAAACACGAAGAATGAAGGGAACTTTTTTCTATTTAAACCCCGCATATCAGTAGACAAATCTGACTTTCCAGTGTCGGCGACACCATCAAAACTCTGCTATCTACACGCCCACATTGAATGAAAAGAGTGCACACCTGCGATCCCCCTCGCTGTGCGCCTCTCTCCAAGTCCTCGCCCCTTCCAGATCCTTTCCTCTTGATGATTCCTTGATCGCTGAGGCTGCATCTTTCCTCTTCTTCCGTGCTGATTCTGCCTCTGAAAAGAAGGAATTGCTTGGCAAAAAATGACCCATTTTTTCTGTATGCGCTCTTACCGAAGCGATTCGGAAGAAAGCACGCAGAATGAGATGATTGTGAATCACTAAGTCATCGAATTCACTTTGTCCCTGCTTGTCACAACTCATCTGTCACCGAAAGACTCACTCGAGTCCAAAGCATTCAGGCGGCTCTTCAGCTGCTCCTTCTCCGCCAGCGATTTCTTCAATTCGGCTTGGTATTTGGCCCTTTGGTCGGCGAGTAAGTCCATGGCCTTTCGTTGCTTCGCAACGACGAAACTCAGTTCATCTCTTGTCTTCGACATCCCCTGGAAAGCATCCTTTGTAATGGCCATCTCATTCGCTTCGGTGTTTTCGTCCCTTCCTGTGTTTCATTTGCGTTTCTAAAATGACCTCGGTCAAATTACCTATAAATTCGTATTTGGCTTTTTTTTCAATTTTTCAATTTTTTAAAATCTTTATTATTTTTTTAATTATTATTTTCAACATTTCCTTTCTTTTTGAATCACAGCGTGCACCAGTCTCAACGAGAGAAACTAGCACATTCGGTAAACAGAAATTATCGGAAGAGAGATCGGATTAGAGACAAGATTGGTTTTAATCTCGAATAGATCCCAGCTGATAGAACCAAGAGCCATGACAGAACCACCAAGAACCATGATTCCGCACACAATCTTCTTTTTTTTTTAAATTCGAATGAACTGGCCTGGAGGTGCTTCGCTCCATCAACGAGTAGTTGAGCAGCCATGTCTTCCATGGCGAATCGTCTCTTTCTCGCGGACTCGGCATCAGTGGTCTCCCTCTGCTCATCCGTATTCTCGATGGGATCCCCATTGACGTCGAGGATAATCTCCTCTTGCACTTCAAGTGAATCCGTCGAGTTCATTTCTTCAACGAGTCGCGTTATTGCTGCAAAAAATTGTTCTTATACGGACCGCCGGAATTCTCAACCCAAAGCTCAAAATTTAGTCTATGTATTTTCGATTTCAACAGTTTGAGTCATTTCCGACCTAATATTTTTCAAAAAAAAGCTCATTTATCTTTTCGAAGAATGAAGGGATCTTTTTTTCTATTTAAACCCGCATATCAGTAGACAAATCTGACTTTCCAGTGTCGGCGACACCATCAAAACTCTGCTATCTACACGCCGACATTGAATGAAAAAGAGTGCACACCTGCGATCCCCCTCGCTGTGCGCCTCTCTCCAAGTCCTCGCCCCTTCGAGATCCTTTCCTCTTGATGATTCCTTAATCGCTGAGGCTGCATCTTTCCTCTTCTTCCGTGCGCATTCTGCCTCTGAATAGAATGAATTTCTCGGCAAAAGCCTTCGTGTTCCAGGATAAGTCGTCTGACTCTCTTCAGTTTGCACGCTCTCTCGCCTCTCTGACGGGTGAGAGAGTGTGCAAACCACACGCACAATAGTACGAGAAATGTTTTACAAATCACTAAGTAATCGCGTTAATTATCGTACTTGTCACAACTTATCTGTCACCGAGAGACTCACTCGAATCCAAAGCTTTCAGGCGACTCTTCAGCTGCTCCTTCTCCACGATCGACTGTTTGAGGTCCGCTTGGTATTTAACCCTCTGGTCGGCGAGTAAGTCCATGGCCTTTCGTTGCTTCTCGACGACGAGACGCAGTTCGCCCACTGTCTTCGCCATCTCCTGGAAAGAATGCATCGTCCATCTCGGGAACTTATCTGTTTTCATCACATTCTCAATCAAAAATCTACCAAATCTACCATTTCTAAAACTAAATCGTCAATATCATCTCCATCTTCGCATTTGCATCAGTTTTCAACAGTTGCAGCATTTCAATGTGCACCTAATTGTATTGCTTCTCCACCTCACTGCAGCATCTCTTTCTTCACATATTGTTCTTGCCTTCTAATTCGAATGAACTGACCTGTAGATTCTTCGCGCCGTCCAAGAGTAGTTGGGCAGCCATGTCGTCCATGGCGAATCGTCTCTTTCTCTTTGCCTCTTCATCAGTGGTCTCCCACTGCTCTGCCGCATCCTCGATGAGATCCCCATTTACGTCCACGATAATTTCCTCTTCGACTTCCAGCAAATCCATTGAGTCCATTTCTAAACAAACTACAAGTTCACTTTGTACTCAGTTACACTGCTTTCATCACACTGCTTACCGTTTCTCACTCGCGAAGTTGTCAGAGTCGAAGGGAAGTAAGTGAGAACTCCGAGAAATCAGGAGCACTGCTGCAAAATCGAAATTTGCTTCTACATGGTTGGCGGAGTTCTCAACCAAAATGTCAATTATGCGTATTTGTAGAGGAACCCTAGTTAACTAACAAGGGCGCCCGGCAAACCAGCCACACAATTTCAGGATTCCTTGACCAGAAATTGGAGAATTCGATATTGGGAGATCTCTTTCCAGCTGTCTGTTCGATTAGTGTAAGAGTGAAAAATGAGTGGATCGCAGGGATGATAGGAAGAATGTTTCAAAGGATGGAATGATCTCTGTTACTACCCATATCACACATAGTCTCTCTCTCCCTCTCGCTCACGAGAGGGGAATAGCGATCATATTATGAATTATTTATTTCCCTAGTCGGAGCAGTTTTTTATCCGCACTTTATTTTAACATTGATTCTACTTTACGATGTGGATAGGGTCTAATTCGGACCATGTTTTTTTCAATTTGAGGTCAATTCATAGGGAGCGAGAGGGTTATTAGCGCATGCCTGTCATTCAACGGGAAAAAACTTGAGCAAACTGCGGCCATGGCATTTCTAGATCGAATGGATCAGCATGGGTGAAGAAGATCTTTCGCGGAACTTACTTCTCTCTTCACTGCAGAAAGAGGGCTTATGTGCTGTTGGTGATCGATAATCCCGTAGAAGAGAGTACTGCAATTGGGTGATAACATTTACTGCATTCCCGTGTTGTTTCTCATTGAATTAATCATCAATTTTCGTTAATTTCGCTGAAATATTTCGGTACAAGAAGAAGCGAAGGAACGGGACTGCTATGAAGAAAAATGTGTACAAACCTGAGGGCGTTCGAATTAAAGGAGTTCACACGGAATTGGAAGGACAGGTAGAACACTAGAGCGGTAGGAAGGGAGAGAAGTATATGAGGGTGAATTGAGGGAGAAGTAGGAGCATGTTGCTTAGTAGCAGGCGCTTCTGCGAATCTCTCAATTTGACCAGCTCAATTACTCTGTGAACGGGAAGGCCATGTATCTGATGAAACGGAGTGATTAACAATTGAATAAGAGTAAAAATGCAAGTCGAAATACAAGTTGAAGCGAGTAGATTGGAAAAAGAATATGGGAGCCTATATTTGATCGAAATTTCTATACCTATTGCCATCAAAAGTGCCATACAATCCTACAAGTGAATGTACAGCTAATTTGTTCCTTTTTTTGTCTATTACAAATCTCCTCAGAAATGGAATTTGAAGTTAGTTATTCCTTAGCCCTTCATTTCTGCCTCATCGATCGGGCCACAAAGAAAATTCAGGTCAGCCAGACCTGTGCAAATTTGAAGGATGTCCCTCCTTCCCACTCTGTGAGAGACGGTGTTTCCGCTTCAAGGACGGGGACTGAAAAATCAATAACAGCCTTCGATCTGTACAACACTCAATCATTAGTATTGCGCTGATATCGATCTCTGTCGGCCAACTATCGTCTGCCGTAAGAGATTATCACCCTAGGAGCATTTTCTTGAGTGGCCAATCGACTAGGGGGCGGCTTACAAGTAAAAGACGAAGAGTATCCATGGAGTATAGCGAGACCTAGCGCATTTGAAAGAGTAGAAAATTCGAACTTCTGTATTTTTTAAAAATTGAGTTTAGGAAATAGTGTTTTATTATGTTTTTAATCTACGGAAGCTCTGTGACCTCCCCTTGTTAGTCGAAAATGAGGATAATCTTTGAGAGGGTGCCACTGGCAGCCACAATATTTTCAACTGTCTGACGGTTCATTTCTCTCCGCAGGGGAAGTATTATGGGATAGTTTGATCTTTGATCTTTTGAAATTTTTCGTTTATCGAATTTTTCATTACACTGTTCAGAATCGACGTAAACTGGAGAAAAGGGTGCAGATTTTCTGTTGAAGATCTATCTTTCAACGTCTTTCGGAATGTAAGAATATATATTTTTTAATTCGGAAATGTGTTAACTAGAGACCGCCTATCGAATATATTCATAACGCGAATGACGAGGAATGACGTGTTATTCGAAATCTCTATTATTTGATTAACCGGTCAATCGAATAACATGTTATTCAAATAACGAGATTATTCGAATGATTATTCGATTAATTATTCGATTGCGAAAATAAAATAGATGTGAATTTTAAAAACAAAGGAGAGGAGACCGCGCGGCGACTTTCGAACAAGTGAGAATAATCGGTAGTACCCCATTTTGTAAATTTTTTTTGATAAATTCATTTTTCAGAAATAACATTTCAGAAAAAAAAATTAGAAAATATATTTCAGAAATTTAAATTAATAAAAATCAGTTCATAAATGCATTTTTCAGAAAGTCAAATTTCAGAATTTTTTGCCGGAAATTACGAAGCCGGAAATTGATTTTTCGAACAGCAAATCGGGAACGAAAAACACGGCTCTGAAAAGCTGGCTCTGGCAGTTCTTCAGTTTCCACGTTGTTTTTTACTTTGTTTCCATTTTTTAATTGGTTTTATAGTATTTCACGAAAATAAAAGCACATTGAATAGCACAAATTGAATAAATAATGAAAATAAGGAAACAAAAATATTTTTAAAAATTCGAAAATTGGTTACCGTATGCGCGAAAATTCCGAAAACCCGGTTCCGGCAAAATATTTATGAAATTGGAATTTCTGAAAAATGCTTTTCTAATTCGGTTTTTCGCATTTCGCCTTTCTAATTTTGGTATTTCTCATTGTATATTTTCTTGAACATTTTTTCTTATTCGTAATTTCTAATAAATGAATTTCTTAAGTCATTCTTCTCAAATTTTTTTTCTAAAATGGGGTACTACCGAATAATCGAATACCGAGAAGTGACTATTCAAATATTATAATGAAAGTGAGAGGGGACGAGATTATTCGGATAACAAGGGTTATTCAATTGAGCCATTCGAATAATGATTTCAATATCTGTTTGGTCATTTACATTGCGGTCCCTAGTGTTAACATTCGGCCCGTATAATCTGTCAGAAATCTGCGAGAAAAGTTGCGTAAAAAGTTCGCGAACTTCTGATTCTCTCCATTTCGCATGCTCTCTCTCTTTCTCTAACCAGGTCGTTGAAAAGTTTACGAACTTTTCGACGAACTATGCTCGAAATTCGTACTTTTCTTTTGTTTTACTTATTCTTAGGGATTATTTTTGCGTTTAGCTTATGAATACTTTGAAGGACAACCTTCCCTTAGCTAGAATAGCTTCAGAATACAGGTAGTGAAAGTAAACACGGTTGGAGTATTTTTTTTCGATTTAGGGCCACCACTTTCACCACCCTGTAATGTCAAGCTATTCCATCAGAGGGAAGGTTGTACTTATAAGCAGTCATAAGTTAAAAGCAAACATAATTGATAAAAATAAGTAAAACAAAAGAAAAGTACGAATTTCGAGCGAATTTATGCCGGTTTTTAACGAACTTTACAAGGAGCTGCGTGAAAAGTTAGAGAAAGAAGAGAGAGCACGCGTTTTCGAGAGAGGGAAAAGGAAGTAAACAATCATTGCTTCCTTTTCCCTCTCTCAAGAACGCGTGCTCTCTCGCCTTTCTCTAACTTTTCACGCAGCTCCTTGAAAAGTTCGTTAAAAACCGGCACAAATTCGTTCGAAATTCGTACTTTTCTTTTGTTTTACTTATTGTTATCAATTATTTTTGCTTTTAGCTTATGACTGCTTATAAGGACAACTTTCCCTCTGATGGAATAGCTTGGCATTACACGGTGGTGAAAGTGGTGACCCAAAATCGAAAAAAATACTCCAACCGTGTTTAATTTCACTACGCTGTTTTCTGAAGCTATTCCTGCTAAGGGAAGGTTGTCCTTCAAAGTATTCATAAGCTAAACGCAAAAATAATCCCTAAGAACAAGTAAAACAAAAGAAAAGTACGAATTTCGAGCATAGTTCGTCGAAAAGTTCGTGAACTTTTCAACGACCTGGTTAGAGAAAGAGAGAGAGCATGCGAAATGGAGAGAATCAGAAGTTCGCGAACTTTTTACCCAACTTTTTAAGCAACTTTTCTCGCAGATTTTTGACAGATTATACGGGCCGATTGAAGTATTGTTGTGAGAAGAATGATGCTGCACCGCTTTGGCCGTTGAAATTAGAATGAATGATTTATTCTCTCTCTTCATTCGCCAGCCCTAATCCGAAATCGATTTAAATGGATGTCAGAGCAAAATTGCTCGGACTCAGTGAGTCTCCAGCCAAAATCATTTTTAGTTGATCTCGAAACCCAACCGAAATTCACCAGAAACTCATAAAACGTAATTGAAAAGTTCAGACTCACTGAGTCCCAATCATTCGGACTTGCGCGACTCTGAGACACCGGTGAATCGGAAAACATGAAAATCAAATGATCTGAGACTCGCCATTGGAATCATTTTGCCAACCCTAGTGAGTATTCAAGTAACACTCTTTCATAATCTGATGTAGCTGATTTTCAGTTTGCCCACATCGAGGAAGTTTTTCGGTATTGAATGTGCCAGAACTTCAGTCGCATACATTCTGATTCCCTTAGGCTTCCTTACTCTTGGGAAATGAACGTTTCCCTCGATCAGCTGTTTTTTTGCGATTCCTTTTCACTGCATGGCTTCAAACATCTGGTGATCTCTGATCTTTCTCATACGATACTGTGTCTGCCCGAACGAGCACGCTACCTCCTCAACTCAATTGAGCGCCCGGCAACCACATGCAGGGGACCGCGAAAGGAACGGCCCGCGTCAAAAGGTCCGTGCGATTCAAGAGTATCACTTTGTCCCTCCATTTCCCCCTTTCTCTCCACCCATTGCCCTATCTTCCATTTCAAAAGAGGATCGAGGGAAAAGTAGTGTGTGAGGAAAGGAAATTCTAGAAGTGTTCGATGATCTCAGTTAGCTCTCTACACAATGCCCGTATGCTTCCTCTTTCCCGGAGAATGCATTCACTAAATCCCAGCTGTCGATTCGAAAGGGTACCATAACGTATGGCCCGGAAATGCGGGGAGTTCCTCATGGTGTCAAGGTCGTTAAAAAGGTCAATTAAAGCATGAACGAGCAACCTATCGTTGCTGTCTCTAAGTAATCATTGGTGAATACTGCCGAAGTGAAACGTTAGAAAAATGCATGTTCCTATAATTTTTACGCATTCTGTAGATAATGAGTATCCCTCGTTGCCATAGTTGCTTTTCCGAAGATTCCGAATAAAATGGCATGTCCATGTCGATCTCTTAGCGAAATAGTGAAATTACAGTCCTTTTGCGTCCCACCGTGAACATGCGTCACCCGGAGTAACCCGGGGTGACTCGGGGTGACCCCGGGTGACCCATGGTGACCCATGACCGACTCCTGACTCGGAGAGTGAATTTTATGAATCGAGAGTATGATATTCTGGTTCAGCACTTCCTGGCCGTTCGAACCATATATATTTCATAATTTATTTATAAGAATAAAGACAATCGATTTTAATTGCAAACGAGGCTATCAAAGGTCTGACCCACAGAAGCCGCATATTGGACCAGCAGGTAATTAATCTTTTTCCCGGTTTTGCATTCAAACTTTCCCCGGTTTTCAGACAACTGATACATTTCATGGTTTCACAACGCCCGTATGCATCCTCTTTCCCGGAGAATGCATTCACCAAACCCCTGCTGGAATTTGAAAGGGGACCATAACGTGTGACACGGAAATGCGGGGAGTTCGTCATGGTGTCAAGATGATTCACGAATATTTTTGCCCCATCGTACTCTTTTGTACACCAGAAAAATGAGGGGCAAGGGCGCAATGCAATGTAAATTACTTGAAAGGTCGGCCTTATTGTTAAATCAATCGCCCCGATTCTCAATAAAGGAATGCGGAAATTGACTGACTACTCGATATTATGGTAATTATCAAATTTACCACTTCAAGATCATGAGAATATGTCAATCTACAATGCGATACAATGTTAGATCCCTCATTTGATTTGTGATCTTTTCACGGTGGCTAAAGGCCGTGGTCGTGATCCATTCTAGATCGAGCGGGGGAAATTCCGGCTTTTCCTCGTTCGGCTTTTGTCCACTTCTCCGTTCTGTCATTTCAATCCTCTCTGATAATTAATCATTTCAAGGTGGGAGAATGAACTCGAGGTTGGGATAGCTCCTCTATTACCCGCTCCCTTTCTCCCTTTCTCTTGTTCTCTCTCATGCAAAAGAACACCTCGAAAAGGAACGCGAAGGATCGATCGTTATCGCCTTCTTTATAGTAGAAGGAGAAGTCCATAGTGTTAGAGACACTACGAAGTAAGTTTGGGTCCGAGGGAAATGGTTAGCACGATTCCGCGTTCTCTCTCACAGGTCAGATTGGCTAGATAGTGCACGGAATGAAGAAAGAATTGCCCAGGATAGCAACATAACATTCACTTACCGAAGACTGCCCATCCTCATCTTTCGTTAACCTCATGAAGTGATAAATATGGATTGATTGATGTTATGCGCACTAATTTTCCTTGTTTCCTCTGTAAGTCTTCGAATTCCTCGGCATTACCTCTTTATTCATTGCTCATGAGGTCACTAAAAAAGAAGAGTCAGTAAATGTATGCCAACAGGTGGCCCCTAAAGAGCCACTTTCTCCAATAAATAGGTCGAGGAATCGTCTGACTCTCTCCATATCACACACTCTCTCGTCGATCAGAGTAAGCGAGAGAGTGTTTGATATGTAGAGAGCGAGACCATTGCTCAATAGGTCATTCAAATGCGGGAAGGTGGTTCATTATAATGCAGACGACTCAAAGTCAAACATGCGAACAGCTCAGGATTCGTTGTGAACAATATCGTGGACAATGCGATACAACTTTGCAATGTTTTCTTTACTCGCCGGTAAAAATTTGGTTCAATTTTCCGATTTCCTTTTCCGAGTTTCTCAGCGTTTCCATGCCGAATCTCATACCGTTTACGACGACAATCCGACTCCATTACATCTGTTTCAAATCTTCCATAGCCTACTTTTTACATGGAACAGAAATACTGTACTTTCTCGCCGAAATCTATGTAGCCTATGATCTCGCCATGCTTTCTAATACCCACTCTTAGAGTAACGAGCAACACTGTTGCAAAGGTATTGCAGGAATTGTAATCATAGAACATTAAAGTAGTACTCAGTATTCTTATAGCTATTGATCTCGAACTGTCTACTAATTCCAAACCACCTTGACCGGGCTGGGAACCAGAAGGGCAAGCAAACAGATGGGACGATTGACAACGATCCTCCCTAGGACGAAATGATTAGCCTCGCTTATTGATCGACTCAGCCTCTACCTTCTTCGGTCTATTGAATCTATTGAATCTCTTCTTCTCCATCTCTGCCTTCATCCCCGTTAAATGTCACTTTTTGATGTATCTAGGGCTCGCCCCCCTACCAACCAGATCCCCTCTCGACTTCCGAGAAGCTTTTTCCCCTTATTCAGAGACTTTTCTTCCCAATCGTACAGTCGAGCGCAGACCTTCCCTCAGAATGGTAGTGAGAGGACTCATACTGCTTCTTCCCTTCCTCACAACGGCTATAACCAATATCCAGAAGGGCACAACCCCCAATGTGAATCCCTTGTACAACCCCCCGTCCAAGAGCCTGGCCGTCTGCCCTCGAGATCTGGGCCGCGTCAAGCATCATATTGGCAAGGTCAGTGGTTCAATACGATCAAGTGTACGAGGGCTTTATTTCTGTGAATGTCCACTTCTCCATAGCGCTTATTCCAGACGCGGGCCGGGTCGTTCGCCATCGTCCGCAACAGCATAATCAACGAGAAGGACGTTCTGCTGCGAGAGGCCACGGAGAATGACGGGGATTGCGGTTTCGCATGCAATGAGGATTCGATGTGCATCATCTTCAGGTGAGTCTGCCCTCACTTTCCCGCGCCATCCTGCCCATTTCCAGATACACCTTTGCGAACAAGAGCTGCATCTTGGCGGCTGATTTTGTGGTCGATGAGACCGTCGAGGATTTCTACCCCGATACGCTGAGTTGGACGAGAGTCGACCATAGTGAGTCACGGCCTTGTTACTGGCATCAATGTATCAATTCAGACTCGAAGAAGGTGCGCTCTGCAAAGGACGGTGATTGTAAGGCTCCCGCGTTGATGGCCGAGATTGTGGAACCCTTCGTGGAGACCAGGAGAGGTCAGAGAGAATCATAGTCACTTGCTCCCTATGACTTCCATTTCATCCTATCACCCTTGCAGTCACGAAGACGCGCATCGGAACCGCGGCCATCAGCGAGATCGAGACCTCCTCCTCCTCCTTCTTTTCTTCCAGCGCAGGACTAGGTACATTTCATCGGATACGTGTGGAATTATAGACCGGACCTTCAATAATGAACAAAGCTTCAGATGCATCTACCACACAGGCACTCTTGACGACATCCTCCTCCTCTACTTCTGGCACCGCATTCGGTACCTTTTTGTTCATCGCATACGTGTGAAGATATCAGAGAGCCCTTCAACGATACGCGGTCCTTCAGATGACAAGGCCACGAGCGAGCTCACCACCGAGGTCCCTCTGACATCCACTGTCTCAGGTACATTTCAGATTATCATATACGTGTGAAGTTATCAGCTGACTATTTAAAGATATTTCAAATGCCGAGGCCACAAGTGCTGAGACAGCAAGTACCGAGGCTACGCCGACGCTCTCATCCTCGTCTCCCACCACTGGAACAGGCACCTTTTTGATAATCGAATACGTGTGAAATTAACAGAAGGACCTTCAATGACTAAAAATCTTTCAGTTGAATCGACCGATACTCGTGCAGAGTCATCTACCAGACAGGCCGACTCGACGCCCTCCTCCTCTCATATTACCAGCCTCTCCGGTACCTTTCAGATTTACTTGTATAAATGTGGTTGCCATTAATGATGTCTAATAAGAATCAACTTTCAGATGAGGCTACTCCTTCCGAGGCTGCCCCTACCAATGGAGACCAGTCGACTACCCAAGAACTCGGTCAGTTTTTTTGGACAATCGATAATCGTATAGTGGGTCCTAGTGCTCATCCTGGAAGTGGTTTTCTCTCTCGTGTCATCTCTTCCCCCCATCATTTTAAATGGGAAAAGGCTACTCCTGGTTGGCAAACGTTCTCCGTTCCTTTGTTGCTAGCAACGAGAAGGATGCGGTGGAAAATGGGGGGGGGGGGGATTCAAGTGGAATATTAGAATGAATGCGACACTTCTCAAACTCCTGCTACTGAGGATTAGTTGGGAAAATGGAAACCTTTTTCGTCATGCCGATTAATTCTACCTTGCAGCCTCAGAACCCAGCACTACTTTGGAGCAGCCCACAGAGGAGACCACGACCTGGTCCTGGCCTTCTTGGCTCTTCTCCTCGACAGGTACTCACTCTCACGTTACCCCTCAATTCTATCAGGTTGGTCCATAAGTCTTTTCCCTTTTCCGCAATTATATATTTTTGGATTTACGAGCCCTTACTTGCAACCGATTTTCATATGGTTCGATGTATTCAGTGAGTACATCGACAGTCTCTTTAGCGCACATTGGGTCAAGCCTCTATTGACAGTATTGCTATAACCAGATAAAGTCAAATGCTCTGTCGTGCGAAAAATATAGTTACGTTTGTTTCGACTTGTGCACTATGGAAATCAGACTTTTGACTAATATCATGCCATCATTGTATAGCGTGGTATTCGTACTTTTCAAAACACTATTAAACCCTGACATCCCGTGAACGATAGGGTCAAACTGGTGCTGCTTAAAAAATGGCAGTTCTGATCAGCTTGACGATAGTGATTTTAATTCACCATATGTTCGAACCAACATGTATAGGCACCCCTATTCTACACATACGTAAAGTTACATCTATATTGAGTTAATCTTCTCGTTTTGGTGGATGTAGTAATAGTCCTCTCAAAATCTGCGTAACTCAATGTTACAACATGAATATTTGGTTATGGAAATGTTCATTTTCGAAGCATCTTTGTTTTCAGCATCGATAGATGATTCGATATTTTAAGATTGAACACACAAGCTACCTTTCATCTACCATATATTAAAAAGGCAAAATTCGGGAATGCCTCTTTCATCAGGAGATTGGACCTTTTTGAACACTCCAGAAATTGAATTTTTGACTATTTTTGCCGTTTGAAGATTTTTTTCAAAATATTGTTGCATTGAAAGATGAATGAGATCTGTGCTTAAATCTTTTTTATGGTAATGTGCCCCAATAGTGATTGAATGTAACGCCCCTACATAGAGCCCATTATCTTCGATATTTGGATCAGGTGTTCCGATCGTTTGAGCAGCATTGAATCGCTCATGTTGGTATTTGTAGGCCTGTATTTCGGAATTCCTCAAAGTAAGCACATGTTCCTACACACTTTTAGAAAGAGCACCTAACGCGCTTTCCATTAATGCAAAATACATGGTACCGCAATATCTCTCAGCCGAAATACAGCTGATCAAACAAAATGGAAAATTTCAACGAAAATATATTTTTAAACAAACCTCAGTTTTTCGGAAACTCTAAAGCCATGATGCAATTCTAATGAATGAAAATGAAGTTCGAGCGTACCCTAGTATAATGCCTTGGAGACAGGCAATTATCTTTTACTGGAGCAATTTTAGATGAAATCAAATTGTACACTCCATAAGGGAAAAGACTTATGGACCAACCTAATACCTCAATTCCGGAACGATTTTCAGACCCGAGCACTAAGCTGGATACAACTCAAAATGGAGAGAAGGAGCGTGCGACCACCCAGGAAACAGCTGGTCAGTTTACTGTTCATGTGCTCACGAATAGGAACCGTTTGGGAAACCGTTACTAGTACAACTGCTTCGAATCGTATTACTTCTCAACAGCTTTCCCTCTCGTTTCAACCCTACTTTCTGCTAGTAACCGTTTCCTGTCACTGTGTTGCTAGCACGTAGTGAGGCACGATGAAGGAAAGTGTGTGTGGAAAAAGCTGGAGGAAGGGTAGCCAGATATCATGAGCGAAACACCTATTAATCAAACATGCGGTCTTGAATAATTACAGAATCCACGCCTCACGAGTTGCTGGAGGCTCAGTGCCAGGGAGAGAAGTGCGAGTGCCCTCCTGGCTACGACATGGTCGTCACTTCTGGCTCTGATGTCTACACTGGCCTCAGCATCAAGAAGAACTCCCGTGGAGACTGGTTAGACATTTTTGTTTTCAGTAAATATCACATCATTCTAGGTTCATGTATGGAGCCTCAATGGATCACTCGTTGAAAATCGGGAAGACCATGGACAAAAAGGAATGCAAGAGATCCGATCGATTCGAGGTAGATTTGATACGGAGTACCTGCGCTATTTTGGCTTTACAGTGCGCTCCTCCCGCAGCCAAGAACTCTCGCTTCACCCCGCGCGGAGTGGAGTGCATGGATGGCTCCGCCGCCAAGAAAGGTACTGAACCCACGTTATATTCACATCAATCGTCATTCCAGCGAACTTCTGGGATGGATCTTCCAAAAATTATTGTGAAGATTCTGGAGTCTCTATCTGCCATGAAGATAAGACGTGGCACTGTTTCGGTTCCACTGTGGACTTGGTTACTGTAGAATGTTAGTAATTAGTTGAAGTAGCAATAATTATTCGCAGTAGAACCCGATTTCTATTTTCTGTGATTATATTGTATGCCTTAAACTGACCCAATTTTCTGTAAATCACATTTTTGTTCACGCATGTATCTGGGAGAAAATATGCTTTTATTTCAAATGTTTCATTCTTATCGAGAATGTAAGCTTGCTAATTAATTGTGATGAACCAAACATGATCTTTCTCTTTGATTTATTTTATCCTTTGCCTGTAACTGTTATGTCTTAGATTAACGATCATTCTTTGAAATTGATGGCACATGCAAAGATGAATTATTTCACTATTTGGAAATATAATGTCCTTTTGCATTAAAGTAATGTGGTGGTACAACTTCCTGAAATTACAGTTTGATAATACTTGAAAATACAGTTTGATAAATTCGCTTATTAGGGTATCAAGCCATGGATTTCGAATCGATTGAAGGCGACGTTTCAAGGCGGTTACAAAGGTATCTATACGAATTTGTAAGTCAATCTGACCATCAGCAATCTGTTTTGGTGACTAGTCTACGGGAAACAAGCTATGTGCATAAAGAGGAGAGGCGATCAGACGTCATGTGATTATTACCACAATGGGAAGTGCCACTGTACCGAATCTAACGAAGAAAGTAGAATACCACACATTGAGAAAAAACGAGCAACGGATGAGAAGTAGAAATCGGAATGAAGCGGAGCTTATTCCACTTGAAAACACGGTCTCCAAAAGACGTATATTCCTCGAGATCTTCTCGCAATGATGATCGGCTGTGATCGGAGGAATTCGATGATTTCTGAGTAAATCTAATCGTCGTGATAAGTATCCACCTCAAGAGCGGCGACCATTATAGTAATGTTCACACAGTGATAAGTTATTTATCCTGTCATTACAATAACGAGCATAGCACAATGATGCCCTACGGGAAACAAGCAACTTCAGCCATCTCCACAACACGTGTGGTTCCACCGCCTGTGTCTTCGAATTCCCACATCTTCTTCTGAATGTTGCATTTGATCGTGAAAGCTTCGTCAACTGCTTTCTGAAAAATATAAGAATGGATTAAATTAAATTCGTATTTTGTGTGAAATTACAGCGGACCAGAGTGCGATTGTTAAATTGCAAGAGTTTTGAAACAAATATTGAAAATAAATTAATTCACCTAGTGTATTTCATAATTGTAGTGTTTAAATATCATACCCCAGTCGGATATACTTTAAGTACTACTTTAAGTACTTTAAGTACAAGTTGCCGTTAGCCTTTCAATATTTGCCGCATAGCACATGTTGTTGAAGTCTGTATTACATTTCTTGAGAGCACTCGACAGCGGAAAACACTGCGGTGGTGGCATAGTAACTTCTAAAATAATTAAATTTAAGTGTATATTATAATTCCGGCCACCTGTGCTTTTTTCGCTTTATATTATTTTAAGAATATTTTAGTCTTTCTATTTCATAAGCGGGCATATCAACCCAAACAAATTTAGCGCTCCATTAATTATAAAATATCCGAATCTCAACAACATTTGACTTAATTTAAGCCGAACTCACCCATCTTCATGCAGCTTTCCGTAGGCAGTGGGAAGAGCGCAGCCAGTAGGATGAGGTGAAGCATGGTACTCTGCGATAAGTGGTCAGCGTGCGCTTTATCTATTGCAGAGCTTTTCTAGATCCCAAGAGAGCAGAGGGTTTGGGAAGATAAAGTGCGCGGATAGAAACTCCGCCCTATGTCTCACGATGTGTTTATCCTTATCTCCCTTACCAATTTATGCAGCATTTTATAGACTTATTTCCAAGTGCGAAATAACAGCTAGATGAATTGGTCTAGTCGATAACGAGCGATGGGACGAATTTTCTCCTCAACTGTTGATTTTCTATTTTCACGTCATGAGCTTGTTATTTCCATTGATCAAATCAACCACACTGAGGAGTAGGGATGATGATTCAAAAAAAGGTATCCGAAATCGCACTCAAATGAATCGTGGTTCGAAACGAGAGTCGAACATTGCAGATTTCCATATAGTTGCTTCGATATGATTATGTTAAATGAGTAATGGGAAAATGAATATGGGGAGTTGGAGAGTTGATTTATTTTCTGAACGACATTAGCAATTCAAAATTTGAATAGTTGGAAAGGCTGTTTAACAGAAATACACACGCGCAAAGTTTGATTTCTGCTCAGGGGTTATTACGGTACTCAATCGCTTTGTGGCCTTTCGTCCCATCCCTCTCCACATTGGAAACTGGTCAAGTAACACTCTTGAGATAGAAGAGGGGAGAGAACCCGTGAATATAACAAGTCGAAAAATCCCTTGAACCGTTTTGAAAAAAATGATCACAGACGGAATGCAAAAACCAGCGTATACTTATCAATCAAGCGAACGTAATTGACATTGTATCATAATTTCATTTTGACAATGTTGATCGATTTCATAAGGCAATATCATTGACTAGTTTTAAAAACTTTATCCGTATTCGGCATTTCCGTCCAGATGTATTCAGAGCAGCGTAATGTGATTGCTGGTCAAGGTAAAAACATAGCAATGCAATGTAATTGCAGTTTCGCCATCTGGTATTGCCTTCTTCCACTCTTCTCTCTCCATCTGTTCTCTCTGGTAGTCAAGGCAATATGAATGGATGGCCCTGAAAGAAAGGGAAATGGCAGGAAGAAGCAAAGGCGTTGTACTATTCACTGACTCATCACACACTGTCATTGTCGTTCCATTCATAAGCTTTCATGATTTATTAGTTTTTTTTCTCGCGCGTTGCTTCTATTCGTTTTTGATTCAACAAACATGAATACCTTCCAGCTGTTTACATCAGCTTTCTTCCCTCGCTAAAAAACGAAACAGAAATCAGATGAACAATCAAGGAAATACCGAAAATCGATTATTCTTGGTGAGTAGTTTTGACACAAAATTTTGCTTTATCTGTAGGGAATGGTGTCTTCAGTTCAGCGACAATGTTTGAATCACAAAAAACCGTGAACTTCTGCGTATATTCAAAAACAATTGTGAGAACTGTCCACATCGTAGGAGACCACCACATACCGAGTCTGGCATTGTATCTGTCACTTTGTTTCTGGCAACGACAGGGTGGAAAGAGGGTGCACTTACATCGGAATATAATAATGAGAGCGATTCCTCACACACGACTCAGAGGGGAACATGTGAAAATGGAAGGGTGTTTCACCATGGCATTTTAATCCAATCATCACTTGTAGCCACCATTACTCCGGAGCAATCTTGGTCGTGGACATTGACGTGGCTCTTCTCCTCCACGGGTACAGATATTTTTCTCTTAGTTTCTCACACTCTTTCCCTCTTCAACCTCAGTTCTGAATTGATGTTCAGAAACTCCCTCAACCGATCCCTCTACCATGCACACCATCACGAAGAAAACTTGTCAGTTTTTTTTCGAATTGGCCACACAACGCAATTGTTCGGAAAATTAATAATCAGCAAAGTTGAACTTTTTACGCTGTCTAGCCAGCCCTCCAAAGATCATAGCACGAGGTAAGAGGGTAGACAACCATAGTTTTTACGCTCAGTTGTAGAGCAGCAGTCATGTGATCGGAGGTTGCGGGTTCGATTCCCACCCGAAAATTGTTTGTATTTGAATTCCCGCACGTCCCTGGCCTATCAAGGACTATCAGCGCCCATGACACTCTGCCAACTAGTGATAACTCGGTTCAAAATAATGATGTGAACTTGAAATTTTCAGAATCTCTTATCGCTATCAAAAGCTAGGCCATGGTTATGACAGCGTCAAAAGTTCAACTTTGCTGACACTCCTTCTAAAATCTTGATATTTACAGACGAGACTATGTGGAACCATGCAATTGTTACGCTGATTCACAAACTGCAATGATGATACTTGCACGTGCACTGACGGCCAAGAGATTTTGCTGCTGTGCCTAACCATTAATATCAAATGCCAATAAATTTATAGTAAAATATGTAAATGCAGTTTTATACATGGAGACGTCATATATTATAATTGTGTATTTTCCGATAAATTACGTTTTTCGAAATATTTCACATTTTGTGGTAGTTGAATTTCATAGATAGTTAATTGTGATTGGCCACATTCATTTAACCAATGTGCTAAAACTGTAAATTTATGCAGCGACCGTGGAAAAATTCTCACATTTTAATTTCCTCTTTACAGAACTATTAGACTGTGCACAAATAACCCGGTTTCTGGAAAATCATTGAACAGTCGCATCTCGTGAAGCGGATTCATGTCGAAAATTTTTTTTTAGTCAAATGTGTACAAGAAGTGCTTAGAGTTGTAAATTTTTATGCCTTCTCCCTCTCTCTCTCTATCTCTCGTTCTCTCTCTTTGTCTCTGTTCGTCCGAGTAGTCATAGTGAAAGAGAAATAGAGGAGATCCAAGCGAAGCCACTACGAAATGAAGCGAAACCACCCAAATGTAATTGAACTTTGTAATTGAACTATCCGACAAAAAAAATCAAAAAATTGAATTTTGAGTTTACTCCTCCTTTAACGAGAATCATCATTTCATTTTGAAAAATAATTATGCTGAAAAGCGAAAATAATACCCGGTTTCTAGTCGCCAATAGTCGTCGGTAGTCGTCAATAATTTAATATCGGGAATGGTCTCATCAAATTAGTGGTATTTATAAGCTCACTTGTAGACCGGTGTTGAAAAAATATCAGGTTGGTGCAAAAGTTTTGGCATTTTGCATATTTTCTTCTGAATACTTCTCCTGAATTAAATGCCACTTGGGTATTATTTGAGGCAGTTTTAGGCCATAACAATGGTTGGTTTATACCGGATCGGTCCAATGTCATTCCATAGAAAAACAGTGATAAGTGAAAATTTGCAAAATTACCATGTTTTTGGGTATTCGAAACAAAAAATCGCTAAAACTAAACGAATTCCATACAGCTTCCATCCTTCAAAGGAACTGATGAGTATGGGTGGATGATTCCATTAAACACGTTAAATGGGAGTTTCCGGCTTCCACGGATTACCAGTGAGGCGAAAAATACCGATTTCGTCGTTCAAATTTGAGGTTCAAAACCATAATTTCGAAATCTCACGAATGGAAAGATAATATGAATCTTTATGAACTTGCTATGGTAGTATCCTCATGGTAGGTACTTCTGATAATGCTTCATGTGAGACTCGAAGCACCTCCAGCAAAATCTCCCCGTGAAAATATTCAAAATCTGACAGATGCACTACCCGACAATTCCGGAATATGAGCCTATTTTCTCGGGGGGGGGGGGGGGGGGGTGACAACTGGTAAAACGACAACTGGTAAACTCGTCGCCGTTCACTTGCAATTTTGCGCAGCGACTTGGGAGTTGTTTCATTGTAATCAGTATGCGATCCCATACATGTGCATTTATTAGTCTTGTTATCAGGCGATCATGAGTTTCAACGTATAGGGGGTCATGGGTCATGAAAATGCACATTCCATGAACCCCATACGTTGATTTGGAGTAAAACTCATGATCGCCATATTTTCCGGGTGTATTTTGCCATGAAAATTCGAAAAAAAGTGGTTCCGCAAGCGATTGGGTTACGGTAAAAGGTCGAAAATTGAATTTTTCGTATATTTGTTGTCTTCCTGAAAAATGTTTGTTCGCGTTACAGTGAGATAATGCCATTTTCGAATTCAGCGTAAAATTTTACCCCCGGCACCATATTTCGCTCGCCTTGGAACTGGGGCTGACGGACGTTATAGCTCTCGGGACGATGAAAGACTCGTGTCGACGCCAACTTTGGCCCGGTGGTAGAACAGGACTGCATCTTCAAGTAAGGTGTTTTTGAAGTGGAATTACACCTTTAAGTCACATAAATCAGTTTTAAACCGAATTTCGGTTTATTTGAGCTGTATTCGTGAAACTCGAATTTTGCATTAAGCAGGAGCTAATTAAGCAGCTAATTAAGCAGGAATTGAAGCAATTCGAGCTTGAATTTTGCGCACAAGAGGTGGCGATCGCGGCCTGTTCACTAGGACATTGACAACTGGTGTCTTCGCAATATTCTTCCCCGGTGCAAGGATATCAGTAGCCATTTATATTGATCCATTTCTGAAAAAATGGAGAAGCCATCTTAGCTTATACTTCTTCTCCGCTGAAGAGTTGGCTTTTTTTAAAGAATGGTTGGGGAATTCCCCAAACTAATGAAATGTTGAGTTCAACTCACCAAGCTGACTTCCATAAATGTTGTTCCTTGATCATTTCGGGCAAGAAAGCTGATGCAGACAGCTGAAAAGCATTAATAATTATTTACAAATACGAAGAAAAGAAATGATAGGAAGAGCGAATTTCGTAGTGGCTTCAATTTGCCCTCCTCCGTGCTTCTCTTTCATTCTGATCGCCTTGACTACCCTGGTGAACACATAGAGAAATAGAGAAAAAAAGCGCTCGATCGACTCACAAGGTGGAGAAGAACATCCATTGAGTTCATAAAGTGCACAAGGAAGAAAGCCAAGTGCCCATTACTTTGACAAACTTTTTTTCGGCATTTCGGCACCACCCCATGACTCCTGGAGGGATACGTGGAAATGCGCAGAAACAAGAGCGAGGCCATTTCCATGTCATCTAGGCGGAACAATAGCAAATCGAAATCGCTTTATACAGCAAAGTGTGCAATGAAAAATAGAAAATAATAGTGTTTAATCTACATTGAACGAATAGAAAAGTCTCACAAAATATGAAAAAATGAGCATACCTTATTTCTTCATTCCTTTTTATAATTATTTAATGCGTTTCGCTGTATGTTTACACGTTACACACACCGCAAGGATAATGAACCCATTATTGCATCGAATGCTTTTTCTATTTTCTTTTACTTATACCTTCATATGAGTACTGACAGCTAATCATCGTAACAATTACTTTCGAAAACAAATTTCGTTAAATTTTATTAATTAATTAATTCATTCATTATTTATTCCGAGGGAAACACATGATTCGGAAGTCCGTCGATGAGGTCGAATTAACACTTATGAGTCCATTTAGACAGAAGTGACCAAAATTCTACGACTATTATAGTGGCCACGCACACCACTGTCCAGTCACGAAGGGTCATCTTCGAATTTCTCTTCTTCGGAATAGCTTCTGCAAAGATATCATGATCTTTCCATATCTCACTACCTTTGGGCGACCGTGAACTAGATTAAATTTGAGTTTCGGTAATATCACGACACGAATTCTCATGTGAACCGATCCGGTCGTCGTTGTCGCATGTGATTGGGATGTCTCAGTCGACATAGAACGAGAGATATTCGTATCTGAAATCAATGATTGAGTCGTGTCGGTTGATAGTGAGACAATAGTGAAAATAGATAATTATGGAAATTTAAATCTCGTTTGTTGTGCTAAACCCAGTACCCACTAACACGCTTTCCCTTTGTATTTTTCGTGAGAACTAGATGGCAAGATATTTTCCTGTGAACATTCTAATACTCGAGATGTTAGCAAAATAAGCTAATTCATGAAAAGAGGAGCACTAGGAAAATCGTAATACGAGGAGAGAGTATATTTCTTTTTGGCTTCCTCTCACTCCCCATAATCTCGAATGTTGCCCTTTCCCCCCATGGTAACGTAGAAAGACTGAGGAAAAATGAGAGCAACGAGACAGATGGTGTGAGCGTTCGGCAGAAATATAAAAAAAAGGAGAATGAGAGGTCCCACATTATAGGAGTGGCACATCTGAGTTGGTGAATTTGCTACCTCTTGAGGATGAGGAGAGGATTGCGGATTCGGGATATTTTTAATATCGGGTATGTAGTTAATGAGTCAAATAACTACAATCGTTGATTTATTGAGTCCAATACTTAGATCTGATAAGAAGAGGACTAGTGAAATGAGGAGGAATCGAGAGAGCCTTTCTAGTCCTTGCTTGAGTGGTAAGATGTAACGAGTATGAGAACATGACAACTAGAAAATAAAGGTAGAAGAATTGATGGGATAGAAAGAAGCAAGGAAAGATCATGATATGAATGAAGATAATGAAGGGCATGATAGAAGGGTGTAGACGGAGAATATGAACAAGAAACGAGTAAAAAGGAAGAGAATTCGGATTGAATTGGTTCACCGGTCGAGCCAGGCCAGCATTAGACAATGGAAAAGTGCTTCCCTAGTGGGCCAATTAGAGTCGCTGATCACTGTACTCCGTCAGATTCAAAATAAGCTGCCAAAGAAGATAATTGTTTATCGGTAAAATCAAGTAGCAAGAAGTCGAAGTGAGAGGAGACGGCCTGGGATCGAGGGGCGGAGCTTGCCGGCATCCAATCGTGTCGCAGAGAGAGAGGTGGGGCAGACTATGCGCAACCGACACCCTGGGGGAGGGGGAATTGGATAGCACTAAAACAACAACAATAACTACTACGAAAAGTAGTTACTACTAAATGGAAAAGGGGAATGGGAGAGTTAATTTCAGATACACACTAGAAATACATTATACAATCCCTAGCGCGTCAGCATTAAGTTAAAGAACAGATAACATTGTAGTGCAAAAAATAAATCCATCTAACGAGTTTCAATTTCGTTGCGTTTTTAATGGACGCGTTGTGATGAATAAGTATTCGATTGAGACCACAAGGTGGAGAAGATCATCCATTGAGTTCATAAAGTGCACAAGGCAGAATACCAAGTGTCCATTATTTTGCCAAGCTCATTGTGTCCATGCATCCTCCAGTATTCCCTCCTGGGATGAGGGAGGTGTACATGTGTGGGGGGAATGGGAGGGAGAGAGGGAATGACAAGTACTCTTCGTTCTACTCACTCTATCTCAACTCAAACCTTCGAGAATATGCAAATCGTCAGAAATTTCTCGAATTAGTGTGAATGGTTAAGATGCAATTCCTTCCCTCTTCCCTTCTTTCTCTTCTTTCGTTTCGTTTCGATGATCAATGCATCGTCTACATGTCGCTAGGACATCTGAGCCCTCTGACTCAACCCCTCGAATGATTCGATTACAGGAAAACTCGCAGAACTATTGGATTGCAGTATTGTTTCTGTATGATTTTGTTAGAACTGCGAATTGACAATGTACATCGCTGTTAGCAGTCTCATTTATGTCATTTCCCACCAATCCAACTCAACAAACTCGACCGATACAAGCGGAGCAATTGAAAATTTGGAAATTGACATGAAAGATTGGATCGTGAATATTTATCGCACTAATAGATCGGGAAATATTACAGATGGGGTCGAATTGACACTTGTGGGTCCATTTGGAAATAATTGTACAATAGCCTACGACTATGGTAGCGATGCCGCCCAGAATTGCCTAGTCACGAGGCTTCATCGTCCATCTTCTCTTCTTCCGAGTAGCTTCTGCAAAGATATAACGATCTTGAGATATCTCACTACCAACGAAGATCTTTGGGCGACCGTGAACTAGACTAAATTTGTACTTCGGTGGGAGCCGTTGAGAATCAATTGATATATATATATATTTAAGTAGAAAGAGAATGCATTTGAGTCTCAAAGCAAGAGGACACACCGGGAGTGCTCGTTGCCTGGATCTCGCCCGAAGTGCTCGGAGCAGAGTGCGAGGGGTCAGAGGAAGAAGTCGGTCGCGTGTATGATCCAGGAGCCACGACTTATTCGGGTGATCGGGCCTGAAAGAAGAAACGAGTCGATTGATTCAGAATGAAGTTCTCGTCCTCAAACAATCACTTTTTGACGTCTTCTCACCCTCTCTCACTACCTCTCTTCTCCCCCTTCTCCCAACTCCCACCCCTCTCTCTTTTTTATTCTTAACTCTATCTAATCTATCCCCTCCACTCTCAATGTCATTACTCCATATTAGTTAATGGCTCCCTGTCACTCCAGATCGGGGTATCAGCAAAACTATGTACATGACCTATATAACTAGCGACCTTCGGTCGCTACGTTACTCGGGGTTGTGTGTTAAGGACAAAATATGGACGCAACCGTTGATAGCCTGCTTAAAACGTTGTAAAAGGCTCGTGAGGCCGAGGGTGATTCGAAAAAGTTGGGATGGGGCGAATCACCCTCGGCCTCACGAGCCTTTCACAACGCTTACGCTGCGGGGGATGAGAGCAGGTTGGACTGATTTTACAACAGCGAGAGAGTATACGGTAGGGTGCAGTGAGATTTCCGCGATTTCCTAAATCACACCATGGTGTGTGGTGTGGTATACGGTAGCGTGCATTTAAGTTTTCTGCGATTTAGTAAATCACACCATGGTGTGTGGTGTGGTATACGGTAGCGTGCATTTAACTTTTCTGCGATTTAGTAAATCTCGCCATGGTGTGGTATACGGTAGCGTGCATTTAAGTTTTCTGCGATTTAGCAAATCACACCATGGTGTGTGGTGTGGTATACGGTAGCGTGCATTTAAGTTTTATGCGATTTAGTAAATCACACCATGGTGTGTGGTGTGGTGGGTTACGGTAGCGTACATTTAACTTTTCTGCTATTTCGGAAAATGCACCTTGGTGTACGGGTATACGGTAGTCATAAGTCTGACCAACGGAATATTGTCTGACCCAAGGCTGGTATACGGTAGTTTGTTAAAGCGTCACCGACAAACTGACAGACAAACTGACTCACAGACAGACGCTACGATATTTTTTCCTATAGGAATATTTCACCTGATTCATATCTTGTTTGCAGGTCCATTGTGTTCTAACTTGTTCGTCTGAAGTAGCAGCCAAGCTGGTGTAAACAGCTGGAAAATATTAGCGACAACTCAAACGATCGGAACTACTGATAACGATTGAATATTACACGGGAAGAGAAGGTATGAGAAGATATTTTCCTGTGAACTTCAGGATTTGGAAAAGGAACGGTCTAATGCTCGAGATGCGAGTGCAATAAGCACGCACTAATTCATGAAAAGAGCAACCCTAGGAAAATCGTAATACGAGGAGAAAGGACGATTCTTTTTGGCTTCGTTTTCCTCCCCATAATCTCGAATTGGGGTCTTTCCCCCATGGCAACGTAGAAAGGCAGAGGAACAAGGAGTGTTTCGAGGCAGATGGTGTGAACGGCAGAAAGAAAGGAGAATGAGAGGTCCCACATTATAGGAGTGGCGGAGAATATGAACAAGAAACGAGTAAAAAGGAAGAGAATTCGGATTGAATTGGTTCACCGGTGGAGCCTTCTATAAACAGTCCGAAGTAATCGATAATTGCAGCTCACCTGCTACTCCTCGTCCTCGGGCTGCCCTCCCTGCCTGAAGACGATGATCGAGAGCGTGGGCGGGTGAGTACTGAGGGATTACTGTAGCATAATGTAGGATCGATTACGGTTCAAACTACCGTAGCCTACCGTATCCCTACAGCACTTGTTCCTTACAGGAGCCTCTCTCTACTGGATCGGGTTTCTCTTCAGCTTCACTGAGGTGAGCAATTATCGCAAGACTTATTTAATTTATGAGAGACTATCTGAGCGGATTCACATACACCCGAACAGCAAAAAATAAAATTCCGTGAAAATAAGGCTCTAGGGTTACTTTTTAACGTAGATAAAGAAAATCGACCTTAGAAAACGTATCTCTGACCCCTCATTCTCTGTATTGCGCCGAAGTGTGCGGTCGGATTTTGAAAATTTTTTTGGAGATTTCAAACTCCATAACCAGATAGCGATTCTGAAAGATCTCGACGAGATAAGCATTTTTCCTGTTGGAAGTAAAAGGCTAGCTTATCAAGAAAAAAAGTTACGGTCATTTGAAATTTTCAAGTGGCCATACTGAAAAATTTTATTCCATAGGTGGGATTTTAGATATGTTCATTGAATTCCCCGTGAAAAAATACCCCTTGTGTTAAAATTGCAGCGAAAAATATTTTCTGGATGGGGGTCAAATGGTCGACCGAACACCTCGGACTTGAACGATTTCGACCGAAAAAATCGACTTTTTGCGGAAATCTTTTTTAGATCGACTTCTCGTGAACTGTGATGTGGAAATTCGGATTCTACGAGTGAAAATACGCCAGAAAATCTATATGTCGTGAAATTCTGTGATATAAAATTTTTCGACTTTCTCGGCCTCAAAGGTGTGAAATTGTTTCCATAAATTTCCAGCCATAATAGGAGCATTTAGGGCCGAAAAATTTGATATCACAGAATTTCACGAGATATAGATTTTCTGGCGTATTTTCACTCGTAGAATCCGAATTTCCACATCACAGTTCACGAGAAGTCGATCTAAAAAAGATTTCCGCAAAAAGTCGATTTTTTGGGTCGAAATCGTTCAAGTCCGAGGTGTTCGGTCGACCATTTGACCCCCATCCAGAAAATATTTTTCGCTGCAATTTTAAAACAAGGGGTATTTTTCGGATGTTAGTTTCTCTTACCTTACATTTACATCATCGACTCGTTTAACTAGTGCACTTCAGTCTACAACTCTGAACTCACGACCAAGCCATCTGACATACACGCGAACCACAGATTCGTCAATGATCGATACCACAAGGTACTTTGCATCCTTTTGATATTGTATTTTCGAGAGTTTTCAGAGCAACTCAATCTTCAAAGACGGTAAAGATTGAGCAGCCTACATCTGCTCCATCTTCGAATTATGAGCACATATCGCAAGAGGAGGTTCGTAAAATGCAGAATGAATGCAATTCTCCTGAAAATTGTACATACAAATCCACAAAATTCAGATAAAGATCACTCGTCCCAAGACTGAGAATCTTCCTGCCTCTCCTCCAGCGACTCGGTAATGCTTCTTTTGCAGCTGAGAATATTTTATTTATGATAATTGACAGTATCTCTTTATCGCGGATACACATTGCAGATTCGCTCGCTCCACCTCGGCGCAGACTGTGCTCTCAACGACGTCTCCATCGAATCGGCAAACCTCGCACTCTCAAGACACTCGGTGACCTTTTTTATTAGGAAAAAAATCAAGTATAATTGAATTGGGTAAAAATTTCGCTAAAATATCATTAGCAAGATATTTGATGCGAGAAACGTAACATCTGGAGAATCCTTTGCGCACAATCTTATTTTAATTATTGCTTCAATTAATATATACTTGCAGGATCCTCGCCACGGTCACCGACGCCCGGCTGCCAACCGACTCCTCGCCGCGTTCGATGGTTACATCCACTGCTCTCGCGCCGTCTTCCCTCCCCTCAACAACTACTCTCACCTCAACGAGTTCCCTCCCCTCAACTACTTCCCTGTCCTTAACTACTTCTCGCCCCAACCGTACCCTCTCCACAACTGACGCTCCGCCCTCGGTCGCCCCTTCGTCAAGCAGCTCTGCATCACCTCCCTCTCCGTCCTCATCTCCACGAGCATCTCTCCCCACATCGTATACGCCGTCTTCAACGTCATCGGCCTCTTCAAGCGAATCTGTGCAGTTCTTCTCGGAGTATCGTTCCACGATGCCTCCTTCAACTCCGACGCCCATCTCAACTAGAGCGGGGACTGGCTCTCATCCTATCGCTGCCACAGAGCTGGCCGAAGCTGAAAGAGAAACTTCTATTCCTCCCGTATATCGATCTCCTTCAACCTCTTCTGAGTCAACGCCAAGAGGTGAAGCTACTGATTCATCGCTAAACAAACAAACTCGATGTCAGGATCATCGATGAGCGGTTCCACAGCGGGAGAAATGACTGATTCAATGGCCGTTACTTCGATGACGTCTTCAATTCGAATCTCCGCCACAGAAAGAGGTAGCGTGGCATAGAGGGAAGCTTGCAATGCTTCGTTTCAGATGCGCAACCATCTTCACCGTCTGTAATGACTGGACCTTCAACGATTGGATCTCGCACCACGATGAAGCTGTCGTCTGCTTCTTCGACTACCTCATCGTTTAGGAATCCAACAGAAGGAGGGCTGATGAAGACGACGACTCGAGGTAAGAATGTTGATTGGAATACCAGGACAATACAAAGAGAATTGAGACATGGCTTCGCTTCCTGGCTCAAGGGGGGAGATGCGTACTGGCAAGACAACCGTCACTATTCCGACGACGGCTACCCTAGACAGAGGAAGAGGTGCCTTGGTAAAAAATGAACCTTAGCGAGGAATACATCGTTCCAGACCTGTCCCCATCGCCGGTGCACTCGACTGGATTTTCTATCGCAACTACTTCACGGACGGCATCGCGGACTCAGTCAATGCCGATGCAGAAGACGTCGAGGGGTGAGATACTGAAGGGAACTCCAGAATGAAAAAAACAAAGGATTATTTCAGGTCTCACAAATGATGCAACTCTCATCGAAACCTCTACCGTGGCAACTGCTCCTCGAGACACCGAAAAAGGTACCTTGGTAGCACGAGAATTATGACAATTTTATTTTGTAACACTCAACTAATTTCTTCATTCAGAAAATGGCGACGAGACAACGGCATCGGACTCTCCCAACGGTCACTCGACATATTCGACTGTCGGAACTACGCTACGGACTCAGCAGATTCAGAAGACGACCAGGAGTGAGATACTGAAGGGAACTCCAGAACGAAACAACAAATATTCAGTGTCCCCTGGTACAAGAGGAGCACCCGCCACCAACTCACCCATCTCGACTACAAGAAAGATATTCGCCAGAACAGGTACAGTGGTGGCATGGAAATTATTGGAATCAATGCGTCATTTCAGCCAAATCTTCATCGGGAGGAGAACAGTCATCGGGAGGAGAGGCGACATCGTCAGCAGCGACGAAAGAAGGTGAGCTAGTTAGCACTTCGGAGGAGAGAGTGAAAGAGAGAAAGAGATAGAAAGAAAGAGAGCGGAAGAGACGGA
Organism: Pristionchus mayeri; assembly: GCA_036245805.1. Classification (NCBI taxonomy): domain Eukaryota; kingdom Metazoa; phylum Nematoda; class Chromadorea; order Rhabditida; family Neodiplogasteridae; genus Pristionchus; species Pristionchus mayeri. The sequence goes on along the minus strand of BTRK01000003.1, from coordinate 18,318,256 downwards.
GAGGGGGAGAGGGATGGAGGATGGATATCTGAAGATCGTGATATCTTTGCAGATCGAGCCAAGCCATGGAAGTCATGGCTATCTTCCAACATCGGCTGGTTCTACATATCAATTCCCTTCATCATCGGTATATGTGTATGTATTGTAGGATCCCGCTGGTGTCATAAGTGTTGACATTACTATTGTATCGTAAGGTTGCCCCTACTCACAATACTGTAGTCGTGTAGTTTGCTCGCTCGAGGACTCCCTTGTTTGCCGCCTCGCGCTCTCTTTCCCCTCACCCTCTTCCCCTCCTCAGTCTAGTTCCCTCCCGCGGAGAGTAGTTGCTCCCTTTTCCCCTCTTAGTATTTACCCGACTATTTGTGGATAAAGTTATATCCCTTACGATCCGTTGTCGGGTACAAGGCAGGGACACAACAATTACATTATTTATCACATCATGAAATAGTGCTCAGTTGAAGATTCTTCATAGGTCGCTCTCCACCAGGGGGTCCAGTGACACTCCTGAGATCGTCGCGCCATCGAGTCTTGGGATGATCTTGAGGGGCATACGATTGTAGGGCATCGACACGGTCGCAGGGGAGTACATCGAGCGAAACTTCGATATGAAGACGAAGGAAAGGGAACAATATGGAGGGAAAAAAGCGTCTTTTCTTGTGTCGTTCCACGGGAAAGGCTCTTTCGGTTCCCCTGCATACCTCTAGAACTTTTATTATACGATCTTGCTGTGGTAGTCAATGAATCAACAATAATCATTGCTTTCTTTAGACACTACGCTCCAGATTCCATCGTCCACTTTGTTTTCTCCTGTTTCCTCTGTCTTTCCATCTTAACAAGGGAGAAGCGCCCAAGACGAGATTGAGGGGGTCGAAACGAATCCAAAAAATGAATCATCTGGATGGAAACAACAATGCCCAGTTTGGCAAAATATTGGGCAATTGGTTTTCAACCTTTTCCGCACTATGCTCTCAATGTCAATAATCATAGATCTATATTCAAAATACAAAGTTTGTTTCTGCACTTCATTCCTACGTGAAGAGTTCATCCATTCGGCATTTGTTTCGCTAACATTGTCAATTTCAAAGATAAAATTCACGCTCACAAATACTCTCTCAAAGATGAAGCGCGGTGAAGAAGCAAGGTCGAGGAAATATCGAAGCAACTCTGGAATACAGGGGGGATTCTGAGATGGCACGATTCTTACGCACGATTCTCTCTCATCTTTAATTTGATGCTGATAAGAGAGACTATCTGAGAGGATCGAGCAATTTCACCTATGAACCGAACAGCAAAAAATAAAATTCCGTGAAAATAAGTCTCTAGGGTTACTTTTTCACGTAGATAAAGAAAATGGACCTTAGAAAACCGTATCTCTGACCCCTCATTCTCTGTATTGGGCTGAAGTGTGCGGTCGGATTTTGAAATTTTTTTTGGAGCTTCCAAACTCCATAACCAGATAGTGATTCTGAAAGATCTCGACGAGATAAGCATTTTTTCTGTTGGAAGTGAAGGGCTAGCTTATCTGGAAAAAAAAATTGTCATTTGAAATTTTCAATTGGCCGTCCTGAAAAATTGTATTCCGTAGGGGGGGATTTTAGATATGTTCATTGAATTCCCCGTGAAAAATACCCCTTGTTTTAAAATTGCAGCGAAAAATATTTTCTGGATGGGGGTCAAATGGTCGACCGAACACCTCGGACTTGAACGATTTCGACCCAAAAAATCGACTTTTTGCGGAAATCTTTTTTAGATCGACTTCTCGTGAACTGTGATGTGGAAATTCGGATTCTACGAGTGAAAATACGCCAGAAAATCTATATCTCGTGAAATTCTGTGATATCAAATTTTTCGGCCCTAAATGCTCCTATTATGGCTGGAAATTTATGGAAACAATTTCACACCTTTGAGGCCGAGAAAGTCGAAAAATTTTATATCACAGAATTTCACGACATATAGATTTTCTGGCGTATTTTCACTCGTAGAATCCGAATTTCCACATCACAGTTCACGAGAAGTCGATCTAAAAAAGATTTCCGCAAAAAGTCGATTTTTTCGGTCGAAATCGTTCAAGTCCGAGGTGTTCGGTCGACCATTTGACCCCCATCCAGAAAATATTTTTCGCTGCAATTTTAACACAAGGGGTATTTTTTCACGGGGAATTCAATGAACATATCTAAAATCCCACCTATGGAATAAAATTTTTCAGTATGGCCACTTGAAAATTTCAAATGACCGTAACTTTTTTTCTTGATAAGCTAGCCCTTTACTTCCAACAGGAAAAATGCTTATCTCGTCGAGATCTTTCAGAATCGCTATCTGGTTATGGAGTTTGAAATCTCCAAAAAAATTTTCAAAATCCGACCGCACACTTCGGCGCAATACAGAGAATGAGGGGTCAGAGATACGTTTTCTAAGGTCGATTTTCTTTATCTACGTTAAAAAGTAACCTTAGAGCCTTATTTTCACGGAATTTTATTTTTTGCTGTTCGGGTGTATGTGAATCCGCTCAGATAGTCTCTCATAAATTAAATAAGTCTTGCGATAATTGCTCACCTCAGTGAAGCTGAAGAGAAACCCGATCCAGTAGAGAGAGGCTCCTGTAAGGAACAAGTGCTGTAGGGATACGGTAGGCTACGGTAGTTTGAACCGTAATCGATCCTACATTATGCTACAGTAATCCCTCAGTACTCACCCGCCCACGCTCTCGATCATCGTCTTCAGGCAGGGAGGGCAGCCCGAGGACGAGGAGTAGCAGGTGAGCTGCAATTATCGATTACTTCGGACTGTTTATAGAAGACTCCACCGGTGAACCAATTCAATCCGAATTCTCTTCCTTTTTACTCGTTTCTTGTTCATATTCTCCGCCACTCCTATAATGTGGGACCTCTCATTCTCCTTTCTTTCTGCCGTTCACACCATCTGCCTCGAAACACTCCTTGTTCCTCTGCCTTTCTACGTTGCCATGGGGGAAAGACCCCAATTCGAGATTATGGGGAGGAAAACGAAGCCAAAAAGAATCGTCCTTTCTCCTCGTATTACGATTTTCCTAGGGTTGCTCTTTTCATGAATTAGTGCGTGCTTATTGTACTCGCATCTCGAGCATTAGACCGTTCCTTTTCCAAATCCTGAAGTTCACAGGAAAATATCTTCTCATACCTTCTCTTCCCGTGTAATATTCAATCGTTATCAGTAGTTCCGATCGTTTGAGTTGTCGCTAATATTTTCCAGCTGTTTACACCAGCTTGGCTGCTACTTCAGACGAACAAGTTAGAACACAATGGACCTGCAAACAAGATATGAATCAGGTGAAATATTCCTATAGGAAAAAATATCGTAGCGTCTGTCTGTGAGTCAGTTTGTCTGTCAGTCTGTCGGTGACGCTTTAACAAACTACCGTATACCAGCCTTGGGTCAGACAATATTCCGTTGGTCAGACTTATGACTACCGTATACCCGCACACCAAGGTGCATTTTCCGAAATAGCAGAAAAGTTAAATGTACGCTACCGTAACCCACCACACCACACACCATGGTGTGATTTCCTGAAATCCTGAAGTTCACAGGAAAATATCTTCTCATACCTTCTCTTCCCGTGTAATATTCAATCGTTATCAGTAGTTCCGATCGTTTGAGTTGTCGCTAATATTTTCCAGCTGTTTACACCAGCTTGGCTGCTACTTCAGACGAACAAGTTAGAACACAAAGGATCTACAAAAACAAGCTGTGAAGCAGGTGAAATATTATATAGGTCATGTACATAGTCTAGTTGATACCCCGATCTCGAGTGGCAGTGAGTCATTTACCAATAAGGAGCAATGACTTTGAGAGGGGGGAGAGGTTAGGTAGAGTTAGTAAGAGAGAGCGAGGGGGAAAGAGATGTATTAAGAGAGGGGAGACGAGAGGTGGTGAGAGAGAGTGAGAAGACGTCAAAACAATTGTAAGAGCATGAGATTTTTATTTTGCATCAATCGACTCGTTTCTTCTTTCAGGCCCGATCACGCCGGAGAAGTCCACGGCGGGAAAAGCAAAGAAATCATCTCTTCGCTCCAATACTAGTCCTGGTGAGTGCTCTTGCTGGAGACTGATCTCAATCCATTTCCCTTTAACCCGCTGATGCCATCTAGTTCGCAGGAAAAGTTCAAAGGGAAAGCGTGTTAATGGGTACTGGGTTTAGGACAACAACCGAGATTTGAATTACCGTAATTATCTATTTTCAATGATGTCTCAATATAAATCGACATGAAACCGATTTGCCCAAGTGAAAACAAGAAATTTCTAGCTATTTTTCCTTGATTTTCGTGCGCTCAACCAATCAATGATGGGAGGAGATGGCAAATGATGGGGGGGGGGGGGGGTGGCCAGAAGGTCAAATTTACTCTAGTTCACGGTCGTCCAAAGATCTTCGTTGGTAGTGAGATATCTGAAGATCGTTATATCTTTGCAGGCGCATCATCGAAGAAGTCGTGGCTCTCCAAGAACGTGGGCTGGTTCTATATTGGAGCCCCCCCCCCCCCCCCCCGCCGTTCTTGTCTTCATTACGATTGTGGGGTGTAGACTCATCAATAAATGCCGTTATTAAATGATAAAGAAAGGATAAATAAATGTTGATCGTGATACAATACTTTACTTATCACATCATGCAATAGTGCTCATGTGAGGATGGAGCCATATTCTTCATAGGCCGCGCTCCACAAATGGGGTTCAATGGCTCTCCTGAGGTCGTCGCGCCGTCCAGTCTTGGGATGACCTTGAGGGCGCTCACGTTTGAGGGCGTCCACACGGTAGTCGCACGCGTCCAGTGGTTGACTTGAATAACATGAGTCTTGATAGCCATCCCACTATCCGACTCATATTTTATTTATGCTTGTTTTTTCTTACTCTTAGTTGACTCACTTTGTTTCGTCATCGTGCTAAAGGCGTACACTAGCGAAAATCCTAACGAAGTGAAGAATGAGTGGAACTTCTTCCTGTTTCTATGCGGTATTCGGTTCGAATCAATTGCTCTGGAACTGGAGAGTACATCGATATCTCGAACACTTCGAGTACCTCGAGGAGGAGCAATGGTCTGACTCTCTTCAGTTTGCACGCTCTCTCGCCGGTCAGAGAGACGGGAGAGTGTGCAAACTGAAGAGAGTCAGGCGATTGCTCTCGAGGGGAATACACTGAGCGAAACGTCGATTTGAAGAAGAATGAAAGTGAACGAAAAGGAGGAAAGAAAAAGGTCCAGTTTCGCAAAGTGATGGACAATTGGTTTTCTACTCAATGAGCACTTATTCATCACTAAAAATGTAAAGGTAAAGGTAAATCCGTTCATCGAGTCTGGGATTGCGGGAGAACACTGCTGGGCCAGTGTCAAAGAAGTTTCATCACTACATTCATCACTACATTGTTCATCACTTCACGACCATAATCGAATGAACCTCGAGACGATATCATCGCTATTTGTCTTCTATTTTTACTCTTCATAGTAAAAACAAACTCGTTTATCACGTGTCTTCTGAGAGATCGCAGGTGGCGTTTGACAAAATGTTCAAACTGCTCGCATCTCCACCCAAACAGCATGTTAGACTTACCTGAAGGTCAGATACTTTCAGTTGAAGTTTCGAAGCCGTAATATCAACCTAAAAGCCTACCTAAAAGCCGGCTCTCATGATTTCGAAAGTTCAAAAAATCGTATTTTCTTTCAACTTTGAGCTAAAATGCATTTAAAAAAAGAAAAATAATCAGCGCTCCGAGCCGAACAACTTTACTGTTGACAACTTTTGCATAGGACGACAGATCACAGGTGAAAAATGAGAAAATTCATTTTTGTCCCTCAAAAAAGTATAAAAAATTGATGTCGTGAAAAAAAATCCTCTTAACGTCCACGAGATTTCTACATGTTTGAAATCTACGTGCTTTGTTACACCGGGGAAAAATTTTTCATAGAAATTGAAAATGGTTGTCATTCTCATTTTACGCCTTGAATGTGCGAAATCTCAACTTTTCTCGATATTTCCAAATTTTCGTTTGATTGCAAATGACGTTTACAGCTTCCAATCGCACTCGAAATTGGCCTAGGAGTCTTTCTTAAGCATATAAACGTGTCTCATATCAAAATTTGCCAAAATGCAAAATTTTTAAAATTTTGACTTTTCGACCATTTTGAACGAAAAATCGAAATTTTAAAAATTTTGCATTTTGACATATTTTGTTATTGAACTCGTTTCTATGCTTCAGTACGACTCCTAGGCCAAATTTGAGGGCGATTGGAGGCTGAAAAAGTCATTTGCAATCAAACGAAAATTTGGAAATTTCGAGAAAAGTTGAGATTTCGCACATTCAAGGCGTAAAATGAGAATGACTACCATTTTCAATTTCTATGAAAAATTTTTCCCCGGGGTAAAAAAGCACGTAGATTTCAAAAATGTTGAAATCTCGTGGACGTTAAGAGGATTTTTTTTCACGACATCAATTTTTTCATAATTTTTTGAGGGACAAAAATGAATTTTCTCATTTTTCACCTGTGCTGTGTCGTCCTATGCAAAAGTTGTCAACAGTAAAGTTGTTCGGCTCGGAACGCTGATTATTTTTGTTTTTTTAAATACATTTTTGCTCAAAGTTGAAAGAAAATACGATTTTTTGAACTTTCGAAATCGTGAGAGCCGGCTTTTAGGTAGTTTTGATATTACGGCTTCGAAACTTCAACTGAAAGTATCTGACCTTCAGGTAAGTCTAACATGCTGTTTGGTTGGAGATAGGAGCAGTTTGAACATTTTGTCAAATGGGGGCCTCTATTTCATGCAATCTCTCAGAAGACGTGTGTTATACAGTGAAACGCAAATATAACAATAAATACGGAGTGAATCTGCGTTTGATGGCTAGTCACAACCGGGAATGTACAAGGACCAATGGATTCTATTGCACCGATTACTGCTTCTTTGGATGAGATGTCATACGGTAGTCTGACACACGTTTGATTCGAGATTACGGTAGGGGAACGCTATGGGAGTACGGTATATTATCGATCGATCGAATCACTGGAAGAGGAGGTTGGGATTGAATCGGGGATTCTTCATGTTGCGGAATCGATGCGCGAGAGCGATTCCAGCCAGCTGCAAAGATCAAAGATCAATATTCAAAGGTCAAAGATCAATTATGAAAGATCAAAATTTTTGCGAATGTAGCGACACTTTTCATTCCTACGTGAAGAGTTCACCCCCTGGAAATGCTTTCTCGCTAAAAATTGTAAATTTGACTTTATGGAGTTAGAAATAATTCACGTTCACAGGTGCTCTCTCAACTATGAAAGACGCAGTGAAGAAGCATCGACACAATTACATAGCAACTAGGGAGAAAAATGGCACGGTTTTGGCTCTTGGTTTTATTCTTCTCATTCATATGATGAGGACGAATTAATTCAGTTCGCGATAACTGCTTACCTCAGTGAAGCTGAAGAGAAACCCGATCCAGCCGATGCGCGAGAGGCTCCTGCAATGAAGAAGTACGGTAGGGATACGGTGGGCTACGGTAGAGTGAACCGTAATCTACGCTACAGTATGTTACAGTAACCCCTCAGTACTCACCCGCCCACGCTCTCGATCATCGTCTTCAGGCAGGGAGGGCAGCCCGAGGAGTAGCAGGTGAGCTGCAATTATCGATTAGTTAGGACTGTCTACAGTAGTCTCACTGTCAGGATTATCTACTTTATGAAAATGTCAGTTATCGATCGCTCTCTCCTCCTACCGTACCTTCTCGCAGGAGCTCGTTGTCTCGCCCGCGTTGCGCAGCCCGCAGCAGCCGAACGCCTGCAATCCATTGGTTTTGACAATACCGTAATCTTCCCGATGACTATCGCAAACTGGAGTAGTCTAATCTAATCGATTAATTGTCAGTAAGACACTGGCTCGATATTTCCGTTTTCCTTGCTCTTACTCGATCAGAAATCGCGAAAGGAGCAGAGAAAGAAGAGGAAGAATTGAGCCACACATTCCTCACTTCTTCGATAGTTGGCCTACCCCTCCCTTCCTCCCATAACCCGCTCACTTATAGGTATCTCTCCCTCATTTTTGGTTACACAATACCATTGTAATGGGGGAGGGAGTGAGAACTGATAGGGGTGGGCCAAATATCGAATAAGTGCCGGGCATCCTCTCACCCTCTCCGCATCGTACACTGTGGCGGGCGTGGCGGCCTTCCATCCGGCAGAGATCACCTGAAAGATCAAAGATCACTTTCACTGATGCTACGTGGTCACTACTAATAGATGCGAAGCTTGATGGCTTAGTCGGATCCTCAGTCAAACTTTCACGTAATTTTCATGCTTTCATGTACGTTTGATTATTCGACTATTCAAACTTTGCAAGAAACGACTATTCATTGCAAACTTGGCAAGAAACGACAATTCACCGCGCGTGTTCTCTCACTGAATGGTGACATAGCACGCAGAATGAAGAGAGTCATTGTGTGTCAATCCATCCCTATCCCTCTCTAATCAACGGACCTCCTCGAGTGAGATGGGCGAGACTTCCCCGAGACAGGCGAGTGCCACACTGCACTGCACCACGAAGACCACGAAGAGAATGATCATGTACTGCAAGGAATGGTTGGAATTTCTTCGGTTTCTGCCCCCCCCCCCCCCCCCCCCCCATTTCCCCTCCCCGTCCATCATTGAGTCGAAAATGAGGGAGGAATGCCTAGAAATGATTGGGCTAGATGAGGGAGGAGGGGTGGCCAGAAAGCGAAGAAGTGCCGAAAGGTTTAGGCAAGGGTGAATTCCCTCTTCGAGACTACGCTCGCTAAAGAATACTCGCTAACTCGGCTAGTACCACTACTGCAAGGAGGCAGATGCAATGACATTGGAGAAGTCAATTTTGAACAATGGTTAAGGGAATTACATGGGAAAGTGGTACAAATGATGTGGTGTAAAGATCAAAGGTCGTATACTACGAATTCCTAGCAGGTTATACTATTCCCCAATATTGACTAAATGACGACAACGGGCAACATCGAATACAAACAGGAGAAAGGTCAAAGATCACTGACGAAAAATAGTGCTCCCTAGGGCACTAGAGCTACATAAGAAGATAGAAGAGAACAATCAAAAGATCACGAGAAAGATCAAAGATCACTGACGAAGAAGAGTGCAGCCTGGTGCTGCTCCCTCGTTCCGTAGATGCCGAGGAGCGAGACTGCAGCCAGGAAGACGCCCGCTGCGATGATGCCGCCAGCGATGGAGACCTGGAGATCAAAGATCAAAGATCATATACTGAGAAATGTGATTCCCCAAAGGTTTACTAATCAAAATAAGCAAGCGATGGAAACCTGGAGTTCAACGATTCAATCAATCAACCAATTTATCAAACCAGGTCTATATGCTTCAAATTTTGCTCTCCACCAATGTGCAACACTAGCTCGGCGTAGGTCAAAGATTAAGATAAGCGTTTCCAGGCAAGTTTACTATTTCAAAAGATGCATGAAGACCTGAAGGGAAGGCGAAGGTATGAATAGATTAGGGAGAACTGACTCTATTCATTTTGCGTGTTCCCTCGCAAACATGACCGGTGGGACAGCATTAGAGTTCGAGAAATACAACCACGGTCTCTTCAATCTACACAGTCTTTTGTCCTTCCACCGCTCGAGAGAGTGTGTAAAATGAAGAGGCGGTATCCCGAATTACGAACTCTAGAGAGCACGTAGAATGAAGAGGGACCAGCCTTGGATTTTTGGACGCGCTTTGTATCCATCATTTCATTTCTATGGATGGCTTCAGAATACAAAGCCCTCTTCATTCTGTTCCCTTCGAGGTCGGTGAGAGAGAACGCACAGAGCCATTTCAAAGGCCATCCCCATTAATTTCTCATCTACCCGCCACCGCATCAAACGCTAACGAACGCTAGCTCTAAATGAGAACGAAAGATGGAAGGGCGCCTGGTCTCTCAATAGACCAAAAATTGATCTTTGAACTCACCGAAGTGACGATGGCGGCGTTGTGCGTGTACCAGCCAGTGGCGATCAGAATGAACGCGAGGACCTGGAATTAGAAGTTAGTTAGCTAATTAATTACCAGAGTTCTCCTCTAATTAGCCTGAATGACGTTTCCTAAGAAGACGTAAGAGTATCGGAGCATGCCTATTCCAGCGGAACTAATAGCTTATCCATCCTATGCTCGTTAGCGTTCGAATGGGCTCGGAGAAGGTGACTACTACCATTCACTAAGACAACGAATCCATTGAGCCGAGCCTTTCCGAATGAGCTTTTCGAGGGACCCGACTTAGGTATTCCTCACAGTACCTATCCCTCACAACTCTACAACTGTAGTCGGCAGTTCCTTGGTTCCGATCGCCCCCTTCATTTCTAGGTGTCTCTTCCTATTCTCCCTTGAAGATGTTGGAATGGGGCGGATGGGGTACTCCTAGAAGTTCCTACTCCCCTCTCCCCCTCAATCCCCAATCCCCCTTACCAGATAGCCTCCGTTGATATACAGGAGCCACTTGCGCGTTTTCGAGAAGTCGAGGCGGTCGAGCAAGCAGCCCATCTCTGCAAGGATAAAAAAGGTTAACAACGACATTTTAAAGACCGCAAAATGGAAAATCGCGCAATATGAGCATGGAATAATGTGAAAACGGCACAGTCGGTGAATGTACAAGCATTATAGCAGATAGTTTACGTAATACTCATAGATACGCACAGAAAACGCATGCAGTATCAAGCAAGATGCTGAATAACGAAGATATTCAGTCAGCTGAAGCAGTGGTCTCTCTCTCTCTCTCTCTCTCTCTCTCTCTCTCTCTCTCTCTCCCCTCTCCATGCCACTCGATCTCTCTCTTACTAGCCAAAATGAGTGTGGGAAATGGAGCTAAATCCGCAGAAGGAACGAAAAGCAATGGAGTAGAGAAGAGAAGGCAAAACAGTGTGCGATACGAGCTAGTTTTCGCTCCCTTGGGTCCGAAGGGAAGGGTTAGGACTCGTTCTTCGGGGCGAGAAGGAACTATTTTTAGCCATTACTTCTCGGAAAGGGTGTCTAAATGACAGCAGACATCGCAATTGAGCGCGGAAAAACAAGAGTTGAGGTCCGGGACCGGAAAACAGTTCGCATTCGTGCGCGAAAACAGCGTACAAACAACCGAAAGAAGGCTGAAAGACAGGAGGAGAAGGGATGGCTCTCATTCAGCTTCTAGAACGAAAGGGGGTTCTCAATGGGAAGGGAGAGGAAACGGGGAATAAATTAGAGCCGACTCTAAGTGGACGGGGTGCGAGAGAGCAATGGCTTATAGCCGCAGGAAAACAAGTGGAAAGGAGAGAGACGACCGGCACGAGGTAGAAAGATGACATGAGAAGGGATAGGGAGAGAGAGGGAGAAAGAGGGAAAACGCAGGAACCACCAGTTCAAACAAGCATCCTCGCACGCGGCGCTCGTCGCGTTGAGAACTTCCCGGAAAACCGACAAACTCGAGTCGACAGGAGGGAGAGGAGGGAGAGATGACATGTAAATGGTGCAAATGAGCGAGAGTAGACAGTAGGAGCGTGCAAATCGAGTTGTTGACCAACACCGAGGTTATGCTAATGGTATCGTGCAGAGTGCGAACGGGCAGTTTCTGAAACTAATCACGCCATCTGGTCACGACATTCTACAGGTGGCAGGTCGAGTAATGAGAGCATGCCAAGAAAACGATCCACCTCTCTCTCAAAAAAAAAGATCCACCTCCCTCTCTCTCTCTCTCAAACGCACGCATTGGCATGCTCTTTCGCGCGTGTGTCTCGGAAGCTTGCCCCTTCTTTTGAACACCGATTCAAGCACTAGCGCGCTTTCTAGAGACGTTAAATTGTCACCCTCTTTAGAGAAAATTGCTGCAGTATGGGGCCATTTCCTGGTTGTTTCTTCTAGCGTAATGGAAGCGGAAAAGAGAGAAGAGAGGAAGGAACTCGGAACGAACTCGACAAGGGGGAAGCACAAGGATTGACAAATGGAGGATCTCGCCTCACTCGAAATTGACGAGAGTCGAGGCGCTTTTTGGGCCTCTTGAGAGAGTGACCGAAAATGGGGAGGAAAGATGGGAAAAGAGTGAGAATATGGGCGCTTACTCATTGCCGATTCAGAGCATTCAAGTGAAAAAAGGAGAAAGAGGGAGAGAAAGAGAGAAGGCAGGTGTTCTCGGGAATGAACATTCAATATGGAGGGGATTGAACGGATAGGGGAAGGCCCTGGGGGAAATTGGGAAACCCTGCAAAAAGAGGGGAAGGGGGAAATCCAATGATACGCTTAGTCGAGGAAGTGTAGAGGGAACGCGCAAACAGCTAGGGAGAGTTTGTAGTTATCTCTGTCTGCTCCTGGCTGTAGAGAGTGTGAGAGTTGCAGCTTACACTGATGAAAAGAGCAAGTGATGAGAGAAAGGCCGAGCACATTCTCTGCACTAGCATTCGCCTATAAAGCAGTGCAAGAGCGCACAAAAAAACTCTGGAGGCATCGTTACTCGGAAAAGAGCAGAGAGTGGGGGGAGACCGGCGAAATTTCTTCCCTTCCCACACTTCTTTCTCCTCCTACCTGAGCCAATCCATTTCTCCCCCTTGAGCAGAGACCCCAACGTGTAAATACTACCGAATTCCATGGTGGTTCGATTGGCAGAAGAATGAGTGAATGCCTCTACACAATAATAGCCAACCAGCAGGGGCACCAATCAAGCAATATATTGGAAGCGAGATTTTGTTGCCGCAAGAGGAACGGCTAAGTAGATTCTAGTCAACACTCTTGCAATCGCATCAAAACCATTACCTTCCCAACCGATTCATCAAGACTTTGTGAATCTCTCGGTTGTAGATAAACAAATTTAAATTGAAATCGTCAAACTGAGAAAACTAGACAGAAGAAAAATGAGAGGAGGTCATGCGGTCATTTCACAACGGCAAAAATCACGATAGCACGTATCGATGACTACGGGGTTGGAAAGGGGGGAGGAAGGAGAGAGGGGAGCGGAGAGTTCGAGAGAGGGAGAGTGCCAAACAGGGTTGGCGATAACAATTGTGGAGTGTGATCGTGCGCCTTGTGCAACCGCACAACATCTGATATGCACACAAGTGATGACAAACAGCATCTCAAGTAGTCGTGAAACCGATTCCAACCCGGTACTTTCAATGGTGAAGCTAACTTGGAGGAACATCCAAGTCGACTTAACGAGTCTGTTGTGTCATCCCTTCTTGTGAATACGATTCAGCATGGAATTTCAAAAATATTTTTAATTACTCGTGTGCAATTACCAGTACTAAATTCCTCGAATGCACATTGAAAAATCTGTGAAACACAACACATCATGCGTGTTTTCAACGATTCCACAAAGAAAAATGTTCAAAGTCATGATTTATCAACCCGAATGCGATAGGATCAATACGAGTGTGGTCTACCCGTGTCGGGGGGAGAGTTTCTTCACAGAATTAGAGCAACAACGAGAAAATTACCACTAGAAACGGGGGAAAAGCGTGAGATCATGGCATGTTTTGATGAGATTCTCTAGGCAATTTGAGAGCTGAGAAGGTACGGGGCTAGAAGGAGATATGGGGTCAATGGCAAGGCGCCAGGCGGCGTTGGCAGAGTGCCAAGGGGGTAGATCACAGGAGCGTCTCGCTCTCGCCGCTCTCCGCCTCAGCAGACATCGTCTCCGGACTCCTGGAATATGGTGAGATTCGACTGATGACATTTCGGAAGATTGGTGAAATTATTTATCTTTCGCGTTTCCAAAGAAGCTATTCAAAATGATAATTATATGTTTCAACGAATGTTTTTGATTTGCCGAGAACAATTTCGTCAATGGTTGAGGTGGTGTTGATATACAAAAAAAAATATTTTTAAAACTTTGACGAATTCACCTCTGCGATTGCAGCGGGGGCGAGATCACTCCTCCGTTCACTCGCACTTGCGCCTTCTCGCAGTCGGACGACATCGAGATCTGAAGGAGATGGATCTACACCTGGGTCCCACTATCCACAAAGAAATCGTCATGCATATCGATCAGTGTAGTTCTGGAAAATCAAAAGTTCCGATGCTCTCTCGCCCATCAGAAAAAAGGAGAGAGCCGCACGATTTTGAGCTGGACATCTGAGATCTTCAAAGAAAACGAAAAATATGTTTTCTAAAGAGTTATAAAATGAACAGTTTATACACATCTTCGTTTAGCCTACGCAATGCTCACCTTCGAGCTGAGCATGCTATCGTTCTTGCAGCGGCCGTTGATCGACAACTGAACAAATAATTATTATTTGGAGATAGTTTAACATATTTTAAAATTTATTTAAATAACATAATGTAAAAATTACCCCCGATGTCTTCCTCACGCATCCGTCCTGCGACACCTCGAGGAAGCTGCCACGGGAGGCGGCTTTCGAGGGGAACTGCGACCTGCAAGGAAGAGTTCACTCTAGTTAATTATTATTTTTGGAATTGGAGATCACTCCATAACTGATTTCTGCCCGTCACTGATCTTCTTTCACAGCTATGTGAAACTCATTATCATTCTTTTTGAAGTTTACACAATTTCGAGACTAATCGCTTTGTCTTTCAAGCTGGAGAGCATATAAAATGGAGAGAAATTCCCACCTCAGTGCCGATGTCGCGTTCCTGATGGTGTTGCTCGCCTCGCCCGTCATGTACTTGAACCTGCACGAATTATTACGTCATCACTACGAAATGGATTGAAAAAAATTCCAGAATCGATCAATTTTTTTTTGTCAGAAGGGGAGAGAAAGTGGAACAATCAACTCACTTCCTCTTGTGGTCTTGCACCACTTTGGCGTGCGCTACTCGGATGCCCCGGTTCATAACCTGAATTCAAATTTAACTTTATACTCAATAATTAAGCGATTACCGTAAATATCAGCGGATACGCCGAGCAGGAGATGTAGGGCAGCAGGTGGATCAGGTAGGAGACGATCACGACTGGAACGGATTATTGATTGACTTTTTTTTGGAAGCGACACCTAAAGTGTGTCAACATCTGAATCCTAATCAAAATTGAGTCATTTCTTGTGGACGCCTCAAGTGCGCCCGGCCACTAACATGTGCGCTTTTCGAGTGAGAGGAAGCTCCAGAAGCGATGGGCGAACATGTTGAACCAGTAGGGCGACCAGCAGACGACGTAGATTCCAGCCAGGAGGATCACCGTCGTGATCACCTTCTTCATCGCAGCGTCCATCGAACTGCAGAAATGTTGTATGTTCGAAAATATAATGTAGCATCTGTAGGATTATTTTTGAATGTCCTCATTCCTTGAGGAACTTTTCTATTAACATATTTGTATCTTCTAAGGCTGTAAGTCAAATGGCTCTTCAGCTCGTGGCTCTAATAGTAGATATCGACTTTAAAGATGGACGGATTGCATGAATCACAGAACTCACTTGTTGTTCACCAACGACCGAATCGCTCGTCGCTTGAGGAAGAACGGCACGCTGACGTACCTGAATTTGTTGTTCTTATTTTTGTTTTTTTACAACCTTAATTATACAAAGCAGTGGATAGAATTATCAACCACGAGGGCTATTTTCGAAAAGAGGATACCATACAAAATATCTTCAAGTGGACAGTTGAGGATCAGATAATTTTTGGTATACCGTTCTGGAAACGAACCAGTAAATGATGCCGAACAGAGGGATGGCGTAGGATGTAACGCAGGCGATGAGGTTGAACCAGAACTCGACTTCTGCATAATTAAATGTTATTTAATAAAAATGTTTTCGAAAATCTAACCTGTCGGCGGCAGGAACGAGCACTTGTGCATCACGGTGACCTCGTTGGTGACGTTGTTGGGGTTGAGGTAGAAGGTGTACACCTCAAATGCGCCCTTTTTATTATTGTTCATTTCGCAATGGTGCAATTCTCTGCTTATCGCATCTTCTTTTTTGTTTGATTTGGTCAGTGAGGAGAGCAATGAACAGTAACGATGAAATGCGGCATTTTCAGAATGCAATGCACAGAATATCGTAAAATCTCGGTGAGACTGGTACCTGTGCATAGGCGAACACCGGCCACAGCAGAAAGCCGACGAAGACGAGTGCAGCCACCACTTGCACGATCGCGTACTGAAATTAATTTCAGGATTATTTCCCTCGATTTTGGTGTTCCGATTTTATTTCCCCGAATAAGTTGTTGTGTTGAAGTTTCATTCCATTTCAGAGTCATTTGCCCTATTTTGCTTCCTGCTTCAGACGTGACTGAAAAAAAGAACTTCCTGACACGACATCATTTTGATCGCTCAGCGCACGCAAACGGATACATATTGAATTGTTTCTGTCCTCATACTTGATTTGTGTCACATGATCAACTTCCTGCTCAGGGTGCGTCAAAGTTGGAATAGGGCTACACTGTCAACTGTCAGCCCTCCTGAGATCCGCCATGCATACGTGAGTATTTTGCCTATTTCGTGAACGTGTGCGTGCTTCTAAGGATACTTCCTCATCACATGGCCAAAATTGCAAATTGCACGCTCGTTGGGATACAATGACGATACAAAGTATATTTCAGGATGCTTTCAAATACGCTCAGTTTCGCCGGAAACGCACGCGCTTGTTTTCGCGCATCTCCAATTTCTCCATTTCGAGTTCGGGAAAAGTGGCGATTGAATTTCGAAAATGCAATTGTTGTTCTGCGAACTGCTGCGTATTCCTTTCGAGAATACAAAGGCGCAGGTTCGGATGCACTGGATTCGATCCAGTCAAGCGCGCAGAATCCGTTGGAGGGGGGCTGTTTTCTGAAGGGAGTTTCCGGCGCGGAGGAGATTGGAATTCTTGTTTTCCTAGTGGAATCACCGGAATCGGAGATTGGTGCCAGTGACAGGTAGCGAACTCCTTTTGAGAACGAAGAAGTGCGCAAGGGCGAGAATATAGTTACATATCGATTACAGTACGGTAATAACCCTGAGATAAAGAATGATACGGTAGCTCACCCTGAGTCCGGCCGCCCTCTCGCTGGCTTGCTTGTCTAGGCAAACCGTCTGGTAGCACGCCCGTGAGATGAGGAAGACGATGATTGGAGCGATGAACCTGAGAAAATTTGAATTCAAGCTTCCCGCCAATATTTTGTCAAAATTCTAAATTTGGTCGTTTTCTGTGGAGACTTTGATTTGTACGAAATGGTACGCGGCAAATTCAAATTTCAAAAGATATCGTACTTGTTCATCGCGTCGACTGCAAGATAAGCGGTGCAGGCGGCGGAGGAGAACGTCCACGTGCCCATCACCAGCTCGATGATCAGCAGCAGCATGGCTGCAAAATGTTTACCCTGCTGCGATTTTCCAATTCATGTTTTTAGTGACCAGTGGTTTTTCCACTACACTGCACCACATTTCCGATCAGCTGGAGATCGTAAAGATTACGAATTTGTTTATTTCAATGCCTATCATGCGTGCAGAAACAGCAACCATTTCCGGTTTGACCAAAAAACTCGATCTGATTATGACAAATTCTATAGGGAAGTGACGATTTCAGACGTGCGAGCATTGCAACATCGCTCTGCTCCCATTTCGCATCTATTTTTACTTCATTTCCTCAGAAATTTCGCATCTACGATTTATGAAAGACTCTTTCGATTGCGCACGTTGAAAGCTGTGCATAGGGAAGTAAAGCGTGCGCAATAGGAGGACAACTATATTTTCTATCCCGAGGACAAAAAATATTTTCCCTTTATGAGTTCCTCGTCGCATACATTTTAAAGTACGACCTTAAGGTATACATTTTCAGCAAACAACTCATTCCTCTCTTTTGTTTCCCAAGGTTTTCTCGAAAGCACTGATGCATAGTGAAAATGATTCTCCGAAACATCTTTGCAAGTGAGGCAGAAACTAGAGTGACCATGCAGCAAGGCAAGTTTTTCTAGTAACTTCTTCAATTATGCTATTTCCGGGAAATGGAGCATCTAAACATCAAGGAGCGTAATTTATTGCAAAACAGCGGAGTAAATAACCAAGAAGATGCATTTGTCGCGAAATTCTAACAGGCAACGCATAATGAAGAGTTTTCAGGTTTTCGAAAATCCATCTCTTTCCTCCTATCCAACCGAGCCTACGCACTCGTCGGTCATGCAACGGAAAAGAGGCGATCAAGCGGAATGAGTATCGTTCTTCATCTCTCAACTCACCGAACATGATGAGCAGATCAGCTATGCAGAGGGAGAAGATGTAGAAGAGAATGCTCTTCGGAACCTTCGAGGGAGCGAGCAGCAAGGGAGCGATCACGTACATCACCTGCAACAATTGCATATTTTATGATTAGTTTTAAAAAATAAAACAAATTTAAAAAAATTCCAAATTACTCAAATAGGAAACCCATTTTGTGATCAATATATTTAGATTTTTTGAAGTGTGTTCATCTCCGAAATAGAGCATCGTTTGATGTTCGATCGCTAGTCCTCTCCAGTCATTCACCCTCTTTGTTCTTTTTTTGTGGAATTGGTATTATTTCCTGCGCGATCTCTAAAGGGTCCCCCTCCTACTCGTAACCGGAGAGTCCGAATGAGACATCGAGAGGGGGTGGAAGTCACTACTTCATTTCAAGAGCGGATACGCGCGCGCTCTTGATATGAGGTATTGCAGACTCATGAACGGGGCTAGATCCCCAATTAGCCACACTCGTGTTGTGAGTAACGAACAGTGCAAGGAACGTCTGTGAACGTCATTGTCCCTATTTTAGAAGTGCGTCAGATACCTATTCAATCTCTTCCTTCTCACAATCAGACTGGTGCGAATAGAGCCATCATATCGATTATTCTTCAACTTCGCTACATCATAAGCATCGCTTGACGATTCCACGCTACATGTTTCAAAGCTAATGATATAGTCCGAAATCATCGGTGATTCACGGAAATTTCGATCATTTCGCAATGGAAATGCATCTCACGAAACGACGAGCGTCAGAAGAGCCCCCGTGTTCTGCTAGACTATTAATGGCTTTCAACTAAGACCCCAAACAGCAGTAAAGAAAATTGGAAAGAGGGAAGGAAGAAGAAGACCTGTAGAGGACTGTAGTTTTGGCAATTTTGCATGCGACTTTCTTGCCTCTGGCTCCACAGTTCCTCCGAAAAAAAAGAAATATTCCCACTATAGACTCAAAAACGGGGCCATTTAGTGGTTCAATGAACTGTGGCTTCGCAGTGCGCTTCTGAGTCTTGCTTACGTGATTCGCGCGTGAGAAGTGAACCAGAATTAGACGAGCTAAATGCAGCCCGGATACTCTGAACTGAAATTGCCGCTGTGAAATTCCGTCTAGAGCCAGAATCACACGCGCAAACAATCCATTGCTGTGATGGATTGTGCAGTTTTGCAACGGGAAATTATGAAAATCTGTGCCTAAAATACAGTGATAGATTCTAAACCCTGTTTTACTCTACAGTGTTCTGCTTCATGGTGTTCTTTCCCTCCTCGGAAGTGAGATGTCTTTTCCGAAGATCCCGTTCTTCTTCCGGCTTCCCAACCAAGTAATATGGGCGGTCCAAAGATCTGACGACAATAATAAACCCGGCCCATTCTATCGCACAAGGCAACAAAATATATTTAGTTCCCTAGAAGCCGAAAATGAAATTCGCCAGTTATTGTATCACGCACAGCAATACTTGGAACTGTTCAGGGAATCGAGTGAGGGAAGGGCGATTCCGGCGGAATCAACGACAGTGTCAACAGTGTCTGATGATAGTCTCGTTTCACTGTTCACTTTAGTAGAAACATGCACTTTCGAACCACAGACGGGCGCCTTTCTTGGAATAACAAACAGACATAATGAGCAGACTAATCCATTGTGAGCGCACATTTGCCTTTCACAGAAGAGAACAACATCACAATCCCTCAGGGGACGCTGTAATTATCTGTAGGCGGCCCTCGTCTGTTGGACAACAAAGGCTCAGTAGACACGAAATATGGACAGGCTAGCTGACTCGAAAATTATGCGTTCCTAAAAAATACGTCCCTTCGTGGAGAACTTGCAATGAATAGCCATATTGTCTCTACATTTCCCGTATTGCGAAGTTCCCAAAATTTTCAGTGGGAGGCAGCTTCCGCAACGTGAGGAACCTTCTCAAATTTCCGCCATGCAGGGACGAGCCGGAAGCCGGAAACTAGAGAGCCCGACGTGCATTAGGGAAACGTCGCCGCTCACGATACGATCGCCGGATATTCGATGCTGAATTATTCCGCCACCACCCGCTTCCTGAATCCGGAATGTGCACAGCACACTTTCCGCACAACTAGGTCTTCGGCAGATCGTCTATCCTTCTAGACGTGCTCCGTAGAATGTGGCTATTAGAGTGGATCTGTCGCAGTCGGTCGTTGATGCCTGTGAGCGGGCAGACAATTTGTGTCTGAGTAAACCGAGAGAGGGGAGTTACACGCTTGAGAGGCGAAGCGTGGCGGGTTGTCGATGGGAGACCGTCGACTGGGAGGGAGGCAATCCAATTTAACTGTCACTTTTGTCCCTCTCTGTGGGGGCGCGGAGTGCATTGACTAGGCAAGAAATGACTCTTCGTTCTACACGCTTTCGAACAGATCGTACTCGCGAGAGAACTTGCACAAGGAAGAGACAAGTTCTTTCGAAGCCTTCTCTAGCATTGACGCACATCACTAAGAAATATTCCTAAGGAAATATATTAGCAATAAAAAATTCGCGGAATTGAAAAAAAACTTCCGCGAAAGTTCGTAACAATGAAGTCACGTAAGCAGGATGCATATTCATAAGGACCCCTTTATTAGCCAGGCTCTAAGGGAATAGCAAATGATGACTAGCGTGATTTGTTCGCAATATCCAATGCACATGGTGACTAGACGCACCCCGATTCCTGTAACTTGTGGCGCTGAATCGAATAGGAAATGCTGTCTGGCTTGCCCACACTTCTTGAGTAAATAGATATTTCCGAAGTGGAAATTTTTAGGGAATTGTCGCTTTCCGGATACGCCATTTCTCAATATCTTTTCAAGGAAGTTTTTTTTCAAGGATGACTTCGTTACTGTGGAAGGGATAGTGGCAGCGGAACAGCAAATTGGTTTTGAAACCGAATTTGTAACCGGAGGATCTTATGCATATCTTCGTTCAGCCAATTTCCGGCATGGAACACTCATAAGGATGGAACAACACACTCATGCCTTGTTATTCGCAAGGATGGGAGTCCTTATCTGAGAATGCATCTCATCCGCTTTTTCTTCGTCCATTCCAAACTACCCTAATGCGTGAAGACAAAAAATAGTATGTACGCATGGCGAAGCATGTGCTCGCGCATGACTGCGAGACAAACAAGTGATGATGGGATCGTATCCAGAAGGAGTGCTGCTTCACGCATCACGGAAGAATCTAGTCTGATTCCACCACAA
Organism: Pristionchus mayeri; assembly: GCA_036245805.1. Classification (NCBI taxonomy): domain Eukaryota; kingdom Metazoa; phylum Nematoda; class Chromadorea; order Rhabditida; family Neodiplogasteridae; genus Pristionchus; species Pristionchus mayeri. The sequence goes on along the minus strand of BTRK01000003.1, from coordinate 18,296,945 downwards.
TCTGAGCAAGCAAAAGAGAATGGAATGGACTGTCTGAAGATGCTAAGTACCAAGCCCTCATCATTCAAATTTCTCCCAGATATTCCTTTTCTATGTCAATTCAAAACTGATTCATTCGATCCCATTTGAAAATTGAGCTTCGAACCTGAGGATACGATTTGGCACCAGGACACCACTAAAACAAGTACTGGTCTTCCGAGCCGGCACGATCACAAAATCAAAAGACCTATTCTCATGCTGCCGGTAATTATCCCACGCCGATGTTTAGACCGACCAAAAGGCTCCCCGCTCTCAGAAAGGCTCAATTTATTTCTGACCACCAATTTTCCGCAAGTAATTACGACTATTTCACGAGCTGCTAAATACAATGATCACACATCCCTTTGAAAGGGATGAGCCCTCTGAGATAATTGAATCAGCAGTGTGTTATGCCTTTCTCACCCGTTCCTTTTTTACTATGAGCAGTCGAGTTTTTCAAGACTGTGCGCCTAAGAAATCGGCCTAAGAAGTGAATGTAATGAAGATTTTGTAGTGTGGTGCGACCGCCCACAGCGATGCGGACGACGTTTCCCAAATGACCTACGTGCCATCCGCACTTATTGATGACACTCACAAGTAGGAAAAGTCATCAAAGCAAACGAAATGGATTAAAGTGTACTAGTTGAATTGCATTTCGTCTGGGGGATTAGTTTACTATAGTGGACTCTAGCTGAACTTTTGTTTTACTACGGAGAAAAAAAGAAAACAACGACCTCTCGCACTTCCTTTTCATCAATGAGAAAAATAAATAGAAAAAGGAAAGCATTTTCGCATCAACAAGTTAGAAATTACTTCATAATCTAGTTAGAAGACCTATTTTCAGTTCCATACCGCTTCCACCATCGTTCATAATAGTGATTCAGACAGTTTGAAGGAACGCTGCATCCGCCTACGCAGTCTTACTGCATTTCGTTACTGTAGAATGTTTCGAATTGTGCTATGAAAACTCGATTTACAATGCGTCAACGACGCCTATCGACGAATTTGCGCATGACATGTGTTTTAGAGTCAAAATGCGGTCCTCTACCTGATTTCATCCACTCTGTAGACTGATTGAGCGGTGATAGAAAATGAATGCTACAGTACTCTATTGCGTGGTTACAGTACTCTGGTGCGCGCATGGTGTGGCACTCACCCAGGTGTTGACGACGAATCCGACGACGTTGAAGCCGATGTACGTGTAGGCGACATACTGTCGATAGCCCTGCAATGGGCGACGTTTAGCACTCGTCGACTACCGTAACCCACCACCCAGTTCATGATGCCACACCACTACGCGCACGCAGCACTAGGCTCAACAGCAGTAGCAGGTACTAGTGTCGAATGACTTGCCTCCCTTAGTGAGCGCGGAGAGGGGGAGGGGTGCCAAGCTCCGCCCCCTTCCTCGCCCCCTTTCTTCTACCTCTACATGAATCTTCCCTCGATGTGTGCCCGTCATCCCCTTCTTTTCTCCCCTCCAGAGGCTACCCCCGTTTCCTCACTTTTCAATGGCGAGGAGTAAGTAATATCGCGAAGGGGGGAGAGAGGGGGGGGGGGACTCAACCCGTCTCGGGGGCACAAGAATGGGATAAATTCCCGCGCGCGAGCGAGCGGAAATTTCTTTGGGCTCGCTTATTGAATGCCGTCGGCTATCCATCTCAAAAAGGAAGGAGCCAATTCGAGATTTCAGAGGGGCCCGACTTCCATTGTCGGGTTCTGACACATCCAGATATGTCAGCAGCAGGCTTCCTTCCCTCCTTCTACATCTACGCGGGAGCACCTGGCAGATTACTATGCATCCCATATAAAAATCCTGCGAACGGGCCAATTTTGTACTCACTGGATGTCTAGACTCAAGGGGCGATCGTCCGTATGCTGATCTATGTATTAGGCCCTAGCCTAACGCAGTGTCCAATCACTGAATCTGGTGGTGTGAAGTGCTTCCGGTCTGCATCCCCCTCTCATGGGCCAAATGGTGCAGATTCCAGTGGCCAATGAACGGTTGCCCATTCATGGCGCATCCGCTCGTTTAGAGAGGGTGACAGAAGGCTAGTGCATGGCGTAATGGGAGGAGGGTCTGGAAGAAATTAGCAAGTGAGGACAGCAGTTCCGAATACGTGCAGATCGAATTGTTTGGATTCCGATAGAAAGCACGAGATACTCATTTGCTACTTCAAAATCATACAAGCAGGATTGCACATCTGTCATTATTCAACATGGATTCAACACAATGAATCTTCTTGGGCCATTGCTGTGTTGGAAACGTGCTCTGGAAAGCATTCTAAAATTGGATTGGATAAACAAGACCTGAGGACCTCAACTAGTGTGTACAAACACATTGCCGTCACTCGACTAGCCACTCCTTTTCATGCTTGCGACAGTTCCAAAATAGCACAACATTCTCGAAATGGGCACTAACTCCTGTACAGTATCCGCCCACTCATTGGTTAATTCCACGCTGTTTTGCTGAACTTCAGGAACGATTTTGCCAGGCTAAATTTAAAGAAATGCTCGTGAATTCATTGCGATTTCATTGAATTTCGCTGTCCTTGCATTTCAGAGATGCTCATTTATCAGGGAATTCGAGCGTTTTTTCCAGAGATTCTTACGGACACCTTGCATTTCATGGTCAATTTCTTGAGTGTGCACACGTGCTTTACCGGTTAGAGCAAATTCCGGTATTCTGTAAAGTGCCGCCACTCTGAGTTTCATTCAACATTTCTCCATGTTTCTTCATTCCCACGTCCCTGCGATTTCCCGCGAGGAAACAAACGACTAACAGTGAAAACATGCGCTAACGCCTCCCTAATGCGGCTACGCATAAGCCGTTTCCGGATTGAAGACCAAACTACATCCACATTAGGATGCTCGCTGTTTCGGGCATGGTACATCTCTAGAAATACGCGTAGTGGAGGGAATCCCATCTTCAATCATCGATCAGAAAGAGGGAGAGAACACACAAAGCTAAGAGAGTTTCGTGTAGAATTGTCAGGACTGCCCGGTACAACTGTGGACTGTCAAGACACGAGCAATGGTCTAACTCTCATCCTTTTACACGCTCTCTCCTATGTTATAGAACGCGAGAGAGCATGCAAACTGAAGAGAGTCAGACGTTTACTCCCAGACATGTCCTTCGCCCTTCTAATGAATGGATCAAGCCTGTCTGTCTGGGAAGCATGGGGAAGGGCTGTAATTGAATTCGGCTAGGAAGTCTCCATGCGAACCGCTACAGCTTCCCTCGAGGAACCAGACACAATGGACCCGAACCGCTTTCAAACGCCAAGAATCTGAGAGTTCTGAGACAGCAGTCTGTCTACTGGTTACGCGACGATGATTTTACCATTTACAGATGTTCCAGAAAGGAGAGTTTAGAAGATTCTTAGAATGGAGTACCCAGAAATCTCGGATCTATGCCTTTTCTCCGAAGAGTTAAATACTATTTGCAATTTTGCTTCACTTTCTCTCTGTGTTGTTGTCTTCGATTCAATGAATGGCATAAGAGAAGGAAAGAACATGAGTAATTAGATGAGGAAAGAACTCTCCTGCATAATGAAAAACGATAGGTCATTCAAAATGAAGTCGATCTCTAGCCTCTAGCCTGTCGCATGATATTCTCGAATACGATATGAATTCTCTCGCGAGGTCGCCTTTCAATCGCTGGTCGTGTGAGAATTTCGCGTGACTTGGCATGAAAACGCCCCGCACTTCCTCTCGGTTCGCGAAATTTGCCAGAATGCGCAGAATCGATGGACTGTTCAAGCCAAAATGGAGATAAAGCACGATCTAATTCGTAATTAGCAATAACAGCACAAAACAGAGCACAAGCTTATTTTGAAGACATTCGCTCTATTTAGAAGGCAGTGGGTTATGAAATTGAGCGTAAATGAGCCGTTCATTTACATATTTCTGGGCTCCTCACACCCCTTGAGCAAAAAAATAAAAAAGAAAACATACTTGAAAATTGAGCTTGAACTGGATCTTGGTGTAGTTGAAGTAATCCTCCTCTTCCGAATTCCCCATCTGAGAAAATCAACTTTGATTTGATGAAATGCCGGAAAAAAGCACATGGAAACAACTCGACAAGTAACATTGGCTCAATAAACGATTGAAGTGATTCATCATAAGGAAGTATGACTTATCTAGTAAAAGAGATCAGCACGTCATTCTGAACAAGAGTTTCACGATCTCACTTGATAAACGCGTGACATACAGATGTCTCAAACTACTCAAACTCAAACGATTTATTTGTTTACCCTTCGTTCAGTACCATGTAAGATTTTATTGGATTTTTCATTTACCCGAGGTCATTTTTTACTCTAGAAAAATTCTACCATGACGATCTCACTTGATAAACGCGTGTCTTGCTGTTGTCTAGAACTGATTTATTTGTTTACCCTTCGTTCAGTGCAATTCCAGATTTTTCCTTGGCCTGAGGCCATTTTTTGCTCTAGCCTAGACAATTCTACCATGATCGCGAAGTCAAAATACACTTGAGAGAATTGCTCAATTAACCCCTGTTGTTGGGGGTCAGAGAGCAATTCAACAAATGTAAACAAGCTGGGGCGAGTAATGGAGAACTAATTGTTGTTCACCCGGAAAATGAACTAGCAAAAGTCCTGGAACACACAAGTACAGGGCGAGAATAGGAAATTTGCCTAACGGTAAAAAAAAGGAGAAGATCGTGTCTCAGTCGATTTCGAAGGCATAGTATACAAGGAGGAAGCGCGTCTTCCGGCCATTACTGTACGATTAGGCATGGAACAGGGATGTCTCTCTTACACAATCAACGACTCTCTTCATTTTGCGTGCTCTCTCATCGGTCTGATGGGCGAGGGAGGACGGCGAATGCCTAGCCTAGAGTCCTTCAGGAATAGACGATAGACTAGTCCGACAGCGAACGCCAGAGATCAGGCTGACGTACGATGCACTTCCATTCACTGTAGTCCATCCAACTCAGACCCGAAGGGGGCCACTTGTTTTGCATACTTTCAAAGACTAGAATGCCTCATAAATTCGTCACTTGCCAATGCCTTCTTTGTCGTACCGTAGGCACTCTAGACAAAGAACGCCTAGTGTTAACGCGAAATGTGCTTTTCCGCGAGTGGGAGCTTCATAAATCTATCAGTTGATCAGTCTCGACTCCAGACGCAGTGCAGACACAACACCTTTCTCGCTTTATGCGCCTCCGCAGGGGAATTCGCGTGGAAGAATTGATGTCAGAGACAAATAGCGGACAGGGAAGTAATGAAACGTGGCGAAAGTAAAGTGGAGTGGAAATGACAATGAGAGGTGCACTAGAGTAAAGGGGGAAGTTCGAACAGAGGCAGAAATAGAGAATCGGACGTTTCTGCTAGTGAATTATTCAAGCCGTTTCGTGGTTATGGGACACGGCGGATTCGCGCTGTGAGATCACTGTGCGCGACGTTATTTCAAATCCAGGTTTAGAAATACAGCTTTGTTTGCTACTAGAGCTGAAAAGGTACAAACAGTTTGCATGATGACTGCGCTGCGATGGAGCTTGGCAAGTTAAGAGACGAGTTCTAACAAACAAAAAAATCTATGACTTTTACCTGCAAGTGATGACGAAATCAGTGACTTTGTGAACTCAAAAGAGATGAATGGAACATGAAAGAGGGAGGCTATAAACCGAGAGTTGCTAAGCGGGCAAGAATAGCCCTCCGCGCCTACGCTTGGCAATACCTTGCGATTTCTGAATAGCTTCAATTATGCTCCTCGTGCTGCCTAGAGTTTGTTTAAATGTGAGCCGGAAATTCTCGGAATTCCGAAAAATGTTTGGGATAATTGAGCTTGGGCATACTCCAATTCGGGTAAACCACAATCCAATTCGGGTAAACCACAGCCTAAAAATATTTAATTACAGGGAACAAAAGGCAGAGATCAGGTTTTCTACACGAGAAAGTGATTCGTCACATCATGAACCTTTCAAAAAAAACTAATATCACAATGAAAACTCAGAGATGTAAGGAAGGATTCCGAAGATACGCAATGAAGAAGCAAATAACCAATATAGATAGCATTATTGGCGCGAAGACCTATCTTCCAAACCACCAAAAGTGCTCAGCATGACGCCTAAGTGCATGGTGCTGATCTATCCCTGATTCAGGGTCCAAACTGCAAACACAATGGTCCATTCTCAGAATTCAGTGAAGAAACAATTGCGAGGGTGCACAGGCTCCCGGAATCTCATCAATGCGAAATTGGCCCCGCGTTTGTGCACCCAGCAGCTGTACCGCATCCGAAATAGAGCAAGTAAGTATGCCAGCCTGCAAGCTTCGTGCAAAATAAGAAAATGCGGAACAAAAATATTTTGGACGCATATTCTTGAATGAATATCCGGAACTGACGCCTTACTGTGCGAACTGAACGAACACTCCTGACTTGCTGACTGGCTTGACTATGAATGGTTCTCAGAGGCGCAGGATTTGCAAGGACTCCTCATTTCCAAGACGATACTCGGAATACAGGCAAAAGAGTGAGCAAACGAGAAGGAAGAATATTTTCAGGTTCTCATTAATACAATTCGCTCCCCGATTGGAGATCTCTGATTTTGTAGGAGGATCCTCTTTACTCTTTATTTCAATCTCATCTTCCAGAGAACCATTTGAAAGTAGTTATTTGCGGTTTAGTTCGCTGTGCTGCAGGATATTATACCGAAGCGTGAAAACAAGCCTGAAGTGCAAAATACACGTATATTTTGCTCAAATTGAAGCAATTCGTGCAAGGAAATTTGGATTCAAGAGCAAACAACGAGGAGTAATGAAAAGGAGAGCGAAAATACGATATTTTACGAAGTTCAAGCCTATTGGCATTTCCTGTAAGGAGTGAAAATTCTGCGGAGCCTTCATTTGGGGAAACGATGCTATTTGCGGTGTATCCCCCCTTGCTGCAGGAAACGATGTACGGTAGTGAAAACAAACACACGAAGGGCAAAGCTATTTTGCCCCCGATCGGGAGTATTCGGTAAACGGAGAGTGGGTACAATACAGAGAACCAGGAAAATGAGCCCGCAAATAGCGAAGCTTCGGAAAGAAATCGTGAAGATACTTGAAAGACGCTCACTGTAACTCCAGTGGTCCGACTGGGGAAGTCATTTTTCAGATTCCGATGACCTAATTTGGAGCGACGCCTGATCAAGAAAACAAGCCATGAACTACCGAAGACTTAAAGGAGGAGTAAACTCAAAATTCAATTTTTTAAGCTGTCACATGCACGGCCTAGAGCTCCACAACGATAAGAACCTCCGAAATTTTCACATTGATATCTCCATTCCAAACATAGTTATACCTAGTTGGCTGGGAGCCAGATCAGGGAAAGCTCAGGGAAAGGGGCGAGATAGCACGCGACTTGAAGAGAGTGCGTCACTAGTTGAAACATATTCCAACCGGGCGCGCGTTTGCATTTACTCCTCCTTTAAGTGGAACTATTCTTGCAATGGAGCTCGCTAATCAAATAATTCCAAGAATGCGAAACGTTGCAAGCGGAGTTGTGTGGAATTATACCGGCGATTTATGTACTGTTCTTCGAAAAGCTGTCGAATTGTTCTTTGAATAAGAGTACGGTAATGACTGTGAGAATGGCCAAAAATGCATTCCCTAACGGCTGAAACAGCCGCACTCCCTAGGAACTGTAAAGAAAGGGAAAATATTGGGACACGAACTGGGACTAATCTTCCGAAATTCTCGCCTGTACTCTTAGCTTTTCGCCTCTAAAAAGCACGGAGGATTTTTTTGTGCTGCTCACTATACAGAGAACGGAAGCGTTAGGCTACGAATATGGGTGAATAAGGAAATATGCACAGTATTGTTCGAAATTCGGGGAATTGTCTCTTCACTCTAAGCGCTTTTTCGTCAATCGGTTGGTCTAGAGAGCACGTGAAGTGTAGAGAGACGATTATCCGAATTACGAACAGTGAATATGGACAAGGAAGTGCGGAGAGTGCACAGTGGGGCCTTTCCCTTGCCTTGTTTTGTCCCTCATTTGCAGTTGGAAGTAAACAACTGCGGTATTTTGAAATTTTCCACGCAAAGTTGTTAGTTCTCCGATTTAGCCTGTCTAGTCTATCAAGTGGAGAAATTTAATAATAGGGAAAACGCTCGAAAATTGTATAGCCTGTCTCTGATTTTGCTGAGAACAAAAGTGCAGTGCACGAGGCGAATTGCGATTGTTGTGCAGCCCATCTAGTGCAGAAAGCGAATTTGTTTGACATTGCAGCCTAATTTTTTTTCTAATTTTTTTAAAATTTTGGACTGTTCTAATCCTTTTAAGGAACTCATATTAAAATATGAGTTCGCAAGTTATTATGCAAAGATAATCAAGAAAAAGGATGAGATAAAGGGAATAAGAAGGGATCATTCAAATTGGACTACGGTGCAGTATGATCAGAGAAGCATGCCCAACAAATATAAATGTTTATAGCGACATGTTTACCTTCGGAATAATTTACGATACGTGATCGCGTTCCGAAGATGTCTCAACATCGTAGCGTCAGCACATCAGGCAATGTACAAAAGAGAATATTGAAGGCGAAATGATAAAATATTTAGGTATTCCATAATTAGATTCTGGCGCCTTCCTCAGTCACGTTCCGAGGGCACGGATTCCTTATGGAATAACATTATTTATGTCGTAGATACTGTGGCCATATTTCAATAGTATCGGGACCAGGAAGTTAGGACGCAAAATGAATAACCTTTACTTGGCTCTCTTGAATTACTCAAAATATTTTGATTCGAGAAAAAATGGGGTATCTCGGATCAAAACATCCAGCGGGATACGGTCAACTCTCTCACGCAGCAGGATGACAACACTGAGGCAAATTTCATCGGAGATTGGTGAGCGTTTAGCAATACAAATCTGAGACAATGCTGTATGTCAAATGGCAGGAAAGTTCATCTTCCAATTCTGACAGTGTGATGCATGGATAAAACAAGCAGGTTTAAATATTTACAGGAAACTTGTGATGATCGTCTAATGCAATCAATTGGTGAGGGCACTGATACAGTATTCCTTGCGGGAAAGTCGATAACGTTCTAGTGCATGAGAGATTTAGCAATGTGAGTATGGAACAGCGTAATTATGACCATTATCTCTTAATTATGATTAAATCAGAACCGAACACCCGCTGAAAAAAGCCCACAATTGCACGTATTTAGTAAATAATAAGAAGAATGGAATCAAACTCTGAATTAGAGCCCTCGTTTAGTGTGAAAGACTCCCTCAGTACTCGAGATCGCGCGCTCGCAACAGAAAACAGCTTTTTGGTCAGAGATGTTCTGCACTTTCTGTTTGTTGCTGCAGGGACTAATCATGAGAGGGCGAGGGAGCATCTTTACCCAGAAACCGTCACTCTATCAACGAGATTGCCCGAGACAGCTCGAGAAGAGGGCGAAAAAAAACAAGGGTTCCGCGTAATTGGATGAGTTCATTCCAGTGAATATGAAAAAAATAATATGTACATTATCAACCAAGTATTACGCATGACCGGTCAAAAATTCCATCTTACTCCCCAGAAATTCGCCTGTGAAAATGGCATTGTTTGATTTGATCATTCCCTGATCACTCTATTATTCCTCGATTGAGGGAGGAGGACTGTGAAGGAGAGAAGGAGAGTTCATAGGAGGAATGTTGAGAATGAGGAGTGAGGCAGGCAAAATGCCGGAAATACTTCAGAGACTTGCTGGCTCGAAGACAATGTGCAAAGTGAGAGAAGTGAGAAGTTCTGATCAGTTTCGCACTTGATCGTATGTCGAAAATAATACAATTCTTACTATGTCAAAGCGTTGTTTGAAGAACAATCAAATGTGATACTGTCCAAGGAAGAGGTATGGTGAGAAATTTAGTTAGAGTCGCGACTACTCGAGTTTACTAGAGTCCATTCAACAGTACTCCATTCCGGAAGAAAGAGAATACGAGCTCAGAACAGCGGCCCAAATTCGGTTCGATGAGAACTCAGTACAAGTAAGAGGTCCATTGCACAGACCGATTATGTCCCTATGGATTCTTTTAGGACCATCTTCATCGAATTAGGCACGGTCTACAGGGTTTGTGAGCGAAAGAGGGAAGCACTTGGAGCGATAACCAGAGACCAAGTACCCCATCCCTACGAAGACTGGATTCTGTCCTTGCAGTGGGCCTTTCCAGTGAACAATGATCAGCAATTTGGACTCAAAAGGCCATAATAACCGAAGAAGAAAGAAGACAACAAATATTCACAAAAATAACATTGATATTTAGTCATCACAGAAGTGGCACAACTTTACGAAGAGGAAGTGGCGGAGGCGGGGTAGTAGTCAGATGATTGCTCGAATTCGCACTAAAGTCTCTGCAGGAAGACCACAATTATTCTGCATTTCCGGAAGGGGCTAAGCACGGCGCTACGTGACTTCTCGCTCTCACGCTTGCGACAGTGCTTGAATGGAGGATGCACCGGTGAGATGGAGCAAGGCTATAATCACTAATTCCTATGTTCAAATTTGAAAAATTGTCCTTTTCTCTGAATTTATTTTCCATCTCACCAGTCCTCGGCTAAAAGACTCAAATACTTTCGAGGTTTCATTCGAGTTTCAATCGGGCAAAATGGCGGGTTGTTTCGAGGAAAAGATCACAAGATCTAATCGGACAAAGTGGAATGGCGGCGAGCCGTGAACTCCGGAAGAGGACAATTTCGAAATTATGCTCACGCTGGAAAACATGACTAAATACGGCATTCACAATGTAGCTTTCATGCAAAATCAATCTCGTTTCGACGTGCTAGCTAGGATCCTTTGTGCGGTGCAAAGTGAGAAATCGTCCAGTACTCTTAGCTTTTTCAAAGGCATGACGAATTCCTCTTCACTTTGCAGAAGACAGAGATCGCGCCAAACAATTAGGTTATGAATACTAATGTTCATAGAAATCTCGTTTACAGCGGTAGATCCTTGCAAGGTGAGAAGTGAGTAGAGTGCGCATAGCAATGTTACAGTAGCAAATATCGAATTGAGAAAATGTATGTCGATAGATGGATATGCTAGATATTGAAGAAGGACATGCGAACAAAGCCGCTGATTAATTGAGCGATTCCAGGGGTCGTCGAGAGTGTGGCTAAATTCGCTCCCGAGACTCTCCCCCCTCTCCCCCCATCAGCTGCATTCTAGTTCCCACGGTCCGTACGCTTCTATAATTCTCGAATTCTTCGCAGGGAGTGCGAGAGAGAGAGAGAGAGAGAGAGAGAGAGAGAGAGAGAAAGCAAGAAATAAGGGTTTCAAGCGAAGGAGGAAATGGGCATTTGTGCAGCCAACTTGGCCACATGGGAAATAACGGTGCGGCGCGGGCGGGTGAAGTTCTCCTCGCAGGAGGGAAGAGGGACGAGTTCAGAGTACTAGGTCGGACGAGAACCCACAAGATGAGAACCATAAAAGTACTCTTCTCTAATTTTTAACAGTTATTCTTGTCAGTGTGCGAACATATTCTGAAAATGCTGAAGAAGTCTACTTCTTTTGATCTCATCCGACCTACCGAGTTCAGGGGGTTGGACAGTGAGCGGAAGGAGTCACGTTGCCTGGTGGGACTCCGTGCAGAACTAAACCAATTTCGTGCAACTCGAACATCGGGGGGGGGGGGGGAATCCGAGGAACAACACTTGAAATGCGGTGTTTGCCTCTATAGGCTCCTGTTTATGTGTTTCGGATAACCCGGAGCCGGAACCCCAGCCGGAGCCTTAAGCCGGATGCATGGGCCGGAATCACGGAGTCATTCCAATGGGGACAACATCATTTATAGAGAAGAAGAGCCGTCACATTGTCCGAAATATAGGGCAGAGCGAGTTCGGCCAAACAGCATCACCATAATGGTCTAGACGGCCCCCGATATTGTTGCCGTGTGAAATTCGAAAATTCGAGGACACTCGAAAAAGTGACGCGAGCCAATATGCGAAATGCCTTCTAAATTCGTGGTTAGGGCAGGGATTCGAGCCGATTTCTCATACAGATAAGCGCAATTTGTTTCAGCTCCTCTTCCTCCCTCATATCAGATCCTCCTCCCCTTCCCGCGGTGAACCCTCACACCCTTCTCCCTCTCTTCCCCGCTCGCTTTTTCAACCATGCACGTCCTAATAGAGTTGCTATTTATAAAGAGGAGGGGGCAAGGATGCTTTCTGATTAGTTTATTTAGCCGGTCGGTCGACTAAAGACATGCACCGAGGAAAGCACTCGACGAGTCCTTGAGGACTGAACCCAAGGATGAACCCGGACAATTAGAGCTCGAAAAACTTTGATCGGTCTAGTATGGAATTATGTGTGTTTATTGAAGTCTATTGACAATGACCTCAAGTTACGTGATGACTCAGTAGTCTGGGGAGTTCGCGGAAGACATCAAGAATCGCTAGATCACCTCAGGGAGAGGAAGGGGAGAACTCAGTTCGTAAATCACATAACGTCAAGGAGGCGGAAACGCGATGATTCCACATGGACGACCAGACGTAAGTTGTAAAGGAAGAAGGACCCGGAGAAGGAACATTAGCCCACTTTGAAGAATGTCTCGCCGAATGAAGGAGAGACAATGAGAGAGGGAGAAGACGGTGGAGTTGGGGGAGGGGGGGGGGACAGAGGGGGAGGGTGGATCCTCCCCTCCTACTCACTACTTCACTCTAAGCCTTGCAGCTCCTTTCGTCAAACTTCATTACGGGGATCAGAAGCCGCCCGGTTGGAGAATAAAGGGGGGCGCACACGTGTGTCTGCAACGCCCTCTGTCTATTCATCTCGCGCCCTAGTTGCCAGAACCCAGGCATAAAGTGGCCGAATGGTCAGGAAAAAGCTGGTTATAGACGAGCGCGAAGATGAGGGAGGATGCATGCAACGGGTATACAAGGCCCTTGAGCTCCTAGTTTATGGATGCTTCAGGGTTCAGGGGTTTACCCTTTAAGGGTTTGCAAATGCAGAGAGCTCACGACTCCATTGGAACAAGAACATCGAAAGAATATAGCTTTGGATGCTGTTCAGTCTACCAGACTCATTAGACTCTGATTGAAGGGTGCAGCGTAGTAAATATAGGGAACGTTCCTGTTTTGCCAGACTGCGAGATCTCCATTGTTCAAGGATGAATGAGACCCGCGGGACATGCTAGACAGTGCATTTCGCAGAACTTTCAGCTAAACAATAACAAGTTGATGTCTGTGTAAGTGTCTGCGCTGCGCGAATATTTCTCGGGACCGATGAGAAAAATCAGAAAGTCGCACGCTATTTCCGAGTTCAGTTGACACTCTCCCGGCCACTGGAGGGTCTAATCTCACGTTGGGCCAAAATTTCCAGCGCATAAATAAAATGCTGAGAAAAAGACTGGCTACAATTGGACAATAGCCACCCACTCACCCTCTGTCATCTAGCCCTTTCCAATTCCTTCCGTATTTGCACGCAAATGAACTTTTTCGAATGAACTGTCATTTCCGAAAATAATACCGCACAAGAACATGAAAAATTCAGAGATTCTGTGAAGCTTCTGGAGTCAGTCATGGTATTGCGCACAGAGTGCGTGTAACCCGGAAGCAGGAGTGAATGTGAAAGCAGAATTCAAGATGATGATGATGATGCAAGGTGCACCCCGACTAATTCGGAGAGTGAGTTTCGGGATATTTCAGCGCACCTTAACGATTATCCACTTAGGCAAAGTAGTCGTACAGAGGTGGAACGTCAGCGCAACACATGAGGCCCAAAGCACCACCAATAATTAAATTTATGTGTTTGTAACATCTAATCGAACTCGAGCTCTAACATGCTTCGAACAAATATTCAGACATCCAAAAGATATATCTGAAATTGTAACGAGGCCAATCGCATAAGCGGCCAAGGACTTCAACGGGCACTTTCAGAACAAGAGACATAACAATTCGGACTGTCTACTCCGGTTAACAATTCATGATTTATGTCTGGCTCCCGTAGAAAGCCGCTAAATGGATGTAATATTCGGAGTAAAAGGTAAAGATGACAACGCTTCTAGCTTTTTTTTTCTAGTTTCTAGTCGTCAAGTGACGACATAGGTGGATCACCTCGGTGGCATGAGGCTGCTAGATAGCCTACACATACTTGTCAAGCGATCGTAACTATTCGGTGCCTCTTTACATTCCGAAAAGTTCAATCGAAAACATAATCGTTTGACTCTAATGTTGCAGTCCAAAAGGGCTAAAAATATACATCTGAAGTCTGTGAATTTCAACAAAACCATCAAAATTTTGAAAAAGGTGGCAACACTGATTCCAAAAACTGAATAGCAAATGCAAAGAGACCAAAATATCTTCAGATGAGCGCAGAATCACAACATCAGCTCTTGAGAATACGAATGTGAGGAAACGAAGTAGACTTCAGAGAAGAGATGGATTTGCAAGATTTGTCTCTCTTCATTTCGCGTGCTCTCTCGCCAGTCTGACTGGAGAGAGCACGCAAGCTGAAGAGAGTCTTCTTGCGATACTACTTGAGAGTATCCACTCGAGTGCGTCTGACACCACTTACACCACTCTCTTCCAGAAGCGTGCGCAGCGCGACTACATTTGAGAAGAGACAATATACGACAATGGACGCTGTTTTTAGTTTGTAAAGTGACGTCGAAGCCGTAAATAAGAATCATATGCAAAGTACGTAGTGTCGAGGTTGTGGTGGAGTTCGAACGTCAATGATCGGAATAACAAAGCGAATGGGGGCGGGGTGGTAGGTAATAATTCACTAGTTCATGTCGAGTTCGTTAGACACGCCAGGTGCGAATCTGTTCACTAGACGGAAAGCACAGGGAAACCGAATCCAATTTAGACTGCATATTCCAAGAACTATTAAATGTTTCTCTGTTTGTGACAAGCCGATATTATATCAGAAAATAATTATTGAAACGAAAAATTTTCTTTGATAATTCGGCTAGACAGAGAGGCAAATCTGCACAAATATCAATGCATCGAAGACATAGTATGCAAGATGTCCAGTTGAACAATGACAGATACTAAAAAATAATGTGGCTCATGTATCATGTGGGAACATTCTTCAAATACGAACACAAATATCACCACTCTATTTTGTGTGCCTCTCTCGTTTCAGAGATCTGATAGAACATACATATGGTTGCGTTAAAATTTCTGACTACGGTAAGCCAACAAAATGGGTTGAAAAGTGGAGTTTGAGATGGCAAATCTCTCTGACTTTGACGCAAACCGGAGATAGATCATGCAGAAAAAAAGAAGCACATCATCCATCATTCGTAATCTTTCTATGAACTGCCTCTGTTTCCGAGCACAGCACAGCTAAAAATCTTTCGCTTTGTAGGACCATTGAAAGAGAGAGGCTCGCATGAATGAGAGTATTGTATGTCGCAAAATTGTAAATATCGCTAAAATTGTGAATATCACGGAAGTAGCTGCTGTCATGATTATTCATGCAAGTGGCGATCATTCAAGAAGATATCCCAGGTCTCAGGGGAGGGTGAACTAAGAATGATGAACTAGGAACATCTTCCTTTTTGAAGAGCTTCCGCTATTCTGAGTTCAAAGGATGAACGCGGCAATAAGGACATTTATCAATATATCGTCAGTTTTTTTCAAAAAGTTCTTAATTTTCCAAAGCACACTACGCAATGCCAAAGACCAAGGTCGGCCTGCTTCTAGAAGCGCCTGAACAAGGGAGAGTACATCGGAAAAATGAGCCGATGCGCGCTGAAAAACGAGACTCGCCATGATTGGAGATTGGAGAAATCACGCAGATGCGCACTAACCGATGTAAACTGAGCGCACAAACAAGCGTAGGCTGACCTTTTCGGCCCCTTTGCCATCATAATAGTCGTGTTTTGGTGTCTTAGAAGACATCAGGACGTCAGTGGGGGGGGGGGGGCGATACCAGAGCGAACTTCCTCTTGGTCGACCAACTCGACGAATGTCAGCCAGAGCACAGAATGGCCTCGAAACTCGAGTGGAATTGGGGTATAGAAGGGGAGCGGTGCGGCGACAATTTTCCGCTTCAGTACCTGGGGGAGGGCTTCCGGAATGTTTCTCCCTTCCACATGAGTGAGGTGAGGGTTCCGCGAAGAGATCGAGTCAGCATCTGGGAGAGAGAATGGGCAATGACGAGCGAGATTTGAAAGATGACTTCCCTACTCGCAGAACTTTCCTGATTCTCGAACTGTCAGTACTTATGCCTTACTGTGTATGAAGCGCGTCTAGAATTCTTACTTATATCCTGAATATGTTCATGCCTTGAAGGTTTTTCAGGCATTTGGCTAATTGGAAGCTATTTGTGAATATTTTTATTCACAAATAGCTTATAAACAGAAGTACACACATCTCAGACTCGTAAGATTAGCTATAAAAATAAGTGTTGTCTGAGGGCGTTTAGAGAAGATTGGCTTCACTACAGGGAACCTAAAGCTTTGAATACTCTAAGCGCGATTGGTATTCGAAAAGAAAAATATAGCATAGATAGATCATGACCATGCATTTCCGGGTTGGATCTTCTAGATGAAATTATCTCTGGATCAAAAATATCTCACCGAAATCACTTGAACAGCAATGCAATATTCAATATTCTATAGATGAAGGAACACGTGTATTGTTGCTTCTCCCCGTACAATATACGGAGGATCCGATGGAATATTCAATGGAACAACTCTTCCTATTGAGCTCAATATTTCAATGTTTCAGGATATAAACCAGACTCCGTGCGGAAACAATCATGCCATTGTAGACGGAGAGTTGTGATCATAGGACAAGCTAACATGTAAGACCCGAAGAGTTTGAAAAATGTATTGGAACCATTCGATCGGTTGATCACATGATAACTGAGAACCATACGGATAAGAACAAAGAAAATTGATAAAGATGATAATCTGGACAGTCTTATTCCGAGGATTATCCGCGATAGTGAATCTTGATAAGTCTCATCCTCCACTTCGCCCCGCAAACTCTTCCCACTGAATGGCGGCTATTTTTGAGATCTCGTAATTCACACGCGCCGCAAGTTTTCCCAAGTGTTTTCGTCATTGCACCGACTGTTATCCGAAATTCCTTCGTTCTAAAGTGTCAAAGGCGCGCGCTCTCGAGCAGTGGCGAGATACTTCACAACTCCGTGTTTACTTTTCGCATCTTCCTCTCTTTCTTGAACGCACCTCTCGATTTGCTCAGACTCTTCCACGGTTCACGAACCGAACAAAGCGATAGGCGGGTAAATATGCGCGGTTTTTGCTGCTTAACAGATTGCTAGGACAGAAACGCGTAACGTGACTCTTTCCGTAATCAATAAAGACAAGGAAGTACCGTGGGCTGAAGCGAACGTGTAGCTGATCACTACAATTTCTAACTAAATTAGAGGAAAAGTCGGGGAAAACAGTGGACTTTGTAGGGATCAGCGATCCTGAGAATCACGTAGGACTCGCTCATAAACTCGAGGAAGGAAGGGCTGCTACTGCTCGTTGGGCTCTAATGATGCCATAAAATAGACTGGGGTGATTGGAGGAGGAAGAGTGATAGACGCATGGGGCAGCAGCTAATCAACGGAATGAGGATGGATGAGGCTGAAGGGCGACGATCGGAGTTTCTTCTACTTCCTTCTGATCATTCAGATATCGGTAAAAGCAAAGCTTAGGGTGCAGCTACGTCAAGCGATTTTGCTGAGACAAAAAAAGGGATGTGCTCGAGAAGAGTCTTCACTTGGTTCTCATCGACAACCTGAGCTAGAAAGAGAACCCCACACGATGGTAGGATCTTCGGAGATACATGGGAATGAGGATGGATGGGCATAAGGACGACGAGTCTACTTTCAACTGATCATTCCGACACAATGTTCTGCTCGTCGCACTGAGCTAGAGCTCCAAATCACACAATGGTAGGGGGGCTTCAGAAGTGAAAAGAATGGGATGAAACGTGATAAGATCTTTGACAACTCGGAACACAAAGGAGTCGAGGAAGCGAAAGAGAAGGGAGGTGAAGCTCCAGAATTCGAAAGCGAGAGAGGGAGGGGAACTTTGACGCGAGTGCGCCACTGACTCATGCTGAATAAATAAGGCGCTCCCGCGCCTCCCTCGCAACAGCTATGAAGGCAGACGGAAACCACTCGAAGCGACATATTTCACGCCCAATTGCTATTGAATATTTTATCATATTCGTATATACCATTGGTAAAGGTATAAGGTAAAGGTACATCCCGTCGTCGAGACCAGCTCGCGGGAGAACACTGCTAGGCCAGGGTCAATCGCATTGACGAAGAGATAAAAATACTACAAGAGGTAAACATTTAAACTAAATCACAGAACAGCGCATATTTCACGCTCCTTTTTGGTCTCTTCTGGACTCATTTTTCATTCTCCGTTTCCAGTTTTGACGTAGGCGCCAAGTCGCGCCATGGCAGCCAATTAGCCACTGCAAATGAATCCTCGAGGAGGTCAAGCAAGATCTCTCCTTTTCTCCTACTCTTTCACCAGCCAGAGTTTCTCGTTTTTCAGTCCCATCTCGGATTCACAAGCGTGATTCTCAGCAGATTTAGTACGCAGAAATGGGATGACTTCTCGAGAAGTCATATCTCCATTCTGTGTCTCTGGATGAAGATTGAAACTTCTTGCAATGCCACTCCTCATCGTCATTCGCCAATCTTTGCAGAGATCACGCGATTAGGGTTCGAGATGGGGACATCCATATGTAGAGATGGTTCCCAAGAAATTGCTCTCTTAATTCTGCATGCTCTCTCTCCTTTCTGACCGATGAAAGGGTACACAAAGTGATGAGAGCACGTGGAAGGCAGCCCTTTCCGTATATCAATGTTCCGCCAACGCTCGCACGGTCTAGAGAGTGAGTGAACTGAGGAGACTTTGGCCTGACTCTCGACAAACTCTCACGCGATCGTTCGTGTTTCAACTGCTTCCTCTTCTCTGACTCTCTCGATATCGCGTACTCTCTCGTCTTCTCTAACCTACGAGATAGCGGGATCATTGCTTCCTCTTTGCCTCCTCCGCTGAAACAGAGAATGAGTGGGCAGTTCACAGAGGCGTAGTGCTCATCAATTATTGAACCCCCTCACACAAGGCTGAGAAGTGAGCTATGACAATGTTAGAGTTCGACCACGCTTCAAACACCTTGTGGCCGTATCTTATTTCACGAGCACTCTAGTTCTGTCTGGAGAGAGGTAGTAAATAAGAGGAGAGACGCGAATTCTAGGCGCTAATGCTCACTGAGAGGCGGCCAGTGGAGATAATTGGTGTTCCAAGGGAAGAACTTCACCCAGGAGGTATGCATGGTCAGGCCCTTTATGGACTAAGAAGACGTAAAGATCGTATGCGTGCGAATTTAGAAGAAAAATCACGGAATAGAATAATACTAGAGGGATGGTACCGACCATCTATCACCGTGCTAGAGCTAGACAAACGAATAGAAGGAACCAACTGCAAGAAGAAGAAAACATTTGTGCCTATTTTCACGCACTCGAGAAGGGTTCAAATTGTGGTAAATTTGGACTGTGAGAAATATCAAAATAGAAATGGGACAGTCTAGCCACTCGATTTCCGGGGACCCTCGAAGAGCCGACAAAAAGTGCTGCGAATAAAGTTGGCGAACGAGCTAGTTCCCCGAAACTCGTTACTGTCCGTGCCATTTGTCAGAGTGACTGACTTGAAGTGTCTGTACTGCCACTTCTGAACGATCTATAAAGACCAGAGCACCAGCTCTCCTCTCACTTGGCATGGAACGATTGTATGATGCTATCGGGCCACACTGAAGAATGCTATCAGATGATTCCTAGAATCAGCCTTGAGCGAGTACAATTTCTACATTTCTTTTGTACTCTTTTACTCTGTCTAAAGATCAGTGGATAGGGTCAGATTCGCCACAACAACAATATGCGACGAATTGGATTAAGTCTGTGTAATGAGTGAATCAAGATGGATGACGAAGTTATGGAAATTGGGTGCTCTCATACCCTACGTGAAGCGTATGAAAGCACCTAATTTCGTGACGACTTAAAGGTCGCAAGAGTCGAATTAGGCACTGTAGAGAGCGCAGAAAACAAACGCTGAGCATACGAAGAATAATGCAAGTTCAATACGGAAAGTTCAAAATCTATTTGAATGCGCGAAAAGGTTCTGATACGAATAGGTCAGGGATCCTAACAGAGAAGGGAACTTCTTTGGTTCTCATACGAAGGGGTTCTCATTCGACCTATTACAACCGTGAATATTTGAGCTATAACGAGTACGTTACGCAATCCGGACATTGCTTTGATGGTTTGCCAAAAATTCCCATAAAAATTCCCATCGTGGCATTCATAGTAAACTGAAATTCACGCATATTTTGGATACTGCCTACTTCCTCCTTGTTCTCTGGACGCGCGTGCAAGGGGTTTCCCCATTAAGAGTGTTATTTTCGAACGGAAACAGAAGAGCTGTGTGAGAATACAGCTTAGTGCTGTCCTTGAATGAGTCACAGAAGCAAATGAGGTCGAAGTGAGTTCGGAAGCACCAATTAGCAAGTGACTCAAACACTTAAATTCAGCTTCTCCTTACGATAAACTGGTGCAGGAAAAGCACTCTACCTGAGAAGGGAGTAGTGACGGTAAAGATATATCCCGTCTCCAAGACTGGGTTCTTCAATTTTTTTAGAACACTGCTACGCCATTGATACTTTTGGTGCACTATCGAGTTATTCGAATGTTATCCGACAATTTTAGGCAATGTTTGAGTTCAACAACGCTTCAATATTGCCAGAGTGACCGAGCGTTCCTAATCATTCCTAATCGTTCGCGCAAGCTCAGAACTCATCCTCCTATAATATGAATTTAAAGATTCTCATGACCGGGAACTGACGAAAAATATTGTAGAGCACTTTTGCATACTGAGACTGAATTGGCCGACGGGAAGAGCAATTTCGCGACAAACAAAATCATGGAAAATACGGAGTCTGATGACGCTCTGTATAAAACGCTGAAAATAAGCGCGGAGAGTGCAAATCGAGAGAATAACGAAAGAACAATGCGGAAAGTTCATACAAAACCTATTCTAATGAGAGTAAAGGCTCTGGTACGAAAAGGAATGAGCTATAATGAGATCTTTATCCGGCTAAGGCGGGATGGTCCATCAATAATTCTCATCGCTTTCAACAAAAGGGACCCGGATAGCGTGGCGCTCATAATTCCTGAAATTCGCGCATATGTTTCCCAGTCCTTGTCTATTTCCTTCCCGTTCTCTGGTTAGCGTGCAGTCATGTTTTGCCCATCAGCGCTGTTTTTTCAGAGATGAGTAGCGCTTAGCAGTCAGAACCGGCGTGCGAAGCGCACTATGCGTAAGGCCGACCGTTCTAGCCCATGAACGAGACCTTTCCAGCCTCCTGAAAACAAGGATCAGTGAGGTCGAATTGATTGTGGAAGATGAACTCAAGGAGAAGGAGAGAAAGGACTCAAGGGACCTAAAGCCAGTAATATCCATACGATAAGCTGATGTAACGAAGTGGGAGGGGTACGTGAGAATAAGAGGAGTAAAAGCGATCAGTGATCAAGTTTTTGATATAATTTTCGATTTGAGCATACAAAAACAAACTCAATCTTGTCAGCTCAATGACCGAAGTTCGAAGAATACCACGCTGTGGCTCCGAAAGAAACCCAGTAGAACATACTCTTGAGTACCGGAAGAGGGGATGCGAAATTGCAGAGTTTAAAATTATGTCACAATCAGGACACATGAGCATTGCAAGTGGGAAATCTGGGGCAAGTTCTCATCCTACAAGAGAAGAATCGAACTCCGAAAATCTAGGTGCAAAAATATCGTGATATGAGAATAAAAAAAACGAATTGTGAATGGGAAAGTACTCGAGAAAATTATGAAAAATTTCGGTGTTCATTAATCAAGATTCCAGAAGATGCCACGCACTGGACATGAAAACAAGCGCTGGGAATGGACTGTGGATGGGAAGACTCGAGTTGAGGATGAATAGATTCAGTTTTCAATGATCACTACGAAACCACTCGAATATGCGTGAGTACGTATGGACAGTACGCTCGAAGATTGGCAAATTCCCCAGCCAATGATCAGAGTCCCCAATATCACGCATTGGGATGGGGACGAATTGTGTGTATTCAGAAAGGGACAGGAATACAAAAATGTGTTCCCTGATCACGCACACCACTGTGTATACTCTTCGTTTGTTTCTAGTTATCTTTGGCTTATAATATTCACTTATATTTTTTGACTTAATCTAGTCATACCAAAACTTCATCACAGCGCTTTCAGTTCATGAGAGGTGAAGACATCGAGAATTTGGATTTGGTAATACTGAAACGAAATAAGAGTACATGGCACGTCCAGAGAACCCCTTTGGAGACATGAAAACAATCGAGGATAGGACAATGCGGAAAGGGTGTTGAGGGGGGTAATCGAATCAAGTCTGGAATATCTCGAGACGGGATGCATTCTCCAGAAGAGCGAGAGAACTTAGAACGGGAGAGAATTCCGCTAGACAATCATTAGCGGAATTTGACTGTTCATTCTTTTGTTTGAGAAAACGCAACCAAGCACTGTTCTTTAAAAAATCTCTACAAAACCCACGCCGTTAACATACAATATTCGATGCCTTGATCGTGCAAACATTAAACTAATCAAAAACTGACGATGAGTAGCAAGCGTTCCGTGACGACAATATTAGAAATAGCAACGCTAAACGCTCCAGATTCGATTTGGCATTATTCTGCGCCTAGCGCGCTGGCTAATTGTTGTGCGGAAGTTCTAGAGCTCAAAGAAGCGCATGAGATCGCACTTTATGCGCGAAAAACAAGCGTGGAATACTGCAATGGAGCGAGCGAATTTCCCAGAGTTCCAATTTTAGTTCAGTAAAATAGGGATCATTCCAGAGGAACAATTACAAAAAAATAGAAAAAGCAATATTATAATGCAAATCGTGGAAAGGCAATGTTGAGACGAGTTGTATTATTCTTGAATATTGTCTGATTGATGTGCGAAAGCAGTAGAGATCGAAGATCCCTTAAAGGCTGTTCTTCGCTTCCAATAACAAGCAATTTGGGAAAATGCATTGTAGCGTAGGAGATCGGCATAGTTCATATTTTTTTCTGTGCAGAATAATATGCGCATTGTGAGCACTGAATTTGATTGATTTGCGGAAGCTGCGGAGATCTAAGAACTCCTCGAGGATGCACTATCTTCCCGAAAAACAAGCGTCGATTAATGGAAACAATGCACAGTTGCGCAAGAGATCCACCAATTAGCAAGTGACTCAAACACTTAAATTCAGCTTCTCCTTACGATAAACTGGTGCAGGAAAAGCACTCTACCTGAGAAGGGAGTAGTGAAGGTAAAGATATATCCCGTCTCCAAGACTGGGTTCTTCAATTTTTTTAGAACACTGCTACGCCATTGATACTTTTGGTGCACTATCGAGTTATTCGAATGTTATCCGACAATTTTAGGCAATGTTTGAGTTCAACAACGCTTCAATATTGCCAGAGTGACCGAGCGTTCCTAATCATTCCTAATCGTTCGCGCAAGCTCAGAACTCATCCTCCTATAATATGAATTTAAAGATTCTCATGACCGGGAACTGACGAAAAATATTGTAGAGCACTTTTGCATACTGAGACTGAATTGGCCGACGGGAAGAGCAATTTCGCGACAAACAAAATCATGGAAAATACGGAGTCTGATGACGCTCTGTATAAAACGCTGAAAATAAGCGCGGAGAGTGCAAATCGAGAGAATAACGAAAGAACAATGCGGAAAGTTCATACAAAACCTATTCTAATGAGAGTAAAGGCTCTGGTACGAAAAGGAATGAGCTATAATGAGATCTTTATCCGGCTAAGGCGGGATGGTCCATCAATAATTCTCATCGCTTTCAACAAAAGGGACCCGGATAGCGTGGCGTTCATAATTCCTGAAATTCGCGCATATGTTTCCCAGTCCTTGTCTATTTCCTTCCCGTTCTCTGGTTAGCGTGCAATCATGTTTTGCCCATCAGCGCTGTTTTTTCAGAGATGAGTAGCGCTTAGCAGTCAGAACCGGCGTGCGAAGCGCACTATGCGTAAGGCCGACCGTTCTAGCCCATGAACGAGACCTTTCCAGCCTCCTGAAAACAAGGATCAGTGAGGTCGAATTGATTGTGGAAGATGAACTCAAGGAGAAGGAGAGAAAGGACTCAAGGGACCTAAAGCCAGTAAAATCCATACGATAAGCTGATGTAACGAAGTGGGAGGGGTACGTGAGAATAAGAGGAGTAAAAGCGATCAGTGATCAAGTTTTTGATATAATTTTCGATTTGAGCATACAAAAACAAACTCAATCTTGTCAGCTCAATGACCGAAGTTCGAAGAATACCACGCTGTGGCTCCGAAAGAAACCCAGTAGAACATACTCTTGAGTACCGGAAGAGGGGATGCGAAATTGCAGAGTTTAAAATTATGTCACAATCAGGACACATGAGCATTGCAAGTGGGAAATCTGGGGCAAGTTCTCATCCTACAAGAGAAGAATCGAACTCCGAAAATCTAGGTGCAAAAATATCGTGATATGAGAATAAAAAAAACGAATTGTGAATGGGAAAGTACTCGAGAAAATTATGAAAAATTTCGGTGTTCATTAATCAAGATTCCAGAAGATGCCACGCACTGGACATGAAAACAAGCGCTGGGAATGGACTGTGGATGGGAAGACTCGAGTTGAGGATGAATAGATTCAGTTTTCAATGATCACTACGAAACCACTCGAATATGCATGAGTACGTATGGACAGTACGCTCGAAGATTGGCAAATTCCCCAGCCAATGATCAGAGTCCCCAATATCACGCATTGGGATGGGGACGAATTGTGTGTATTCAGAAAGGGACAGGAATACAAAAATGTGTTCCCTGATCACGCACACCACTGTGTATACTCTTCGTTTGTTTCTAGTTATCTTTGGCTTATAATATTCACTTATATTTTTTGACTTAATCTAGTCATACCAAAACTTCATCACAGCGCTTTCAGTTCATGAGAGGTGAAGACATCGAGAATTTGGATTTGGTAATACTGAAACGAAATAAGAGTACATGGCACGTCCAGAGAACCCCTTTGGAGACATGAAAACAATCGAGGAAAGGACAATGCGGAAAGGGTGTTGAGGGGGGTAATCGAATCAAGTCTGGAATATCTCGAGACGGGATGCATTCTCCAGAAGAGCGAGAGAACTTAGAACGGGAGAGAATTCCGCTAGACAATCATTAGCGGAATTTGACTGTTCATTCTTTTGTTTGAGAAAACGCAACCAAGCACTGTTCTTTAAAAAATCTCTACAAAACCCACGCCGTTAACATACAATATTCGATGCCTTGATCGTGCAAACATTAAACTAATCAAAAACTGACGATGAGTAGCAAGCGTTCCGTGACGACAATATTAGAAATAGCAACGCTAAACGCTCCAGATTCGATTTGGCATTATTCTGCGCCTAGCGTGCTGGCTAATTGTTGTGCGGAAGTTCTAGAGCTCAAAGAAGCGCACGAGATCGCACTTTATGCGCGAAAAACAAGCGTGGAATACTGCAATGGAGCGAGCGAATTTCCCAGAGTTCCAATTTTAGTTCAGTAAAATAGGGATCATTCCAGAGGAACAATTACAAAAAAATAGAAAAAGCAATATTATAATGCAAATCGTGGAAAGGCAATGTTGAGACGAGTTGTATTATTCTTGAATATTGTCTGATTGATGTGCGAAAGCAGTAGAGATCGAAGATCCCTTAAAGGCTGTTCTTCGCTTCCAATAACAAGCAATTTGGGAAAATGCATTGTAGCGTAGGAGATCGGCATAGTTCATATTTTTTTCTGTGCAGAATAATATGCGCATTGTGAGCACTGAATTTGATTGATTTGCGGAAGCTGCGGAGATCTAAGAACTCCTCGAGGATGCACTATCTTCCCGAAAAACAAGCGTCGATTAATGGAAACAATGCACAGTTGCGCAAGAGATCCACAGAGTTCACTCCTATTCCCCTGCAGGAAAATGCGCTCATCGTGAGCACTGAAGATAATTCTGTGCGGAAGCTTTAGAGATCGAAGAAGCCCACGAAGTTGTACTATCTTCCCGAAAACAAGCGTAGAATAATGCAAATAATGCACTGCAGCGCATGAGATCTGCATAGTTCACTCATATTTCTATGCAGGAAAATATACCCATCGCGAGTATTGAATTTGATTGATGTGCGTAAGCAGTAGAACTTCAAAGAACCCCACGACGTTGTACTTTCTACTCGAAAACAAGCGTGAAATACGGACAAATGCTCTGGAGCGTGCGACCCGAGAACCGCAGATTTAGTCCCTATTAATAAATAGGGACCATTAATCCACCTCTACGGCACAATGTTGGCACACCTATGAGGATTGGAAAAGGGTGTAAATAATTCCAAATTTGCAAAAAGTTATAGATGAGAGCGTAGGAGAATTCGCTAATTATTGATACGGAAAACAAGGGGAGGTTGAATATGCTCAATTTTTTACAAAAACACTGTAGAAAATAGTGAGCATAATCCAGTTTGTTACCGTTCAAACGCATGTTGAATGCAGTTGTGATTGCTAGGAGATTAGTGTCAACATATTCTGTATCACGAAATAACATTAGTTAACATCTCGCTGCTTCATCGAACGTAGATCACCTCAGTTTTACAACAAATTTCAAATTCTTTCAAGAATGGACAACAGTGAAACATCTAATTACGACATGAGGAAATCACAGACCCTCACAATCTATACCAAACTAGTGAACACTGGAAATTGAAACTAGTTTTTATCAGATAAAATATAGTTTTTTAGAATGTATCTGAAGACATCGAAAAGCCTAAGAAATATATTGATTACGCGCCTAACTGTAAGAAAACAAGGCAAGCAACTGTTTTCTTTTCGCATGGTTCATCAATTCTAGTGCCTAAAATACCTCGATCTGTGGCCCTTATTCACGCTCCAAAGGGTTCTCCCAGCGCTTGTTTACGGGCATATAGTGCAACCTTCTGTGGTTCTCCGGTCTTTCGAGCTCTCACGTACCATTAATATAGTACACCAGACACATTTGGTGACCAAAGAAGCCGATGAGTTCAGACTAATTTTTAGGTAATTTCAAGTCGAGTAACAGGCGTACAAAATGAAAAAAAGAAATGCACTGGAAACCACCCTCGGACTTGGATCGGGCAAAAATTACCCAATGGCCGTCCGTTGAGACCTAAGAAGTAGTCACTGTCAAACATTCTTCTCGGATAACAAATGTCTAGTAAGGAAACTGGCCTAGCACTAGCACTAGCACATTGACACTGGCCTAGAAGTGTTCTCCCGCGAGCCCAGTCTCGAAGACGGGATGTACCTTTACCTTTACCTTTAGTAAGGAAACATACTCCCGTACGACAATGAAAGCCTGTGGTTTTCATGAATTCCGATGCAGCATCAGCATTGGTGTGGGTGCGGCGAAAGAGGAAGTAGATAAAAGTGAGATCGAAATAGCGTAATAACGCCATACCGCCGCCAATTTGATCACAATAAAATTATGCACACTCAACAATTTACTCAAATTAAATAATGGTCATTGACACTGAACTATGTATCATATTACAGCGGCTCGAAAATAAGACTGAGTGGTGCATTGAACTTTTTCATTTCGCACAAGAACACGGAAATGATTGTCGAAAATACAAAAAAAAGGATCCGTAACTATCTCGCTATGAAAAATTCTCGAAGAGCTTTCTTGCATCTCGGTCACTCATAGCTTTGTACTCGGGCAATTCCTTAAATGTTTTCGATATTTATTTTTAAATTTTTAGATTTTACCAAAATCGCCGATAAATCAGGTTTGTCATCCCATGAGCGCCTCTCGCTTATTACCCAATCCTGCAAAATATATATTTCTTGACGAGAAAACAAAAATTAGGGTGTAAAATAGGCTATACTCACTCTGTATCTTTTCAGACCGTACTTGACAATCAGAATAAGTCCTTCAGTAGGCGGGAAATAATGATCTCCAATCAGCCAATGCTCTTCGATCGCATCGATAAGATGCTAAATGTACAAACTCTAGTAATGGCGATCCCCAAGAAATTTGTGCTTCTCTCATGAAATTTGTGATCCTCCTATGATTGGAAATAAGATGCATAAACACAGCATTTCAACGTACCGAAACGTTTAGACTACTACGATATAAATTTTTAAAGTATAAATATACGCAATTTTCACATAGGGGTACTAGATACATTATGATTACTAACCTGAATTGAGTACTTCTTAGCCAATTCTAGAAGGGATCTGAAGTTGGAATCTGAAATATCGATTTTAAAGTACTACCCAGAGTACCGACACCTGAAATTGGAGCGCGCGAAGGGTAGATCACGCTAAGAAAATCGATAAAGTTCTGAAAGCTCGCACTTATTTCACTTTCAAATCTAGAATTATACCTCGTTGTTCACATCCTCAAGGACTACATATTTATTGCCGGCTTCGAACAGTTGACCGAGTGCTGGAGCAATTTTAGAAATTTCCTACAAATATTGTTATTGGATCTGAGAATATTCGTAGATCTTCTCAATTTTCACCTCTCTGATGACATGAACCGTCTTTTCGCCAACTATGAACATCGCATCCGTGCGATCATTCGGTGTCAAGAAGTCAATGGCTGGAGGAATTCTGAACGAAAAAAAGGAAGATTGTAAAATAATTGCACAGTTTACTCGATTCCTATTGCATTCTTCACTTGGATTCGAACTTCGACTGTCAGGCAATTAGAGTCATCCAACTTAAATTATCGTAAAGTTTCATTTAAATAATTTCGAACGATAGGTCGCATTTTTTTCTGGAATACGTACTACTCACCAAGCAACAATCCCTCTCTCCAGTGCAGTAATTGCAACTACATTCCACCGCGTTTTTAAACTCCAATCTTGACTTTTCTTCCGATATTTCAGTGGAGAACTGAAGAAGAGATTAGCAACTATTCACAGTTTTCAATATTACTTCTCTATAAATATTTCTCGAGTTATCCTTGAGATTCACAATGGTGAGACTTCCTTCGACATTTGCTTTCCAACTGCTAGAACAGCACTGACCGTTGCAATCGCTCTAGAAGATTTTTTTGCGAATTATTTTAGGTCTCGTGCATACCCTGCTGGATTGAACGTACAGATCAAGTGTGGTAGTATGGGGCTGAGCTTTATCAGAAAGAACGCATCCGGGGTCT
This sequence comes from Pristionchus mayeri, assembly GCA_036245805.1. Lineage (NCBI taxonomy): Eukaryota > Metazoa > Nematoda > Chromadorea > Rhabditida > Neodiplogasteridae > Pristionchus > Pristionchus mayeri. The sequence continues at coordinate 18,267,737 of BTRK01000003.1, read as the reverse complement.
ATCATAGCTTGCATTTGCCTGCCATTTTCTATTGTATTTTTCTAAAAATATTGGCAGAAATGTTTTGTAAAGTTTCTGCTACAAATAGGTAATTTTTAAGCAAAAAAAGACCTGTTTTGTGGCTAAAACAAGGAATAAAATAGGTAAAACACGCACCACTCAATACCAGAACAGGCAACTGTCTTCGAGGACCAGAGCGAGTCGGATCGCCATGGTTCCACGTAGAAGCGAACGCGGAATCGGTACATTTGCTAAAACAACGTGAAGAAATGGACGAAAATGCTATTTTTCATCGACATTCAAAGGATGACTAAACACGCGAGCGCTTGATATCAAAGGGTTGTGCATCGAAAGAAGAGAGAAATAGTGTGTGAAAGGAGTGGGGAAGAGACGCGTTGGGGCAAAGACGAAGAGTTGTCAGGGAAACCCGGAACAATGGACGAAATTGAGGGAAGCCGTTGTGTTAGCCCACTTCTTCTTCTTAGGTCACTCTCGTTGCTTCGGTGGAAGAGCGGGAAATGAATTCTCTTCATTTCCAAATGAGCCCCATTTGAAGAGGATGGCAGGCGAGATTGGGAGCATTTTGAAAAAAATGCACAACTTCACAATGCCAAAATTGCTAATGCATTTCCATTGTAGTTCACATCATTCCTTGTCGATATTTCATATTTTAAAAGTTATTAATTTCGAAATTATATTTACATTCTTGAAGTTTCGATGCTTGTGATCGGCACTGATAAATGCTTCGACAAAACGTCGTAATGAGGCAGATAACAATCACTCCCCACTCTTCACTACGAGAATGAGACTGCCTGTCCTTCTTCTGCTGCTCCCGGTGCTAGGTTAAACATATATTTCAAGTGTTATAAAATCATCTATTTACTATTTAGGGTCAACATGTCTTAGTGGGTACAGTCTGGTGTATGATGGTCAATGTTTCAAAGGAAATACAAGTAGTAATCAGCTACTTTATGCGGACGCGAAAAATACATGTGCTTCGGACGACAGTCATCTACCTCAGTTCTATTCCAAACAAGTTTAATTTTTGAATTGTTCAAATGGATTATTGTTAAAAATCCAGGAAGTGGACAACTTCATGACTAAGTACTATGGCAGCAATGGCTATGGTTATTGGATCGGCCTGCTATGCGATGGAGAGAAATTTGTATGGGAAGATGGAACGGTGGCAAATTACACCTACTTTTACGGTCAAGAACTTAATCTGAACTTCTAATTATATTTCGGCTTTATAAAAAAAAATACAGGTAACCCTACCATCTTGTAGGAACTGAATACTGCGATGCCGACCATGTAAACTATAGATACACCATATCTTCCAGTGATGGTAAATGGCGCTCCGATAGTGCTGGAACCAAAGATCTTTTCTTCCTAAACTGTGTTTCGAACGTTCGCAGCTATAAGAAAAGACATTTTATACAAGATCAAAAAGAGTGCGATAACAGGGATTTGTGATACGTACTATCTCATGGAGCAGGGCAAGAGCGACGATACTTGCTACCTCATCAACACAAAACCGGACACGCAATCTCAAGCGGAATCAGATTGCCAAAATCAAAGAGCGTATCTGCCAATTATTCATGATCAATCGGTTTGACCCGTTTTCTCTATAATTAATTCTTAGCTAAAAATTAAAGTTCAACGACTTCATGAAAAGAACAGCGCTCGGATATGGTCTTACGGATGGCATTTTCATCGGACTGAAATTGTGAGATTGAATTTCACATCTTTTTTTAAATGTTACATCATTTGAAGTGAGAACGAAAGCTATGTCTGGGCCGATGGGAGCAAACTCGATCGGAACTGGAGGGCGGGCGCATCTTTGGGATGGGTAGATACGCCTACTATTAAGCAAAGTAGCGAAAAAATACACATTTGAATGTATTTCTTGCGTCAGAATAAATTATTTTTGACGAAAATACGGATTTTAACATAACTTTTTTGATCTCTTTCGAATGATGTATAGCACGAGGTCGAAATCCAAAATTTGAAATTATCGATTTTTGTAGATCAAAATCGAAATATCGACACCAACTTCCGGTGGAAAGATTAGTGATGCCTAGTGATCATATCCTGAAAGTTTGAGCTCTGGGTGATCAGTTTGCCGGAGTTGTGCCATACCCCCTGCAGTCTTATGGAGAATGCGTTTTAAATGAATTTTAAATTTAAGGGAAATGGATGAATGCGGATTGCTCCAAACCTTAGTTGCCGTATATTTGCGCAAAACCTGCTCGTGAGTTTACAAATTCGAATTGATAGAATATCACTTTTTTAACCCGATCGAAAAGTTCATGAGAAAATGAGTTTGATCATTATGGCATTCATCGGATGGAAGTGTAATCTGATCGTTTCCAGTGACCTTCGATGAGAGTGTTACTCCAGCAGGCTGCGATGACGACCAGGACTACTACCCAGGAGACGAGGCAAGTTGTTGATTGTTTATTTATTTAAACTTATGGTTACCATTCCAGAATCTTACTTTGATTTTCTCGTTTTCGATTTAGATTTTCTCACCAACTTGGGGCAGTGCGACAGGACCGGCTCGATGTTATTATGCTTTGATGGCCTTAGACAAGTCTAAGAAAGTAATCGGACTGTCCTCTTAGTTTATTGATCAGATCACACTTTAGGTGACCGTCGAAATTCTCTTCTTTGAGTCCAACAGTTGCTTTGACACACTGACCATCTATGACGGAGTCGTCGGATCGATTGTCTTGAAAACGTTTTTCACAAATCATATTTTAACGTGTATTCTTCCAAGTATTGTCGCGCAGCACTTCAACAGGTCTACCATTAGAGCATCTAGGCATGTGGGAAACGAGTGTCCGTAGGATGTTGCTATTTTATCATCCTTGTTCATCTCCTCAAAGATCTTCCGGCTGACAGGATACTACGGAATCACGTCGATCAACGTCACATCATCTTCGAATGCGATTAGACTGGACTGGAATGCGAAGAGCGGAGCGCACGTGAGAGGGTGGCACGCGAGAGTGAGCTCGGAATGAGTTTATTGTTACAAATTATTGTAATCGTTCCACTAGTTTATTGATTTTTGACTAAACATAGATTTTTATCGATTATCCAGACGTCGGCAATGTAGTCTTCGATGCTCCCTCTTTCAGCAATGTGAGCTTTACATTGTTTACACACTCCGTTATCATATCGTTTATGGCTCGTTTCTCGTTGAATTCTACACCGGTTGATTCACAATCGGCAAGATGTGAAACTTGAAAGAGGTTGGCACAAAATAACAGGACAACAATTTAGTCTTATTGGTAGTAAAACATAATTTTAACAAATTATACACTGCTAAGCACAATCATCGTCCTTCAGGTGCGAAGAGAAGGGCGAAAAAGAAGAACGTGGTGATGGAGTGAGAAGGAATTTCGTTTCAGAAGTTGTCTGAAAATGATTATTTGCACTTAGACACCTTCGACTGATATGTGGTTGGAAGGTTATTTACTCAGGATCACAACAACACTCACTCAGCTAAACTGCAGATGAAGTGCCCTCATTGTTTTGAATTCCTTTAGCTTGTATGAATAATAGTATAATATTTATTAGTCTAACACAATTTACAACAATCAGCACATAATCTTGCTCAACATCCTATTTTGTCGGCGTCGTTGCTGTAATTTTCACATTCTTCAGCACGTCCATATCGTCCAGTCCAGGAAGCCATCTGAACTTTATATTTTTGAGAGCGAAGATCAACTTTAAGAGGTCGGATCGGTAAGAATCGACCATAATGGCCATTCCCCGGACCTGTTTCGTTAGCAATGAGATTCAGGCGCCCATGCTTTGTGCGTGTGTACCCCTTGGCCCCATGTACCACAAATGGTCACTGAATTCCTGATTCCTCCTGCGCACAGGAAAAAAATGGTCACAAATGTTAAAAATCGAAATTTCATAATTTCTCAACCCGAAAAGGTGGAGTCAAAATCTCTTTGTTGTTGTTCTAGACATCACTAATAACCAAAATTTAACCATCCAAATCGAATCACACTCTACTGTCATGGTGGTTTCACATACAAAATTTTCACTTTTTCAAACATACAGTTGATATATTGAGAGACCCCCAGGTCTTACCATGCTTAAAATGTAGCCCATTGAATTCTGCATCGAATATCGTAAAACCGATTTCAATTTCGTTTGTCCGTCATGATCTCCCTAAGGTCCGAAACTTTACGTGTCACATTTGGCTGGTCACGATTTTTCGCATTTGTCATATATACCAACGTTTTTGTGTTTCTGTGGGTTTATTTATACGTTTAAATAATAATGACGTTAAATGGAACCGAAAAGAAATTTTGTGTATCCCATTCTGTAAAGTCGTGTTTCATACCCACCGAAGTTCTCTATTTTGTGCCTCTGAAATCCAGCTAAACAAAGTCCTCTACAATGAACACCTTGCACGCTGAGTACTGTGTACCGACGTAATTATATATCTCGCTTAAGAGATTGGTGCTCGGTTTTCAAGACAATTTTTCGTATGCTCCAAATCGCAAAATGGAGGTTGTCGACAAAAATTGATGGCGAGATGGCTGATGAAAAATACATAATTTAGTAATATTATGTCAATTTAAGCCCATCCAGATCAAAAACTGCTGAGAAAACGCGAGTTTTAAAAATTTCTGAAAAATTACCTCTCGAACTCACGATTGGACCCCTGTTTGTGGTTCAAAATCTCATCAGATGTTTAGCCAATCGCGTGACCCTTATCATATACTTATAGTAGAGTAGAATGTAAGATGAAATATTGCCAAATAGCCTCTTCCAACAATTAAAATAAGCAAATTATAAGTAAAATATTTTGGAGAAGTGAGAAATCATGAAAAACTATTTTTGATTTCTCTGCGATTTATGTTCCGTTCGATTATATTTTACTGATAAATGACTTTTTCAGTGCATTCAAATCAAAATAATTCAGCTAAAACGTATCTTTAAAGGTATTTTCGATTTTCGATTTTTTGATAGATATTAATTTCTTAAAGCAGTTCAAATATTATCACAACTAACAATATTAGGTAGAATTAGTTTCATTCCGATGAATTATATCCAGTTCTTATTGATTTTTCACGAACAATCGTAGAAAATCCAATATATTTATTTTGCAACTATCATTATTCGTAATATTTATCAAAACACATTTATATCTTTCGGTGAATCACAGGTCTCATTTCGCAATATTTCATCTTACATTCTACTCTACTATAAGTATATGATAAGGATCATGCGATCGGCTAAACATCTGATGAGATTTTGAACCACAAACAGGGGTCCAATCGTGAGTTCGAGAGGTAATTTTTCAGAAATTCTAAAAACTCGCGTTTTCTCAGCAGTTTTTGATCTGGATGGGCTTAAATTGACATAATATTACTAAATTATGTATTTTTCATCAGCCATCTCGCCATCAATTTTTGTCGACAACCTCCATTTTGCGATTTGGAGCATACGAAAAATTGTCTTGAAAACCGAGCACCAATCTCTTAAGCGAGATATATAATTACGTCGGTACACAGTACTCAGCGTGCAAGGTGTTCATTGTAGAGGACTTTGTTTAGCTGGATTTCAGAGGCACAAAATAGAGAACTTCGGTGGGTATGAAACACGACTTTACAGAATGGGATACACAAAATTTCTTTTCGGTTCCATTTAACGTCATTATTATTTAAACGTATAAATAAACCCACAGAAACACAAAAACGTTGGTATATATGACAAATGCGAAAAATCGTGACCAGCCAAATGTGACACGTAAAGTTTCGGACCTTAGGGAGATCATGACGGACAAACGAAATTGAAATCGGTTTTTCGAAATTCGATGCAGAATTCAATGGGCTACATTTTAAGCATGGTAAGACCTGGGGGTCTCTCAATATTTCAACTGTATGTGTGAAAAAGTGAAAATTTTGTATGTGAAACCACCATGACAGTAGAGTGTGATTCGATTTGGATGGTTAAATTTTGGTTATTAGTGATGTCTAGAACAACAACAAATAGATTTTGACTCCACCTTTTCGGGTTGAGAAATTATGAAATGTCGATTTTTAACATTTGTGACCTTTTTTTTTCCTGTGCGCAGGAGGAATCAGGAATTCAGTGACCATTTGTAGTACATGGGGCCAAGGGGTACACACGCACAAAGGATGGGCGCCCGAATCTCATTGCTAACGAAACAGGTCCGGGGGGAGGTCCAATCTTACCGATCCGGTCTCTTAATATGAAAAGCGTAGTTCACTCACCTCAACAGTTTCGAGTACTCGCTCAACAACGTGTCACTATGAACACCTCGCAAGAGATTCGCCGTGTGAATGATTATGGGAATCTGCAAACTATCTACTTCTATTTTATTCGAAAATATTTTGTGCAACATACTAATCTCGCCTAAAAAAATTCGAATAGAAGAAATGCATGTGTTGTGGTAGGAGAACAATCCATTGAAAGCGAGTGATGGTTGAAAATACAAGAAAAAAATAGATACAAGAACACTCACGAAAGCAGGGACGGGATGGCTGCCCGAGATGGCCTCAATCTCGATCTCTTTGTTGAAGGAGACGACGAGTGGGTAGGTCAACGCCTTCCTCAGTCCTTCCGACTTGATGTTTGCCGCCAATTGGGGCACGACTCGCCTAAAATATCAGAAAAATCAATTTGTTTCGATGTTCACTGCAGCTCAATCACATATCTCACTCTCAACTTGAGGCATGTAATGATCTTAAGCGTTTCTAAACCACTGTTAGAAGTTATTTTGCAATATATGATGACGTCACCTCAACTGCTCCGGTTCGGTCTCATGCTTGCACGCTGCGCACTCCGCGAGGAGCGGACCTCGCTCTGCGATCGTCAGTTGTAGTGCTGGCTCGAGCTAAAACAAATTAAACAGTTTTCTGGAAATCTGTTCAGCTATACAAATTCGATCTTTAGTAATTACTGTGCAACGGAACAATTTTGAATTGTTTTTCGTCATTGCCTTTTTTTTCATTATATTGCAGCTAATTCGATTCCCCCCGTAAGTGACTCGGTCTTTGACTCGTCCTCTTCCCTTGTTGGAAAACAATTTGTGGAGATAGCACGAGCTGAGTGGTCTTTGAGACAGCAGAGGACGGTCATGCCATCAGAATTGGAGAAGAGAACGATCTCTAGACCTAAGTGGAGTGGGGCATATGATGATGCAGCTAGTTTCCGCACTTTATCTTGGTCGTTGAGCTCCATTTTTTTGTATGCACAAGAGATAGTTGTCCAAAATTCTTAGACTTTTACAGAACGATCAATCTCATGTGAGAGGAAAGATAGGCTGTGACGTAGGAATTTATATTTTTGGTCACATGCTAATCGATTCTCTCGCGATTTCTCTTATATATTTCAAGAACCGATGAGCCAGAGGCCGTAGGTATCAGGTTGTAGGGAAAGTCTTTGTCTATGGATTTGTTTTTACTTTGCTAGTCGCGAATGCACTTTGCCGCTCCCTCGTTCCTAATGAATAACATTCAGTCAGGGACAGTCACAGTAAACAACGTCTCACCCCCTCCCTTCAGTCTGGCTCTAGTAGAGCAACGATGTATGTCCCAAGTACCATCCACATCCGACATGTTCTGCTTTACCTATTCCTATCCCACACCACGATGAAGGATTCGGAGACCCAACTGAAGAAAGTTTATGACGCCCATGCCCCCCACTACAATACCATCAGGAATTGGTTCCATCGCTTCGAACAAGATGACTTTTCCCTCGATGATCAGGATCGATCTGGGAGACCACGTGAGTTGGATTTGGACACGTTGAAGAAAATTGTGGAAACGGACCCATTTCAATCTGTCCGTGAAATGTCCGTTACACTTGGAGTCCACTATACCACAGTAGCGGAAGGCTTGAAAACCCTTGGAATGAGAAAACTTCTCGGTCGATTCATTCCTCATGACTTGACCCAAGCCAACCTTGACCGTCGAGTCGATGATTCCATAACCCTCCTCACTCTCCATGGTGAGGAACAATGGCTGGATCGGCTGATAACAGGGGATGAAAAATGGATCCTCTACGACAACAACGACAGGAGAGCCCAGTGGGTTGGAGAAGGAGAGACCCCACAGGACGTCCCCAAACCTGACCTGCACCCCAAAAAATAATGTTGTCAGTGTGGTGGGGAGTGAATGGCGTGATCTACTCGGAGCTACTCCCCGAGGGCCAGAAAATTACCGGGGCCACCTACGTCACTCAACAACAGAATCTGAAGGAGGCAGTCGATCGTTCAAGCCTGAAGGGGAAGAAAGTGTATTATCAACACGATAACGCACGTCCCCATGTCTCCAAACAAGTCAAGCAAGAACTGGCTGGATACGGGTGGATGGTACTACCCCACCCCCCGTATTCTCCTGACTTGGCCCCGTCAGATTACTGGCTTTTCGCAGACCTGACCCATGTCTTTAGAGATAGGACCTTCAATTCCCGTGGAAGTATCGAGGCTGCACTCAAGCAATACTTTGCTTCACGCCCAGATGGGTTCTACTGGGAGGGGATTCATAAGTTGAAGGAACGTTGGACTTTTGTTGTCAATAATGATGGAAAGTATAATTGAACCGGTGCTATTGTTTCCTCAAAGAAATAAAGTTTTGAAAAAGTGACAAAGACTTTCCCTACAACCTAATAGAATCGTAAATTAGACGGCGATCTCACCCATACGGACGGCTGTGTGTGGTCCTTCCTCGAGGTGACGATGGAGCAAGCGGTCACTCGCGTCCAGAATTGAACGTCGCCTTGCAGGACCGAACCGATGGCAAGGGGATTGAGAGCAACTGGAAAATTGTAATTTTTTTAATCAAAATGTCATATATTCACAAAAATCAACGTGGAATTAGGTAAAAACTTTTGCATCATATCAAATAAGAAGGCAGCAGGGCGAAATTGTCCCCATCTGTCCTAGCTTTTTAAACTGAACTCTTAAAAAATGAGATATAATTTTATTATGATTGCGTGTATTTTTCGATAAATGAAACTCACGCATGACATCAGCGTACTTCTGCAGCTGCCTGATTCCATCGACAGACGAGACGACGACGACGTAGCGAACGGACCACCTGGAAAGGGTAAGCTAAACAGGTAAAGGTGCAACGAAGTCAAGTGATTTTAAAAACATCGAGAGACGACTACGCTAGGTTTTGCAGCCTGGTGAGGCCGACTGCTGTTAGGACAACCAACAAGGGTTCCTTCGGATTGAAACTTTCTTCGTTCCTCTCACTCTCTTGCCTGAGTGCCACCGAGCATAAGGAATTGGTGTTGCCAATCAGACAAATGTCTGTCCTCTCTCTCACCAGCATGACAGAGGGCATATTATTTTAGCCAAGCTTAGTCACTAGAAAAAAGTCCTCGGATAAAAACATAGATGAGCCATAACAGTCCCTGACTATCTAGTGCAGATATGTTAATGTTCATATTTTGTGTCCTTCGAAATTGATGAGCATATTTTGAATTGCTGACAGAGTGTGAGAAAAGGAGTGTGTCACACGTTCGTGACTCGTCCAAATTTGCGCCCTGCGACCACCGGTCTCACGCTCTCTCACTTTCGCGTGCTCTCTCGTTTTGTCTGGTGAATGAGAGAGCAAGTGGAGTTCTAAAATATGCTAGAGAGACCAAAATGCATGCCTCTTTGAGCGCGAGACGCCATGCATTCGTTCCATTTTAGCCTCTGACCTTGATGCTTTCGAACAAAATTCGTTCGTCACTCACCAAAAGGAGTGGAGCGGCCCGAAGATTATCTCGTTGCGCTCGAGAAATCGAGAGAACGAACCCGCCCTGCAATTGAGAATATGGGATAGAGATAGACTCTTCATTCTGTTTTTTATTCATCCAGAGAACAATTCTGAAGAGCAGAATTGAAACAATTTCTTGCGATGTCATCTACTACTCTAGACTTGTAGTTCCATTTCCATCCACGCGTTTGAATTCATTCATCTAGAAGCATCTAGACAGGGCAAGTGAATCAACTGATGTTTACTAGATGCTGTTGTCATTCAATAGCGTTTCCCTTCGAGAAAACCTCGTTACAGAACGGGGATTGATGCTATTGTGGTCTCACAGGGTGAACAATTGAATAAGTCGGCCCGCTTCACAACAATATTCGGTCTTTTGTTCTCGACAGGAAGGCGATCCTCCCCCGTGCTCGTTCCCCTTCTGTCTACTCGCCACTTTTACCCGTTTTCCTGTCACATTTCCCTCATGTTACCTAAAATTCGCATAATTTTACTTGTGAAAAGACAGTATTGTCTGCATTTAACGAGAAAAAGAATAATTATTGTTCTTCAATATCTACGCATATCCCTCCCAAGAATTCCCCTAATTTGTCTGCGTATTCTTGTCTATTTGTATTTCGTAAAGAGAATCATCAAGATATATTTTTCTTCTTCAACACGCGAAATCGGCCCACTACTTGCTTTTAGAATTGCAAAAATTGTCATTCTAAATTAAAACGCGTTCTCTGTAAGACTCGGACGGCCCTCTGCAGGGGGTGGCACAAGGCTTCAAAATCATCGCATCGACTTGCAACTTTGGGTGTGTCATACCTATGGGTAGGATATACTCCCGTATGATTTTTGTGTCACTACCTCAACATTTTGACCTACCAAATTTGAAAAATGAAACTCAATATCCAAGGGCATGTTGTACATCATACGAAAGAGCATGAAAAGTTATGCATAAATCTATGTTTTCGTGAAAATTGGTGCATGTTCGCACGAGATATTGCATGAAACATGCATTTTCAAACAGTTTTCGGGATGGGAGCCAGTGAAGGGATAGTTTCTGCAAAATGATTTTCCGGATAGTCGATGCAGAATTCAATTCTCTATCGAACAGTTTATTTCATTTTATAAACAAACTCCCCGAAATTGCGATACAGCGAGTTTTGCATGTACATGCGCCCACCCAGGTTCGAATCCCGCCGAATACATTAATGTTTTGCAAATTATTTTCAATTGTTATTTTTCCTATATCGTGTTTTCTAGGTGAGTAAATCATTGTAAGTCCACCGGAGGCATTCTAAGCACATATTAGTCCTTTATCGTAAAATAGCATAAGCACAATATTGTCCATCTTCTTATTCTTATCTTTCTCCTTCTTCTACAAGACTACATCTCAACCCACAGCTCTTCCTTCACGAAGAGTTCCTCTCGTTATCGAGAAGAGGTAGGTGCGTGTTTCTTGGGATTCACGTTCGCTTTGCCCTGTCAAAATTCTGATCGATGTGAGTTTATTCAAGTTCATTCTCAGCGAACTATATTTTAGGACGAAATTGCTGTGAGTCAGATATTTGAGCACGCGATGTTGGAACTTGGTAAATATACGAAGAATATCAAGATAGCCTATTTGAGATCAGATAATGCTCGTAAGTATGTTTGATTGTGTTCTAATTGTATTGTACAATTTTCCAGCGTGTTATCACTGTACGAGTGTGCTGACCTCAACCCTGGAATCTCGAAAAGGACTGGAGTAAAGATCCTCTAGTATCTTCGAGAAGATCCTCGAGTGAAGATCCTCGTTTTTTTGTAATGAATTTGATTGCGATATGAAGAAATTTTCTTTTGAAAACTGAAATAATGATGATCTTAGAAAATCAAAGTACACATGTTCATACTGTGCAGTGTTCATGTAAATTGCTTCAGGGGGAAGGGCGGATGCAGAGCCATTTGCATTGCACTAATCGGGCTCGTTCAAGTGTCAAGCGCATTTTCTTTCACGCTCCTTACGACATTCCACTTCCCGATGTTGTGTGGGTGCCCTGCCAATTCCTTCTGCGTGCTGAAGGGAGAGGCCATTAAATGCTACTGCAAGCCGGAATTCATCCGCGAGGGAGGCAGCTTCGTCGAAGATGTACGCTTCTCCTTCGGTCTATTATCACAATACACATTGTAGTTCGTTAATGATATTTCCTTTGACAGGATCCTCGCTGTGGATCGCCGTCATCATCGGCAGCCTGTTGATGCTTCTCGCGGTCGTCGCCTACCTCTGCTGGAGGAAGAAACGAGGAGGAAGGAGACTTGCGAGGGATCGACTCATCGAGATCGAGTTTCTTCTTATCCTATATGTGTATTAAAGAAGGGTTAACACGAATGGATGCTAGGGAGTCCCACCACGAAGATATTGCGCTCGCAATGGGAAGCTGTAGCGAATTTACCCCAAGAAAGAGGCGAAAATCATGTAGAGCAAGTGAAACATAAACGAAGTAGCCACATCCCTGCGCTGTCAATGAACTTTGAGAGTATGTAAATAGCCTCAGAACTGTCCGTGAAACTTCGGATAAAGTGATTCATTATCGGGCTGCCGGCTTCTATTACATACACATAGTTGCTAACTGAACTAATTTTTCGTGTTACTCCTTCTTTAATTCAGAATAATGTAACTTTCACCCTCGAATGAGATGCATCACGAGAGAGGCGACGCAGCAAGTTGATTACGGTGATTGCTTCGCCTGTTTTTGCCCGATAAATGTTAGTTGTTAGAATTTGATTGTTATCGTGGAATTGGAGAAGAATAATACAATCGGGGTAGTGTTTCATATCAGTAACCGGTGTTGAACAAGCGAAATTGCATTAGGAATAGTCTATGACTTTGAACATATAGGTTTGGAGTAATGTTCAAGTTGGCAAAACATAAATGCATCGGGCGGGATTTGAACCTGGGTGGGCGCATGTACATGCAAAACTCGCTGTATCGCAATTTCGGGGTGTTTGTTTATAAAATGAAATAAACTGATCGATAGAGAATTGAATTCTGCATCGACAGTAACAAAACCTTTTTGCAGAAATTATCCCTTCATTACTTCCCATCTCGGAAACTGTTTGAATATGCATATTTCATGCAAAATCTCGTTCGAACATACACCAATTCTCACGAAAACATAGATTTATGCATACTTTTGCATGCTCTTTCGAATGATATATAGCATGCCCTTGGAAGTTGAGTTTCATTTTTCAAAATTGGTAGGTCAGAATGTTGAGCTAGGGACACAAAAATCATATGGGAGCATGCCGTACCCATAGGTATGACACCCTGAAAGTTGTAAGTCGATACGGTCATTTTGAAATCCTTGTGCCACCCCTCTCCGAATCTTACAGAGAACGCGTTTTAAAATCCAAGTTAAATAGTTGTAAATTTACTGGGTAATCTTTGGTAGATGTCCTTGTTTCACTCGGTCCAGTTTCGTTGCTTTCGCCACTTGAGCCACGAGAATACCAGGTTGGATGGACCACTCGGGTAGATCCTCTGAAATCACCAGACGATTGCACGCAATTTATGTGATTCTCTTGAACATTTTGTTATTTACCGAGTCTAGCGAATGTATACATATGAAGCGACAGATCACAGCCAACTTTTCTAAATTTCAATCTAATCTTCCAAGGGGGCTGTTTTCCCTTACACCACTCAAAATACGATGACCACGATTTGTACCGTCTCAGGACCACTTCCTTTCCCCATTGTACACGTAAACAAGCGAAACCACACGCTATATTCTCAGACTTCCTCAAAATAGTCGCTGGTTCACCTTCCGTGTCCACATCTAGCTTGTGACCAGGAATAGTCGTGTAGTCCATCGGTTTCGGCTGAAATGCGATTGTAAAACTTCTAAATTTAATCGGTGAAAGGATTGTCCGTTGTTCGCTCTCGCGCCTAATCACCGGTTCTCTGAGAATGTTCAATCTGATTTGCGAGAAGAGAAATGGCACGGTCAAAAGGATTCCCATTGCTTCTGTTGAGCCATAACTTGACTCTTTCTATTTCCCATGATGTCTAGCACCGTCTAACTAGTGCAAGAGCATGGGGAAATATAGAATCAAACTAGTACTCCCACTACTTTAATATGCCACTGAATTGTTGATGCATTTGAACCAAAGTGGACACTTTTCTGTGCGCATTCTTCACGAAAGGGGGCATCTAGGAGTGTTTTCATGGCTTTTCCGCGACAAGTTTTCTATTTTGGAATATCAAGACTGTACTCTGGTTCTTCCATTCATGAGCACTTCAATTACCCTCAATGATCATTTATGGAACGCGTATTTACAGTATATTCGCGTTCAATTTTCCGCGTATTTCTGAGCAGTCTATTTTATCAATCGTAATTGCATTAACGAATATTTCTTTAGGCGAAGGTCCAGTGAGATGTCGCTAACACCACTCCTACCAGGTAATGCTTTCATATTTACAAGCACGTTTAGTCACACCTTTGGAATTATGTACGTCCATATGTACGTGAACACGGAGAATCCGATAATGTTGATCAGAATGTACTGAATCCAGGGGTGACCGGCGAGGAGGTAGAGCATTGCGACTGAAATATCGATTTTTATTCATCAAAATCACATAATAGCAAGAAGTAGCAAATATGTTAACAAATTTGATTTCAATACTTCAAAGCCAAAAAAACATAAAATATGCGCGCGCAATGTATTGACGAATAGAGGAGATGATTTCGATTACGCATGGCTATCGCGAGGGAGAATTTGATAAGAGACAGCGCGCACAAATAGTATCACAAAAATTACTCATCGAGCACAGCACTTTTTCGCCATAAAATAACGCTGCCAATTCGTAGTTTGTTCTTTGCGTGAGAAAAAAACAAAAATAAAATTACAATTGACTCATTCGCTAGTGCTTCTTCTCCTTTCCCTTCTGTACTCTGAACTGGTTGATCTGAGGTTGACAGAGAACACCCCAATGTATTAACGCATCAACATTAGTAATTGCGATTTCCTGTTACGAAGCATAGAAAGAAATTCAAATAACTAACCGTGTTTTGCCTCGATAATGCAGATTTCTTCCGAGAAAACGCAGCGAAAGCAGTCGCGAAACATCTGGTAGCCCATCCCATCTCTTCGTCATTTCCATTCACCTCCCTCTCATTCTCATTCTTCTTCTGTATATTTGTTGTTAGGATGAGTAACGCACCCCATCTACTTTTTCCTTCTCTTCGCTTCGTGAATCTGAATAGAGCTCGGAATTTAAGACATCCTCTTTTACCCGTTGTCTCGACCTGAGAAAGTAACGGAAATGAAGAGACGAAGTGAGACCACTCCTGATCCATTGCACGTTCTCAGCAGGCGATGCGAGCTTAGAAGGTCGAAGATCAGCCTGAGAGTTGATCGACTTGAGAGTTGACCCTCTTTTTCTCTGACCAGACGTAGCGAGAGAGCGGGGTAAATTGAAGAGAACTACATTCGAATCCGATCGTCCTACACTCAGAGAAATCACTCAGAGAAAGATGATATGAGGAAGTCCCCGTGTAATCTCTCCTACGAAAAAAAGTGGCTTCACGCCTTCGGGGAAATTCATTTGCTTTGTTTTCCACGCGCTTTTGCAATCCGCAATGCTGTGCAGGCGCCTTCCATGCGGAAAAGAAATTATACCTAGATATGTGCACGACAACAATGCGGGAATTAATGAGCAATAGCTCAGGGGGGAAGGCGTCTGCTGAGTAATAATTATGATAGCATGACTTCATCGCAAATTAATTATAATTTTCCGGTCTGTAGAGGCGATAAAGAGCTCATCCTGTATGATCCACCCACTACGTGATGCGTGGGAGAGAGAGAGAGGGGCACATCTTGCAATTCAATAGAGTAGGAATCCCTTGGAATTCACTTACGGACTGTTGATCCGGCCGCCCATAGCAAGCCGAGATGGTTCGTTTGGTTGCATTTCTCTTTTCATGAGCTTTTAATTTCCAGTTCTTGCAATTGTTTCTGAGTTTCTTCCTCTTTTTTGCTCAATTGCAAGTCACTCATTGCACATGACTTGGGTGGTGAAATTATTTTTGTCCCCTTTCCCTGCGTACATATTGTACCGAGCGTCTTCGAATTTCCTAGAAATTGAGCACAATGCGCCGGGCGTCCTCGAAATTTTTGATCTCTTTGAACCGATGTTCTCAAAACAATCCTGAGGATAACGAGTACAGACCAAAACAAGAAAAATTAAGTGGTGTCTAATGATTTAGCGAGAAGGAGGTTTAGAAGTGTCTGCGACTGCACGAACGTGCACGATCTCTCACATGTTAGGCATCATCATTAGATCGCATGATAATTTTCCGAATTGGGACGTTGATCTTGCTGCAGTATTGTTTTCCAGAAAGAGGTATGCATTCTATCAACAATAATTTTATTATAATATTTTCATTTTGTTATTTTCCATCGTCCGGCTTCACTATCAAACGTGACTGCAGAATAGCAATGACGAAATTCCTTACCCCCCGGGCATTACTTGTTGATCAGCATGCATTTACCAGGCGCAAGTTGATATTGTTAATCGACGATGTCTTCAGCATTTCCTGCACAAGCAATCATTCGAGTTATGTTGACTTGCTATTCTCAGCTCTTTGCCTGCATACTCTTTGCATTGTAGCTAGCGTTTGAATTATGGCTCTTCTACAGGTATAGCGTTTCGTAGAGCTATACGCCGAATTCACAACACTATTTACATCTGTTTTTCAATGTCGTAAAGTTCTGGGTATTGCAGTTCAGCTTCGGATATTTAATTTCCTCGTAGGTACGTTCTCTACCGTGTACGGGTCGTGCATTTACGATTCCTTAGAACTAATATTTTGAAAACACTCCAGAAGCGGACAAGAAAACAGGCTGAAAACGGGAAAACAGGAAAAATCCTGAAGGCGTCTACAGCAAATGCCCGGTATTTGCACGATTCATTTCAATATGAGAACCGTCCTCGTTTTTAGGCCCTTCCTGTATAGGGCACTAGGTCTGACCATGAAAAATGGCACTCTTATTGGCGGTATTTAGTTAGAGACCGCAGGCTCCGCCCACTTAGGAGGAGAAAGAGGCGCATCGAAATCTGGCCTTCGAAATGACGCAGCGAATGCTTATCCAAAAAATATGAAAAAAATATTTTTGGATACGTCTAACTAGTGTCTATAAACGACAGGGTGCCCGTCATGCATTATCTTATCAGAAATATCTCAAAAAGAAGGGTTCATGATAGGGAAATGGAAAGGTTCCGACGACAATTCTTAACACGGGCATGGTGTGATGAATAGTTACTGCTTTTAGGCGTCGATTGACACCGAGAACGTATTTTTAGGATTTTTTTCCGATTAATCATTTCATTTCAAAGGTTCAAGAGCGTGCGCTAATGGAACTGCAAAGGGGTGGTGCTTCCCCTCTCCTTTCTCGCTTGTCTCTCACCCGGCGCGTGCAGAGAGCGCGCGCTCTAGAGGACCTTTGCCTTTCCTCTCCACCTCGAGCCAAGCTCGATGCGAAGCTATGCTCAAACTTTTGGAGAAACGAGGCAGAGCGGGCTCCGCCCGCTTCGCTCTCGTCCCGATTTCGACTACCTTTCCGTTGGGACTCTTTCGAGGTGTTTTTGGGCCATAACTCGAGTCAAAGATACGATATCGCCAAACGGCAAAAAGTATGACCTTATTTAACCTCAAAGGGATACATTAGACCCACAAATGACCCTGCCAAAGCATTTCGGTCACCCACATTGCGGTATCTCTATTTAGTCCAGTATTTGCGCAGCTTACTCTCACGCTGTAAAATCGCCATCTGTTAGAAAAATACTTGGAATGTCCCAATATTTGGTTCTCATCCGGAAAATTCTTCTTCGACATTGATCTTCCGATAATATTTTTATGCAGTTCATACCTAGGGCACTGCATGGTATTGCCAATTCGGGAAGCAGTCCTTTTCATTCTCACGTTTTCTGATCGGTCAGGCAGAGCGAGAGAGCAGGTGAACTGAAGAGAGACAGGAACATCCTGTCAACATCAGACTATTTCCTATCGTCCGACTGGCCAATTAAAGATGAGGGAACAAGGAAGTCTTCGTCCCTCGCCCGAAGTAGCCATTCCTTCGTAGGGAGGGGAAAACAGTGAACTCGGATGAGAGGGGAAGGACTTGTTTTCGGTCGCGTGCACAAAGGATTTGCGAGTGAATTCGTGATGGGCCGAGGGAACTGTCTGACTCTCTCCCTTTCGCATGCTCTCTCGCATTGTCTGACCAAAAAATGAAAATAAGACATCGGTCCTTTATTAGCGCGCCCTCAGGATACGCGTGGAGGGAGGGGGAGTCCGTGAGAGGATTCTGAATCTCCGAATCGAAGATCTACGCATTTCGGCCACTAGAGTTCGAGAAAGGATACCATGTGTCATTCATTCTAAACAATCGCTCGACCAGTCGAGTTGCGAGAGAATGTGGAAAAAAAAGGAACCGCGGTATCGTTTCTCGAATTCTATGAGCGCTTCTTCAGATTCACCAGAAATCACTGCTTTTGTGATCTCACGGAAGTAATTTTGTAAAAACACCCCAGAAGCGGGCATGAAAACAGCAGGAAACGGCGAAAACAGCCAAACCCTAACTCCTCCTGCAGTCGATGCGGAAATTGGCACGTTTTCAGCGTTTGCTCTGATTCAATTTTATGCCGTTGCCATTCTGAATGTTCACATTGAGTATAGACCTTGTCAGTTATATGAGGCCGTTCGTCTAAGAATCGAGCAGATCCGGAAGTTTCCGGGACAGCAAAAAAAACTTCGATTTCCTGTAACAATATGTTTTGGGGTAATTGAAGGTGCTGAAAACGGTGGGCGCATTCATTTTGCTCCCAGAGTCGTCGTTGGCTCCAGACGTCGTCGCGTCGAAACCTGTTTTTTGAGCATATCGCCCCTCCGGAAAGTGCTAAAATTACGTGAAGAAGGTTTCCATGGCAGAATTTCATGCTGATTACGCCTATCCAATTCATTTTTCATGAATTATTAACATAATTTTTTAATAATTCAACTTTTCATAGACACAATTTCGAGCCAAATGAGTTACATGGTTGGAACCGGCGTGACGAGTAGATTCAGAATCTCTAATTTCATGGATTTTCCCATAGGCTTTTCGAAATTGAAATGAAAATGTGAGTAGAAATGGAGCAAAATCGGCGCGCCTCTCTTCTCATTCCTCTCGTTCCCTCTGCGCTCTCTCGCACCACCACACTCTCTCGCCTCTTCCTCGCTAGGGAAGAGGGGGATAGTGGTATGCCGACTCGTTTACCACCGTTTTGTACTCACATTTTCATTTCAATTTCGAAAAGCCTATGGAGAAAATCGATGAAATTAGAGATTCTGAATCTACTCGTCACGCCGGTTCCAACCATGTAACTCATTTGGCTCGAAATTGTGTCTATGAAAAGTTTAATTTTTAAAAATTATTTTAATAATTCGTGAAAAATGAAGTTTATAGGCGTAATCAGCATGAAATTCTGCCCCGGAAACCTTCTTCCCGTAAATTTAGCACTTTCCGGAGGGGCGATATGCTCAAAAAACTGGTTTCCACGCGACTTCTTGAGCCAACGACGACTCTTGGAGCAAAATGAATGCGCCCACCGTTTTCAGCACCTTCAATTACCCCAAAACGCAGTGTTACAGAAAATCGAGTTTTTTTGTTGTCCCGGTCCTTGCTCGATTCTTAGGCAAACGGCCTCATATTCTGATCAAGCATGCTTTTTTTGTCAGACCAATAATTCAGTCCGCAAAATCTCAAGTTAGGAGTCTTTCGGTGGAACAGAGAACATTAGTCGCCCCACTTTTAATGGGATTCGGACAATGGGATTTGAGTAATCGTCTCGTAGTTTCGCACGCACTCTAGTCAGTACGCATTGTGAGAGAAGAAGGATTTGAGGGGATGGTCAGAATTATTTTCTACTAGCTGGCGATGGCTCGATGTCTGATCGGATTTCTTCACAATACGCTATGATATGAGATTTCGATAGTACTAACTGAATACTTTGATATCTCACGGTCAACAAAGTGGGGAAAACATTATCAGATCTCATGGTATTTCCTGTACTTTCATAGCTCTGTCAGCAACCCTCCATTTGCTCTCCAAACCGATCTGTCTTCTAGATGGTTCTATCCCTGAATTCCAGAAGACGTTGTTTTCCGAATTCACTCTGCTCATATTCCGTGCAACGTTCACCTTGGTAGTGCGCTGTGCGGAGTTTAGCCCCATTTTTCCATTCTGAACGTGCATTCTTCCGCTTCTAAAATACACCGAATTCAACCCACGAAATGGATAGAATTTCTGTAAGACTAGACGGACGATCACCTCATTTTCCCAGAAGCTGTTATACCAAGCCACAGGAACCCACTCCCTCGCCGACGGGAAACTGTGTTCCTGTCAACAAACCGTAAACAATGCACAAAAGCTTACGTGATTGTTAACGTGATTGCCTTGCTTGAGACAGTTGCAATATTTATACCGTGCTATGAATAGAAGATACACGGCCGATTAGAGTGTAGTGCTTTCCCATTTCCTTCCGCTTCCCTATCTCTCTCCTTCCTATTGCTTCCGGACGGGCATTGGTTCGAGACTAGACAGTAACAGACGTCATTCTATTTTTTTTGTAGATTCTCGAAACAAATTCAACCTGATAACTTTCGTGCTAACATCTCCCTGCCCTTTCACATCCCTTTCCGTCTCTCAGCTTGCATCCGAAAGGAACTCATCCGGAGTAGACGATAAATTTGAGCCGTTATTCTCCACTTACTGCCTACTTGAAGATATGCGAAACCGTTATTTTTCCTGTATTTACACATCTTGTAACTGTGGCGCTAAAAGCGATTCTGGGAAACCATTTCACGGTGAGAACCGGCTAATCCTTCTGGTATTTAGCAGGGATGTGAATAACAGCTCCACTATTTCCACATGACGAGATCCGTCATAAGATCATTACGCTTCTGTCACCTTCGTGAGAACTGTTCGAACTACCTGAAGCATGTGAGCATTTGATTATCTGATCTCACATGCGAATCTCCAATCTTTATCCAACGTCTTTATCCATGTGGTGCACATGGTAATTTCATTCCCACGCCACCACTTGATCTCAGATGCTTGACCTACCGCCGTCACTATGAAAATAATCAGCGTCTCTATTGTTAGCTGATAATACAAGAAAGCGAATACCTTCGTCCTATCTCTGGTCAACCATCCGCGATCTTTTTCATTCCATTGCTGAGTTATACTAAAGCTAGTATTCATGCAAAGAGTGAGAAACTCATTAGATTCACATACTTTTCACTCTTAAGGCAAGCGTAATCTTGCGCTTTGTTATCTTGAAATACAAGGAAAACATGCTAATACCTCCCTCCGCTGGACTGGAATAGAAAATGGGCCTGAAAAATAGGAAAAACAGGCATTCTGTCACGATTTGAACAATGGTTCTCGGGCAATGTTTTTGGCAGTGTCCCTTTCGATTATATTTCTTGCATTTCATGGGTGTGCCTCCAATCTCTGTTCGATCTTCCTCTCCTCCTTCCAATCTTCTTCTCACCTGATTTATGACTCACTTGCTCTCAACTCCGCCAAAGCCTGCAATTTTTTTTCTGAGAAAACCCGCGCATATTCACTAAACCACTGCGAGTACTTTGGCAGGTGACTGGTGGAAGCGAAGAGCCTTTGCTCTAGTAGAGGCATTCCGGGATTTATTTAGTCCTCCCTGATGTCACTATCCACTATCCTCAGGTAGCATACTACAAATTCTTCACATATCCATTCAACCAGTGCGAATACTTGCCAGCAGGAACAACACATTCCTTTGCTTTAGTTGAGGCATTTCGGGTTGTATTCAGTCCATTCCTGTTATGGCGCAATATTCAAAATTCCTGAGGTAGTATGTCATATTCTTCTACCCACTCAACCAATGCGAGTACTTGCCAGTCAACAGCATCAAGCTAGGATTTCTTTGTTATAGATGTGGCTATTCGGGCGCAATAGTTCATGCCCACCCTACTCGTGCATACAGATGATGTGGACGTATTTTTGGGAAATGGACACTTGGATCTACCTTGTGCTCGTTAGCCCTTTTTTGTTATTTTTGGGACTGTATATTTTTCATTTAAAAATATAGAATTTCTATCAGTCCTCCCTCTGCTCGATCTCTTCAGAACAGGAGGGAATGAGCAAAACAAGGTCTACAAGTGCCTCCATTTGCATATGCGCCTTTCCTGCGTTGTTCACTTCCGTTTCCGGAGTTCGTAGGTCTCCACCAAGTTCAGATTGAGCAATCATCCCCCCCCCCTCCTCTCTGAATGTGATAAGTTCTTCATCTTGTGCACTTGAAAGATTCACAATATTGAGATTAGATCTGGAAATCTTCTTGTGAGCTGAAAAGAACAAAGTTCACGGGATCAGGGAACCTCCCATTCTTTCTCAGAAGAGATCTTGAGAATAATGAATGAGTAGTACAAAACCTAATAAGGTCGTGCACTACTCACTATTCACATTTCTGCCACTATCATCTGACATTTTCACTTAATCCCAATTTCGAACATAACATTCAATGTGAATTGTAAGAAGCGCGCCTAAAACTTCCCTGTTCATAATCTACTTCTTGGCAGCACTTAGATTTAGCAAAGCAGCAAAGTAACGGGGCAATGCTTTGCAAATTCAATGCTCATTGTGTGAAGATCTATGAAAATTGGGGAGGGGATTTTTCGCGATAAGTAGCGGGAAACTTACAATTAGTTAGTTTTACAACTTTATTCGAACTTTTATCTCGACAAATTACAAAGATGTAGACCCAGCATAAGAACGTTCTCTGAGAACAATGAGTCTCGCCGCTCTCCTCCCCTTGTCTCGTGGGGGAAGGGATTTCCCCTGACTGCCCGCCCCGCCTCTCCCATTCCAGCCGAGCCCCTGATAGACACACATCCATCCCCTTTCCCGATACTTGTTTTCAGTCTTTATCTCAGAGATCGCAAAGATTTTCATAGGATATCTCCGAGGACCACCGTTTGGTCCTCTGAGACTTGACGTTTGTTGTGTTACGCGCCGCTTTTGAAGATATCTATCTATCTATTTCGATAACTATGTAGGCGTTGTTCGAACTTTATTTTTACTTTTTATTATTTTTTTAAAATTAATTATTTCAGAAATCGAGCATGAGATGAACAACGACACGACGGGGACGTTTTTCGTGAGTTATTTTTTAATTTAAATTATTTTTTAAAAATATATTTCTGAGAAAAATTAAAGAACGCCTCATGAAATGTACAGAAATAGCCACACTTACTTCCCCGTTCTAAGTAGGCTTTCAGAGGAAGATGGCTATTTTGCCTATCAACCACTCATTCATGATCCCTTATCCTTCGATTTCCTCTCTTCTCTCAGATGATATAGCATACTATGCGCTCCGCTACAAATTGTTGGGTAGGCAGTGAAAACATATACCGAATACTGTATTTCGCTCGAGAGGTACAAGAGCGGGGTAAGCAGTCTGAAATAGGGTAATCGTGTTTTTCTTCCACCCACTTCCTTAGCCGGTCTAGAGATTTCGGCCAATGAAGAGACATTGCACTATGATCGAATGGTTCACGGATATATGATACCACTAAATCAACCATATCCGAATTGCACTGAGATCGTTACTTCGTTACTTTTACACACAAAGATCGTTACTTTTACTATCAACACATTTGCCAACAATTTAGCTCAACCGAATGAGAAAGTTAAAGAAAAAAATGCATTATCAGTCTCAAATTGAACACGAAAAGGATCCAAAGTGATGATCATGCATTCTAATCCTCATACAAAAAAATCGAGAGAAAAACACGTCAATTTCACCAAAAAAAGTGTTAAAAAAATTAAAAAAAGAATTACTTATTTTTACGTTTTCAATGCCTCATTCGCAGCCCTCGTCGTTCTCGCCCACCGAGATCGCCAGTCTCGCCTACATCCTTCTCATAGCCATCGGCCTCGCCGGCAACTTCTGGGTCACATGGAAGGTCAGCCTTTCACTATCTTGTTTATCTCAAAGTCTGTAATTTCAACAATTTTTCCTGTTATCACATGGAAGGTCTGCTCTCCGTATATTAGATCTTGTTTATTCATCTATCATACTCTGTAATTACACTTTTTGGGCTATCACATGGAAAGTCACCCCACCTCGCCCATTTCAGACCTTGTTTATACATCTACTCTCAACGAGTGTAATAAATCTCAGCGTGTTTAGTTACAACCACTTCGCTATCACATGGAATTTTTCGTCTTTTACTTCGAATTCCACACTTTTTGCGCTATTTTCTGCCCTTCATTCTGAAGTTCTGGCATCATATCTGATGGAGTTTCTCATCGTGGTCACTCCTCTCTCCTCTCCTAGTTTCTTCCCTTCTCGCCCTCCTTATCTCCTCATCAGTTGCTCGTTGTTTCGTCTCCCCAGGGATCGCTCAGCCCCCATGCGCGCTTCTTGCTCCTCCCCGCTAATCGCTTCCCACTGTTCTTATTCGAGCATTTGCTGGCCGCTCAACGGTCAGGCGTGACCTCAAAAGATGAAGGAATAGATGGAAAACAGCCGAGCGAACTTCCAGCGGGGTCAAAGACCGGGAGATTTCCAGGAAACTCTTACGAATTTGTGCGGGGTCAGTGATTCTTGCAAGATGTGTCGAGACGTCGCAGTTAGGAGCCAAATTACAGACGACCAGCCACCCCCACTGCGAATACCTGTTATTTGGGAATGCGGAAATGGTGAAATGATAGCCCCAGGGGCGATTTATGATCAGTGGATCGGGTGGAATCTGGAGCATTTGGTCTCTAGATTACTCGACGTGCGGAAACGAAGTAATCTTAAAAGATAATGGGAATTGGATCGAATCTCGGAGTGGCGTTCGAATTGGGCAATATGTGCTAAAACATTCTCAAAACCGAATCTGAATTCAGCGTAGAATCGAAATTCAGAGAAGGTTCTGATAGAGTTCAGATGCTAATGAGGACACACGCGGAACAAAGACTGCTAATCAAGTCACCAAAGCTCTTCCTCGGGGTTTAAAAACATCTTATTTTGCACGGGAAAATGGAAGAACGCGAAGGCGCTTAGCTGCTTTCGTGTGCTACCCGTTCGCGGGAACCCACCAAAGCCCATTTTGAAGGGCAATGACTCGAGGGATCTCCGGTGACGAATTGTGAATTGTGGTCGCGGCCACAAAGGGATCTCTATTTCCGAGCTCCCCGGAGGAATATTCTATTAATAGGGCCTTCGAAATGGAACGAATTGCGAATATCGGAGCAGATTTGTTAATTTCACATGAACTGATGGCATGTTGTGTGATTTAGAATCTAGTTTGACTAGACAACATAGAAGATTGATTCACAGTCAATCAGAGTTTACTTCACACGGCTTCTTCGAACACAAGTTTAGAGGCGTCATCAGAAGATCATTCAACGGGAAGTATAAGCACGATGTGGGGAATCCTCACTACGGGGCTTAGTTGAATGTGCACTTTGATCTCTCCCTCGTTCTATTCTCACGAAGAACATGGGAAAGGGATGGAGCAGAGCCATTACCCGTTTATGGATGCCTAATTCCCGGCTCTCGACCTAATTCCCGGTCGCATGTCCGCTCTTTGGTTGTTTGTTTAGCATTAGTAATGCTATCTTGCCTTCTCCCTCAAGGTTCGCATCGAACGACAATAACATCTGTGGATTTCCCGGAATTTTCCCCTTTATGCAGGCAATTTTCCTGTCTTGCCCTGTACTCAGCATGTTAGAGGGAAAGGAGCAAAGACCGCGCATCTCATGAGCTTTCTTCTTGCAAAATTACGAAAATAGCCGGCAAAAGTCGCGGGACGGGATATCGAATCACTCCCTGTCCTCAATCAGGGCATTGTGTGCACTGAGAGTTGCAGATCTCACGACTTCGCTCGTGGATTATTTTCCAAAAATAACAGGCCGTAAATTAGAAAACACAAGTCTGCAACGGCAAACGGGCGGCTCTTGACATATTGTCGGGGCTTTTCTGGGGAACGTCTCGAAGAGTTACGAGCGCCAAGGGATCGCTTTCCCCCTCAGATATACTAAGCAACAGACGAGGAGAGGGAGATGCCTATCAATGCAATTCCTAGGATGTTTTCGAGAGGCGAAAGCAGCCGGAGGTAGCCAAGGCGAATGCACAACGAAGAAGGTCCCAAGTGGATTCCCCGGGTTTTCTTCGCCATCCTATTATACTCTTCCGAGATGTCCCCGCAGAGTCTAGTCAGGACTACATTATGCTGCCTCTCCAGCAAAAAGTCCAGACCGCAGTTATTTTTTAATCTTTGATCTTTATGGCCTACAAATCACATAGAAAGATCATGGCGAACGAGGTTGCATGATGTGTGTAATGCGTTCCTTCCTTTCTCCAGACGCGGAACCCGTAAAGCCCGGCGGAAACACGCCATTCTTACCCGAATGTGCTCGCTTTATGGCACGTGGTCATAAACCTCGGCAAAAGCCTCGGCGATTATCACGCACTTTCCCTTTGTCTCGCCATTGCAGAGAGAGCAGAGTGAGAAATTGTCTGACTCTCTTCACTTCGCGTACTCTCTAGCTGTCTCTGACCGATGAGAGAGCGTTTGAAATGAGGAGACAGAGGCTCATTGCTGCTCGAACTGAGAAGTGCTCAGTCACTCGAGTGATTATGTCTGTTATTGTTGGCTATTTTTTGCTCGAGACTTTCCTCAGTTTGCACGCTCTCTCGTCTGTCTCACGACTGGTGGGGAGAAAAGGAGAGAACCTCCGAGTCATCCCAGTGATTATCTCTGCGTGGGCTCTAAACGCTGACGCGGTGATGAACGGCTCTCCTTCCCTGGAATAATTCCCCTGAGATGAATTAGTATGGAAGAAGGAGAGTTTCGAGAGGAGTTTAAAGCTGAGAAATGCTTTGCAAAAAGAGAGACAAAGCAATGACAAAGTAGTTGGGCGCGACTTCCTGCTTGGAGTGCTTGTTATTCATACTCGTAATAACTTCGCAGAAATGGTTACAGCTTGCCAAATAGAAAATTACTGGCGAAGCAGCATTAACCCATTGGCTTCCGAGATGCTTGAACAGCCGTAAAATCGAGCGTTCCAGACTGACAAGGGCAGTGAGAGCTCCTGATTTAGCCGGATGAAAAAACACGGCATTGTCTTCATAGGCACTAGATCGGATGATAAATATGACATCATAGTTCTCAACCGACCTAGTGCCGCTTCTTAAAATCATTCGTTTCACTGCCTTACACAGGAGGCGAAAAATCACACGATGACATCGAAACGAGATTAGAGAGGAAGGAAATTCCTACGCTATCTTCGTGTGCCTTGTTTTGCCTCCTACGGGAAATCGGCCACCCTGAAAGAACTCGAGTGAGCGGCTCACAAACCGAATTCAGCCACTCATTCTGTTATCCACGCCCGATCTGCTCCCCGCACTGTAATTGAAGAGAACACGATAAAAGAAGCGAGTGAATCGACGGGGGGCGAAACGAGTGACGGGTGTACAATTTTAGAACTTTTTGTACATGAACTCAGAAAAGAATTTTAAACATTTTTATCCTCTCTAGAGATCTAAAATAGCCAGTTCTAAAGTGATACACACCCACTAGGGGCGTTCCCAGGAAATCACTATCTGCATTTTGCATGCTCTTTCGCTGGCAGTATGTATGCATAATGAAGTGAGATATATCTAGCGATGCCATACATAAATAAACCCGACGGAAAAAAACAAGGAAGCTAGGAAATACTCAATTATGGTTGCACTGTTCATTGAGTTGCCCGAGGAACTCAGGCAATGCTAAAACAAGGAAATGGCTACTTCCGGTCCGGAAATTAAATCCCGGTTTCCATTCCAGGTCGGTCTCGTGCTGCTCTTCTCGCGGCCGCCCATACAGCAAGTGACCGCCGGAACGATGCCCGTGGTGAGGATTGGTGTTGTGCAGCGTTGTGCGAATCAGGAAATGTCGCTAGTCAAAATTTACATTGTGTGCACTAGCTTTCTGCGATTTAGTAAAGGTCGCCGTGTTGCAGGCGCCCCGATCGCTGCTGCAGTGCATCCTGGTGATCTGCGTGGCGGATTTCGTCGTGCTCGCGACTCTCTCGCTGCTGGTCGACAATCTGATCGTGGGGCAGTGGAGGAATGGGATTGTTCTGTGCAAGGTGAGGGGAGAAGCAAGGAAACATCAATGAACTAGGAATGGCAGATTTCTTATTGAACCCATGCAACTGAGAGAAAAGACCGATAAATTGAGATTGAGGTGTTTCGTTTTGGATTTTTTCTTGCACTATTCGTTTGACTCTGATTGAAATGAGAACGAACAATGATTACTAAAGGATCGTTGAAGCATAACTTCGCCGACACTGTTCCAAGTTTTGGCCAAAAAAATACGGCTTTAAAAATTTCAAAATCGATTTCAGATCTTCTACGGCGTCGAGGTGCTCAACAAGTTCGTCATTCCACTCGCCCTCGTGCAAATCTCGCGCATCTCGCACGCAGGTGGTGCACTCGCTTTCTGCTGTTTACCAAACATCGCCAATCAAAAATTGCATTGCAGCCGCAGCATCTGCTGTGCCGAAAGCGGCGATCAAACGACGGCCATTCTTCGTTCTCTCGGTAGTCGTGAGGATCATCATCAACGCGATGACGGTGATCACTTTCCTGGCGCTGCTGGTGAGTACTGGTGCTGATGATGAGCAATTTACAACTTGGGTTGTCGCTTAATTTTACGCCCATCTGGTTACATGACCGGATCTTAGCAGGAAGTACTTCCTGAGCATGTAAAAGTAAACGAATTTCGTGGTGATGTTATAGATTTTTTTTCATTGTATTGCCAAAGATGATGAGGGCTCATTGAATTCCAGGCGACTAGTTCTGCAGATAAATGAATCTTGAAGCATAACTGTGCATACTCTCAATTCAAATTGAAAATTACCACACTACGGTGTTTGCTTTCTTCTGTTTTTGTTGAAAGTATTAATCATCTGTAAAATACAACCTATGTGAGACTACAAATACAATGGAGATATAATGTTGTTTGGTTCGGCTAATTTATGTATCGTATCCATACTATTCAATCTGAATGTTTCAACGTTTTCTACACACTGACTACGAAACATGCTCGTTCCAACCATGCTTTACTGTAGGGGGATCAAGGCTCGGAGCATTACAGTAATCCCTGACTGTTCCAGTCTCATATGGTTCTCTGACGCGCTAAGCTTGTCCACGGGGCCGGATTACAGATGCGTCAGGGAAATGAAATTTAGAATTTCCGAGCAGGGACGGGCGGATTGAGAAGATAGGGGATGAGGAAGGAAAGAGAAGGGAATGCTGAGAATCGATAAACAGATGGCGAAAATTAGTGAAAACGACTAAAAAATAAAAGAAAAATTTTTTTTTTAAAATCAGGTCTGTGTGCTGTCCTTCTCCACCGTGGCCACAATCGAATTTCGGTCGGGAAAGAGCAAGGACGTCTGCATATTCCACATCAACTCCGAATGTCAGTTATTCATATCGATATCATACCATTCATATCGAGTATCGAATTTTATTCATAAGTTCATTAGTAAGTTAGTAGCTCAGTAACTCATGCGATGAAAATTTACTGCTGACGACTAATCTCTGATATGTGATCAGTCAATTAGTCATACCGATGATTGTGCAATGAGCTGCTACTGGTTATATTAGGTTGAGTAGAAAGTTCTGTCGCATTTTGAGGACCCATTTCAATACTTTCGTTCTCATTTCTCTGTCAAAAGTAGAAGCCCTACTTTTCAAGTTTATGAGGTACGCAAGGGGACATTTTAGATATGATTTAGGTTTGGTAATCACTGCCTGTCTAAACGAGTTAAATCTAAAAGTTCGTCAACGAGGGTTCATGTTTTCATGACACAATGATGTTCGTATTAATGTCTACTTTGACAACAAAGGTAGGTAAACATCAAATAGTGCATCCATATCAGGGACTTGACCCTTCGCTACCGCTGTGCGAAGTTGGTTCGATACAGTCATCAATAAGCGGTTTAATCTAATTGATTAGATTGATGAATCAACATCATCAGTCGTTAAGCGCCCTCTTTTAGAGGCAGGTAATAGCCTCAACCCCACTATGCGCAATCTCAACATCACTATTGGGGGTAACTATTCCATCATCAACCATGGGCTTTATTTGTTTAATTGTGCGTGTGAAAATATGAAAAATATTTTCACGGCTGAAACAGGGATTATCACAATATCACAATGATGAATGTGTCTCTGACTTTGTCCCTTCTCCGAGGCTGTTCCATTTACCTAGGCAATGTTACTACATGGGGTGATTCCTAAGTTGATTACGCAAAAAATGAGCACAATTGATCACGTGATCTTGCAGCATGGTAGGCAGGATAACATTCCAAAGGCCATTTTCGCTATCTAAAAATTCCATTATTTTACCAAATAAGTCAAAATCCATTGATTCAAACTAGCCCAAAACTTTGTGCATGAATATAATGGTTGTTGCCTGTGTTCACAACTGACATAATGTCAAGGCCCAACTCGAAAGGAACCATCCCGGAGGTCACATTTTATACCTCTCACTCCACATGGCTTGTGAGATCCCTATAAAAGCTTCACTTCCTGGGAAGGCCTGTTGTTGATGATACCTTCCACTTCACTTATTGTATTCATCCGTCATTGCAAATTTCAATTATCACTTGCTCGGAGCCCTGTCTCACTTCTAAGATGAACGGCAAGTCAAAGATCTCGAGTCATTGAAATGCAAATGATCATCTTATTCGAATCATAGCTCCCAATATATTGCCAGTGCTATTTCCGTAACATCATTAATTTATAGCACGGGACTATCCATAGTATTACTTAGAATATCTAAATGATGCAACCGTTTGAACCATAGTAGTAACCAAACGTTTAAATATCAAAAATACGACAAAACTTTCTACTCAACCTGATAGATTAAGGATATTAAACTGAAGATTTCCGCCCCGTAATCATGCATTAGCTCAACTTCTGCTGAATCATCAAACCGTGTAATAGTGGACTGAAGTGATGTGAATTTGGCAAAACAATACTGCGTTCGGGGGGGAATCGAACCCCCGTCGAATGCTTGGAAGGCATCCACGCTGACCATTACACCACGAACGCTGTTGGAAGGGGGAGCTAAGGGCGCGATCTTATCTCACGCAGCCGCAGGCAACCTGTTCTCTGAATCTGCTTTTTCTCCCTCACATGCTGCTCACTTCCTTCATAGAACATTTACCAATCACCATTACAGTCTCCGAAAATTTTCTGACGTTCATCGGAAATACAGCAGATGGGGGCATAGCTCAGCCGGTAGTATGTCTGGCTGAGCGACGCAGGGTCCCGGGCTCGAATCCCGTCCGTAACAAGACCACCCCAACAGGCCGACCAAGCCTGGTCCAATTGGTACTGGTACTAAAACCAGGAGTAAAGGGGCGGCGTCGCCGGCTGGCAACTGAGTGACAACTGATGCCGCTTTATGCTATGGATGCGTACACACCGATCAAAAGACACCTGCGCATGTTCCGCGCGTTGAAAAATACGCTGAAGACGGAACTACCTTTACCTTTACCTTTTACAGCATTTACAATAATAATAAAACTGTAATGTTTGCAGTCCTCTCGTTCCTCTTCAACGGGGCGGCCTTCTTCGTCGGGTACGTCCTCACCGTCCTCTACGTCTACTTCTACGTCTCCGTCCCCGTGATCCTGAAGAGGAGAAGCAGCCAGAGCAGCACGAGAGGTGAGCAAAGATCAAAGATCAAAGATTTGAGTTGAACATTCACTGTCCTCTTTTCTCACGCTCTGTGCGATAGGTCCGGGTTAGAATAAAGACGAAGAAATTCGAAGAGGAAGAGGGAAAAACTGCGCTCATAAACAGGAGTTGGACACCCGAGAGAGGGCCAGAATCCTAATTGATTCAAATTTTTGTTGTATACTGTGACAATTTGAATCATCGTTGATTCTAAAATATTTTTCCGCTTTTTCTATTAAAATCCCTGATCTAGCTGAGCCTGACAATCAAATCTCCATAGGCTACAACTCAATACAAGTTTCAATTTATCCCTTTGCAGCCCTGATGCGTCTGAACGAGTCGTCGATCGGTCGGATTCGTCGCATCGTCGTCTCCTTCGTCGTGATCTACCTCGTCTGCTGGACGCCCTACTGGATCGTCTTCTGGCTGACGTCACTCATCCCGCTCCCGAGGTACGGTAGGCTTACTGTAGGTTACTGTATCCAGCTAATTCCTGAATCAGGGAAGTCAATCTTGTAATACCATCTAACTTTCCAGCTGGGGCGTCAACCTCTCGCTCTACGCGCATATGCTACCGTACGCCTCGTGCGCGGCCTATCCGGTGCGTGGTGTGCCTCGATTCTGCGAATTCCGAAACGTCGAAATCAAAAATCAATCAAAAATTGGCATTACAGGTAATGCTCACGTACATCAACGACGGCATTCACATCGCGCACACGCACGTGCTGAATAGGAAGAAGAGACAGCTGGGCACGATCAGAGAGGGAGTCGTGCAGGTGGGAGGATGATCTTTGATCTTTGGTTATAATAGTCCTGCGTGGCGATGATAAATTGTTTTTTTACACATAGCAAACCACTATAGCTCCTTGGTGGAACATATATCAATCCTGGCTTTCAATTTCTTTCAATTGCAATACGAGTAGCGCGATATGTTTCAAAGATGTTTCAAGATAAATGATTACTGCTGATATCAGTTTGGTGAGCTCGTAGGAGTAAAAAAATCAATATCCCACTGATATTTGATCTCTGCAGGTGCTCTCGCAGATGACGACCTTCCAGAGCGCCGCTGCGACGGGTCGACGAGGCGCCGTCGTTACCGTAGTCGTCACGGAATCCGCCGCCTCTTCGTCGTCGTGCGGCGACGCGGTGTGATGCGTGCACAGGGTGCACTCTACTTTCTGTGAATTCCCAAAATCGTGTTGATCAATTCGGGTTACTGTTGTAAGATAGGTCTCCACTACAATTTGATTTGTGATTGGCGCAATGAACGGGTTGCATTCTTGCGATAAAGATTATTGAATTTACCATGAGTACAGCAAATAAATGATAGAGATTAAGTACGGTTTCGCAGCCACTCGGTGGACGTTCTGATTTCGTCGACATGCATGATACTGGAAATGTACTGAATACTTTCATTTATGCACTGATAATCGATTAAATTTACATAAACAATACAATCTTTAGTAGAACAATGAAGGAGGCACCCGTTCGATCACAGCATCACTACGCCATACTTACTGTTTGCAACAACTAGAGCTCTCTTTTTGGACAAGTTTTATTGCATTTTCGGATAGGTTTCAAGTGCGCTAAAGAGCTCACTATGAGCTATATAGCGCACCTGAAACCTACGCGAAAATCCAATAAAATTTTACAATTAGAGAACTCTAGCAACAACTCATACAATCATCACTTACTCTTCGGTAAAGCTAGCTTGAGGTGGTTAGTTTGGAATTAGAGATTACAGGGCCTAGATCGCCCTCAACTTTGTGCTTCATGATGGAGATGGCTCCCTCTGACAATAGCCGTCATAGAGGGCGAAACCGGGACAGCACGGTCGGTCGCACGCTTCTGTTGGAACTGCGTCACTGAAAAAACAGTGATAATTTGTGTTTTATTTCGTGTCGCGACTACTCGGGCACTAGCTCGGATACGAACAATGATAATAATGCAGCATTTGTTATATCAAATACCTCACTAGTTCTCTCAATTAGTGCCTTTACTCTATGAGCGAATATTTAGCACAAAAAAAGGAAAAAACAATGTATATCACAACAGGTTCAAAATGAAAACAACGTACGGTTTGGAGCAGCCGCTGCCCCTGAGCACAGCGAGGAACCCGCTGCACTCCTTGTGCTGCACCTTCTTGTGATTGCAGAGACCATCGCAGGGTTGAGTGCCGCAGACTTCCGTCTCGATCGGCTTGCCTCTGGAGTTATAAATTTTTCCCTGAATATCACCCGTTTCTCGAAATCAATAGTTATACTCTGGCTATGCCTCTGGAAGAGAGCAATGTTGATACGACTGCTGCGCTCACACAAGCAATGAACTAGAGGAAGATAATTTTATTTTTCTTTCATAATATTTCAAGATGTAATTAGAAAGGGAAAATTGGTGTCGCTCTATAAAATCTGTGGAACACATTTCGATCTCAACCACTCACGGGCAGAATGCCAACGATTTTTAGATTTCCAGAGTTTTGGAAGTTTTGGAAGTTTTGGTAAATTTGGCAGGCAGTTTTGGCGGCATTCATGTTCGCATTTTCTAATGAAGTTTGAGCGGTCAATACAAGGAGTTGAACTGACGGGCAGACGGCCCCTGGCGGGCAAGTCCTCGTCCTGATCCTGCTTCCGCAGGCGCCGCACGTCGCACTGCACTGCGTCCACGAGTGCCACTCCTGCCATTGACCAGCTGGTGCCACAGCACGTGCTCGAGCCTGAGAAGGGAATTTTATAGGAAAGTGACGGATTTTGTTACTCTCACTGTGAAAAGTTGGAAACAAGTCGGTGGAATGAAAATATGTGCAGTTATGCTTCACTGTTCATATGACTATCATTAAACGCACTGAATTCAATGGTCCATCCTAGCCTTGTTTAAAAAAGAAACAATTAAATTTTTTGAATCACACCTGGAATCCCTTGCCTCCCCTGTAGAAGGAGCGGAAGAGCACGAGCATGTCCTCGGTGGCGGAGCGAATCACCGTCTGAGGAGTCCCGAAGCAGCAGTATCTGAAGAAGGATCAACTGGCAGGGTTCAGCCAGGGTTCGAGTTGGGCTAACGAGAGCGGTAGGGAAGTGTTAGCTAAGGATGACTTTGCAATGAAATTTATCAACTGCAAAAAATGCAAAAAATTCAAAATATTTTCACTTTTCAACTTTCGCTTAGAACGAGTGAAGTTGTGCTTCACGATTCCTATAACTACCAATGGCAACTCTCAAATTAATACCTTCCGTGCATTCCTTGCAACAAAATATTTAAAAAATGACCTCAGACAATTCTTCTCAAATATTCATTGCACATAATCATCTCATTCTTAAAGAAGGAGTAACACGAAAAATAGATTGTGCATATGGAATAGTGGATGTCCTAGAGGACATAGATCCGATGAGAAATCAATTTATCCGAAGTGACACAGATGACTCTATCACGAGATATGAGAATGAGAAGATCGGGCCTCAGCGCAGGCGAAGCGCGCGTATTTGAAATGAATTAGAAAAACAGCAACAACGAATCGCACCTAGCTGTATTCGAACCCACGTAGCTTGCGCTTGACGCGCAAGAGTTATCCACTGCGCCATGATCACGATTGTTTCGAGCCTAGGGGAAACACTATACCTACCTAACACGCTCATCAGAATGCATTACCTTCTCATCCCTTATTCGTGTTACACCTTCTTTAATACGCTCTATTGTTCAGTAGCATTGCCCACCTCATTCCCGTGTTGGCGAAGTCAGTCGAATTGCGCACCTCGACGTAGTCCATGCACAGCGAGTGACGAACCTGATAATTTTAGGACTGACTTTCCATTCATATTCTCTCACTTCATCCTACCAATAAATGTTCATGTGGCATGGAGAGATACGGACCAGTTATTCCACCTTTTTTCTTCTCCCCACACAAAGTTCAGATCTTGGTTACGAAGAGAGCTTTGAAATTGATGAATAACTTACATCCCCACAAAAGGAAAAAAACAAATCACAGTGAAAGGAATGCATGGAACTCTTTGGACGCGTGAAAATTCGTACCTTGCAGTACATCTCGAAGTCTCCGTAGAACTGCATCTCGACGATGTATCCAAGGGGAGCAGTGAGCAGCCACGAGCACTCCTGACCTTTAATAGTGGACACTGTGAAAGATGCACAGCGTTCCAGCACTATGATGTTCTTCAGAAATGCGCGAAGTGGATATTTCAGAAGCTTGTCAAGTTTACTGACTACAGTTTGATTTTTTTTTGTAAAGAGGATAGTTCACCAGAATTGGAAATTCGTCATTTCCAGAACCTATGATATATCCGTGAAACGTAGATTGGACAAAAATCCAAACAACGAAGTAGACGGGATGTTCTAACCAACATTATCTAAATAATTAATTATCTAAACATTAACTGACCCTCCTTGAACTCCCTCGGGTATCCTGGAGATGCGATGCGTGTCCACTGTCTGCTCAGGGCCAGTTGACCGCCGCAGATCGAGCCGTACCCAGGCATCACCTTGAAGTGATTGCATATCATTATAATTAATGGAACTCTTTTTGTATTTTACAATAATGATTCACAGCACTGCGTCGTAAATTGTTGTTACTTTTTAAAATAAGAAGATTCCTCGCTGTGATCAATCTCAACAGGATCTTTCACTTATGAGCAGATGTTGAAGCTCATTCAAATATACCCATTTATGGATAATTGACAAACCAATGTTTTTGAAAGTGATCTAACCTGATCACAAAGCTGTCCGGTGAAGCCGTCGGGGCATCGGCAGCGATCGCATCTGGAATAAAAATAATAATAAATGTTTAAAAAAATAATAATTATACTACAGAAAATCGATGACGCAATAGAATGGTTCTACACTAGATTCGTGACATAGTTGCTGAGCAGTTCAAGGGGTCGCTAGAGTGGTGAACATCCTCTAATGATTCTCGGTCGACTAACCGTCGCGGGTCAGTGTATCCTCCCCTCTGACAGGGCAGCTGTGAGCGACACGAGGCGCTGCAGTAGATCTGCAACGGGGATGATCAGAATTATCATTGATTTATTCTCCTTTGCAAGATTCAAATTATAATGAGAATGAGCTAGCTTTTCTTCTGGAACCTAACAGTTTTGCTTTCATGCCGCTCCAGCAAAAATGTGACTTACAAAATCCAGAGCAATCATTAATCATTCCCTATTAATGCCAAATTACAGTTCCCTACCTTGTTCATGAGCGCGATGTCATTGAAGGACAGCTGATCCCTCTGTCCGATCGTCTTCTGGTAGTCGGTGATGAAGGTGTTCAGTGTGTAGAGATCGTCGTATCGAGCGAACGCCTTGCTCCTAAAATTATTAATTATTACGATTATGAAAAATATCTTTGATTATTTTTAAATTTATGCTCCGAATAGACTTTACTCCGATTACTTGGAAGATTTCGCCAGTTTTATTAGTTCGTTTTGTCTATTACGAGCAGGAAGCATTGATTTGCTTTCTTCCTTGAACTTAAAATGCCATATTTGAAACTCAACCATGACAATCCGATGAAAATTGAAACTCATCAGCTCACCGATAGTGCATGATCGATCCATAGTCGTAGGGCACGTCTCCATTATCGACCTCCTCCGGGTCCTCCTTCAGGAACTGACCCTTCGAATCCTACACAACATCATTTAAAAAAACATTGATGTAAAAAGTTCGTTTGTTGTTATAGTTTTTCGAATGGCCATCCTTGTAAAAACATTTTTCCTCAACTCCGTAGTTACTTGAAAGCAATGTGAAACCTAACACCTCCTCATTTAACATCCATCTCTTTTTCCCATCTAATGATTGTAGAAATTCGATTCTCGTACCTTATCGATATTCTCCCATCGCACATTGACGTAGTTGTCTCTGTCCGGTCTCGATTGCTCGTGCCAGAATCCGAGAGCGTGAGCTACTTCGTGAGCGATCACGCCGAGCTGGAAATGTTTTTTTGTTGTTTTGCAATTGTTTTCATTTTCTATCTAAGATTGGGAACTATATTTTGGTGACAACGTCATCTTTCTTTGTGCATCCTTTTTATAATCGATTCCAGACCAAGTCGTTCGACCCAGACCGTTCGACTGTAACGCAGTATGCGTCAATCGCCAACTTTTCTTTACTTTTTTCGAAAGTTTTCGGCATAAACTAGACTGTGATTAGGCTGTTCTCTGAAACTGTACATAAGAAAGTCGCGCAAAATGACGTGTGTTCTCCGTGCACTCAAGTCAAGAGCGCGCGCATCAGTTCGAGATTAGGTTGGAGTTATTCACGTATGAACCCTTTTTTTCTTTACACAGTCTCGTCTTTTCATCAGATAGTGCTCACATATTCATGGAATGGTCTAGACCATCCTACCACAACAGAGAATTTTGAAAACTCATCGAACGTGAATTATCAAGATATGGAAGAAGGCATCCCTGTTCCTCACCCTGATGCACTCCGGGGCGAGCGAGACCAACTGCTCCTCTCCGAGTGGATGGCGACCGACGTTGCTCGCGCAGCCATCGACGTCAGTGAAGACGATACGATTGCCCGAGGAGGAATCGTCCTGAGTATGGTTTAATTTTTACGGTTTTGAATTGTATTCTTGTAGGCCTCATGCGAGCAAAATTGTTGATGAATTTCAGAGCAATTTTGCCCATTCGAAAATATTATAGTTTTATCTTTCTCTTCTTCTGACTAAGCCGCATAGCTCCGGGCAACAATATTTTGTTCATCTGGCCTCCCAATATTGTGTAGTATTCTCTCTTGTTCAGATTTTATGTATAATTCGAAGTAAATAGACTCACTTGTCTCACAAAGTCCAGGCAGGTAATGTTGTGCCAGTGTTCCAGAGCGAGTTCGATGATCTTCTGCTCTCGAAGTGCTGGAAAACACTCTCGAATTGTATTTCCATGTGTATGCCCAGTCCCTCAGGCAATGCAGTTTTTTCAATCACTCGCATCTCTCTTGGGGACACGGAGAGAGTGTGGAATGTCGAGAGAGTCTAGAGAAAGAGAGACGATCCCGATCTCCCTTATCTTCCTGATATCGATCAACTGATATACTTCTCTCTGCGCTCTCTTCGTTTCGCATAGTCTCTCGCCGGTCTGGCAGAGCGAGAGAGCGTGTGAAAGGGGGAGAGTAGAGTGCCTAATTGCCAGCTCTGACGCGATAGCGAAAGTCGAGAGTAAACCCGCAGAAGATCAACTGAGTAGTTCCCCCTCGTTCTCTGTCCATGATTTATGGTGAGTTCCATGAGAAAGGGAGAGAGAGAGAGAGGCGAAAGAGGAAAGTGTGAGCATTGTCCAGTTGAAGGACCCATGAGGACGCCTACTTCAGTCTAGGGTTGGCGAGCGCTGTTCTCTTAATTTCGCCCACTCTCTCGCTCTTCCTAACAGGTAAGAGCTCATTGATGAGGGCACGGGCCGAAAACTACTTCGCACGCAACACAAAAGTGAAGATGGTGAGAGGGGGAAGTAGAGGAAAAGCGAGTTGAGTAGTAAAGAGAGAGAGTGAAATGCCCACTGTGTGATCCATCAAATGAGTAGACAATGGGGCGACTCGCGTCCCATCTGCGGAGATTCGACCCGATGAACTTACGCTTCTTGCGAGTCTGAAGAGATCAAAGATCAGATTATCATCTCTTGTGGAGCGTGGTGATGTGAAGAGGTAGGAAAAGGAGAAAAAATGATAACCGTTGTTATGTTTTCATCTGTTTTCATCTAACTATGCACAAAACAGCACGGGATCTCTCGGTTCCGCGACCAATCTCTATGCGATCACGAGAAAATTAGGAAGGAACGCAACATAACAGAGTAATGAGAACCGTGATCGGTGCATGGTGCGGTTCAGCAAATCTTCTTCTCACCGAGCGAAAACGTGAGAGAATGAGGTGATATGTCACAAAGGAAAACGCGAGCAAAAATCGGTGTTACATCTAGAATTTTTTTTAGGCTATAGCTCTAGACCAAGCGACATCTGGGACATAAAAACATTAGCAGAGAGATCACAAAACTAAACGTACCAATGACCTTTCCTAAGCACATTTTGATCAGAAGAAGTAGATTTCGAAGCGGCTCTTTGTTTCATGCACTATCAACGAGAGAAGGCGCAACTCGGATTTAAATGGAAAAAAGCGCCAACCTTTCCCTCCTCCATGGCTGCCTGGTACAGAGCTTCTGCCTGATCCGGGAAGAGCACGATGTCACCTGTAAGAGCGAATCTGACTCTCCTCACATCACGCTCTCTCTTGATCCGAGTGATCACAATACGGCATCTCCAGAAGTCTTTTTACCGGTGCAGCCGGCTTGGAGACTCATTAAAGCCGGCTTGCCGGGACCGTTTTATCAACAGTAATTCTAACTATAGTGATGGCACTAGTACTCATTGCACCCTGCGAACTTCTTCAGCCTTTATGGGTGCCTATCGCACCATTCCTCTCAAGTTCGCACGATGAAAAGAACTTATAGTCGAACACTCCTGTGCGTTGTTTGTCGCTTGCGAAAAGCGTTGATGCGTATAACGAAAGAATTCAAGAAACGACCTTCAAAGTGTCTTCCATTCTCCTCGGGATTCAGGGATTTCCTTCTCCGTCCCGAGTCGTCTTTCAATCGACGACTGAAACTCGGCCGAGGTTCCGCCTGAGGAATTATTGATTTTTTCATTGATTTCTTATGTTTGAATTAAGTTCAAGTTGCGTATAGGGCATATAGAAAAAGCTCTTTAGCTGGCTGATGCTTTTTCTTCTTTAGAGCTCGAATTCGAGGGAACGGGGGGCAGCACAATTGGGTCCTCTTAGGGCTGTTCAGGTTCCCTGCGCTAAGGGCAATCGAAGGGGAGCTAATCAGCCTTGCTGGGAAGGGAGTCAATGGACAGCCAACGGTCAGTTGTGAGAACTGGTTCAGAGAACAACAGAGCAGAGGTGCGATCGCCATTTTGCGCCCCCCCCCCTCACCCCCCCCCCCCCCCCCCTATCGATTACCGCCAATGAAGCTATTGAGTTTTTTTTAAAGGATATGATGAAGTGAATAACACACTGGAGGATCACTTTGCCTTCATGACCACTAACACGCTTTTTTGAAAGAATATGATGGAACTAGGTCTGCATATATTAGCATTTCCTAAATCTACACCTACACTTCTGATCAATCACAAGAGATAAATGATCCAGACACCAGATCATTTCCTTATCGATTGCTTCCGCGGTGAGTAATCGAGAGAGAACTCGAGTCAATTTCGTCAGTGAGATAAGGGAGATGAAAACCGGCTGCGAAACCATGAACAGATCAAAATCGTGGGAACGACAACTCATAAATTTTCTGCGACACCAGATCAGAACAGGTCAAAGATGCTCTTCTACGAAGAGTTTCACTGAGTTGAAATCTGACCTCGGCAATTCCGTATTTCTTGTCCGCCAGAGCGGAGAGCTTCTCCAAGTAGCCATTCACTGTGGCCTCCTCCTCTTCTGTTAAGCCCATGCGTTTCCGCCTCTCCTTCAAACAAATTTTGAATATTTAAAATTTGAAAATCGACGTAAAACTGGATTTTATAACACATAACTACTGAGAAATGAGTGAATAAGTAGAAAAGAAGATCAAAGATCAAACCATGGACATGGTCGTTCCGCTGCGCACTATCTCCTCCTCATCCCTATCGATTTCCTCCAAATCACCAGCAGCTCCCAGTCGATGAGCCTCAACTCGAATATTTTATGGGATCAACGGACACTCTTCACTATACATGCTCTCTAGAAAGATATACAGGACGAGATACTACGCAAAACTTAGAGATGAATGTTCGTTGAACATACCAAGTGATCATAAATTAGAGATCGAACTACAACTGATTGTACTCTCTACAAATTTAAACACGACAAACAAAATACAGTATCTTCTCGAATCGCAAACTGAGGGCGAGACCGAAAAGTGTTCGTCTCTCTCACCGTGGAGAGTGTGAGCAGTAGCGCCGCAGCCGCAGCTATCCGCATGGTGGAGTGAAAGAGAAAGAGAAGAAAGAAGAGAGGAAGAACCGTGTGCACTCCCCCCTCTCTTTCTCTCCCCCTCCTCCCCCTCTCCCCCCCCCCCCTCTCCCCCTCCTCCCCCTCTCTCCTCCCGTCTCCACCTCCTCCCTCTCCCTCAGCGGCTCCCACTCGCCTGACCGAGAAAGTAAAGGATAAGCCACGAGTCTCTCTCTCTCTCTCTCTCTCTCTCTCTCTCTCTCTCTCTCTCTCTCTCTCTCTCTCTCTCTCCCTCTCCCTCGGTCCAAGCGGGTTTTCCGTGCCGTTTATCCCAAGCCTGGGCACGTTCTCAGTATAGGAACGCCTCCTCTGGCAACATTTTGACACCTTGGATGTAAGCTTTGAATGCGAAGATCACAATCCCCTGTGTGTGATCTTACTGAATTAGCGACAATGCTTCATTTTCGAATACTATTGTATATTTGACCGGTGCATTCGGAGGCTTCAAGAGAGGAACTGGGCGTAGGTCCTATCGATTAGGATGAACTGAGTTGGTGCGGATGATTGCAGCGCGTGGGTTTGGAGAGGAGGAATCTCGCGCAAAACGAGTTAATTCGCTGATTCACGTTCTCGAAAGTTCTGCCGTACCCGGAACCGCGCCCCTCGTGTTCACAAAATTTACTGCCGGTGTGAGGGGACTGGAATTTGAACTATTTTATCATTCCTCATTCTCTATCTCACTGTTTCGGCCTTGCGGGGAGCATACTGCGGCACCAGCCTCTAAGATAAGCAAATCCGGAGACCTAATCTCCTCTTCGGGCATACTCCTTCGGACAGGAAGTTGATCACGAGAAGATGGTGTGTGAAATTTATACACGGTCTTTAGAATACACCATGGTGCTGAGATTTCGATACGACAATGATGATAAATACGTTATTTTTAAAGCAAAATACAGATTATCGAGACAAGGCTTTGTTTCGATGGAATGTTTACGCCCGTCTACCCGGAACCACAATGGATAACGTGATAATTAACTAGAGTATACGGTATTCTAGTCGTTTCGACCGTTTAATCGTTCGACCCCGAGCGCAAAAAGCTGTTTGCGATAATTCGCTGAAGAGATAGGGGGAGAAAGAGACAGATCGACTCGAATGGGTTGATGTTGTGACGTACGTTGGTCGCTTTAAAGGTCGTCCCTGCATCACTTCCCATCAATCAGCGCGGCTATTTCGGTCGCTGGGGTTCCCCCATGACCTTCAAACCAGATAATGGAGCTATTTTAAGGGGCGAAGCTCAAAAAATAGGAAGTTGATCAGTGAAGTTAGACCAAAAAGGTTAAGGTAAGTGAAGGTAAATGAAATATCATGGACGACATGAAGATAGAGAAGTAGGAATTGGGGATCGGACTAGCGATGAAGTAATAAGAAGAGAAATGGGTGTGATTGACGACAAAGTAACTATGAAAACAGCCCATTTTGAAGTGAGACTTTTCTTCCTAGATATCGTGTGGGTGTTTGAGCAGTGTATCTCGAATAATATTGATTTGTGATCCCCCTGAAAAGATGGATCGTCGAAGTGAGGTCAAGATACAGCACCGTTTATCCATCGAACGTTCGTATTTTTCGTTACAAAAAAAGAGGCAAACAATGAAGTCTAAACACCCAAATTAGTGCTCGCTGCGAACAAAATCTCAACAAACGTGATATTGACAGTCTCGAATACTGCGGGGGGAAACAGGGGGCGAGGAACAAATTGCTTGTATTGAGTGGGAACCCGCACGGTGTCACAAGAATGGAGAGTAGTGATGGGCTCGCGGGAACGGACTCGCTTCATTCCGCGTGCTCTCTCGCCACTCTCTGACCGGAGAGAGAGCATGCAGAATGAAGAGAGTCATTTCTCGCGAAGCCACGCCTAGAGGAGAGGCAGATGGGCTCACATCGGTCTGTCCATCTTCATGAAGTAAATGAACCAGTATCTACAATTATCGATGTTAATTTAATATTCATATTATTTATAACACGGGTATCATGAGTCAGTGGAGGTGGCCGGGAACATTTTCAAAAAAGTTGTTTCCGATTTACTTCGTATAATAGTGACAGAACGTTCCAGAGACAAGAATTCGAAAAATATAGGTCGTTGGTCCCAGAGCCGGCTTTTAGGAAATTTCCGGTTTTGCACCTGGCTGTACTGTATCTCAGCTCAGAGATGAGCTACAGAAGTGGCATTGAGCTCAAAATGTGCGGAAAATTATTTCCATAACCTTTTCTGTTCACTACTAAGCGATTGGACAATGGTTAAGAATCGTAGGAACGAAAAACTATTCACCTCAAAATAAAAATATTCTCGCTATCAAGCGGTGTCGTGCTACAGAATTTTAATGCAGATTATGAAAGAACATGCATGTGCACACGAAATAAAAATATAAAAAGCAAAATTGAAGACAGGTGAAATTGGCATTTTTCACTCAAACATTGCTTACTGAAGAAAAAGTCGAAAAAGTGGTAAATTTTATTTTTGTTCTTTCTTCATCAAATTTTTCCAAAGTATTATTGGGGTAACACACCGGTGGAAAATACTATTTTGGAAGACCATCTTGCGATTATATACCCAAAATTTAATTATTTGATAAAAATACTAATCGAAATATGGTCTTCCAAAATAGTATTTTCCACCTGTGTGTAACCCCAATAATACTTTGGAAAAATTTGATGAAGAAAAAAAAATAAAATTTACCACTTTTTCGACTTTTTCTTCAGTAAGCAATGTTTGAATGAAAAATGCAAATTTCACCTGTATTCAATTTTGCTTTTTATATTTTTATTTCATCTGCACATGCATGTTCTTTCATAATCTGCATTAAAATTCTGTAGCACGACACCGTTTGATAGCGAGAATATTTTTATATTGAGGTGAAATCTAGTTTTTCGTTCCTAAGATTCTTAAATATGGTTCAATCGCTTAGTACTGAACAGAAAAGTTAATGGAAATAATTTTCCGCACATTTTGAGCCCAATGCCACCTCTGTAGCTCATCTCTGAGCTAAGATATAGTATAGCAAGGTGCAAAACCGAAAAATTC
The DNA here is from genome assembly GCA_036245805.1 of Pristionchus mayeri. Classification (NCBI taxonomy): domain Eukaryota; kingdom Metazoa; phylum Nematoda; class Chromadorea; order Rhabditida; family Neodiplogasteridae; genus Pristionchus; species Pristionchus mayeri. The sequence goes on along the minus strand of BTRK01000003.1, from coordinate 18,223,186 downwards.
CTAAAAGCCGGCTATGGGACCAACGACCTGTATTTTTCGAATTCTTGTCTCTGGAACATTCTGTCACTATTATATAAAGTAAATCGGGAACAACTTTTTGAAAATGTTCCCGAGGTGCCTGTTTTTCATCCACTGACTCGTGATACATGTGATAAATAAATTTAAAAAAATTGAAACTGACGTCATATTAAAAACGAGGAACGAGAGCGGGAACATTATCATTGAGCATCTATCGACCTGAAATACAGGGTGTAAAATGTATACCACTCTCTTTACTTCGGTTACTGCTAGCTAGCAGATATATTTTTCAATAAAAAAATTATCTTTTGAATAGTCAGACTGTGATTGATTTTTCTTCTTTTTGTCCGTCCACTAAAAATCCCTATATCTAGAGACCACAAGGCATTCTGCCAAAACCATCTCACAAGACAGTGTGTGTGCCCAATGGAACCCTAATGGCATAAATAAGACCAAACTTTTTGATTTAGATCGATATCTTAACCCTGCGCCGAATTATGATCTAAAAACCTTAATCTCGCTCTCAATGGAAAAATGCTCGAAATCGGGACAGCGTGAAAACATCGCAAGGGGGCAAGTTAATGTATCATTCTTGATCACACCCCGCCAGTCGTTTGGTTGGCGTAGTGGTAGAGCTCTACCTCTAATGGCCGAAACATTTAGGTTCGAATCTGCCCGGATGAAAGTGGTTTGCTCTTTTTTGCAAATTTATGTTTGAAATCTTTTAATCATTCCGACAGTCAGGAAAATGAGCCATCTGTTTTCTAACTTTGTGTAATGTATCAGGCTGTAACATAAGTTTTGTCGCGTCCAATCTCTTATGCATTCTAACCTCAGAAATTCTTCGAATTAGTTTAATCTCAATTTCGTTATTAATCATCAGTGAGGGCCTTCGTACCCTTTCTTACGCTCTTTACTTCAGTCCTGTCAAGGCAGTTGAGGAGGCACATTAGTCAAACAAAGTTGTACTGAGATCAGGATTATAAATCATTTTCACGCATCAGCTCTTCTTGGAAAGGAGAAATTATGCCGATTTAGTGTGATTTGCGTAAAGTACTACATATGGGCATAATTTTGAACCACTCACGGATAATGACAAACGAAAATCGTTCTCGAAATGTAGACGAATTTGTATAATGTGGATGGTTGGTGACGGTCGCGAAAACTTTCGCAAGCCGAATTTTTTTCTCAATAGATATCCAGATCCAAATAGTGGTGGAATATAGTTCACCCAAAGTGGTCAGTATACAGACAAAGTTTGGGGTAGATTGGGTTCTGTTGAGATAAGTGGCTCCATTCAGAACGATGGTATGTAAATGAAACTACTGACATTGACACTTTGTTCATATTCCTACCTCACACACATGTTCAATATTTGATTTATTGTGTCCATCCGAACCATCAACCCTTCCCTTACCATTATCTACTTGGGATAATTTTGGAAATAAATAGCTTTTGAATGACAATCTTTAATTCGAAACACCTAAACTTGCATTTTTTGGTAAAATTGTGCGCGAATTGAATTAATGAAAATTCAAATTTCCAACAAGTAGAGTGTTCTTTCTCTCACATGTTTAATGATAAATTAGAGCTCCATGAGTGGTAATTGGAACGCACTTATGTTAGTCACTGTTGTTGTAATTCTGGATTCAGAAGAGTTGGTCAAGTTGGCTACGAATCAGCGGCTAACCTTACACTCCGTGAAGTATATCTTTGGTTCCGTTCAACCTAGCACCATATCTGGCATATATTTTGAAAGAGAATTGACGGGGCAAATCACCATGCAGTAGAAGTTTGGTTCATTACTCATCTCTGCGAATTACCACCCGATCAAACGAATTAATAAAATCTGCATCAAATTTAAATCATTTCATATTATTATTTTTCGCATAGCCAGCGTGGGCAGTTCAGCTCTACCCTATGGTTTGAATGTGCAAGTACACCCCAAACATATACTAGGAGGTCAGGCATTGGGAATGTTTGAGAAGTTTCCTTCATGGAAATATTGTGAACCTCCGAAATGCGACAAAACTTATGTTACAACCTAATATTTGAATGATGTAAACTGCAAAATACGAGTGGAGCAGCTGTACACGAGTACAATGGCCCATTTTACGCCTATTCTGAGTTTAATTAGCGTATGCTGACATAATTAGAGTTGCCTAATTAAGCTGCTCCAGTGGTCATTTGTGAAGGACCCCAAGAGCTACTGAAATCGCTTTTGATCGTCCAATTTGGTCAATAATTCCGACTGTCGGAGCTCTTGCGGATTTTGAGCGAATTCGGAATTCCCGAAAGTGGGCGTGGCTTGTGGTCTCTACCTATATCGTTTGATTCCTTGTACTAACCTGTACACTAGTGATAGTCCAGTCGCGGTCCGGCGGACATAAGCTGTGGATTCCCCGTCTGAATAGTAATAATAATTTAGAAATTAATTAAATTAATATAAAAATGCTAGAAAATCTCTCAAACTCTCACCTAATTGCAGCATAGAACCGCGACAAGCATGAGGGCGCCTTCGGCCGCGCCTCCTCTACGTTATCCTGAAAATTTCGAAGCCATAATATTTTCGAAAATGTTTCTATCACAGATGGCGTCACTATTTCGAAAAAAACTTATTTCATGATGACGTCACTATTTCGAAAACACCCACCGCATGGCCGGAGAAGTTGTTGTTGTTGATGATGACGCCATTTCCGCCCATCCTCGGGAGGGTGAGGGGCGAGGATTCAGAGGGCGAGGGCGAGTGATGGTCGGAGGGAGAGTGGGAGACGGACGATGTCTTCTCCTCGGCCGCCTTCTCCTTCTCCTTGTCGCCTGAGGCATTTTAGTTTTATTTTTTATAATGTTAGTGCTAAATTTTTTTTAAATCAATAACAAATTTATGTAACATAACAAGCACTATTTTTCAAATATTTCTGTTATAATTTTTTTCGAAAACATTCGAAAATTGCATCAACACTTGAGTTTCACTCAAATTATATAGTAATAGGAGAATTGACCGAAATGTTAGATGGATCGATCATGTGCGATAAAACAAAAAAAATCGATACACACCTCCTCTGCCCAAACTGGGCAGGAGGAACCGCTTCCTCATGCCTCCTCCCGTCTCGGAAGCCCCGTTAGCACGCGAGTCGTTCTTCCGTGTTTTCCTGCAATTTTCAAACCTTTAATTTAAAAAAAAAATTTGTATTAAAATGTAAAAAGGGCTACAACCGGGTAAAATCTTCAAAACAGTGAAACTTGAAATGTTCACCTGATCTGATTCAGCCAATGGCCCAGCACCTTGGAGCCGATCTGTCGCTCGCGCTCCCATCTGCAAGGTTAGGTTTCAGCAATGGTATAATCCAAGGAATCGCTTGTGTGATCACTATTGTCATGCCTTCGTGTCCAATAATAAAGCCCACTACTTCGTCACTCTTTTAAATCACTTTTGTATCGAAATCGTGTTTAGAAATAGAGTCGCACTGTAGTCAATCTGCAGTCAATTTTATGTTTCAGCAGTATGGTAATTACAGTTAGTGCTTGAAATGAACATTAATTTATTTTAATAAATTAATAAATATATTGACAAACCTGTTCAGCTGACAGACGATGGCCAGCTCGACGAGAGTGCAGAAGATGAAGATGACCGAGAAGATCATCCAGACGTCCAGACACTGAAAAAATCGATTATTTTATATTTTCTGCATCCAGGTTGCAGCTAATGAACTTCCATATTCGCTAGCTGCTGAAATAAAATGTAACCTCCTATCGGTATGTCGAGACACAATGAGAAAAAGATGTAAAATGCGGAAACGAGTATCTTCGGTCTCATTCTATTCTTAAGATGAAAAATCGAGTCCATTTTGCGAAATCAGCCAAGCAATCCAAGATTGGGAGCTTGAAAGTAACTACAATAGAACAATTCTAGATGTATCAGGCTGATGCAAAAGTTTCTGACTATTTTCATATTCGGACATAACAACGTACCCCGTTCTTAGGAATCGATCAATCTACTAATGGTTTTCAACAGTTGATGTGGCCTTGGGAACACTTTACAACTAGCGCTAGAATGGGCCAATTTGATCAATAGGGATAGCACTGTTCACAGTCAAAGTCTGCAAAATGACCAATTAATCAGAATTTTGAATTGATTATATTTCATGTGAGAACCGTAACATCAGCAAAACTAATGCACTATTTTTAAGGTCACTTATTTGGAATATTAATAGACTTAGTATAACAATGCTGGCCGCAAACGTCCCCTTGAACACGGCTCTCAAGTCAAGTTCAGCACTTGTTGAAATTCTGCGGATACATATTTGCTGCGATTTTACAAGTGCGGATTGATCAATAAACATAAATTGTTGCACATTCTAAAGTACCCTTCCGAACTAGTATGCAGTTACATTTTGACAATTAATCATGTACCTCTTTAGTAATACGATGTTTCGAAATCGTGATGTAGGGATTTGAACGCCGAAAACGACACTTTTAACTGACTGTTTCAGTTCCCCCAAGAGCGTTTTAGACCTGTCTTTTCAACGTTTTCTGAACAAGCAACTCTTTTCCTACCACTGATATAGTGGGCTACTTCGGTAGGGCACGGATATGCGAGAAGCAGGGTTCAGTCGAAAACACTAAAAAATCTCAAATTTTGCATGTTTTGATGCAGAAGCAGTTTTCTCAGGCATCCTACGAGCTATATTCGATATAACCGTACTATTGTAGTATACTTATAAGCCCTTTACTAAAACCATGAAGGAATGACATTTAGTCGAAATACGCCGAAAAAAACTTCGAGAATGGAATAGTCAGAAACTTTTGCATCAACCTAATACCTTGATGTAGGAGACCCGGGGCAGATGCCTGAGGACGTTGCCGAACTGGAAGGTGAGAGCGAGAAGAGAGGAGACGCCCAGGGTGATCCTCAAGACAACCTTCTTCCATTCTGTTTCTGTTTTTTAAATTATATGTTCAACTTCTTTTCAAGCGGTTTTTGTTACGTTTCAACTTTTGTTTTTATTGTGAGTGCGGTCTCTGCAATTAATCGTACGTCCATTCAATTGAGAAAAAGATATTATCGATCTCACCTCGCGGACACGGATCGTACATCGAAAAAGAATCCAACCCACGATGAGATCACCTGAATAGGTCAGCCGTAAATTTTGAGGAAATCGATGGTGGATTCTCAATCACAGATGCTCTTTCATAATTTGCCAGAAATTCGTTTCTTTCGCACCAACTTTCATTTCATCTTTATTTTGAGCAAGGACGAAGCAATAATAAGATAGTCATCACAGTCGCTCACCGTTAGCGAGGTGGGGAAGTACGACTGGAAGAGGTAGAAGCCGTAGCGACGAGCGAAAGTGAACTTGACCTGCAATTCAGGGGATTTCTCATGAGAATCGTTACTTTCGCCAATAAACCGCCAGGATCTACCCAGTTTTCATTCAATCATTGTTTGGCGCAATACTGTTTATAATCTGGGCGTTAATTCTGTCCCATCCATCCTCCAAGTCCCCCTCCCCGTTCTCCCCAGTTCCTCAAAGGGTGTGGCAATGGCGGAAGGAAGGAAGGAAGCTCTTCTTGCAGCGAAAGAGCAACGTCAATCTCTAATCGTCTCTCCTCTCCTTCTCCTAATCGATCCCGACGTGTTCTCTACTCATTTCGGCGAGAAAAGCGTGCGAAACACTGCCAACGCGAGGGATACAACCAAAGAACGCGAGCACGGAAAGCAGAGAGACTAGCGAGGCCAGAAGGAATATTGTTCACCGGGAATGCAAACTAAACAGGTTGCTATCGGCTGTGCGAGCTAACACCGCATCCTATCGCTCACCTCCCAGCCGCGTTCGTGGTGTAATGGTCAGCATGGATGCCTTCCAAGCATTCGACGGGGGTTCGATTCCCCCCGAACGCAGAAATGTTTTGCAGAATTTTCAAATGTTTTGGGAGCCTTTAGTGAGAGATCAGAGATCAAATACCGACCTTTGCTCGATCCCAGATGCCGTTGGGATAGGAGAGACGATGGTGACTCGTCGACCAACCGATTAGATCGAAGTCTGGCAGTTCGATCTGAAATGAGATTGAGGTGTGTTTCACGAATTCAAATAATTCATTTTCAAGTTCAGAAATTTCAAAGCAGAGCTGGAAACCGTAGTCCATTCATTTTGTATGAAATATTTCTATAACAAACGATCGAAAATTCTGCATTGTTTGATATTATCCTATGTGGAAAACATTTTGGAGATCTTCTAGTGTCTTCTACAGGTATGAGGCTCTTTCTAAAGCTGGTCTTCCAAAGCGAATAACTTGCATAATGAGGAAACCCTGACCTTCTCCATGAGCGTGATGGGGCTCTCGTGCCACGTCAGCCGCACTTCGTCAGCGTTGAAGGAGTACGACTCGAGGATGATCTCGCACGAGAGAGAATCGAATGGGAACATCTGCGAGCGATAATTTCGGCTACCGAAAACATTTTGAAAGTTTTCAGGCAAGTGCGCGACTTGGTTATGCGCTATTGTAATCGATCATTTGATCACGAACGTATCAGTTCAAGCTGTTGCGGCTTCTTTTCTTTTAATTTTTTCAGACAAGTGAGATAACACGCAAAATAGAGTCATATCTTGTGCAGATATTACTAGGTCTTACAAATTTGCAAAAAAAAATCGATTACTTTACCTTGAGATCGACGTGGCACGGCGCCTTGACGTTCAGCCTATAAAATCGATTTTGTAGATGGAACAAAATCAATCGATATCCGACCTGAAGTTGCTCCAGACGACGCCGTGCTCGTAGAGGATCACGAAGGTGTTCTCGGAGGGAGAGGAGTGCACAGAGGACGCCTGCAAGGTTACGTAATTGCTCGTTGTTTATTATTGCAGCAGTTATCTTATTTCGGCTACGTGTTGCCCGCAAGTACTCGAGCCACGTCTTTCACGAACAATATTCAAGTTATGCAAACTAGATTCTAGCTGCGTAAGATATCTGATTCAGAAATTTATTCAAGAGAAGATCATTACGAAGTGCTGACTTCCTCGCATGAGCGTTCTTAAAACTCAATATAAATTTTCTCAGCCGTACATAATCTGGATGAGGTAGGAAAAGGAATTTCCCAAGGCAGGATACGATTGCCTTTACGATACTCACCTTGCTGTTGATTATGCAAGTGTCCGGCGTCCAGATTCGCTTACGGAAGTCGCTAAATCAATTTTTATAAAATTTTTCGATTCTAGAGGTAGAAATAGACGAGCTATTGGTCCTCTCAATTTCAGCGAAGTATAAGAGGACCTTGAAACATAAAAACAATCAGTTTGTTTCTTTTTTTTGAAAATTAAAAGGAACCTCTTGAGCGTTATGTTGGTTGCACAGATATTTAGGTGCTTGAACGAGAGGCGAGGATCCTGAAAGTGGATGTGTTATTGTTTTTGTATTTTTTATTTGTATTTTTTTCAAATTTATATTGTGAATTACAACTCACCATCCAAATCTCCGAGTACATTATGTCGAGCGAGAAATCTGCTGTGATTTCGGAGATGCCCGATACGCCCTGGAAGAAGAAATCATGATCTTGATCGCGCATTTTGATGTTTCGGTTTTGAAAGACACATAGCCGAGCTACTGAATAGCCTTTGACGTTCCGTAATATCAAATGCGAGTGAAACATTGTTGAATTCTAAAAGCTGACTTCTATCAGATTGATGATGATCGTCTTCATTCATGCTGTCTATTAGTCCGGTTCTAAGTTTCATGAGCGCGAGAGGGCTAGCAAGATCAATAGATACAAAGTGAAAACTTGGGTTTTTTTAAACAGTTCTAAGGTTCGCTGCAGCGATTGGATATGACAAGTGGCAACGATGGTTTCATCCTTCTCTTCTCCTCACCTGTACGTGCAACTCGATTGTGACGTTGACGCCGTCCTCCTCCGGTAGCAGATGCGTGTCGTAGTCGTTGAGGATGTTGTCGATCAACTTGCCTGCAACCCACTCGATTAACCCTGCTCCGATGGTTTCTGCGGAGCATCGAATTGTTCGCCTATCAAGCTCACGACTATATTCTGATAGTTTTGATTACACGAGAACAAATCCTGCAGTGAGCTACACTGCTCTCGCGAACGAAGACTTTCATTAGGATTGTTCATCGAATCCTCCAAGTTATTGACCACATTTATTCACTTCTTGTTAAGAAAAAGGTGTGACGCATATGCCTCACCCATATTGATGCTGTTCCTATTGCATCGCCCGCTCGTCGGCGTGGAGGAGGCGGGCAGGATGCCTGCAAAGGATATGTTTCACGACTCCTCCAAGTCCAGCTCGAAGTGTGCCGCCTAATGAATTGAATCTATCCGTCTCCACAACCACAATAATAGATGAAAATATGCCGCAGTATCAGTGAACGAGATTATCTATCGTAATAGAGCAATTCTTTGCTCTATTCGATATGTTTCACGATTCCACCAAGTTCGAGTCAAGGCGTTCACTCTAATTTATCTTTCCTCAATTTCTTCAGAACAAAAAATTGCAATCCTTTCTATACCATGCAATCGTACACTTTCAATGCGCCAAATGAAATGGGATAAAGGAAGAAAATATCTTCATTTCTTCATACGTTTGCATAAAAGGGCGCGATATTAGCAAAAACCAAGCTTTATTCCAAACTAAATCTTCCCTCTCACCTCCATCAGCTCCATTTGTGTGCACTTGCAAGAGAAGAGCGACGAGGGCGAGCAATAAACTGAAAATGGAACTGTTTTCGAAAATTTAAAATGGTCTTTTCTTTATTTTTCATATTTTGAGCTTTTTGAATAACAGTTATCGTACATGTTAGAAAAATCGGAACGGTCACCGAGCCGCACCGGGTAAATTTCACTTTTCGGAGTAATTGCAAATACGCAAATTTGGAAGCTGTGATTGTGCTCATAATTTTTATCATGGTCGATTTGCCGGAATCGATCCGGATATTCCCGGTAAATTATGGCTAGAAATCGATAAATCAAATACACAACATTTTGGTGCGATTACGGTATTTTGGAAAGCTCACCGAGCTTGGTGAGGTTTATAAGATACCGTAATCGCACCATAATTCTTTGCTTTCGATTTATCGATTTCTAGCCATAATTGACCGGGCATATCCGGGTCGATTCAGGCAAATCGACCATGATAAAAATTATGAGCACAATCACAGCTTCCAAATTTGCGTATTCGCAATTACTCCGAAAAGTGAAATTTACCCGGTGCGGCTCGGTGACCGTTCCGATTTTGCTAACATGTACGATACTGCTTGAACTGTGATGTTGCCCAGTATATTCAGTTTTCGCTCCTCGCAGAGAGTGTAATGGGACCCGCACTAACTAGGAAGAACATGACCCTTCCTCGATGTCCGAAGAGCAGTACTACTCTTTCTCACTCGTGCAAACAACTGCCCTTCTCATTAGGGTTCAGAATACGGAATATCTCCATCTTCTTGTGTCTCACATGCTCATAATTTGATAGAATATATGCGATGAGAAGACACTAGACGCTTTCCCGATCTCTGGTTCACAACTCTCCGTATCGCTAGAGGTCAAAATGCAGATTATAGCAGGGATAAGATATCGACAAACCGTAAAAAATATCATCCTATTTAGACTCATGCCACAGATGAAAAACCCATGGTCAAACCTACCATAGGATTAATCCTATGGTGGATCCTAAGGTATGGGGTTCGAATCCCAACCTCTACAGTCACCTTTGCCAAGCTTCGGGAGAAGTACCCAACAGTAGGCAAAAATTGTACGAGCTTGGCAAAAGTCACTGCAGAGGCCGGGACTCGAACCTACCCTGCCATAGGTATGTAAATTACGGCGCCTTAGACCACTAGGCCACGGTTTCCAACGATAGGATGACCATGCTTTTTCATCTCAGTCTCATGCGGATACCTTAAACCCTCAAAAGAGCTGTCAGAACAATACTGTGGACCACGTCGTGGTCTCTAATTATACTTCATATCCCTCCCAAGTTGAAAGAATACGTGATTTTGTGAGATGATACAATCCCGTTTGTCACTTTCAGGCTCAAGTAGGGATGGATTCACACGAAATTCCCATCTCTTCATGAGAGAGAACGCTGAATGAAGAGATTCATTTACAGGGATGCCGTCCCTAGTTCTAACTGCGCTAGGTCGGATGTCAAAGGTGGCATGACTTCATAGTGCTCATCCGACCGAGTGCAGCTCACACTCTTCGAACTCCTCAGAGCAATCATAAACCTCAGCCACTAAAGTGAACCGCACAAAACGCAGTGAAAACTGCCCCCTTGCGAGAAACGAGCCGACGCCTGTGTAAAATCATCAAATTTCCCCGAGATCCTTGAGGTTTGCGATCTTAGAAAACGGAGAAAAAGCGAGTTGAAAATTCGAAAAACGGGTCCCCTCACGTGGAGAGTCGTGTAGTCATCGAGACGCTCCCTGGACTCAACCGAACATTGATTGGCGAGGCACTGAAATGGATATTTTTGAAATTATTTAAGCTAATTAGAATGAAACTGAGGTCGAAAAACAACGAAATAAGGGAGGAAAATGCGATTTCAAATGGGTAAGTGGAGAAAAGGAGAAAGAACAGCGACCATGGAGGCCTAATGGCGTGATAATTCAGTTAGCGCCGTGTGCGAGATTATGCACGGAGAAAATGTATGAGAGGAGGAGGGAGGAGGAGGGAAGGAGAGGGGAATTCCCAGAGATCTTGTACCATCATTGTCATTGGGCAATTATTATTCAGTTGTGATTATTTGTTCTCAGCAGTGATTTTTTTTTGTTAATTCAAGTCCAGATATGAACGAAATATGAAAAAGGATGTTGAGAGAGAATGAGGAAGTAATATTAGGAGAGATGCTTGTCCCAACCAATAATCATAATATTTCGGTTCTTAAATCCAATGCAAATATGAATGAAGAATGAGTGAGGAGTGGCCGGAAGAGGGAGGAGAAGGAGGAGGAAGAAGGAAGAGGAGAGGCGACATTCCCCCCTTACCCTTGAAACTTTCGCACATGACTACACACTCGAGTGTGTTGTGCGGCGCAGCTTTCGGAAGGAGATCAATCATCGAAGTGTTGAAGCGGCAGAAAAAAATGGAGTTTGAATAGGTGCGAAATCGAAGATTAAAATAATACCCTAGATTGTCAAGGGGGCCTTTTAAAGGTGTGGATCCTTATAGAGGGAAGATTTTCGAACAGTAATGACAAAACTATAACTATAACAGAGCGTATCGAAGTAAGGCTCCGATAGGCAGAATGATAGGGATGCAGAATAAAGAAATTCGTTTCTTGCGAAGCCCTTCCTGGTTTGAAGTGGGACATAATATAGTTCCTTGTCGACGGTGGGCGTACAGTCGGATCTCCCCTCTGCCCTGTTGCATTGAACGAAATTCTCCCCTTCGGACGAATCGAATTTGGATGTGGAGAAGAGGAAAGGGGCAAGAAATGTCGAGGAAGGACTGAATATTCTCAGCCAATCTGATTAGTCGAGGTCACAAGCGAAAGAACTTGAGACGGGGTAAGTAAGGGAGGCAAGGAGTAGAAGTCATGTGCATCGAGGGCACGATGAAAGGTGATTTACGAAGAATAGGAGAGCTCCTCGCTCCGAGAGATTCAATCTCAGCACCCGCGCACACGCGCGAAATAAGCATGATTATGGAGTGGCTTGCATGAAGTGCACGTTTTCCGTTGGGGGTGAATATCAGGCCTATTGAATTAGAGATTTGAAAAGTTTTCCGCGCAAGTCCAACTTGAATCAAAAAGCGAAAAAATTGCAGCAATAGTACGTCGAATGAAGCATAACTGGAATCTTCGAATTATGGGATGTGTTCAGTATGAAAGAAAGTGCATCTTTGCAGCAATAATAATATTCATGAGGCATTGCAGCATGCACCAGGATGTGAACTGTGGATGCGATTTGCTATGCAGAAAAATCTCATTACGCTTTTGAGTTATATTTCACCGGAAGTACGCCTTTCAACCAAGAGCATTATATTAGAAAAATGAATAGGTCGTGTGAAGTGTAGAATGAATCAGGTGCGCGCAATGTGGACTGTTTTCGAAATATGCGTATTGGTATTATTATTCACGCTTTCATTAGCCGAAAGTGCAGACAAGGGTACACAAAGCGTAGGATGAATCAGAGAGCTCGTATGCTTTCAAGTTGAACTTTTTAAAAGTAAAAAACTTCATCGAAATTGCAGCAATAATAAGACTCATGATGCATAGCAGGATGAATCAGGAATCAGAATCAGGGGGCTCAACTACACGCCGGGTTTCCGGCGACGCGACGTGCTTCCATGGGAAAGTGCAGAAGGGAGGAAGGAAGTCTCATCATTGTACCACCTCATTTGGAGGCCAGAGGAATGAGAGAGAACGAGAAATAAAGAGGAATGAATCCGCGCAGAAGGGGAGAGCGATTCTCCTCATTTGTTGCAGTCATGCAGAGGCAAGAGAAACCAGAGATGGCGCCAAATGAGAGCACAGAATCCTCTCTATTCCATAGACAAAACGCAATCCACAAGTGCTTCTTCTCGAAATTACGCGGAAAACAGAGAGACGAAAAAAACTACATGAGGGAGGGGGAGAAGATGCAGATAATCGCGTTGGAGCAGAGGATTGACTAGATTCTAGCTGATGTCAACTCGAGAAAGATGTTCAGACGAAGAATCTTCGAGGAACACGAGACGAAAATGGCTTAGAATTCACAAAGAAAATTCACAGGACCAAAGATGCTGTATAATTAAGGCAGTGGGCGCTAGACAAATCACTCGTGTGAGCCTTGTCTGGAACAAGCTATGCGCCCTCGCCGTTCGCGTTTCAAGCTTAGAAACCCCTAATTGAACTTGGGATTTTCAGGATGATGTCAGGTCAAGTGCACCAGATGGTTCGAAGAAGCCAAACACGAGTGCATTTGAGATACAGAAAGGGACCGCTCGAATTCTCTCGAATTCACAATCATATGTGATTGTGCGCACAGAGTGCACCGCTGCTATTCTGACGGGGAAAATTCGGTCTTCCCCAGAGTTCACAAAGACGCCATCGAAAGAGCTCTCTTCATTCTTCATGCCCTCTCACCGGTCTGAAAGGCAAGAGAGCACGCAAACTGAAGAGAGCACGCAAACTGAAGAGAGCAGTTCCTTCCTCATCCTTCCTAGAATGCACTGGACGGGGAAGCTGGGCTATTGTTGAACACTTGACGAGCGTCGGCTTATCTCTAGTGGTGCAGCGTCGGCAAAAAGGCGACGACCGGGAAATGGCGAATAGCGGAAGCCGGAGGATAGCGGCCGCGCAAAAAACGCCTCCGCACGCGCTATGAAGCCGAGAGGAGTTCGCACTATCGATCCCCGGGGAATCGGAGGCGCGATAAGGAGAGATGCTCGAGAGATAGATTAGAGGGATCGACAGGGGATGAGGGAACTCGAGGAAGAGGTGCGAATATAGCATCGAACATTTGTCAGAAGTGATGGACGACCGCCGTTCTTGCCATGAGATCTATCTTCGGCGAGAATTATTGCAGAAACAGTGATATATTCTCCGAAAGACTGATGAAATGATAGGAATTCACACATTGCGCGTTAAGAAGATAATTGGTACGCACTACGAGATAACATAATATTGTAAGAAATCGATAATTCAACCGGGTAGGTCAGCAGATCTCCTCTCCCACTGCTTCATCGCTCTCGAGTATAGAAGGACTCGCTCTTCTCCTTCTGCTCTAATCTCTCAGTATGTGCCCCCCCTCCTCTTCTCTCTAATAATGGGAAGATGAGTCGAGTGAAGAAGGAGAGAGAAGAAGTGATGGGTCTATGAATGATGGAGGAAGTGCACGATTCACCTTTGCAAATTGTGCCAGACTTCGAAATCCCGGTTCCCGTTGTTTACGATCTCTCGACTAGCCGAATTGCAAGAGAATGTAATGAACGAAGGAGCAGTGGTATCTGTGCTCGATCTCTATAGACTAGACCCACTTGTAGCTTCCGGTCACTCTCTCAGTATGTTTTGGCCAGGAAGGAAATTGACTATGGGATATTGAAGATAAGAACACAGAGTGAAGAGAACCCCTTCTTGCAACGTCATTCCTTGTAAGGAAATGCGAGAGAGTTCATCGGAACAATTGAAAATGAGTGGTAACCGTAGACAAGCATACGGGATGAAATACAAGCCCCTTCACTAATAGTACCCACTCATCGAGAAGTAAGAGCTGAATTTAAGCAAAACAAATGTGGGAATCGTTGAGGCGAGAGGAACGACCGTCACATGAGAGGCTGACTAGAATCACAGTTGAAGAGCGTTTCAAGAAGCCCGAAATCGAATTGCGAAGGTCGAGAGGCGAGATGAAAGAGCTCACAAACTTACTTAGCCTAGCAGAATTTCTAGTTCTCTCTCTCTCTCTCCTCCTACTTTCTTGCTGGATTTCTTCCGGATTCCGCTCAGAAATTCCAGACATGAAACTCATCGCGAGAAGAAGTAAGACTCCAGTTAGCATACTCTCGAAGGTCAGACAGAATGAGAGAGCATGGGAAATGGAGAGAATCAGACAGAGTAGAGAAATTTTCGGCCGTGACCTTACGCCTGATAAAATAGAGCGCGACTGAATATGCACGAATGTATTCTGGGTGCAAGAGAAATTTGCAAGTGCTTACGCAGGTTGTGAAGAGTTTGAGTTGTCAGAATGAGAAATGAGCTCGTCAACTGGGCAAGAAAAGTTTTGAAATATTGCATGGTCTTTCACTTTTCGCAATTTTGCCTAAAAAAACATAGAAAAAGATCACATTTAATACAGTACTGTGTAGTTGAAGAAAAAATTATGCTGGTCTAGACCAAATTCCAAGTAAGAGTAGTGGATGAAACGTGAGATGTGCGGGAAAACCACTCTACTTATGCGAAACAGTAGAGCAAAGGAATCGAAAGAGAGGGAGTCAAATAAAACCAACGGTCCCGTGATATCCCGCAGTATTTTCCCTAAACTCTTCAATTATTCAAAATGATTCTCGGGGCGCAACTGGGATCCGGGGCGCAGAATGCATTTCGCTCGCGCGGCTTAGAGTTTACACGTTCCACCGGTTGTCTGACTCTCTCCAATCCGCGTGCTCTCTCGTCGGTCAGAGAGAAAGATAGAGCACGGAAAATGGAGAGACCAAGAACAATGATGGAGCTCTCGTAGATTTGGAAAAGCGGGGATTTGTGGAAGAGCAAAATCGCGGAAATTCGGGTTTGAATGGGTTGAGTTTCAGTACATCATCAAAGAGATGATTGGGGAGGGAAGTAATGTATTGTACATCTTTAGCGTACAAAAAAAATAGGTCCTATGGAGTCCTTCCATAGACCTAGACTAGACGGACCTCCACAATTTTCCAGACTAGGCCAACGAAATTTCGAAAAAAAGGGTAAACTAGACGAGATTGGGATGGTACACTTCGAGTTTTTGAAAACAAGTTCGTTAGTTAGAGAACGGGCAAACTCATTTTGTGTGGTCGGTACAAATACGCGAACTGTAAACGACACTATTACGTGACAAGCTCGAACTGCGGCTTGAAATAGTGACCGAAGACTGGCCATCTATTCTGAACACTTGCTCGTGAATTACTTGAGAGTGAGTTCAATGGAGAACTCTTTTCATTAGGCGCCAAGAAATAGAAGCCTATTGCAAACCGAGCAGAGATCAACGAATAGAGGTCTCTTTAAATGCGCACTAGGCCGTATGGGAACCAAAAGTGTACCCTTATCTAGGGTTTTGGTAGAATTCTTGTCAGCTTACGATCGTATTCTGAAAATACTGAATAAGGGACACGCTTGTTCTATTGACTGGAGTCACGCATATTTTGCTTTATAAAAGTAAATGCTTCAAAAGAGAAGACCAATACAATTCAACATTATTTCAGTCTGTCCAGAACTCCCAATAATACGAGAAAGCCCATACACTTCACTGAAGGATCCAGTAGATGAGGACGAATAATTATGAAGCAAGCTGGGCAATCCTCCCCCCCCCCCCCATGTTCCCCTATCTATCGATGAAATAGGCCGATGCAAACACAGATTCCATTGCAAAAATGGATGTTCCATATTGAATAGAGAGAACTCCCAGCGTGGTTTGTCGGTCGCAATAAAGACGATACGAAAAAGAGAATACTGAGGACTAATGAAGCAGAGCAAACACAGCGTGAACCGCCTAATGAGCTAGATAACAGACGAAAACGATGACAAAGGATGTTATTATTACCATATTTTGAGAATTACAGACACTCTCACTTTCTAGATTTGGGGAAATGAGGAAATAAACCCGGATCGCACTCAATCGCACTAATTCGATTAGCTTCATCTCAAATTCGTTCTGAAATCAGAAAAAGAGCGTCGGTACATGCTCAGTGACTAGAGAGAAGTGATTCGTTATCAAAACTATTGTTAACCCGGATTTCTCCCCGTGCTGTCATTAGTTATCCGCATTACGGATCAGCGTTGATTAATGAGGGACGAGGTGAAAAAGCGGAGCACAGGTGGTTCGTCGATGCCACCTGTGCTCCCAGGGACAATGGTGCGACTCTCCTCACTTTGCACACTCTCTCGCTGGTTAGAGGTACGAGAGAGCATGGAAACGGAAGAGAGTCAGACGATCACTTGGTGTTTATGCAAGCATCCGAGAAGAAGAACCAGGAAATTCGAGAGGGGACTAGAGTGGATAAAATTAGCCTCAATGAGAGGGCTTTTAGCAGAGTTCCACCAATTTGTGACTGTACAAACAGAAATGAACTTGAGAAAAGTGAAAGACTCCGAATTCGAAATGAGACTGCTCCTAGCAGAGTTTAGCACAATTTGTAAACGTGCAATCATGAAAAGAACAAATTTATTGTGATGATAGCATTGGGGAGGGTAGAGTACATCATCCTAGATGCACCGAAACGCATTCAGTGACGTCACTCTGCGGATCTCCGGGCGCGGGGAACTCTACTGAATGGGTGAGGGCCTCGTCCGAATTTCATTTACATCCTTTCCATTCCCCGAGTTTGTCAAGAGAGGAGAGAGAGGGAGTCTTCATATGCTCGAGAGTTCGAGAGCTCAACCCTCGAGATGAGGAGTAGACGTCTGACTCTCTTCATTTTGAACGCTATCTCGCTTTCTCTAACATGTGAGAGAGCGTGCAAAACAAGGAGAGTCATATCATTGCTCGATGTGAGGGCACGGAAAGCTTCTACTCGGAAATCAGCCTGTTATTGGCTTCTCTGATCCTGATAGAGAGAATAGGACGTAATGAGCGACACTACACTGATGTTGAGCAGGTGACGTGTGAAAGATCCAGATACGGAAGCTGGGAGGGGCCGGAAAATAACAAGTTCCCTCTCCGGTCAGGCGGAACGATATATCACGCGAAGTGAGGAGAGGCTACGTGTAGAAATAGAACAATCCGTCCAAATCGAAAGAATAGCCCCTGAAACTCCCACGAAAAAGCAATCGAAAGTTCGCATGACGTATTTGGGCTGCGGATTAATGGATTTTTTTTCTTTATTAATGGAAATTTGATGAACCTAATGCGAAAAAGCGTTCCCCTATGTGAGTCTAGAATAATTATTTGGCGCTGAGGGTGCCGGGGATGCTAATGGGTATCGGAACGGGAGGGAGACCGCATGACAACGAGCTTCATTTTGAAGGAATAAAAAGTTGTAATTGCTACGATTCGATTACTCTAACTGCAATGCTAGTTGGGCAGCCAAGCTTAAAGATTAACTATTATTTTCAATTAACACTCTGAAATTCACACTATAATGAGCTAACGGTAAAGAAGAAGGAAGGTAGATCTGGGGATATTTTTGCATCCGGCTACACATCGTTTCTCCCGGCCACATGACACGCCCGAAAACAGTAACGAGCGGGTGAAATAATGAAAAGCTCGCGGCGGAAGGAATTTATGAGCCTGAGCAACCGCGGAGCGCGAAAATACGACGGTGTTTGGACTCAAATCTGGACCTGATGCTGGGCTATTCTGCACCTGAAATGGACACTAGGCCAGATGATAACCTACTGGATGATAACCAAAAAATGGACCCTTCTGTAGAACTTTCACAGTTAAAAAAAGGTAAAGTCGCACCGTATATCTAGGAATTTTCATCCTGCGGTGAGCCTCTGCTAGGCCAGCAACTACTAGGCGTTTCAGTCTGTAGCGCCACCTATTCTTCGGATCTATTTACCGGCGTGATCTTGTCACGACTTCCAATTCCCCGTCCCCAATGGGTAGGCGCCTTGGTTGGGCGGAGTCGACTTTCGCATAATCATTGGAAACCTACTGTGAAGGTTCTACAGAAGGGTCCATTTTTCCATTTTTTTGTAGTACCCTGAAATGTGCGAACTGGGAATTTTTTGGTGACGAAAATTCGAATGCGGAAATGTTCTCACTACAGCGCAGCGCGTAGTGGGCGATCTCAAAGTTCAACAGAATGCACGATTAGCTCTCCGTTTCGCACATTTGTTAGTGCTAACTGAGGTGGATGCTGTGAATGATCGTTGCGAGATGCTGCACCAGAGAAGTACCAAGCGCTCAATGAAGATTCAAGATGGAAGTCCCAGTCAGGAATAAGGATGGCTAAGCAAGAAAATGAGTCATTCTGCGTGCTCTCTAACTCGTCTTGTCATAGAGAACGCAGAATGAAGAGAGAGTGAATTTCCCGCGAAACAATCATCCGAAACGAGTAAACTTCCTGCAGCTTCTCCTCTCTACACACAAAGTCGGCCGGAATTCAAAATGCGCCGCGAAATTATGAGGAGCTCGTCAAATATCAACACATGGCGTGGAAAGATGCGAGAGAGAGGCAGTTTCTTCCTCCCCCTATTCCTCCAGACCTTTTCCCTCTCCCTCCCTCTTCACCTCTCCCTACCCCCTCCCTCTCCCTCCTCCCCTCTCTCGGGCCGGACAACTGTTTCTTACGCAGGGAGGACGACGCATCGAAAAGTAAGCTGAAACTCTCGCGGAAATTCGAGAAAACTTCAGCGCCGACGACACTCTTTTTCGGAATGCACCGAAGGATTCTGAGATCACTATCAACTGAATCATAGAGATGTTTTGAGAAACATCACGCTCTATCCACTACGAAATTACATTATCTAGGACAGAGGATCAGAACAGACTCCGAACTGGAGCAACAACAACACAGTATATAATAATCATTGCAAATGTTTCGGAAGATGAAGTAGCGCAAAGGTTGAAGTGAGGGTTGCAGCATCCAAAGGTCCTACTTACACTGGGGACAAAGTACTTTTCGAAAATTTCACTGGTATACCATGTGATGAACGAATCAGCTGAGTGCATTTGTTCACCGGAGAAATAACAGCAAAAGAAGAATGAAGGGAGTGTCCTGAGCATTTTCCCCACTCCTAACATCCTCCATCCTATGCCAATCTTTGCTGAGAGGCGCGAGGTCGGGAGATTTTTATGATTTTACGAGTAAAAGCACACACTGCACTGCTGAGATGCGAAAAGAGAATAGAGAGAGAGATAGAGAGAGAGAGCTGCGGCGGGTCTTATGAGATGGAGAACGGAGATTTGGTGCATATGTGGTTTGGTGTACCTGATCTTTGGTCTTGTGCAAGTGTTCAGATGATCTTTGATCTTTCCCGGTTCCCGCTTGCTAATGAACGCTATTGATAGGATGAACAACACGCGCTAACAACCGCTGATTACGCACTACACACTACAAGGAGAATGCGCGAGATGAGTTACTGCAGTGAAAAATCGAAAGCGTCTCATTTACATGTTCTCTAGTCAGTGGTTCTCGCAGCGAACATTGTTGGCACTCTGCCAATAAAGTGACACGAATACGCAGAAAAAATCGGGATTTCTTCAGTATATTTACTCTATGCTCTTCAAAATCGGCGATCGGAGATCAGGGACAAATCATTCGAAAGTATCAAATATCCAAGTGGCAAGGAGCCCATTCTGACACCTTGCAAACTCCTCGAGGAGGAAGGAGGAAGCGATTTTTTCAGGTGCGATCTGCCAGAGAATCTCCTTCCTCCATTAGCTTTTTGCTCGTTAGAGAGGCGAGAGGTCATTGGGAATGAAGAGAGAAGAGGCTCGAAGATCCCAGCGAGTGTCGGGGGATTTTCGACACCTTTGGCTGATGGAAATGATGGGTGACTGAGGGTTATGGCGTAAGAGAAAAAGAGGAGCGAAGCGGATGAAAGGGAGCGAAGAGCTGCTACGCCAAATAGTGAGTGATCCTGTCATCCGAGACAGAGAGACACCTTAGTCTAGGGATGGCTAGAAATGACTCTCTTCATTCTGCGTGCTCTCTCGCCGATCGGAGATGTGAAAGACTGAAGAGTGTGAGTTCTTGCGAAGATATCCTCACATTCGAGACGCAGACGCTTTGCTCACCTCACAGACTATTCCCTAGTATCTCGAAGAGTGCAAGGGACTGTGAATGGAACAGCGGCTATCGATAGATGGATCGAATCGCCACTGCATTATTATTTTAATTTTCGTTGGATTCCGGCTATGAATTGAATTGACAACATTATTTTCATCTTTGGAGATCATGTGAAACTCATTACGTCAAGATCTTGGATTTTTGAAAATTTGGAAAACAGATAAATTTTGAGTAAAAATTGCACCGCCGACCACATTCTAAGAATACCCCCGCGTACCCAGAAGGCGAACCGGAACCGTGGAAACTCTGCAGTGGTCGACCCGGAAATGACTCCCTACCCTTTCTTCCCACTCCCTCCTTTCCCCCGGAATCTGAGGCGTCCAAGCGGTTTGAACTCCTCTCCTCAACTTCTTGCTCTGTCTAGTCTGGGCGAGGATTGACGGTTTGAGACGTCAAAGTCGTTGTCGCCACGCTCACACTATTCTGGGATACGAATGGATTCGATACGGCGGTCATTTCTTTTATTATGCGTGCGTTCTAGCCCGTATGATCCGCGAAGAGCACGCAGAAGGATCAGAGTCATTACTTGCGCAGCATGCGATGCCCATTTGTTCAGCGATCGGAAAGTCAACGATAACAACGACCTTGATCTCACTGGAAAATACAAGAAGTGCTTCGGTCAAAGATTACAATTCAGTTAGTCAACGTAATCCAATACTCGGAGGTCAATATTATCGAGACAAACAAGAGGTCAATATTATCGAGACAACTAGAATAACGAAAATCGCATGGGAGTAATTCAGCAAGACAAGAATAGGCACGAGTATAGCGAGAATAGAGCTTGATCGAAGATAGAAGTCTCCGGGGGGAAGTGTTTTGTATTTGTCGATAACATCGAAAAGCAGCTGAAATGCGATTAATGTTGCTGAGGCAGAGAAACACGCTTGTTTTCAAGTTCTACTTGTAAGAACATGAGCGAACAGCACACTATCTGGAGCATGTTTGAATGGTTTTGGAAAGTGCCCAGTGATGCAGTTAGTCCTACACGCCTCGTCGGGTTCTCTGGCTCAAGTGAGAGCAATTAATATGAGAATGATGCTTGTCTGATTTCAAAACCATTCTGAGCCACTCCTGCCATTCCCATCCCTCATCCACTCCACTCTAAGACTCAGAACTGTGAATAATTCGAAGAACAGACGTCTTGCCCATTCCAGGAAATCCCGAGACGGAAAGAGGAGGCTTTAATAGTGGCCGGGATTAGAAAAGCGAGGGAGGAGAGGAATCAACAATATTTGCGGTAATCTCACCGAGTCGAGTAGTCGTTCGTTTCGGGAAGAACAATGAGGACAGAGAGAAGAGCGAATTGAATGAGGAGTCGGTGACATGTTTTCATTGTAAAGACAAGAGAAGAGGAGCGAACTGAGACAGTGACAGATTCCGAGAAAAACATGAGGAGATAAAAAATGGAAAAGTCGAGGTTCCAGTTATGTTTCACATATTGTTGAAATTTTACAGAGACGATGTGCCTCAGTCGCATGAAGACCATCCATCCGGTGAAAACAAATTATAATCAACCAATCGAAATGGCCATAAAAGAAACTAGGAACTTGTGGTTTGCGTGCAATGTTTGGAAGATGCGCATCAGAGGAAGAGGAGAGGCTGCACTCCCTCGAAGACAGCGGTCGTCGTCCTGAAATATGAACTCATTTTGATGGAATCGTATCGGAAATTCCCGGAAAATCCGTGGGTTTGACTCTCTCGATTTTGTGTGATCTCTCGTCGGTCACAGAAGGTGAGAGAGCGTGCGGTTTGAGGAGAGTGCAGGCGATCCTTCGGAGAGTGGAACTCCCACGAGTATCGTCCATGCAGTGGACGCAGAGAGAGAGGGAGATAGGGAAGCGAGTCGGGGAAGGCTAAAAATACGGGGAAAGAAACAACATGATTATTTTAAATATCATATTGAGTGCATGTTTTGCTTGTTTTGAGTAGTTTTTGCTCGATGGAACCTTGTCATTAGAGTGTCGAAAACGACTGATTGATCAAATCCAACACGTCGATAATGATTTTATCCAGCACGTTGTTTATCATTCAAATCAAATATCCAAAGCGTCGTTTCGTTGTCAACAAGTCGCGACTTGTCGAAAACAAAAACAATCTAGGCTGAAGAAAAAATAATCTCGATAAAATCGATCGAATGTACCTATTTTGAATTGTGTTTCAGAAGAATAATGCCTCACCACACTGGAAGAATGAATAAACAACTTGTTGACAAATAAACAACACGTCGATTAGAATTCTATCCAACAAGTTGTTTATTGAGTGCGAGTTCAAAACAACAAGTCGTTCAAAAATTTGTCAACAAGTCGTTTGTTTTCGACACTCTACTTGTCATATGAAACAGCGCATTCAAAATTCGGATGATTTCAGACATCGAGGACGATCTGAGACAAAGTGTTCGCTCTTGCGTGATCGGGCGGATGCACAAATACGGAGAGATGGAAAATGAAAATATATGAGAACTGAGAAATTACGAAAAAACGATTATCCTGGAGAAAATAGCAACAGACAGTAACTGTGATTTTTCTTGTCTGTCTGAAAAAAAATCAATAAATTCCAATATCGGATGACTTTGAGCTCTGCACTGCTCTCGTTGACCGCAAAAAAGATCTCCGTTATCCCGTCAGTTCGGTAAATCTTTTGGGCCTCAGCCATCTTAGACGAAATCTAATTGAAGACCAATTATTTGGCCGGCGTTTTATTTAGGAACAGATCGGAAAATGTAACAGAACTCTTTGCTGTGAAGTAAGTTATGAGTTATGATCATTTCAATTTCTTTGGATACTGTTCTGCCACTCAACTATGCAGACCGAGCGACATTGGCAGCATCTCAACGTACTATTTTAGTTCAGCATTCGCGATAGATTTGATATGAATTCAATATATTTTTCTCTCTACGAGCCCGATTCTCTAAGAGTCGAACAATATCCCACAGGGTCTGGCACAGCGTTTTCACGAGAACATGATAAGGGGTTCTCGAGGGTGCTGATCACGATGGTCAAGTTCATTTTATGTCATCTCGATCGGTTAAGTCAGGCTGCATGTAGGCGTCATCTATAGTTCAGCTCATAACTCGGGAACCGAATTATGAATCATCTTCAAACTTTCACAGAGGTTGTATTAGTTGACTATGAATCTATCGATACCGAATTTGCATATTTTGAAAAATGGTAAATATGCGCAAACTTAGTTCTCGAATATAAGGAAGAAATCAAAGCAACGAATTATATGAGCAGATGCGCCTTGCTCTGCCGATCATTTTTCGTATGCATAGTATAGGGCTAAAGTTCTGCTCCCGTAAATTACATTTATTTTTCTGACTATTTTTTGCTATCTTGCCGCGCAGATTGCGCCAGAGAAAGAGAAATGAGATTAATTTCCTTTGTTTGCACGATTTTGAAAATGAAACTCATTCCATTTCAGACTCTATGGCACAGCGTGTCAGAGAGATCGAGTTCCTTTGTTTGCCGCGGCGCTCGATAAATTTCATTCCTGTCCACTTGTTAAAGTGGAGCGGTGAGCCAATGCTTTATAATATCTGTGAAACACATATCATAACTTTGTAGAGAACATGAAATATGCTAATTTATATACATATATATCTTTTGTTATTAGTAAAGGGGCATGTCCTCCGTTCTAAACTTTTTAGAATATTTTTGTAATTTCTTTGTGTGTTATTTTACGTAAGGCCATAAATATACGCACCAAAATTAGAACTCCTCTTAGGTAATTAATGCCAGACCCCACTTGTGGGGTGTTTTCTGAATCCTCGGGAGAAGCTCTACAGCCGGTACGAACCGATTTTTGATATTTTATTTTGTATTCGAGTAATCATGAAAAATGTACATTCTGCTGCACATTCATAGCCGCTTTTCGAATACTAAAAACAATATCAAAAATAGGTCCGTACCAGTTGTAGAGCTTCTCCCGAGGATTCAGAAAACACCCCACAAGTGGGGTCTAGCATTAATTACCTAAGAGGAGTTCTAATTTTGGTGCGTATATTTATGGCCTTACGTAAAATAACACACAAAGAAAATATTCTAAAAAAATATTCTAAAAAGTTGAGAACGGAGGACATGCCCCTTTACTAATAACAAAAGATATATATGTATTTAAATTTGCATATTTCATGTTCTCTACAAAGTTATGATATGTGTTTCACAGACATTATAAAGCATTGGCTCACCGCTCCACTTTAACAAGTGGACAGGAATGAAATTTCTCGAGCGCCGCGGCAAACAAAGGAACTCGATCTCTCTGACACGCTGTGTATGGCGCAATCTGCGCGGCAAGAGAACCTAAATAAGTCAGACAAATAAATGTAACTTAAAGATCCCCTCCAGACGATTTTTTTCGAATTCCCTCCATTTGCATGAACCGCAATTTCGAGCGCGCAATTTCAAAAATTGTGGAGTATCATACAGTATATGGAGTACCAGTGGGGTGCTGCACAAGGCATGTATTTTACGGTCATGGTCGATAATTGTGTCATGGTAGGTCAAGACTAAGTACTGTACCAATCGATGATACAGTACTCCCAGATACTGTATATCGATACCGTAACCCAGAATATCTCGAACTAACTTTATTTTCAAAAAGTCAATGTAAACTACGCAATCGATCTTACAGTACCCATACCGTAACCCAGTGTACAGTACCCTGTGCTACCGTAATCCACACCACCGCGGTCAATCGTAAACTAACTTTTTTCCAAAACAATTTCGATTTAATTGATTCTTGCTGTATACCGTACCCAATCGATAGTACAATACCTCCAGATACCGTATACCACTACCGTAACCCCGATTATCGCAAACTAACTTTATTTTTAAAAAGTCCTGGTACTGTGCCCAATCGATTATACAGTACCTAAGTAACTACCGTAACCCAGTGCCTTGGGTCAGATTCAGTTCCTTGGGTCAAACATTTTTATGAATATTTCAAACATTTTTCTAAAAATCCAAAATTGATCATAAAATGATTACACAATAATCACACATACGGTAGGACACTTTAAAATAATTTTAACATCGATTTTGGATTTTTAGAAAAATGTATGACCCAAGGAACTGGATCTGACCCAAGGGACTGGGTTACGGTAGTTACTTGGGTACTGTATAATCGATTGGGCACGGTACCAGGACTTTTAAAAAATAAAGTTAGTTTGCGATAATCGGGGTTACGGTAGTGGTATACGGTATCTGGAGGTATTGTACTATCTATCGGGTACGGTATACAGCAAGAATCAATTCAATCGAAATAGTTTTGGAAAAAAGTCAGTTTACGATTGACCACGGTGGTGTGGATTACGGTAGCACAGGGTACTGTACACGGGGTTACGGTATGGGTACTGTAGGGTAGATTGAGTACGGTACATTGACTTCTTGAAAATAAAGTTAGTTCGAGATATTCTGGGTTACGGTATCGATATACGGTATCTGGGAGTACTGTATGATCGATTGGTACAGTACTTAGTCTTGACCTACCATGACACAATTATCGACCATGACCGTAAAATACATGCCTTGTGCAGCACCCCCCTGGTACTCCATATACTGTATGATACTGTACAATTTTTGAAATTGCGCGCTCGAAATTGCGGTTCATGCAAATGGAGGGAATTCGAAAAAATTTCGTCTGGAGGGGATCTTTAAGGGAGCAGAACTTTAGCCCTATACTATGCATACGAAAAATGATCGGCATAGCAAGGCACATCTGCTCATATAATTCGTTGCTTTGATTTTTTCCTTATATTGGGGAACTAAGTTTGCGCATATTTACCATTTTTGAAAATATGCAAATTCGATATCGATGGATTCATAGTCAACTAATACAACCTCTCTGAAAGTGTGAAGATGATTCATAATTCGGTTCCCGAGTTATGAGCTGAACTATAGATGAAGCCTACATGCAGCCTGGCTTAACCGATCGAGATGTCGCAAAATGAACTTGACCATCGTGATCAGCACCCTCGAGAACCCCTTCTCACATATTCTCGTAAAAACGCTGTTCCGCATTTTGTTCGACTCTTAGAGAATCGGGGTCCTACGTCAAAAATAAAAACAAGTAGTGATTTTTGCACAATTGAAATTTCCCCCCTGCCCTCCCCTCCCTCCGTCCCTCCCCTCACTTCTCTCGTTCCCTCCATCGCGATCGGTCGCCATGTCGTCGTCTCTCTCCTCCACTACTCTCCAGACTGCCAAGGTACGCCTTTGATTGACGCATAAGAAGGAATTGACGCATCGGACCACTCGCAGTCGCCCGGATCCGGATCCCCTCTGGTGGAGTCGCCGTCGTGCCTCTCGACTCGCGACGCGACATGCGACAATTGCGTGGGTTCAGGCAACAATTATGCTAATGATGCAATCTCGTCACCTTCTTTAGAAGCTTTCACGAGCACTATTCATTATATCGTCATGCAGAATACGCCTTCTTCAGGGTGGAAGGATGGGATTTGTCGAGCGTGAGTCCTGCACGCTCTTCTGCTGCACTCTGATGTACGGTCCATACAAGTTGTGAGTTAATATTTTAGCCTAGCAATCATTAGTGTAGCCCTTTTCTGAGATCCATAGGTTTCAAAATTTATGTATTTTGAGTAGGATGGGTTTGCAACAATAGATTTATTCTCAATATAAGAAATATGGAAATACCAATTAGGTTTTTTTTCTTTGAGCTATTGACATGAAAATAAAATTTAATGAGAATGTATAATATCAGCCTCGTCAAATGCGATTCGTGCGGCGTCATCGTCGACCCGAACACAAGAGTGAGACGCCCGTAGTCACCTTCATTAATAAAAACACTGATTTTCGTTCTTTGATCGACTGGTTAGTACTGTAACTCTACATCACACCGCACTACAAATACAATACTCCTGCCACAGAACCCAGCGTTATCGTAAAGTGACGTGTTTTCGAAATACATTTTGTAACTGGAGAGATTCCCCCGACTGAAGTATTAGATAGTGGCTACCAAACTCGATTATTTCTCAGTTTTCCTATTTAGATCGCAACGATCACTGTTCAACTTTACAAAAAGTGATCTTTCTTGGGACAAGGTGAATTTTCTAATTGTAAGAGAGAAACGCGATAAATTTCTCTGTATACATTATTGAACTGCTGCAAAAGGATTATGAAGTTACGGTCAGATTGCATTTACACCTGCTCATTTTTTTCATGGGGTTTTTAAAAGTCGCTGAATGGTGGAAATATGTTGGGAGATAGTAACAGTTTATTCAGTAAATATCTGTGAGTGACGCTACTCTGTTCACCCTCCTCCTCGTCGTCTTCTTCTTATTTTACAAATCAAAGCATCCGTGGCAGCGCCCACCTCAGTTTCTCGAACATGGAAATATTCTAGTCTCTCTCTTCGACAAAAAGCCCCTCGATTAGAACTGATTCAGCGACCAGTTCGTTTTTTCAGCAAGTCTACCTTGTCGCTTGGCACGTATTTCTCTAAATCATGGCACGCAGCTCCGTTTCACGAGCCATATATCAATGGTGTACTCGCAGAAGGTTCTTATTAATTTATAAGTATCGTTCTATCGCACAGGATTTTCATTTCGAACCGGTTAGTGGGGAGGTATGAACAAAACTGTTTCCATCGACGTCAAACCCATCTGGGAAGAGATGAAGAAGGAAGTAATGCTGTGAAGGAAGAAGTAGAAGGGAGTGAAATGTGTAAACGTGTTGTCTGATCAATAAAGTCAGTGATCTTGCTGTCATGATTGTTATAATGATGCATCGATTTACCATTTTCCTTCAATCGATTAAACGACACGAATCGATTGAATCGCGATGTTTGTTGTTATTCATTTGTCTCTACTCGTAATCCACTATTATCCTCTCATCCGTTGACACCGTTCTCCTTTGATCTCTTCTCACAATGGGCATCATGTAGACTAGGTCAACCTATTGTGGGGCAGGCCGGGTGCAACGACCGTTATGCCAACACATGATCTAGGAAACTCTCATCTTTTTATACCACGAAGCAAGTCGATGGTGCAAACTAAGTGAAATAGGGATGTGCAAACGATAACCGATATATCGGAATGAAGCAAATGGCTATGCGATAAATATGAATTCCTACTCAATAGCCGATAATATCGGGAAAACTATTAAATGATTATTGAAACTAATCGCAAAATTTTCAATTGAAACAAATGGAGACCGATTCCGATATATCGTAATGGCAAAAATGAGAGGAAAATATCGGGAAAATATCGTTATCGTTATCGTTTGCACAACTCTAAAGTGAAACGACAGTAATATATCGGAGGCGATGGTGTATTATGGTGAAATACCGAATGCATTACTTCATAATAGAGAAGGGAAACAACGAGCATGGTAAAGATCAACCATGTATTTGTACTTTCTTCCCTCACCAATTGTACTTGAACAGCACTCCTACACCCGTGTGTCTCTAAGGTTCGTCTAGCTCCTTTCTCCCACTTTTTCGGCAGCTCGCTTACTTTTATTCGCTATGATTCGACTGCTTCTGCATCAACGGCTGATAAAATCTTGTGATTAGCATCTTACACATTCTTGTTATCCTATCAGCCACTCGGCGTTCTATTTCCACATCGTCCGTCAGACCCCCAGAGGGGTTTCCTTCTTACAGTCAGTGGGGCACCTTGGGCCTTAGTCCCGGTCGGGGCTAAGACCATTTGGTTCTTCGACCCGATCGGGTCGATGATCTATCATAGCAATTGCAAAATACAGTATAAGTTTTGTCCTGAATCAGGGCCTTGTTTTCAAATTTAGGCGCGATGTTGCTTCTGCATCTAATTTTGAATCTTTTTTTATTATTATTTATTCTTCTCATCTTTTTGTATATATATTTTTTTTAAATTTCAGCCCACGATGGATAGAGTGGTATCTCTCTCTGCTCTGGTTAAATCTCGAGCTGCCATCGTTCGCGGTTTCTCAGGGGATGAAAATGAGTTCCACTTCGATTCCAAACAGAAGAAGCAGAGACGACGAGGAAAACTTCCCGAGAATGTTCTCACTCAGGAAGAGATTGAAGTTGCGCTTCGATTGAAGAAAGAGGAAGCACCATTCCCTGTCAGTTGGTTATTGTTGGTCAGCTAATATTGATTTTATAGGAGGGAGCTCCTAAGCTGCTGTACTTGGGAATCAAAGCAGTGACCTGCTGTAAGAATCGCAGGAACGACAAAGACTTTGGGGCATCCGAGTTGTTGGAGATACCAAGACTACGTACGCGTTTCGGGTAAGTAATTCAAATTCCCTAAATCAATAGCGTTCGCAAAAAGAACACATGAACTGTTGAAGAAAATACGTTTAGAAAGAAGGAGCCCGACTGGAAATGGTCAAGTATGACTCGATCAAACAAGATATTATAACTACGAAAAACGCAGAGGAAGTCATTCTCAATGACGTACAGTCTCTTCTATCAGAGTTGATCTTCTCTGACGACCTTCATCTTCGACCTTACAAAGTAAGTACACTTCCGGATGATGTTTCAGAACTTTCCGGTTCTTTGAATGATCACGAAATTTCAGATTCTGAAGTTCTCTGCATTCCGAACTAAATGCTGCCCTATTCTCCTCGAACTAGCTCTTCTGGGAAGAATCTTCTTCCGACAGAACGTAGAGGCAGTCCAGAGATCTGTGAGTTGCCTGGATAATTTAAAAAATTCTGGAAATGTGCACAGGAACGCTGTGAGAATCGATGAAGCACACTCGCTACAAATAGATCACGCACCCTAACTAGATGAGTGGGCTTGTAGAGCTCCATGTGCACTGCGAACTCTACAGCTATTCACTCCATCCTCCCCCTAATTCCTCGCCTTTGATATCTCCATCATAATCTGAATTGCAAGACGCACCATACATAGTGGTGTACGATAAATATATAATAGTGAATAATTTCTGCAGACGTGCGCCCTCGTCCTCCTGCTGGCAGAAATGCTGACCTCGGGTGGATACTGTGGATCTGCACTGGTGCTGGACGCGATCAAGGGCAAGATTCTAGTAGATGGAGAGGAGATGGACGAGCACCCGATGGAACTCAAGGGCGTCGAACATGGGTATAGGTGAGTATTTATAATGTAAACATTATTAGGTGAGTATACATTATAATGATCAGATGAGATTGTAAAGAAGTTTATTTCTATACTATTTTACTATTTCTGGAAGGAACGGCAATCAGGTCGTGTAGGGTCCTCTTTAAAGTTTCAATCCCTTTGTAAAGCCAGATAGTTAGTAGTAGGGACTGTGTACTTTATACAGTACCGCTCAATCTTCCTGACGGGCGACTCGCGGCGAGTCGCCTCACGTCGCCTCAACTCTGATGCGGCCTAAACCACCTTCAAAGTGTATATTTTTGGGGCAATTTTTGGTTGTGGGCTTCTCTCATCAGTGCGAATCAATCTGCGAAATCTGTTTTCCAAAATATTTATTTTGAGCTATGTCCTGAGGGGTCATCATTCGAGTCTCTCCCCTCTTCCCCTCAGTTCCCTACGACACCGCTCCTTCGAAAGATGGAGATTTGGAATGAGAAAATGTAGGGAAATGAGGGGAGGAGAGTGGAGAGAGACTCGAATGATGGCCCCTCAGGACATAGCTCAAAACCCATATTTTGGAAAGCAGATTTCGCAGATTGATTCGCACTGATGAAGGAAGCCCACAACCAAAAATTTCCCCAAAAATATACACTTTGAAGGTGGTTTAAGCCGCATCAGAGTTGTAGCGACGTGAGGCGACTCGCCGTGACTCGCCGCGAGTCGCCCGTCAGGAAGGCGATTGAGCGGTACTGTAGTTCTGATCCATTTTTATAACAAAAATAGCATATGTTAACATTCCATGCCTCAGGAATGCCCAGGAGATTCGGCGCTTTCTCGACGCTATCGATGTTTCCATTCCTCAGTTCAAGAGAAACGGCCAGCAGTATCTCAATGCCGTCTTCTCCCACTTCTTCGGATTGAAATTTTCTCATTTCTTGCAAGTTAGCAAGTACAGCGGACTATTTGATATAACGGTCTGTTTACACATTTATTTCTCTATTCTTACCTTGGCTGTTATAGACACAATGGTTCGTTAGCATGGAGATTGTGAGCAGTGAAGCCAAGAAGAAAGCCGAGCGGCACTTCAAAATTGTGCGTTTGCTTTGCAAAATTGATTGGGATTCGTAGCCATTTGACAATGTTTTGATGTCAGGTATCTGAGGAGTTGACCATCTTGAGGAAGAGACACATCGGTGTCATTCCTTACTTCACTCGATTCAATAGGAATACTCGTGAAGTGCCCGGCATCATTTTGCTAATGGGAGGCGGACTGTCGGCTCTCGGTTTAGCTCGACTGCTGCAGGTAAGGGTGCAAATCTTGGCCATGTCGAAAATTATTCAGAAGCATGGGTGTTTTTAGAAAATATTTGTAATTACCATCACATTTATACAGGGGTCGGTAAATTGGCAATGGCCTTGGTCGCGAAAGGTGACGTTCTATAGAAGCCCTTTGGGGGCATTCGTAGGCTTAACAGTAGTCGGCCTCATCGCACTACACCACCTAGTGTAGTCGCCTAGCTTTACCTTTACCTTTTATATTTGTGCAGGGACGGAGCGTCGCTGAGGTGGATCGGATAGACCGAGAATGTCGATTGTATGCGAAGATTCTATTGAAGAAGGAAGCATTGCCGGCCTCAGGCCACTGGACGAACCTGCAGTCGATGATTGACGAAACACGTACGCGTTTTGCTTTCTTATAATATATGCAAAACGCGTTTGTGTCTTATAACATGGCGCTCGATTATGGATATTCGGGTCTGTTATGCCCTAGTTTGTCAGTGCGGGCCAATTAGGCAGAGACGCTAATCCACCAGTTAGTGTTCTGCTTTGATTGCCTAGATCCGAGGTATTTGCCTGGCTCTATAGAATATTGTTTAAGCCCAGATATTTGTTGATGTAAGTAATAGACAACATCGGTCATGCAACAGCAATGTCCAGGAAAGCACTACAAAGTATAAGTTGGGGATATTCTGTAATTTTGTCATGAAATAATGTGCCTCTAGACAAGTAGGTAACTCGAATGATGAGAGACCTGTTGCAGGTACTACGGATGCGTATCTCATCGTATTGGGTGGTGAGCGAAATAGAATTATTCATTCACACTCTGTGGATCTGCGACTAGTGATGGCTCATTTCTCTTTTTCATTTTGCATAATCTCTCACGAGATGTGAAATGAAGGGAGTGCGTTCATCGGAAGCCATCCCTATCCGTGGCTAATGGGCACTAGGTCGGATGAGAACCCACCGAATGGGAACCAAAAATAATATCGTTCCGTAGCGTTTTTTTTCGCTGAAGACGTTTTGACAATGTGGGGACCAAATACTGGAGACGTGTGCTTTTTTGGTTCTTGTTGTATACTTGCGTACACTTACTTAGGGAGTGGAGAGTAGATTATAGAGCTTATCGATGATTAAACAGAAGAATAGTAAACCGCAACTCGCGGCGAGAAGTAACACAAGAAGTGACGGAAATATAGGGAGGAGAGCGGGGGCGTGACAAATAGAGAGTGCATGGTGTGCGGCGAGGTTTAGTAAGGATAATATACGGATGGGTATGACGGGTCAGATTTACAACTTGGGGTCGTACACACCTAGTACAGACTGATGTTGTATATTAATATGTGACTGTAGGTTATCAACCTTATTCCAGATCACAAAAAGAACGGGAAGATGTCGTTGAAAAGAATGAATGAGATATTCGGTAGTGCAGCGAAGAAGCGCAAGGTTGACGACGATGATGAGGAGATGAATGACTCGAGTGAGCTAGTTTACTAAGTATTTTCCAATTCTTGCTATTATATTTTTTTGCAGTGTGGCTGGACGATTCTGCTCAGGAGGCTGCAGCAGGCGAGGGTGACGTCGACAATGAGGATGCCCACGGTCAGTTGGCCACTTTTGTTGGATGCAATGATCCTAAGGCGGATTAATTTGTCAAACCAGAAGCTCCGGTACATGTCGCACAAGTTAAGAACAAGTGAGAGCACAACTTGTAAACAATTTTCTGCCTCCCCCTACGCTCAAGTCGATTTACAACTTCAAAATTAGTCAATCGAAATAGTTTACAAGTTGTAAATCGACTTGAGCATAGGGGGAGGCAGACAAGTTGTGCTCTCACTTGTTCTAAACTTGTGCGACCTATACCAAAGAGGATCATTGCTCTCCCTTTCTCTTACACCTGAAGGGTGCTTCTTTAAATACGACAAGGGGGGGAGGAAAGAATTCAGTAGCTTACCCTCTCAAAGCAGGAGACAATGGGAATTGTGATGGCAAGGAGATGGATGAGAAGGAAGAGGAACAGACAAAGAAACATGAGGAGAGAGAAGCAGATCGTGAGTCCATTTGTAGTTTGGCATTTGACGACATTCTAGTTCGAGGTACGGACGTCGCAACCGTTAGCCCTGAGGGTGTAAAAAAGCACCACTGTTCATTGCAGGTGGAGTGGAGATGCAGTTGAAGAGGGTTGAGCAAACGAGCAGCAGCTCAGAGATGGTAAGCGTACAGTAATAATGTTAATGGATGGGTTTTTCCGAGTTGCCTTAGCGAGGAAGAAAGCGGTTATTAGAGAACATTATCGATACAAAGAAAAATAACTGCGAAGATTGTCTTTCTCCATAGCGCAGTGAATATTTGCCAGGCGATGGCCCTCTCAACTTCCGATCCCGCACTTGGCTCCGTCCTCACAAAGGCTCTCATCCTCATGAACACTGTGGAGAAGGGCGGCGCCGCTACAGCCGTTTGTTCATTTCCGATAATTTGCATTCGTTAAAGGAGGAGTAAAATCAAAATTCAATTTTTGAAGATATCATATGCACTGCCTAGAGCTCCACAACGATAAGAAGCTCCGAATTGTTCACATTGATATCTCTATTCCGAACAGAGTTATAGCTAGTTGGCTGGGAGCCAGATCAGGGAAAGCTCAGGGAAGGGGCGAGATAGCACGCGACTTGAAGAGAGTGCGTCACTAGGTGAAACATATTCGAACCGGGCCTGCGTTTGCATTTACTCCTCCTTTAACATGAAGCATAGAGAATAAAACGAATTTATTTTGTTACTCTTGCTACAATTAACGACGGGAGCTTGAGTTGGGTTGTGTGTTTTCAAAAAAATAGAAAGTGGAGGAAAATAAAAGGGGGAGGAGGACAAATCAGCATATTAAAATTCATTATTGCAGAGTCTCGATTACGCATTAACATCTTTGAAACGAGAAAGAGAATTCGCAATGGAGAACGACTTGATCAAGTGAGAAATTATCTTCGAAGGGGTAGAACACTTTGTAGACCCTTATGATTTACCTATTTTACCTAAGTATATACATTTCTTGAGATTCAGTGCACTCGAAAACATTCACAAGTTGTTTTTAGCCTATAAATACGAGTGAACATATTCTTAAGGGACGACCCTCTGCGCAGTGTCGCATATGGGATGAGCAAATCATTGGAGAACATGGTGAAGTCTCTGATAGAAAGAAGCAAGGAAGATGAGCCAAAGGTTGCTGGCTTAGCTACTCAGGTAGGATGAAACAATAAATATTACATTTTTTTCGAATTGAAAAGCAAACGTTTAGCGAAAGAAATTTGCACAAAGAACGTATAAAATTGCACTCTTTTCCAGTCTGAACTTGACTACAATAATCTTTAGAAGTCCACTCCCATCGGCGATTCTGAGCAGAGATGTGCTCTGGAGTTCCCCGCAAATCAGCAAGCACAATCTCTGCAGCAGAAAGAGACTGGGGAGAATAGTGGCGGAGTACACAAAAGAATCCCCGAAAAGCCAATGATTAGAATCAAGGAAGAGGAAGAGGAAGATGAGATCGTAGTGAGCTCGGGCGGTTCCCTATTTAATCGGGAAGAGATGTTTGTGTTTTAATAATGTGTATTTCAGTGCCTTTCTGAGACGGGCGCCACAATTTGCAATATAGCTGAGAAGGAAGTGAAACAGGAGACGAAGGACGAAGTGAGATCTTTGAATTTGCTTGCACATGCTGAATTGCATTCTCGATAAGCAAAATACTGGAAATAAATAACTATAAAACAACATACTGAATTTTAGTGATATTCCGAAATATTTTTCAGCCAAGCACCTCGGCAGCTTCGGCAAAGCGAGGCTGGAGTTGCGCCAACTGTGGATCGAAGACGAGTGTGGTTTGGAGAACGGACAATAATGGCAAAAGAGTGTGCAATCAGTGCGGCCTGCATGAGAATGTAAACAATGTAGGAGGGGTGCAAGGATTGGCAATGGGAAGCGCATAGAAGGATAATCAATACATTCCAGGGATCACAACCTGTACCGTCGTCGTCAACAAACGTAAAGAGAAGGAGGAGAGGCGCATGAATGCATCTCGCGACATGTAAAGCGATATCTTTCTCTTCTTTTCTCCACTCCTTCATCTTTTCTCATTCAGATCGCTGTGTTTTCCTCCAGTAAAACATACCTAACCTCTCCCCTTCGTATTTATCGTTATCCATTTTAACCTTATCAGGCCAAATAAAGCAATCACCTTGTTTCATCAAATCCGCCTCTTTTACTTTTATTTCCTATTTTCCAGATACTAGTATTCTGACTCTTTCTCCAAGTATTCACTTATCATGTTATCGATTTTTTCGTAACTGTATTTGGTTTATTCCATACTGAACATAAAAAATAAGATGGAATGAGCAGAATCATCGATCATTCGCATTTCATTCACTATTGTGTGAATGTGATGGAAGTGAGAAGAAGTGAGAAGAAACAATCGCGTTGATTCTTCATTATGCGCTATCTCTCGCCAGACAGATCTTTATGAAGAGAGTCATTTATGAGATCGAAATCATCCCGGATTTGTGTCTTGTCGTGGATTACACTACGGTAGATTATCGATTGTTTAGTGTTCGTCATTCACTTCCTGCTCGATATCCGTTGTCTTTCTGTTTCCACGTCTTATTTCATTTCGTCTTCCTCTCTGCTTGATACCTTTCCCCTCTACACAACCTGCACACTATTTCCCCATCTAGAACTCCATAATCTCAATCATGTCTCTGCTTCCATAGTCTCTATCATTCCCCTCACTGGGGTCGCATTCCCCCTTCGCTTCTCTCGTTTTCCACCATCTCTACACGTTTAGCTATCCCCTTCCTAAGCTCCGCGCACTTTCGCCCCTCGCGCTAGGTGTTCATTCTATGCATCTTCATTTCCCTCGAACCCTCTTGTCTTGTGCATTTGCTCTTTGGCCTGATTATCCACGGTTGATACTTCCCCGTTGGGCGACTCAGGTTTGAGAGCCGGTGCAAGAGTTCGTCGTATACTTTTGTAAGGGATTTTGCCCCATTCTTCTCCTTTGACATACAGTTGCCAGAGTAGTCTTGGCAGAATCTATCTATTGTCCACTACTTCACATCAGAGGGCTGAGCCCCTCAGGCCAGTTCTCCACATGTCTACTTGACGCTAGAGTAGATAGAGATGATTGTTTCTAACTGTCAGATAGATAGGGGATTTTTCAAGGCTTTTTTATAGCCTCTTCTGTTGTAATACCACTGTTGTTATCCTTGATCGCCTAAGCTTTCATAATATGTGCCACTCTTTGACACCTTTCTCCTTTGATAACTGCTCACAATGGATTATGAGTTATGACAGGTGCATCCATCGATCATTGTTGTCTCTATTCCCCCATTGTGGACGGGCCCAAGTACTTGAATACCCAGTTGAGATATGGATAGTTTCACTTCCCTTTCTCTCATTTATTTCCAATTTGTTTCGATCATACGGATTTGCCATATGAGAAAATTCGCTGACTTTCCCAAACCGCCGATATGATTGCTCACGTTTGTTTTTAGCTGACTCAATTAACCACGTCCGATATTGCTTGCTCATCAGAACTTCCTTGTTGAAAGTAAATGGAGGCCAAGGTGAAGATATAGAGGTGCACTTTCCACGCGGACTGTTTATGGATAGTGAGAATTAAACTAGAAATAGTGACAAAGATTAATAATGGGAATCCTCAAGCGTTTCCATAGAGTTTTGTCAATGGTTTTTTCTTGTCAATCGAAGTTAGGTAACATAGGGTTGGCAACTTGCTTCGGATGATGGATTGGACAAGCTATGTAGTGCGCGAGCTCTCTTTACTGGATTATCCACCTAAGAAGAAGTACAAAGAAGCCGCGAATATTTTTGAAAGCCGCATCGAGACACGGATTATCCTATACTTGATCGATTAATCTCGACCCATATCTTGCTATTCCTTATAGTGTTAGAGTATCATGAGCCCTTTCTACATTCTGAATCCAAATATTTTAGTATTGCTAAATGGTCTCTAATTTTTGTGTCATACTTCTCGATTGCTAAATGTTTGCCAACCTTATAATTTT
The DNA here is from genome assembly GCA_036245805.1 of Pristionchus mayeri. Taxonomy (NCBI): domain Eukaryota; kingdom Metazoa; phylum Nematoda; class Chromadorea; order Rhabditida; family Neodiplogasteridae; genus Pristionchus; species Pristionchus mayeri. The sequence goes on along the minus strand of BTRK01000003.1, from coordinate 18,185,398 downwards.
GTTAGGTTTGCTTCTGCCTCTTCAACCATGGATAACGGAATTCTATATGGACTGAGTATCGAGAAGTGGACGATTCAAGTGAGATATTCTATTTCATGATAACTTCAATTGATATCTTCATGAAAGGATAAATTCCAAAAGGGAACTGAGTCTTCAAGGGTATAATCAGTATACTGTAGGCACTGGAACTTTCGGCTTCCGATCCTACACTGAGCTCCGTCCTCACAAAGGCTCTCAGCCTTATGAACACTGTGGAGAAGGAAGGAATCAATAATTCGGTTGGTAATTCATGCTCAATCATTATAAATTTGAACATCAGATGAAATGGAGCTAGGATGAATGGGACGAGACAAATATGTCTAATATGATATAAAAAATGGAGCAATGTTTATTTGTTAAGAGAAAGTTGTCCCCCCTGAATCTCGACTACTCATTGGCATCGATGAAACAAGAAAGAGAGTTTGCGATTGGCAGCGACCCAAACAAGTGAGTCTTGGGCCCCGACATACAATACAGTCCAAATTAGTAGATGCAAATATTTTATCTTCAAAAAGTACATTCCAGGAACGACCCACTGCGACATGTTGTATATGGGATGAGCGAATCATTGGAGAAGATGGTCACTTCTCTCATTACGAAAAACAAAGAAGAAGGAAAGCGAAATGCTGCTGAGCCATCTCCACAGGTAAGATTAAAGTAAAAATATAATTGATAATTCGAAGTATCGGTTAACAAGAGCGCTTTTCGCTCAAACGTGGAAGATTTAGGTCGCACTCTTTTCTCATACTCCCTCTCTATTCTAATAGTTCATTACCCGCCGCTTTTATAAATTGGAAATACCCTTTTAGAATGTCATTCCTGTCGAGTTTCAGCCACAGCAGCAACATCCACTTCTGCAGCCAAAAGAAGAAGTGAAGAATAATAATGAAGCACATCAACAAATTCACCAAAAGCCAGTGATTCGAATCAAGGAAGAGGAAGAGGAACATCTTACCATGGTGAGTTCGTTTTAACATGTTGCTAATACAACCGAAAAGTGTCAAATTCATATGAAATTTCGCTTTAAGGGTATTCCTGAGACGGGTTCAGCAATTGGGTATATTACTGACAAGGATGATGGCAGTAGGAGGCAGAATATGGAGAAGGGACCGAAAGAGGAAACGAAGGACAACGTGAGATCAACACTTTTTAAACTGTCTACTTCTTCTATATTCCCTTTCGGACACGGGCGCTACTATGGTACACATTAATATTATATAAAATATGTAAATGTTTATATGTTTTCATATCACAGATATCCTGAGAGGACGTAGGTGCATGGGAACGAAAAAATCAAACGGCTCTAATATTATCGACGCAATGCCAGTTGATGTATCCTACATCAACTGGCATTAGCATTGCTGGTCGTAGACTTTTATAGTGAAGTGGTGAAGCCGTAAAATCGAAACTACCTAAAAGACGGCTCTGGGCATGTCAAAAGTTCAAAAAATCAGAAAATGCTTCACAGTTGAGCTAGAAAGTCGTTCAAAAAAAGCAAAATGACTGCCTCGACGAGTTTTTCAATTCAAATGTTGAGGACTTTTTTGAAAACTCAATTTAAAATATAGATAAGTTGGAAAAAGCTAAGTTTAGATAAGTTATTTCAAAATCATATCTCCGTGCGAGTCTACACCAGGGATATTGATTTTAGCTCTTTTCAATGTTTTCCCGGGAGGCTTCAGCGTTGGAAACACCAAAAACCCGCTGTTTTTCGAAAATTTAAAAAGTTCAATGAATTGCCATTTCCATACTGAAGGATCAGGAGTGGTTCTATTGGCTGAAAGTAACATTACTGGGTCTGGGCAAGCACCTGTGAGCAAATTAAGCGCTCTTTTTGATGAAAAAAATCGCCGCATTTTTTCAGTTATTTTCGGAAAATGCTAAAAAATCCTGATTTTTTCGGAATAAAATATTTTCTCTGGAAACACTTCAATCTTCTTAAAGTGTGACAATAGTCAATCCTAAGCAAATTGGTTGTCATTGGAGCGCTGATAAATCCTAAATGTGAAAACGGGAAATCATTGAACTTTTTTAATTTTCGAAAAACAGCGGGTTTTTGGTGTTTCCAACGCTGAAGCCTCCCGGGAAAACATTGAAAAGAGCTGAAATCGATATCCTTGGTGTAGAATTGCACGGAGAATCTGATTTTGAGATAAAGAAATTGGAAATCGTGGAAAATTTTTCAAGGGTAACAACTTTTTGGAATCAACAATTCGCTTTTTCCAATTTATCTATATTATAAATTGAGTTCTCAAAAACGTCCTCAACAGATGAATTGAAGAACTCGTCGAGGCGGTCATTTTGCCCCTTTGAACGACTTTCTAGCTCAACAGTGAAGCATTTTATGATTTTTTGAACTTTTGAAATGCCGAGAGCCGTCTTTTAGGTAGTTTCGATTTTACGGCTTCACCACTTCACTATAAAAGTCTACGACCAGGGATGCATCAACTGTTATTGCGTCGATAAGATTAGAGCCGTTTGATTTTTTTGTTCCCATGACCTATGTAATTCATACATTCTGTCAGAATATGCGTGATATTAAAGTACCTGTTCCAGACCCTTTCGGACACGGGTGCTACAATGGGAGACGCTGAGATCGATGAGAATGCGAGTAACACTGTAAAGGAAGAGCCGAAAGAGGTACAACACGTCCATTTGGATGATATTTGGGGCCATGTGACCTCTCAGAAGACGTTCATTGATCAATATTTTCAGCGATTCATCGATGGAACTACGGCAGAAAGGACGTGCTCCATCTGCAAGGCCACTCACAGCCCTCGCTGGATCAGAGAAGCGAATGGCGAATATCATTGCAATGCATGCTATCTTCACAAGTTGCGCACCGGAGGAAACAGGAGGAGCATTATCGAAGGAAAAAAGTTTTGCGCGAACTGTGCAACAAATGTGCTGTGGAGGACAAACGTTTATGGAAATCGAGTTTGCACCGAATGCAAAAGGATGCCCGAAGAAGAGAAGAGTTGGATAAACTGCGGAATAAGGACGAGTGCTGTATGGAGGCTGAACAAGAAGCGAGTGTGCAATGCCTGCGGGCTGCGCCAAAAGAATTATAATGTGAGATAAACTATTATAATAGTATAGGCCGATATTGGGTAGTGGGAATCCTTCCAATCAATATATTGTAGGAGTCAAGACCAGTGTCTACGCCACCAAGCAACGTCATCAAGAGAAGGAAGAGTGGACTATAAGTCCCGAGAAAGACTCTGACCAGGGTAAAACAATCGGCATTATTCAATAGACGAGGTTTCCTTCCTCAGTCACCCTTAATTTCCTCCTGAAGAGATACTCACACTTTCTCATCTATTTACATTCGCATTTTGTAGCTTTTTGTTGTAATTCTATCCATCCAAGTTGTGATTCTATCCATCATTGTTATAAGAAGCCTAATACTATCCGTATCATCCTTTGACACGTTCTAACTGTGGTATCTTTACTCGAAATGCCTTGTGCTGAAAAATGTGTTTAGTGTAAATTTAGTGTATTCGACCCAGAATGGAATTCTCCATCTTCTCATTATGCAAATAATTTGATTACCGATCTACCCTCATATAATGCAACTCCGATTCAGAACTCTTTGCTTTCTATACACTTGTAATTGTGCCTAATGAAAAAAATAATTATTATATGAATTAGTTTTTATCTCATTAAAAACAAAATAAGATGGAATGACCAGAATCTGAAATGTCGAGTGGATAGAACAATAATCATCGAGCATTTGCTATTCATTCACTACTTTGTGAATGTCGTGATATCGCGAGAAGTGAGAAACAATGGCATGGAATTGCATGGCAACGGGAATTGAGTGAACAATAATGATAAAGCTCTAGAGGAATCGACCGGTCTAGTACTGTAACTACGAGAACTCGCTAGTATTAATCACATGAATCTAAAGATCAAATATCAAAGATGAATGATCACACAACATGATGCTGCTCGATGATGTGGAAGCCGTCATCGTCCCTCTTCGGAGTCGAGAAGGAAACGACTGCAACGAACGAACTTATCAACATTGATCTATCATTGAGTAGATGAAGCTGTGAGATTCTGAGGTCTATGTCTTCCAGAGAGTTTAGCTATTCTTTAGTTGTTCAATTTTTTTAAAAAATGGGAGTTCTACAAGATGAGGCTAGAAGTGAGAAGACTACTCACCTCTATGTCTATTCTTGCGGTGTTGAAAAAAATTGACAGTGATAAAAGTGAAGTCAGAAGTTGAATACTCACATCTCTGTCTGTGCTCTCCCACACTGGTCGCAGGCGGCGGCTGTTCGTGCAGCTGCAGCAGTTGCAGTGAGGAATCAGTAGACCTGCAGCAGGAAGTATTTAGAGGTAGTTAAATTTTTTTTCTGATGTCCAAGAGAGGATGATCGAGTCTTTCCTCGCAAACTTAGAATGTAGTCGATGTGAAACATACACGAAAATCGTTTAAATGTTTCGACATTTCAAATCAGAAAAGGCTTCACCGTCTGGAGCTGTTCCTCTTGGGTGTTCCTTCCCTCACAGTCTTCTCGACGGTGCACGAGGGAATCGTCACTAGCTCCACGGCAGACTCACCGCCTCTGGAAAGAAGATTTTTTGTAATTATTATTAAGAATAATAACAATTATTATTCTAATTAATTGCACCATTTAAAAGGCTAAAGGACAGGGAAGACTGTCTTCATTCAGGACCTCTCGCTGATCGAATAGGTGAGATAGCACGCAGAATGAATAGAGTCATTTCTTGTAAAGATATCCCTACGATAAAGAAAGCCTTACTTCTCCACTGAATCCAGTGAAGAGACGTGCCGCGACTTCCTCCTAATGCTCCTCCACACTCCGAAGCCCGATCGATACGAGCCCTTCCGGGACAGATCCTGAAATCGATTTGTCAACTATTTTCGATATTATGTAAATCACACTCACCTTATGCGCACTCGAACTCGCACTGACTCTGCTGCCGGATGCTGCAACGAATTGTATGTAGTGGTGCACCATGGCTACGTTTCCCAAATCTCACCCTCGGCCACACCACCATTGCCCTCGTCGTCCTCTTCTCCCTCGGGGATCGGGATCTCGGACTCGCGCGCGGGCGCGTGACCTCCGGAAGCGCGACCGCGACCGTGTGAGGAAGATCTGTAATAGTCCATTTGCATTTTAATTAATTAATTAGTGTCAATAACGAAAATATCGTAATTATTAGGTTGTAACAAAAGTTTTGAACGATTTCGACCACGAAGTTTGAGCTCGCCTAAAATACTTCACTTGAATAGTCACGACCTGATTGGATAGCATATATTTGGGGAATACTTGTTCATTATATTCACAACTTCGAATCATATCCCGCGTTCAGGGTATGCGAGAAAACCAGGTATTGCCAAAAGTTAAATATTCGCGATGCACGCACATTTGTTTGTCGTGCTCATATTCTAAAAGAAAAAATTGTTGTATAATCTCACATCGTGGAGTGAGAAGCCCCTTTGTTGTACTTTCAAAAACTATATGCGATCTAGTGGTTGCTTCAGTGTAGCACGATTTACAGATTATTGAAGTCGGTCATTAGCGAGTGATCATTGATCAAAGGATCGTTGATCTTGATTCAAGAATCGAACATACTGGCTTCATGAATAGTGCATTGTCATCTACCACTATAATGTTTTATATTATAAAGAAATTTTGGAGCATGTACTTTTCTACTTCTAGAAAATCGATATTTTTAAAAATTACGAATCATGGTCATCACTGCCAAAATCTTGAAAGTCGGTGTACTTTGTTCGAGTCAATCTCCTCAAAAGGAAGCTATACCCTGACTCGGCCAAGCCAACAAGTGGTAGAGTAAGTGCGGTAAAGGCAACTGATACTGACCAAGCCCCTTTTGACGCGAGATCAAAAATGACCTGTGTTTCTGGAACCCCATTCATGATAATTCCAATTTCAATATTGAATTATGATCCCTGTTCATCACTCTTTCCAAATATACCGAGATATGTGCTCTATCTCAGTTGTCCATAGAATGCAGAACACAAAATTATGAAGTTCAGTTTTCAACTGCAGCAACTTTGACTTCAAAATGTGACCACAAGATCGAATGGTTTGGTTACTACTAATGTGTGATAGAAAGAGTATGCAAGCACTCAACAAATATAGGTAACACTATTAATTGATTTTGAAAATAAAGGACAGGGTATGGCAGAGACGAAAATTATAAAATCGTGCAAAACTTTTGTTACAACCTGATATTTTCAGTTAGGTCAATCTCGGATCTGAATTTGATTTCGTTAAGTTTCATCAATGGGATAAACGATTGAGTGAGTAGAGAGTTTTGATTTGACGTTCTCCTTTGTTTGTAGAAAAATTAATAATATTTTATTAAAGGAGGAGTAAATGCAAACGCGCGCCCGGTTGAAATATGTTTCACCTAGGGACGCAGTCTCTTCAAGTCGCGTGCTATCTCGCCCCCTTCCCTGAGCTTGCCCTGATCTGGCATCCAGCCAACTATAACTCTGTTCGGAATGGAGATATCAATGTAAAAATTTCGGGGCTTCTTATCGTTTTGGAGCTCTAGGCAGTACATACGATAGCTTCAAAAAATGAATTTTGAGTTTACTCCTCCTTTAAAGCTCAAGTTTGTCACACTTTGAGTATAATTTACAGACCTCCTGTCGAGGCTGTTTCGCTGAGCGGCACCGGGCGCTGTCTGAAAATCAACTTTTTAAATTTTGAATAGAAGTTTTGCTTCCGGGAGACAAATAACTTTATAAATGGCATAGATTTCGATAGGCTACAAATATATAAACGAATGTCCCCCATAACTACATTATCCGAACAGACTATCGTAAACCTTCAATCCACTCGCCTTGGCCTTCTGCGCTCCCGTGCTGCTGGATGCATCCGAGTGCGGGTCGCCCGTCATCGTCGGCGTGTACGAACGGGCGTTCTCTGAAGGAACGAAGGATGAAAGTCTGACTCGATCAAGATTTCACACTTTATCGCTGTTTGTGCTGAAACTCATTGCCCAGAGAGTATTCTCCGTTTTTTTTTCGCACCGATCTGATCATTGAGAGAGCAAGCTTCATTAAGCCATCCCTACTCTTTATGAACACGTCGCGAGTTCTTGCGGCTAGCGTTTTCGAACTCCCAGTTCTCTCATTCTAAATATGATATGTTTCACAGGTTTCTCAAAAGTTTCACTTCTATGAATCAGTGATGTAGCTGACCATTGCAGAAAAAAACACAATAGCCTGTTTTGATATACAAAATCGCCATTGCGATTATTTCATTAACTTTGCAATGACTCACCAATCGGTTTGGACGCGAGTTCCTCCTTGAGCGAGGCCAATTCGGCAGTACATCGCGCAAGTTGAACAGCATTCGAGAGAGTGACGTGATCGTACTGAGAGAGATCAGAGTTCAATTGAGGACAATTATATTTATGTCTGCAAAAAACCTAACAAAATATTGTAGACTCCACTCTGCAAGTTGTCGAAAAATTGGTGCGGCACTGTTTGTTCGAACTTTTCGCAATTAGACTCTAATGAAGTTAAAGAGATCAAAGATAAATTCTCAAGATCACTCACACTGTGCAGTCTCTCCTGAATCTCTGCCATCCACGCGGCCTCCTGCTCTCCCGATGGCTTCTGCTTCAGCTGAGCAAAGATCAAAGATCAACAACAACAATTTCCCGGATTCGCTTTTGTTTCACTTGTCAAGTACCGTCATGGGTTCGTTTCACAAGAAATTACTCGCTATTAGAGTTCTCTTATTGGAAATTTTTTGTAAAATTTCCAGATATGTTTCATGTCCGCTATTTAGTTCATATATATAGTGCGCGTGAAACATGAAAAGGCACCGAAAATACATGAAAAGGCACCGAAAATTTTCCAATAAGATAACCCTACTCACTATTTATGCGTACTCTCTCGCCAGTTAAGGCGGTGAGAGAGAGAAGAATGAAGAGAGTTGTTTCTTACGAAGCCACCCCTAACGTCATTTAAACTAATATAACCTTAGCATGGACGATGGGCAGTGCCATCAGAGCGACGGGAAGGTTGCACGTAAGCAGAAATTCGACGAAGGCGCCGAGAGAAACGGCGAGGGCGCCTGAGGCACGACGAGTCACCAGTTCCTGAATCAGGGAAGATATTTCGGAGTTTGCATTTGGGGATAAGTGCATATAGAGCGAAGAAATAGTGGATTTACTGATCAACATAGGTGTTCGTTATCACGATTTTCGGAAATTCGGCAGGTTGGGATTGATCTTTGCATGTTGAGATTGATCCTTCTGTATACTAACCTTGACAATCTTGGCGACCTTCGGCCATAGAGGAGTTAGCAGCTTGTCGAATGTTAGCATCAGCACTTTGAGAGCTGCAAATACCCACATCTTTCATACTCAACTCTTCCAGTTGATCCATGCTCTACTATTGACGAATTACGGTTGCATTATTTTTACGTGGTAATCGAGCATGATGATCTCGGAATGGACAGAAAGCTATCGTACCCAGGTAAATGCTCTGCACCACACTGTCGCGCACTATTCGATGGGTGGATACTGTAGCCGAGTGACCTTTATCGGTCACTGAGACTGAGCCCTGTCGACCGGAGATGTCTGAATAGGGTGTGATCGTTCTTTGGTTCCAAGATCATAGAATATTCATTTTTGATCTGCTTCTTCTTCTGATCATGTGTTTTATCTCATGCGTGTTTTAGATAGGAACATTCTCGACCGACTCTTCCTTCTACTTTCTTTCAGTATAACCGGTGGAAAGATTGTGAAGCCATTCTTATTTAGAAAACCAATTAAAGTCTTTTTTTGAATTTATGATGCGATTCTCACACCAATAGATCTTTGATCTTTGCTCTCACCCTGTGTTCCCCTCATGAACGTCGTCGCGATGGTCGATGTGCTCATCAACGGCGCCACTGCCGGCTTCCCGACCGGCGGACAAATCTGTGAAATAGGATGGTCGTTTACAATTCGCATGATGATTGATTAGGATTTGTTTTCAAAAGCGTTTCCCGAAATCATATTAGCTTTCTCGAATAATAATGAGACTATGAGCAATTGTTGAAACTTACCGCATTCATCATCAGATTGAGCACGAAAGTGATGTCTTTAGCTTGGATTATCGACGAGTCGTTGCCTGAATATTGATTTTTTTTAAATAGAAAATTATTTTTTAATTAGCTAGGCGTGTTTGTTTCTGAAAATTCACAGGTTCACATTATTAACACACGAAGCGGTGGATAGTGAAAGAGGACAGGGACGGAAATTATTGATTTTTAAGAGAAGCTGGGACCTCTGGTACTAGAGCAATAAGCAGTGGCTACAGTAACCATACTAGAATCAGCTGTGTTCGCTACTCAAACTTACTCCCGGGAGGTTTGAGGGGATTCTTGATGGCCTCGGCTAAACGACGGATTCGGATAACAGCCTTTCCAGCTCCAGGTTCACCGGTTTCACAAACAGTAAAAGGTAAAGACACTCAGAAGAAAAACATGGAAAAGGATGCACAATGAATGGGAAATGCGTGCTCGAATGATACAAATACATAATTAATTAATTATTTAATTAATCATTATTTCTCACCTTTAGCGCTGCTCGCTGTGCGCAGGAAGAGTGGTATGAGGACATGGCAAAGGACCGCCTGAGATTAAACATCAATGATTAGAGATCAGATATCAGAGATCAATGATCAAACTACAAACCTCGAGTCTCTCCGCCGAAGTGCCCATGCCGTCGGGTGAACAGACGAATTCTAGCGAGAATACGAACTGTAAGGGATCAAAGGTCAAAGATAATCTAATACGAAGAAGTCTTAGGCAGGAGTTGCTTTGCAAGAAATGGTTCTCTTAATTCTTCGTGCACTTTCGCCGTTTGTACTAACGAGACGCACCCAATTGTAATCCTCTCCTTATAATTATGCAAATGTGAGTATTCAGAACGATCAAAGATCACTCCTTGAGTACCTGTCCGAGTGCCTGCATGAGTATGCTGGTCAGTTTGAGCGTGGCCTGGGCGAAGGCCGGAGGAGGAGTCGAGGCATGCAACACTGTCGAGGGATGAAGGGCCGAGACTGCGGCGCCTGCAGCAATCTCATTTATTTACATAATTACTTCATTTTCAATCTTTCATTCATTTCTCGGGCTGATTCGGAAAAGCACAATGTAAGTTTCACTGATTGATAAAATTCTGACGAAATCTAGTAAGGGCAATCTTGTTTCCACTTGCAGGAATTTTTTTAATCAATACTTGCTCACCCTCATCGTTGCAGGGATCACCGGCGACGATGCGCAGGCAGACTTGCGTGATCGTCTGGAAGATCAGGTATGAAACATCAAATTTGCAGTGACCATTCCCTAAGGCAGCTGTCAGCATCCATTCTGTACACTACTATGGAAAAGTTGCGAATACATTGCTTAGGGAGAGAGGTGATACAAGTGGTCATCATCATCAGCACGAGATCAGCATCATCGTCATCGGAGTGTCGCTCATCACCAGCACATCCTCACCTTGAGCGGATGGAGATGAGCGATGTAGGGGAAGACGGAGAGGGTGTCACATATGCCCCGCAGCCAGTTAGAGAGAGCTGCCCAGTTTACGCGACGACTGTGAAATTGTATATTTTGGTTTTATTGTTGTCACCATTAAATGCATTTTTTTAGTCGGATGAAGAGAATTGATTGAAGCCAGTTTGAGTTCCGGTTCAATATCTTCAGAAGGAATTGGACTTCTGAGACGAAAGGTCAACGATCAAAAATCAAAGGTCAAAGACTCACCGGATGCTCTGCTTCTTGGCGATCTTGACTATAGTCTTGTCCAATCTTCTCAGGATGATCGTGAGTGCGGGTCGATTGCTCTCGATCGACCAGTCAGTGGCAGAGAGAATGGTCAGGAAGTATCTGAGAGAGATCAAAGTTCAACTTTTATGGTATCATACAACCTGAAGATGCATTAAGAGCCTACGTGGTCTACACCTCGAAATTGCTTAGATGAGTCTATAAGATGCCAATCAGGGATCATAGACCAATCTCTCACTTCTGCAGTCCGTTACACGAGAGCGTCGCGAGGTCGTACGGGGCCACCTTGAGAAGTGCGAGGGCGATCTTAATAATTATTAATTTAATATAGTAAAAATAATAAAAAAGATTGAAATACCTCGGACAGCTTGACGTGGCACTTGTGGTCGAGCACATCGGGAATCTTCGTGTGCTCGGAAGTCGGAGAGAGCTTCGTAAGTTCTTTCAATCTGGAATATTCACGTGCAATCATTCTGAATTTGTTGTGCTTTCCAGAGTGGAATCTCGTTTCGGTCGCTGTTTGAAAACGTAGTTGTAAATAAGGCTTTGCATGAATTGTTCATTCCTAAATGGACTATCGGAGATCCGGTGAGAGATTTCTTGTTAAGCCATCTCCAATGGTAAGTGTGAGAGGCGCATTGATTGAGTGGCCTTCGCAAGAGATCAAAGATCAGCCTACCTCGGGGTCGCGTATTCGATGAATGAGGCGATCAGCTGCAGCATCGTGTCGCGAGGTCGCCTGAGATTTCAAATATTGTATTTTTTAATGTACGTTCCTTCTAAACCAAAGTGTCGCAATCCATTCAGCTTACAACTATCGACTGAAACATATCGAGTCTCACTTTAATTTTTTTCAGGAAATTTGAATTAGTTTTCAAGCCGAGCTAATTGAGCAATGACATGGACACTGGTAGCAACCAAGAGAGATAATAAATTACCTAAACAGTTCCTTCTGCTGCTCCTCTACACCAGTGGACGAGTCCCACGCCATCGCCGTTGACTTCTTCTCCTTCCTGAAGGGGATTAAAGATAAACTCACAGCTCTTTTTCTGTGCATAATTCGTCCTCAATTAATGAGCTTGAGTGTATTTATTAAGGTTCACGATTGTTGTCCATTGTATCAAGTTGTTCTTAGTTATTCAAGCCAATTAGTGAGAAGTTGTAAAAATCGAATTTCAAAGATCAGTCGCTCACAGATGGTACGGCTTCGCATTCTCAGCATCATCATTGATCGTGGGTGGATCGAAGAACTGGGGCGAATCTGGAAATTTAAATTAAAATTAAGTAGCTACAATTTAAATAGAATTACCAGCAATGAAGCTCTTGCCGCGTTCGGACACCGTGTTGACGAGATCGAACGTGCGCTGAGGACCACTGAAATCGAAGAGTACGGTAATTTTGGGTGATGAAGTCAGCTCAAAATCTCTGATAAGAGAGAAAGAGAGCAGGAACATGCATGGGTTAGTCGAAGGTTGCCGAATCTTTCCCAGTATTTCTCTCCTTTTATAGTGGACAAATCGAAAGTTGATGGTAATAAATGAGAGGGGTACTGTATACTAGGCTACGGTAACAAGACTACAGTATCAGCCTCACCGTGCGAGTGTCTCACAGCTCATCACGAGCGCTTTCATCTCCACGCACAGCGTCGCGTATTGGGAGATCTCGTGCTTCACCTGCAAAGACTTCTTAGATTCCAATCACTCGTTGATAACCAACGGAAGTTTGAGTTAGGCATTAGCGTATTAAAAAACGTTTAATCAGACTGATTGTATTTGAGATTTTTTTAGACCGACATTCAGCACGATACTAAAATATTTGAGTTAAACAATCGTATATCAATTGGCTGAAACATACCTACAAAGTATATGATGTGATTGTGATAAGGACCGAAAATTATGAGTTTTTCACCTGAGTCATCGCATTTCCGCTGCTGCTCGTCTCGTCCTCCATCGATCGAAGAAAATGAGGAAGAAGCGCGTGCATCACCAACTGAAATTGTGGGCGGGGTCTAAAGTGGGCGTGGCCAATATTTTGTATACGTTTAACTTTTACCAGTAGAGCTTTGGCTAGAAGATGTCGTTGCCTAAAGGTCTCTAAAGAGTGCGTGGAATTGCGTGGACTCTGTGTATGTGAATTTTCCGGAGTGTGGCCAAGAGTGGGCGTGGCCTAAAGAGGGGGCTTACCAGCATGTGGTGGCTCCTTCTGCTCTCTGGGGCGAATGCACACACGCAGATGCACGATGCGAGGGCGTCCTTGAGGAGGCAGAAGGAATTGACGTCGTCCCGGTAGCAGAGATCGAGCGCCTGCAAGGTCGGTGCTAAACAGGAGGAGAGTGAATTTTGCGGAACGGAATAATCAGAAATATTATTTTACTCGAGCACTGCTATTTTTGGAAATTTTTTGTTTTTTCCTTTGGTCAAGGGCGACGATCACAGTTACCCATTCCACAAAGTTTTTGTTAGTTGCGTGAAACACAACGCTTTTTTATTGAGCATTTTTGTAAAAAGGATGAGTAAATTGACGTTAAAAACGTTTCCTGCATTGCGCTAGCATTACCTTGAGGGGTTTCGGATAAGGCACGAGTCCGAGGATGTCCAGTCGATCAACGTCCTCACTCATTGACTCCATCGACTTGAGCAGCGCGAACCTGCGAGAGAGATCAAAGATCAGACAATGCCAGGATAACGAGAAACGATTTCTTCGTTCTATACACTCTCACCACTTGATTGCTTGAAATGAAGATACAAAGGCCCGTTTTTAAAATTCGATACGGGATAAGAGTGACTTGATCCATACATAGTAGCACTATGCCCATTCTCGATAAATAAAAAAAAACTAAAAAATAGGTTATAAAAAAATCACTAACCAGTATTTGGCCTTCACTCGCGTCGGATTGATCTCGAAGTCGTTATCGTTGTTGTCGATGATGTTCGCGATCGATCCGCACATCTGCAAGCCGAGTCTTACCACGAATCTCCGGGTTACGGTATACCTGCAGGAGAAAGGGCTTGCGGTGGAGAATGTAAAACTGGCGACAGAGGAACTCGACCACCTCGCAGAAGACCTGCGAAATCATCATTGTTAGTCGTATTTTTATCATAATAACCTTGTTCGTCTGACGCTGGCTGTAACATCGCAGCAGCGTGGGCATGATCAGGAAGAAACCCTGGAATATCGTTGCTAAACACCGGAAGAATGGAATCGAGAATATGGGCGGAACGATAAATTCACCTGCGAGGCGAACAGTGAGTTGAAGTGGATCACCATGGCGATATAAGTGGCCGTGCAGCGTCTGAGAGGATTGCTTATAAGCACATGCTTTAGCACTTCGCTGATCCGTTTTTTTCTATTCTTTTTTTCGCACTCGAGGAGTCGTCCAACGACTGATTGAAAAAGTGGAAACCTATGTAAAATATGTGAAACATATCAAATCAAATGCGTTTGCGCATTTGAAGCTGCAATTTAAGCAAAATTTAAAATGGTTTTATCTCTCACCTCAGAATGAGTACGTCTTCGCAGTGGGTGATGATGATGCCGTTGATGACGTTGATGAAGAGATGGAGGTCGGCGAACATGAACGCGTTCTCCATCCGCTCGAACATGTCCGACATCAACTGCAATCACGCGCTGCTTCTTGTGTTTTTTCTCAGAATACAATACCACTTCTGCATGTTCAATAGATGTATCCTTTCCTTATGCAAAAATGGAGTTTCTTTCAAATTTTCTATGAAAAGGAGAATAAGCCAGCAAATAAAAGGAAGGCTGAAATCCCCGCTCACCTTAGCCCAAACGTATTTGTGCATGGAATCCATGGCCTTCAACTGCTCTCCCATCTCGCCGTTGTACATTCCTAGAAAGGATCAAGGGTCAAATCATTTCGCAGAAGTCAGCTTCTCTCCCGATTTATCTCCTGTCTCTGAACTCTCAGACAACATGCTAACTGAATAAATATGACAAACAAAAGACAAACCGAAGCACGAGTCGATGGCCTTTCTCGGGAATGCCGGCAGATGCGTCAACTCGTCGTGCAAGAAAAATATGCGCTGTGCTATCTGGAATGATTTGGATGAGCAGAAGTTGGGTATGTTTCACGAATCTCGTTTAGGCAGAAGAAATTACCCATTGCAGTTTTTTCTCGTGCTACTACTCGAAAAATAAAATAAACCTCACTTTCGGAAATCTGTGCATATTCCCAACCTACGTTTTTCTTACTTCAAACTAAGAGTGATTTCCAAAAAAAATTATTCTCTTAATTCTGCTACTTACTTCGTAGAAGTTGTTTATTGGCTGTTTATTTCTGGTTATTTGAAATTTGCAAAACACGATGAAATTTGACTGCTCACGACATTCTGGGGCGAGTGCTTGAGGATGTTGTAGGTGAGGAGCACCTTGCCAACGTCGATGAACTTGTGCACGAAGGCTGCCTGAAGGAAGAGGAATGAATGAAATCCAATCATTCAAGTAGAAATGATTTAATTTATTTAGTCTCTCAATAGTCTACAGGTAAAGGTGCAGCCACGTAAAGCCACTTTATAGTCGTCAAGAGACTACTACTCTAGGTGGTGCTGTCCGGAGAGGCTGACTGCTGTCAGCACTCTTCATTGCATACCTAACTTTTGGATTCGAGGATGAAATTCAATGAAAAAGAACGTACATCCTTCATCCTCAGCTGGGCGGTGTCAGTGGACAGCTTGAGGAGAGTGAGTTGAGGGTAGAAGGAACGATGGAAGAAGTAGAAGTCGCGCACGTACGAGGAGGGAGAGTGCACGATGCCTGCAGAAGGAATGGATTCGCAAGGAGTTGCTCTCTTAATTCTGCGTTTCCTCTCCTCGATTATACCAGTAAGAGAGGAGTCACAATGAAGTGCATACTTTCTTCCGAAGCTATCCCTAGTTGAAACGATAGGAAATCATGGAATTATTCGTGCTCTTTTATCATTGTTTGTGGAATCATGACTTCTTTGCAAATGAGACCGTGTATGCGAAACATCGAGAAATTTTTCCAAATTTTCCACCCGGGAACTAATCGTGATTTGCTTACCAGTCTTCGAGTCTGCCAGCACGTACTCGTATCCCTCATCCAGTGAGTCTTCTGCAAATATAGGAAATGGTCGGAGCTAGAAAAGGGGCGGAGCCGCAAAATGTGCAGGACTTACCAATATTGAAGAACTCGATGGAATCAGTCAGAATCTGCAGGAATTGCGTGTCTTCGTGGACGGGGAATTGGCTGGGAATCCCGCCTGCGCCCGAGTCAGGACCGTGGACTACTACCTGAAAAGGAGCGGAACTTAGAGTGGAAAAGGGGCGGGGTTAAGGGTGGAAAGGGGCGGAGCCTCAAAGGAATGAGCGGGGCTACGCTTGGGGAAATAAAGCTCACCTTCTTCGCAGACGGCACGTTCGCAGTCATCATGAGCGCTTGCTGGAAAAATTGATTATTTTTTTAGAAAACAACCGATGTTTCAAAATTTTAACAATTCAATTGTTTACGTTCAAATTTATTTCCTCGGGCAAAATCGGTTTAAGGCAGTCAGATTGTTTTACACTTTCAGATTAGTTTCACAAAGTATGCATTAGAATTGATGCGGTGCATCCGTTAATTTGCTTCTTGCTCTTCTTGAGAAAATACTGTCTGCTCCAATACTTGCATAGTGATATCCAAAAATTACATCATGATAAATTATTGTCAATATAAGTCGTGTTGAACTAATTTTTTTGACATTTTGAGAAAGTTTTTGAAAACTGTGCAAAATCCATCAAATTGAAACATAAAAATATAAAGTTTCATTAATGTCATTTTGAAAAATTTTCAAATCGCATAGCGTGTCAGGGAGGGGAGAAAAGCTAATTTGCGTGGCGAAGGAGATCGATTGTCTGAATGTTTCCATAGCTAAGAAGTTGAGGTGAAACATATTACTATTTCCCTTTTCATTGAAAACTTTTTTCATTGACATCTGAAACTCATTAATTTCGAACACAAGAACAACGGTTGAGAGACTCATCTTCCTGTGAGGTTACTGAACTCTCATGTATATTCAGATTATTATATCTTAATTTTGTATTTGACTTATCTTAGTATGTTTCGTCTGCTATTTTCCCCTACAACCGTTCAGCGCCGGGCAATTTCAAAAATGATCCGCCGTGCAGAACAAAGGGGGTTGTCCTCTCTGACACGCTGTGAATCGTCAATTCGGAGAGACTCAGTAATGGCAGAATTAAAACTTTTCATTCTGCCAAAATCAATGGAGCCAAAACTCTCGCTCGATATAATAAAAAGGGAAATTTTGCTTTTCAACACCTCTTGAAACATATGAGTTCGGTCTTCGATATGTTTCTAAAACATAATCAAAATGTTTTTAAATCGATTTTAACAGCATCTCCTTCTCACTGAAATAGTGATTCATTGTTAATAAATTTTTAAAAATATTTTCAACATATTTTTGTGCAGAGAATTTGGTGATTTCTGATATGTTTCACGGAGCCTTTCATATTATTTTTCCCCGTTCTTGTTGAATTCCACTTTGGGAAAGATTTTGATAAATTGACAATGTTTAATTTTGTCGAATTCTGGGTCTCTCAAAATTGGCAATTTGGCAATTTGTAGAAAGGGCAAAACGAGGAGGGAAATAACTTTGCATTATTATGCATCATTTTGGCAGATTTTGCAAAGTTCTCAAAAACTTTCCCAAAATGGCAAAAAAATTAGTTCAACACGACTTATATCGTTGACTCACATCGCATTGCTCCTTCTTCAGACCCTGCTTGAGATCCTTGAAGTAGAGTTCGGTGACGTAGGGACCGAGCAGAGATAGGAGAGAAAGTGCCATAGACATCGCCTAGAGAGATCAAAGATCAAACCGAGAGGCGGCAATCGAAGCACAGGCTTTCTGTTTCTACTACTATCAAAGAGGTCATGGATAAAAGATAAAAAAATCACTCACCTTCTGACTGCCTTCGCACGATGCGCGCACGTAGTGCATCACGTAGCCGAACTGCCAAATATCGATTGATTTTATTCGAATTATCGATCGAAAGTTCAAAGATCACCAGATTATTCAGCAGATGGCAGGCTGCATTGGAGGGGAAGGGATTGAAGTGGAGGATGAGCTTGCGGAGGAGGGACATCAGGTACTCCCACTGGGGAGACGGACGGAAGTCATTCGCGATCTGCAGTCAAACACTTCGTTTTCGTGTTTCTTCTATCTTCCCCCTTTCACATTTCTCAAATAATATTAAGTATATTAGCTATGGTAGGCTTGGCTTGCCAAACAAAATTTCAAAATCTTGAAATCGCGAAACTCAATTATCTTGTCTTGTCAAGAACAAAGGATCAATGTCAAAATTTTGAAAATTTTGAAATGTTTTGAAATTGAATCTATGTTGCTCTTTTCAGTGAAATTTCACATACGTTTCAAGGGCATCTAAAATATTTCTTGAAAATCTTGAAATTCTTGAAATGTCTTGGTTCAGTTTCAATATATTGAAATTGATTTGCATCAATTTCATTTCTTGTCAAAATCATTCTTAGCCGGTCATTCTTGAAATGCGGTTTTAATTTTGACAAGCAAAGCCTAAGCTATGGTAACTTTAAAGTCTAAAAGTCAATGGAACATTGATAGTTTATTTTTCGATCAACCAACTTCGACTCAATACCATAAATTCTACATTATCACTATCTACACTGCGTGAAACTCATTACATTCTCGAACAGTTTTATCACCTCTGCATAATTTTTACATCAATCTCTCCCCACCTGATTCTCCCTATTCGTCATCTTCTCTAGGAAATGCCGTAGGAAGTACGTCGGCTCCTCGACGAGACACTGCCAGACGACCTGCAAGAACAGAGAGACATAGCGACGTCATCAAGAAAGGGCAATGTCAGATTGGGTTGTTCTCACATTGTACGTCCCGCTACTATTAGAAATATTTTAGGTCCCAATGCTTACTAGGAATACTTTTCTGATTCAATTAATATCTCCACTCTGCATTGTCTATCGTCGATCTGGTGAGAAGGAGATCATGCCGAGTGAAGAGAGCATTTTCTTTCGATGCCCGACTAACTTTCACTCACCTTCTTAGCTACATCACCCACCGACACTCCGTTAGCGTCGACCTGGAATATTTGAAAATTATTTAAAATATATTTATTTAAATTTAATTATTTTAACTGTAAGCTAAGTTACCTGCGGATCGTCCAGCAACTCCACGATGGTCGGCGCGAGTGAGAGCAGTGAGGATGGCAGGAAGGGCTGGGCGATCGGGACGAGATGAGCACGAGCTGGGTGAGATTCGCCCTCTGAGAAGATGCCATCAAAAGTTGGGTTAAAGTAGCAGTAGTGAATAGTCGATTGCCATTGCTACTGAACCATTCAAAATTGATGAGCTTCATGGCATCTACAAAACACACTCTAGGCGTAATTTTCGATCGTCATCCGTTGCGTCCCTAATAAAAAAATGTTTAAGGATGTTCATTTCCAACGCTATCACACGCAGTGGTCTCTACAATAACCTACGATAACCACAACTACCATACCCTCGATATCGTGTGCTGCAGTCGGTGCTGCGAACAGCATGCGGTCATAGGTAGCGCACACGAGCAGAGCCGCGCCCCGCAATTGGTACTGCTGCCTGCAGTGGTGTGCCGATTAGGAAACGTCGCCTGTCGAAAAATCAACAGCAGCGATCAAAGTAGTAAACGTCGCCCGGACCTGAGTGTGCGGTGCTTCTCCTCGGCCACCTTCACGGCGCGCCTCGCCATCTCCTGCTTCTGCTTCCGCCTCGTTCGCGTCATCGTCATGATCGTTTGCGACTACAAAAGCGCACTAGGCTCCGCCCCTTTCCTGACTCCGCCCCTTTTCTGGCCCTGCCCACTCACCGTTTGCTGCTCCTCCTCGGTGAGACTGAGCTGCTCGACCTTGGTCTTGTGGTGCGGCAGCCAGGGAGGATCGACTACTGGGCCCTGCAACGTGTACGTTTTAACATATTGAAATAATTGCAATTATGAATCAATCGAGTGGGACCTTTTTCAGATTTCATGTGGAATCGAAGGTGCTATGGCCGCTCACAAAAATCGATAAAGATAATTTCGAGTAACTCGCCTGTCCCTCTCCGATTTGCGGTGATGGAGACGTGAAGTCGATGCCGGGTGGAGCGACCTAAATTTAATTTTTTTTAAATTTTTAATTAAAGTTTTAAAAACTGAATTGCATACCTTGAATATCGCCTGGGCGCCGTCCTCCATCTTCAGCCACACGTGGTAGCGATTGCGCCACAGGGCATGGAATCTGGAATTGATATCTTCTTGAAATGTTTCCTAAAACGCCACAAATTTACATCTACCCATGTTTTCTTATGTAAAAACTACACTACCCTACAGCTTCAACTGAGCGATACTTCTAAATAGAATAGAATAGAATAGAATAGAATAGATGTATCACATCAGACAATAATGCTCAGATAAAGTTGGGGAGATATTCTTCATAAGTTACATCTAAAAACCACGCGGGATTGATTGAGTAATGCTCACCTCTGAATAGCGTGGCTTCTCTCGGTGGGACTCTTGCTCTCGAGTGCCGCTCTCGCCACGCCCACCGCCTCCTCCGCCCGCTTGACGCAGGCGATCGTGAACGTCGACGCTGAGAAGTGGTCGTAAGCCACGCCCCTTCTCAAACTCCGCCCACTACAAGCTCCGCCTCTTTTTCGCCCCGCCCACTCACCGGCAGTCACGACGACGTGCGGGTTCGGATCGAGCAGCAGCCGCCAACTCATGCGAATGATCCTGGGAGGGATTTGTTGTTTTATAACGATTGAGTAAGACCATACAATCGAAGTCCCTTGTTTTTAACTTTATTTATCATTGTTATTAAACATATTAGAAGCACCGCTGCACTATCACCCCTAGCATTGTGCAATGTGGAACCGTTTAAGCTGATTATTTCAGACGTGGGCAAATTTATTCGTGTTGGTTTTGAAAAGTCGGCGGCGGCTGCCGCACTCACTTGGTGTAGTCGTCGGGCTGCAGCAGGATGGCGCCCTTCAACACCGTAGACAGCGGCGAATGCACGAGGTCGAGCACCTGATTACGGTAGTCTCACTGTGATTCCGGATGCCAACTGATTCCGTACCTGTGCCCGCATGTACCCTATCATGGCCTGGTTCGACTCTGGTTCCGCTACAGTGGGATCCTCGTCCTCCTGGACCTCCTCGTTCTCCTAAAATGGCGTCATTTTTATCTTTGACCTTTCATAGTCTCATAGATTTCCAACTAGTTATACTGCGTTCCGTTTCAACTTGATCTTTGATCTCTCAGAGTGTTTGCCCCCAAAAAAGAATGCTTACCACACTGGACTTCTTCGCATTCGGGTCCTCCTTGTCTCCCTTGGTGTCCTTCTCGGCCGCCTTCTCAGCCATCATCTTCTCCATCAGCAACGCCTGCACCAAATTGTTGCTAACGGCAGAAAGTCGGAACTTGCGTAATTAGTGGAACGGCAAAATACCTTGATCGCCATGGACGAGGGCTCCCTGTGACCGCCGCCGAGGAAGGCGGATTCCCTGCGGGGAACGACGGCCGACTGACGAGAATGGAGCGACTGAAAGATCAAAGATCAGTGGATGCAAATAATTCATGCTTCGATCAGTCTTCATCGAGTTCCAGCAGGCGATCGAACATCAAACCATCCATTGGATGCGATACTTTCGTTCCTGCATTAGCATGAGGGAGGGCTTGACTCTCCTCATTCTGCGTGCTCTCTCACCTGTGTGAGAGAGCATGCAAAATGAAGAGAGTTATTGTGTAGCCATCCCTATACTCGGGTTCGCATTTGGGCAATAATGTCATTTCTCACACTCTACATAGGGAGTGAGTGAAATGAAGATGTTATCGCCCAAAGTACGAACTCCACTTGTCACTACATCAGAAAGAAGAAGTGATGGGGTAGAGAATTTAGGAGGAAGAAGTGTTGAAAGTGGAGGAAAGACAGATTGAGAGTCACGGGCTAGTCACGGCTACACGATCAGTTTCGGTGCGTTATGAAAGAGTGAGAGGAGGAGGAAAGAGATTGCCGAGGGTTCAAAGTTCGAGTAAGGTTCTTCCCAATAGGGGAAGAGCTTACTCGTCCAGACCCTTTCAGTTACATAGTTTTTCTCTACGCACAATAGTGTTATGATGGATATCACACGCAATGAATCAACTATACTTTCGAGGGACGTTGGGAGGCTGATGAAGTCTGCAACAATTTCAGATGTGAACTTTGATCTTTTAAAGGGATGTCAGGATACGCCCTTCCATACAGCATGCTCTCCTCTGTGACAATAGGAGGTGTTTTTCTAATCCTGACATCTCCTGACTCTGATCTTTGATCTCTCACCCTCCGCAGCGCCTGCTGCTCGCTGTTGTACTTGTCGAGCAGCAGCTTTCGCTTGTCTACTCGACGATTCTCCCTAAAGCGGAGTGCAAGATTAGGAAACGTCGCCTTTCGATTCGACTGGAACGGTGATTGGTGATAGTCGCCCTCACCGCTTGTTCTGGTACACGGTGTCGAGCGCGGTCATGAGTCGCATGCACTGCCGCTGCACGCGAGCGAAGCAGTTCGAGGAGCAGCGACCTGGGATTGGAAGGGTTACGGTATGATGGCCAAAAGTAGTGATATCAGCCTTTTTCGATTACGATTGCTAATGGATGACGTCACCATATTTTTGATATTTTTTTACAGGAAAGAGAATTCTGGGAGTGTATTGACAATTTAGTTAGTGTATTTTCCATTTCACATCTTGATCAGGTGAACTTCATGGCGTAACTGAACAACCTTTATGACCTTCCTACCTTCATGAGTGCATGTCGTGTCGAAGGAATTCGTCATGCGGATGAGCACCTGTGAACGATGATGATTTTGGATCTTCGAAACGAAACTTTATCGGTTGAGTTTCACACCCACACTATTACGTCTATTATTTATGTCATAATGATATCGAACGGACATCCATTCGTGACAAAAAAATTATCAATAGTTTCCCTAAACACTCATTGATGAAATTGCCGAAGCCAATGGTCTACTTGACTGACCTTGATCCATGGCATATTGTTGACCATGTACTCCTCCTCATCATCGTGTCCCGAATGGCCGGGGGCAGTCGCCGGCTTAGATGAGGAGGATCCGTGAGCCACTGAGGAAAACATATTATCAAAGCCGGAAGTTCGATGATGCAAGAAGGTACCCTTAACATGGAGACGCATAACTAGGACGCTTAATTCCCCATTTTCATCGTCGTCATTCAAAATGGACCACAAAACATTTATTAGTTGATTTGGATAGTGTACCTAGTGCCAAGTAAAACCCTATTCGTGCAACCGAGAGCTAGAATAACTCAATTTCGTCATTGGCCAAGTTACATAGTCAATGAACGCTGAGAAACGGCGTACCCGAGCTGCTAGCCGTGCCTGCTCCTCCGACTGGTTCGGATCCGATCGTCGCAGAGGTGGGTCGGGCAACGGGTGCCTGGATTTCAAAGACATTATTTTAATTATTTACCGCCAATCCAGTCAAGTCAATATGGCGATAGTTGTCTGACTCTTATTAATGCAAGTACGAAAATCAATCCATTGATCTCTCAAACGTTTTCATAGAATTTGTTGAGTTTCGCTTATTCTATATTATGGACGAATAGCTACGTTGTTAATTTGTCCGATGGATCGTTTTCCACAAATACAAAACAGTCAATTTTCGCAATTTAGATATCTTCAGAACACAAGTTTCAGCCCAGCATTGTAGACCGAATTTAATTAGGGCGCAATTGATGTTTGAACGTTGATCTCTGAACGCACCTCGTGCTCCCTCGACACCGGCGGCACTGTAGTCGCGGGCATCACTGAAATGCACCCACTATTTCCGAAATTCGAGCATCGGACTCTCTCCCTTTCGCACACTCTCTCGCTCTGTCTGACCAGCGCGAGAGCACGCGAAATGGAGAGAGTCGTCAATCGAGCGAGCCATACAGCGCAGAAAACAAATGTGAGCGCTACTACGCAACTAATGTGAGGTGGAAAAACGTGCTAGGAAAGGAAAACTTAGATTTATGGACAGGAAAGACGAGGGATGATCTCACTTTCCCCATTTCCCCACTTCTTTTAGATGTGGGGACTGGAGATAGTAGGACCAGTATTCAAAAAAATCGATTACTAACATGCTTGAGACTCGCAAAATTAAGACACGAAGCAGAGGGCATGCACAGCAGTACTACACACAAACTCGACGAGAACAACACCCGGGGCTGCTACGCAGTCTACAGTACGCGGACGGGGGACAGCTACACAGCCATCGCTCGCCTTCGTGAATCAGATCTGCAGCTGTCGCTTGGATGGCCGCCTTCCAGGAGGAGGTCTTGCGTCGGATGGAGGTCGCGCGACGCTGCAGCAGCGGTGCTGCAGACTCTGCTGCAGCTGCTGCAGCCGAAGGGTCTGCGGAGAGCGTACGACCTACCTCATCGATTTATTTCTCGTGCAATGTAGCCAATGTTATGGCGATTAAGCGAGCATTGTATGTGTTCGACAGTGACTCAATGCCTTTTCATTTCTCACTTTCCCTATGTTCTGTAAAGAGAAGGTGTGAAATGAAGAGACAGGATCCAAATGTCGAACTCTATCCATTATACTCCCACGATACGCCACTGTACGGAATGCAAGAGAGATCAAAGATCAAAGATCGACGATCAGAAAAGAGAGAAGAGATAAACCACGATAGAAGAAACCAAGCGAGAGAGTGCAAAGAGAAGAAGAAGAAGGAAGAAGTGCCGGAGATTGTGCGATTCTTAGGCCCAATTATATTGCTTTTTTTCGAGTAAAAATGATTAGATTGAATGCATATAGAAAGAGATAATGGTTCCTGCTGCGGAATCTGCGGTTTTCTATTAGGGTTACCACAATTGGGCGTATTGGGCATTTTTTAATGATTTTCAAGTATGTTTCAAGTGCGCTGTATGAAAGAAACAGAAGTTTACTTGAAACATACCTGAAAATAACTCAAAAAATGCGCAATACACCCAATTGGGGAAACCCTATTTTCTACGTACAATGAAATACCTTCAGACTCCGGATCATCGTGAATTGCGGGTTGTTTGGATTGCTTCCTCAGCCTGAAATCGAAGTTAAAATTGAAACCAATATTTTTTTTCGCTAAAATTTACATTCCTCACCGAGATTGAAAACAATGAATTCACTCCGCAGAGTTAGGTTTCACACCTGTTGCAAAATTTCAGTCAATCAATGATTTTTCGATTACTAGTCGGAACTGGCTCAAAAATACAAATCGAATCATCACCCACTTGAAGCTGGCGTGTCGTCTCTTGCTGTTCTCTAGTGACTGCTGTTGGCCTAGTGGCGAGCCGCGTTTTAGCAGCCGCTGCCGGCCCTGGGCCAACCGGCGACCGGAACCTAAACGACGGCGCTCGATATTTGACGGTTCTGGAACGCCACGCCTACGCACACGCTACACTGTCCTAGGAGCACACGCGGATGAAGCTGCCTTTTGGTTCGTGGTCTGGTCCTTCCTAACAGTTCCTATTCTTACTCTACGGTTGGACAGTAGTAAGAGATCAAGATAATCGATGATGGCATGGAGATGGATTGGTTTCGCACTCTGGGGCCGCCTTCTTCTTAGTTGGAATGCTCGTTCACTCTAGCGAGGGAGTGCGTCAAACGGAGAGAGTTAGGCTGATGCTAGGATCGTTAGGTGTCAAACGTGTGGGGAAGGCAGGGAAAGGGAGCAAGCACACTAGCGGATGGCACAATCTCATTCGGGACTGACATGGTGGTGAGTGCGTCTCTTTGTTTTACACGCTATCACACCAGATAGAGCACACATGCATCTAAGCTCGGGTACAACTTGGGATGTTTTTAATTTACTTTTTCGTAAGTCAATCGAAATGTGATGCCCGAAGTTGGAATGATACTCTATAGGTTGGATTGAGAGAGACCTCATCCAACCAGTCTCAATTGCACAGCATTCGTATTGGGACAAGGGAGCAATCTGTGCTGGCAGTGTTCTATCAAGCCGGGGGTAGATCAGCGTGCGGGTATACGATAGCATCTGGTTACTGTAGGCGACATTCATCATTCACGCCGATATCACTACAGAAGCAGGTCTAGGGTAGCCACTCTCTCACTCTTGTAGGGAGGCGTGGCCGCCGCATCCTCAAAGCGCACGAGGGGCGCCGGACTGGCGCGCGATTCTAGAATGGTCGAAGCCGTGAGATCGCTAGATTACGGTCCCGGATTTCCCGGCTCTATGTTAAGTTTGGCTGGATTCACTCTCATCTCCGGTAACTCTCTGAGTGATCATGCAGTAACTCTGAGGATAGACTTAACGCGCAAATTTTAAACGTATCCATTTTGAGGGTTGGCAACTCAATGAGAAACGTAATGTTAGTAGCAGGTAAAGAACTGAACTTCAGCGGGTTAGGTCTCGTCAATTTTCATTCAAATCAAAGTAAGGAAAGCGGTAAGCATGCCTCCTCCTGATCCTCCTGCTTCCGATGGAGGAACGAAGGTGATGCTCCTCGACGATCCTCCCGATTCGTATCCCGGAGACGCGCCGCTGGCGCGCGCACTCAGTGGCGGATGGTACGCGGACGAGGAGGCGGACGCGGACGCAGGTGCGGTGCCATTGACCACCTCGTGCGCACTCGTCGAAGCGCGCGCCAGCAGGCGGATGGAGAGCGAAGGCGCGCGAGAGGTGAACGAGCGTCGATTGAGTGCAGGCCTGCTGGCGAGCGTCGCTGAAATGGTAAGCGCACACGACAGTGAGCACCCGGAAGCGTTGAGAGGTTGTTGGCGCACTTGCGGTGTCTCTGTGGTAATCTGCTGGTTTCATTGAGGGGAAGGGGATGGGATTGTGCGTTACATGCTGGGGCAAAAGCGGTGAAGGTTGTGCGTGGTTGTGGTGTGCAGAGAGAGCATACGGGACAAGCCAAATCTCATCATAATCATGGTGGGTCGACAGCGAAAGAGGGACGGGGCCTGAAAGGGACGGAGTCTGGATTACGGGCGGACCTTCACTCGATCCTCCCGCCTTCTTGTCGGGATCGATGGGATCTCGTGATCCGCGAGGCGAGTCCTCCTCTGCTGTTGACAGCGAGATGCGCCGGGTTTGGTCGGTCACTGGAAAGGGGCGGGGCTTGGCATATTCGAAAATATCCGAGATGGTGTTTCCATCACATAGCCCACGTTCTGTGGAAGATTTAGCTAATTTGGAATCTATCTTTTCAGTCATTTTCAGATGAAATATGCAAGTGAAATGTTGATAAGTTCTAAGAATTGCTTACGATGCAGTGAAGAGGGATTGATATCGGCCACGGAGGTGATCGATCCAGTCTGATGGGGGTTGAAGGTATTCGAGAGAATGGACCAACGACGATGCGAGAGCAGCTTGTCCCAGCCAGAGGGAGGACCAGCCTGCTGAAAGAGGAGAAATATAATGGATAGTAAGAGAACAAACTTGAACTCCTCCGATTCTACAAGAAGTGGTATCGGTTGCCATGAGTAGAGAAAGTTATAGTATTTTTGCCTTGAGAGAACCGAAATACCATTAAAAGTGTCCAGTGTCCAGGGATAAATATCAGTTGTTCGACACAAAGAAAGTCAGGTCGATTTTGTAGTCGGAATTCTTAGGGATGGCTCCGCAGCATCTCTTTATCATGCGTTCTCTCTCATTGATAATAGCGACGATCGAGCTTGCATAATAAAGAGAGTAATTTATTGCTAAGCCATCCCTAACTGCACACGAAACAAAGGATGATATCAGTTTCCATTTGGAGATAATATATATATTTTTTTATCCAAAGGGGAAGAAACTATCAAAAGCTCCGTGGATTCAGGGATATATAGCAACTGTGAAACACATGCAAGCCGCACTCGCTGTTCTCCCTCACTCGCCGAAAAGAGCGATGAGCAACCCCGCATAATGAAGAGAGTCCTTTCTTGCTAATCCCTAACTACAGGGTGCGCCATAATTACGTAGACTGATGTTTTCAAATGTTTCCTACCTTTGGAATCGAACTTGAGGGATATATTTTATGGCAAAGTTTACCAGTCATATGGGTAATAGTAACATACTATCTACGTTTGATGGGGCCTCCAGTTGCTCTGAGACAGGACTTGAGTGTCTTCTTAGATCCACCTGTCGATTCCCGCTTGAAATTGTCATCGATTTCGACTCGTGCTTCGAGAAGGGCAGCCTTGAGGAAGATAAGTGTCGAGTTCTTGTTAGAGGACATCTTGGCCAATAGAACCCCCAAACACTGAAGCTGACGGGTTGAGATCGGGGGAGTTCGGGGGTCAATCAGTTAGAGTGGTTTGGTCGGGTGCATGGGTGTCCGGCAACGAATTTGCCTTCTGAATGGAGTTGATTGTTGCTGAAACGACCAATGTTCCTGGTCGAAGTTGTATTGAGTTTGTGGTGTTGGCGCGTCTTCCAGGATGCGCATCATGTAATGCTCCTTATTGTCCTTAGCTCCCGGAGTGACAAAAACCAGAAGGCACTTGACTGTTGGGCAAATTGCAGCCCTAACCCTGATGTAGACGGGATGAATGATATGACCAATGATTCCACAACAATTTAAGATACTTCAGGATCAGAGGCAGTGATTATGCTGGTTTGGATATTCAACATGATTTCGTCGGTAAAGATATTTACATCGCAGAACAACGTACTGAATTGCGCGTACCTGGCAAACTGCAACAACAGTTTACGGTTCCTTTCTCTGCGACGCTTAACCTCACGCTCCCCTAGTCCGAGTAACTTAATGTACTTGTAAGGGCGAAGAGTCAGCCGGGACTTGAGAAGACCAGAAACGAAAGCGCTCGAGATATCAATACTCTTGACCACATGAGTAGGGTTTCGAAGCACCATCTTTCGGATGCGCTCTCGGTACCTTGTGGTGGAAACAGACCCATATCTCTCTATGTTTGGACAGTCCTTATCACTACCAAGCTACTGGTACATTATGACGATATCGGAAGCAGTCGACTTGTGAACGCCGAGTCAATCAGCGTCGATGTCACCGACTTGTGACACCTACTTGTGACTGAGAATGAGGGTTGGAGGATACTAGACATCGTCATTACTAGAAAACCTGACTAACTTACACGAGACCTTGAATAGTGAGAGACCAATGGTCACTCGCCATGATGATGCTATAGGGGTCGCGCATATCGATTATGCGGCCGTGTTACAGAATAATTAAATCAGTCTACGTAATTATGGCGCACCCTGTACTCACCAAACAAAGGCATCGATTGTTGTTACGAGAGTATTTTGTTATCTTTTAATGCAAAGAGGTCTAAACTGAACAAAAGCGCCCAGTAAAGGTAAAGGTAAAGGTAAAGGTACATCTCGTCTTCGAGACTGGGCTCGCGGGAGAACACTGCTAGGCCAGTGTTAATATGGGCTGATTCAGTCTGGAGTGCCCACCTTTTCGCCAGACCTATTTACCTGCGTGATCTAGTCACGACTACCAATTCCCCGTCCCCAATGGGTAGGCGCCTTGGTGGGGCGGAGACGGTGTCACGGCCGGGAGTCGAACCCGGGTGGGATGGAATGGGAGGGTGCGCCATAGACCACTACACCACTTCGTCCCAGTATTCAGGGGTAAATACCAATTCTGAAACATATCCAAAGAGAGGCCTATCATATTGTAGGGATTAACTCTCGTGCGCACCTTTCCATTGCTCTTGCTCCTGGGGATCGTCCTGAAAGATTCCCTCAGGAAGGCTGTCACTTCGAGCAGGAGCTGAGCAGCGACCAACTGGAGGGCCAGAGGACACCGAGAACCGCTCTCGTTCACCATTCCTGCAGATTGAAGAGGTTTTTGTTATCTTTCCCCATTTCGCTATTCACATATGAGAGAGACGATAGGCATCGATTGCTGGAGAGATTGGAATTATGAGAGACTATCTGAGAGGATTGACATACACCCGTACAGCGACAAATAGATTTCCAACTTGAATACCTGCCTGGGGTTAACTTTTCACGTAGATCACGAAAATCGACCTTAGAGAGCCGTATCTCTGACCCCTCATTCTCTGTGGTACGCCGAAGTGTGCGGTCGGTTTTTGAAACTTTTGAACGGCTTATCCAAACTCCATACATTTATAGTTATTCTGAACGAACTCGACGAGATAAGCATTTTTCCTGTTGGGAGTGAAGGGCTACCTCATCTGTGAAAAAAGTTACAGTCATTTGAATTCTCAAAATTATCACCCTGAAAAATTTTCAAAAAAGGGGGGAAAATAATCAATTTAATTAGATTCCTCATGCAAAAGTACCCCAGTGTACCAAATTTGAAAGAAAAACTCATCATGGCATCCAGTCAAATGGTCGACCGAAGACCTCGGACTTGAACCATTTTGAACGAAAAAATCGATTTTTTGAAGAAATCTTTTTTAGATTGACGTATAGTGAACTGAGATGTGGAAAATCGGATTCTACGAATGAAAACACGCCAGGAGATCTTTTTCTCGTTAAATTCTGAGATATCAAGTTTTTCGACCTCGAAAATGATAAAACTTCCCCTAAATTCCCCACAATTGGAAAACTTGAGGTCGAAAAACTTGATATCTCAGAATTTTTCGAGAAAAAGATCTTCTGGCGTGTTTTCACTCGTAGAATCCGAATTTCCACATCTCAGTTCACAATACGTCAATCTAAAAAAGATTTCTTCAAAAAATCGATTTTTTCGTTCAAAATCGTTCAAGTCCGAGGTCTTTGGTCGACCATTTGACTGGATGCCATGATGAGTTTTTCTTTCAAATTTGGTACACTGGGGTACTTTTGCATGAGGAATCTAATTAAATTGTTTATTTTCCCCCCTTTTTTGAAAATTTTTCAGGGTGATAATTTTGAGAATTCAAATGACTGTAACTTTTTTCACAGATGAGGTAGCCCTTCACTCCCAACAGGAAAAATGCTTATCTCGTCGAGTTCGTTCAGAATAACTATAAATGTATGGAGTTTGGATAAGCCGTTCAAAAGTTTCAAAAACCGACCGCACACTTCGGCGTACCACAGAGAATGAGGGGTCAGAGATACGGCTCTCTAAGGTCGATTTTCGTGATCTACGTGAAAAGTTAACCCCAGGCAGGTATTCAAGTTGGAAATCTATTTTTCGCTGTACGGGTCATGGGCGAAATTGCTCGATTCTCTCAGATAGTCTCTCTTATATTATCGATTCAATGACGAACGGAATGTAATCGAAAATGTTCCTGATTCAAAGATAAATTTCATTTGTGAAACATATAAATGAAATCAAATTGAAAGCAACTCGTCTCTCTATTGGGAGTTCCCATTTGACTTGTGGAACCCACAACTATTTTGAGGGTGCACAAGAATGATATCATCGATGAAAAGAATGGCGTTTCTCACCCTCATCCATGAAGTCCTCCAGGACGTCCTTCATGCGCGGCTCTGGCTCCTCCGTCGACTTCTCCGCAGCGTCCAGCATCTTCGACAGCTGCTCGCCCACCTACAGCGAAGAAAGGATACTGTAGGATACTGTAGGGTACTGTAGAACACTAATTTCTACTGCAACGCACTGAACAATGCCGACTAACAATTCGAAGATGGTTCTGTAGACTTCAGCGAACTATCGGAGTAAATGCAGCATATTTGCTGATTTGAATGAAGAGTTCGAGAGATCAAAGATCAATACTATCATCATCATCATCATCAAGAGTGACGACTCACCTGGAGCGCCCAGTGGTAGAAGTGGCGACCGGCAGCTCGCTGCAGGGAGTGCATTCTGCGGGTGGCTGAGGGAGTACCGCGGTTGGCCAGAGCGCCAGCGCCTGATGATTATTAATAATAAAATTATTACAACTTAAAATGGAAAAAACATGCATGATTTGGATAGTTGCCTAAAATTGATTTACGTTTCATCAATCTTTTTTTTGTTTGCGAACTTTTTTTTCTCAATTATGATCGGGTAGATCCATTTTTAGAAATACAACCAAACTCGCTACTCTGACTGACCTACTCAACGAAGACATTCAAAGCAGGGATGTGTTTCAGCAGTATATCAGGCCTCTCACGAGAGAATCGGGACAACGAGTTGACATTGAAAATGCAAATATTTCATTTTTAGAGTTGTTTAGTACTGCTATGGGGTCTAGAAGATTTCCCTAGGCCTGTGTGGTCCCATTGCATCATGCAGCTGCAGTAGCCTGCTGCAAACTTGATACGTAGGTAATAGGTTATTGCCGTTTTTACCGATAAAAGTGGTGACACTTGTACATAAAAGTGTTTCTACGATGAACTGAATGATTTTGGCGCACTTTGTTCATTTTCCACCTTTGCGACCTTTGCAGCAGACGATTGGTAGACCAGTTTTTAATTTCTCAGTTAAACACTGATTTTTTCGCGCCACTCCAAACTTTCCCAGATTGTAGAGCTATAAATTCTGCACATACCACATTTTTTGCTGATTTTATCTCTGTGGTCCTGATGCATTCCCAAGCCGATAAACACCTCATAACGGGCTGCACGGATCACCTTCAGTGGAACTGAGTTCACCAACTCGCAAGTTCGAACCCCAGCCAGAGCAGGCAATTTTTTGCAATCCATTTTGTTCACTCATATGATCCGTACTCTCAGACGGGACGGGTTACTCTCAGACGGGTTTTTTTCAATGTAATCACGTGGCAAAAATGCGGTCTGATCTGGATGGGGTTCGAACTAGCGACTTCGCGAACTCACTTCCCCGGAAAATGAACCGTGCAGCCCGTTATGATGTGTTCATCGGCTTGGGAATGTATCAGGACCACAGAGATAAAATCAGCAAAAAATGTGTTATGTGCAGAATTTCAAGCTCTACAAACTGGGAAAGTTTGGAGTGGCGCGAAAAATCAGTGTTTAACTGAGAAATTAAAAACTGGACGACCAACCGTCTGCTGCAAGGGTCGCAAAGGTGAAAAATAAACAAAGTGCGCCAAAATCATTCAATTCATCGTAGAATCACTTTCATGTGCAAATTTCACCACTTTTATCGGTAAAAACGGCAATAACCTATGACCTACGTATCAAGTTTGCAGCAGCCTGCTGCGGCTGCAGCGCACATGAAAAATCTGAAACTTCAGTTTTAGTCTAGTCTAGTCAAGTACTAAATGGAAACATCACAAACAAGATTTACCGAAATTTGAATGTCAACTGAAAATGCCGATTTGTCCCGATTCTCTCGTGAGAGGCCTGATATCATATTCACAAACTTTCCACATGAGCGATTTTTTCGAGATTGGGGATTTAAAATAAAATCTTACCAGTGAGCGAGAGTGTCCTCGAGTGGGTTGAAATTCAAGCATGTAACTAGGGTGTGTTTCAAGAGCATTTCATGATGGTCAAATTTTTAAAAAAATCGTTGGTCGTTGTCGATCGTTGTTGTTGTCTCGATCGTTGTCCGAATTATTGGCATAAAATAAAATCTCACCAGCCAATGAAAGTGTCCTCGAGTGGGTGCATCGTATCCACTCTGGCCAATCCCCTCGATTGCAGCGAGAGACGAAGTGGGCGCACTCGAGGAGGAGAGCGGCACGGGAGAGGACCGGCGATTTCTGGAAATTATATTCCGTTATTTATATTTATTTGTTTTATTTATTATTCTTTGTTATATTAGAAGTCCACGAGGCTTCAAAGAACCCCGGAGACTTCTTCCCTTCACTAATTTTAGCATTTTTGTTTACCCGACTTGGTTGGAATGTCCTCTTTCGATGACCTCATAGTATCCATGCCTGTTTTTGATGTGAACTTATCATGCTATTTATTAAGGTTTCGGCTTCTTCCGAAAAAAAACTTCCGAATTCCCGGGAGGGTCAAAAATATTTGCCATACTTTGTCCTATATGTTTTTCCTCGTCGGGAGGAACAAAAGAGGCTTTTAGACAATACGATCTGTGCTAGTATTCTGTTCTTACCTCTCTAATGCATGCACACACGAGGTGCACTACATGATTTCCGGAAAACTAGTCAGCAATCTCAGACCACTAAATGATCACGGAAACAATGATAAATATTATTTTGATTAATTAAATAGAATAGTTCTTACCAGATGCAGTAGTGCAGCAACGAGAGGTGCGTCAGGAAAACTTCCCGGTCTCGCTGTCTCGAGCAGAAACGCGAATCTGTAGTGGGTAGTCAATGAACACAGGTTTCCAATTTCAGGCTTAAGGAAACTCAAATTCATTAATTTCGAAGATAATTTTCTTACCTTCTCGTTCCCTCGAAGATTGCTCCCGGAGTGAGTAACTTCGCCGGAGGAACGAGAATTCCCCAGAGCATCACACAGCCACGGTCTACAATAGTGTTTTCCTGATTTAAATCATTTGAATTTTACTTATTATGTTTTGCGTTTCACAGTTGTGCCTGAAAATGCTTGCGACCTATTCAAATTTTATCCATTTTTTCTTTGAATTCGTTGTATGTCTTTCCCGTGTTTTCTCATCAACATTTCCGGGAAGATGTGGGGGGATCCTATTTAGAGACGGATTCGCGAGAAATCTTCATTTAGCCTGATCTCTCAACGGACGGAATGGCGAGAGAGCACGCAGAATGAAGAGAGTCATTTCTTGCCATGCCTTCCCTACTCCTTTCTCGGATCTGTCCGGGATCTCTTT
This sequence comes from Pristionchus mayeri, assembly GCA_036245805.1. NCBI lineage: Eukaryota > Metazoa > Nematoda > Chromadorea > Rhabditida > Neodiplogasteridae > Pristionchus > Pristionchus mayeri. Next base: position 18,150,919 of record BTRK01000003.1, on the reverse strand, counting down.
CTTCTCGAGAACAAAGGGGAAGCGCATCAGCAAATTCTCTTTGATGCTCCGTGGCTAGAGCTGCTGCCTTAATATGCTCGCGCACCCGAGGGCCAAGCATCAGAGAGAAAGAGATGGAGAACTAGAGAAAGGACTACGTGCTTCAGCGAGGACATTGGTTGCCGAAATTCCGCCCGATTTTCATCCTTTCCCATATTTTCTCTCGTTGGTTAGAGAAAGCTAGAGAACACGTGAGAGAGAGAGAGAGTCAGACAAAGAAACTCACTGTCGAAGAAACTCTTCTTTTTGAACGCATTCTGAATCGAGTCCTTCGGCTCAGTGTAGGAGGTCGAGTCCTGCATCAAAACAATTACAAAACATCAAAACACCAAAACAAGAACAATAACAACAACAAAAACTTACGAAATCGTCAACTGTCTCTGCATCCGATGGCTCGTCATTGTCATTGTCCGAATCGTGATCGGACCTCACTTTGAGGAGATTGAAGGCTGAAATTTTATTTTGTTTTTTTATTGTTGTTTTGAATTCGTTCCTTCTATTCCTTCTGTTCATTCGCACTTCTATCGCCAGACCGATTCGCGCCAATTTCGCTGTTGTTTTGCACCTTTCTAATTGTATTTTGTATATTTTTGCCGACTTTCTCATTCCTTCCTCGTCTAGAATTACCATTAATCGAGGAAGAGGATACCGAAGGCGCGCCAACAACAACAGTCTGAGAACCGGGAACCGCAGATTAGAAGGGCTATTGACCGATTCTGGCTTGATTTAGCGCTGTTCTTGCTGTCTCTTGAGAATACGTGTCTGCGGATATTTTCGATATCTTTTACATCATTATCGCCTATTTTATCATCTCAGTAAAGCGAAATGATTGACGCATATAGAAGATCTCAGTGAACGACAACCATAAATATTTGGAGCTACTGTAAGCTTGAACGTCATCTGTGATCGACTAACTACTAACGAGTTAGAAATTTCAAGAACTTGAAGCCATCTCTCTCATCATTTCTAGACTACCGAAATGAAAAAAGTGGGAGGCGCACTTTTCATCCTTCTTCCTTTTGATTGGATATGAAATTAACACTTGAAATCCGCTGAATCACTGCTCGTGATTGCGAAAAACCGCCAATCTCCGGTCTGTTTGTGCAGGGAAATCCCATGAAATGGAGGTGGAGAGAAGCTGATTAGACAGCTTAGCGAAAACCGCAGAAAGCAATGGAGGCATTGAACAGGCAAGCTCATCAACTACCACTGAATACCATGCAAAATCCCTACGTAATCGTGTTTTGCACGGAAATAGCGTCTTCGAGAATCGGAGATTATCCTTCATTTCGCTAGTCATGAGACCATCTCTGGAATATGTTAACGCTGCTGATGCCAGAAAAAGAAGTGCCAAAGACCCTGAGAAAGAGCGTTCGCTCAGGAGTAAGTGGAGTTTATGTCTTTCCACAGTCGAAGTTGAAAAAATTGCTGACATTCTATCAAAAACAGTACAGCTGTGTCTCAGATAGTGACGTTGTAACACTTGGGGCACAAGATTCGCAGTTTGGCACACATTTTCCCGCGCTACGAGGAAGTTAGATCTGCAGAATTTATCAGCATCTGTACTTATCCCACCGTAATGACATTTTTGCAATGGAGAATCATCTGCTCCAACTTTATTTCTACTGTTTCATACTGAATTTTGGCTAATTCCAGGGTTCATGTCTAGAGACACATCTCCCTTTCTTTGCACACTCTCGCCTCGAGCTACTTGTAGAGTGATGATGTACAGCACCAGATATAAGTCACAATTTCAAACCCTGAAGAAGAATTAGATCACAATAATGCACCATTTTATTTTGGGACCATGAAGCGACTGATGTGGTGCGAGCCGGTAAGAATCAAAGCAAAACGGCCGCACACCCGTACGCCACAACTTTCTACGCTTTCCTTTCTCACAGTACACGCCTCTGCCTTACATGTTAGCTATTTCCGAATAAAATGATCATGAAATCTGCTACGTTCACATAATCCTCGCACAGATTACTCTCTATAGAGCACTGGTGGGAATCAAATTGCAATGAATCGGTCACTTCTTCCCACGACTCAGACGTCGCTGCGTCCATAAATATCTCAGAGTAATGCACAATCACGGGGGAGGACGTCCCGTCGAATTAGGCTCACTCAGACTGACTGGTCTACCAGTCAGCTCTTGAGAGTGCTGAGGATCTTTTAGTAATGGCATCATCTCTGGTTTCTGAAGACTTGATGGCTTCTTGTTTCTAGTTCTCTTGAAATTGGAAGAAGCTCGCAGACTCATTTCTTTGCGAGCGTATCACATCATACACACATCAACGTCTATTGCCGTATCCTGTTTTTTCAACGTCCAATTGTATTCGCATTTGCACCTGCTGGTCATTGCTCTGAGGAGGAAGGGGGTACGGAAAGAAACAAATTACAGTAATCGCACAATGGTTATCACAGTCCAGGCGTAAGTTGTGTCACCTGCTCCGATCATTCTCCGCCACGGCCTACGCCTTTTCTCACGCAGCGATCCCATGATTGCATGATTAAAATGCCTCTCCTCCTATCACATGATTCCTCCTCGGGTCTCTGACTTAGAAGAGACAGCAGCGCAGGAGAGATACGTGCTCCCTTTTCCCAACAAAGTTGGACACTCTTATCCGGCGTGAGAGCTTCTCATTAACAAGACCTTATCACGAATTGGGAATTCCTCTGAAGAGATCCATTCCAACTCGTGATAAGGTTTTGTTGCTGTGAAGCTCTCACGACCAGACAAAAAGCGCCCCTTGAGTGAAGGGAAAACAGTGGAATGCCATTAGACAAGCCCATATTTGGAGAGGAGGACGAATTCGAAGTACCCGTCAAAAACAGTGTTCTTTGTGTTGTTCTTCCCCCGTCTCGTCCCTAGAGGGACGTTGCCCGAAGATCTCATGTGGGAGGACACCGGAAACGGAAATGTATAAATATATTTTCACACTGCCAGCACTAGTCAGCACTTGAGCATCATAAGTTTCAACACCTATTCTTTGTTCAAGTGGAGAGCATTTTTTTCGAATAACTCAGTGTGCCACTAATCTCGAGGAAGATCGAACCTTCCTCCTCTTTTGAACCCACGACGAGTCAGGGAAAGGGCGAAGACAAACTGCATCTACATTCGCTATTAGATGAGCAACGGCATTCGTTTCTCCATTTCTCATGCTCTTCCGCTGACAGAAAGAGGAAATAAAATGGAAAAGTGGAGAGCCGCTCCTCAAACCCGACGAAGCGTGCCGGAACGCGGCTAATTTCGCATCCATCATCGCATTCCCTCCTTTGTCTCTTCAATTGGCTCCTGCGCCCACGTCAATGCGATGAAGTTCAGAGGCTTATCTCAGACTCCGCCCCCTTACTCCTGACCGGTTGGACTCCGCCCCCTCTGAGACTCACTCGTGGCTGAGCGAAAAGAGACGAACGTCGACTATGCGATTCCTCGTGCTCATCATGGCGATGCTGGCTGCCGTCCTTAGGTTTGTCGACTACGATCTTTGATCTCTAGACTTGATCTAACCCCGATGTAAAAGGTAAAGGTGCAGTCACATACAGCGATTTTACAGGCGTCAAGAGACGACTAGGCTAGGTGGTGTAGTTCGGTGAGGCCAAAATGCTTTTAGGGAACGCTACCTTTAACCAATTCACCCTACCATTAGTATCTCAAAGCTATTTCTGAAATTTGGGATCTTAGAACAGCGGGGTGTCCGATTTCATGCGATCTCTTACAAATCTCCTGATTTCATGTATTGTGAGGGGGCGTGGGATGGATTACAATCGATGAAATGGTCTTGGGAAGTAGTGGTAATAGATAGCATTGTTTGAGCACGAAGTTTGAACGAATGATTTTGACTATGTTCTCGCAATTATTGGCGATCAAGGCGAAATGGTGTCTCGGTGTTCATTTTAGCCATACTGCATGTTTTCACCGTTGTAAAAGCCGAACTCAATTAGCAAATGAGGCCTGCGTACCTATTCTGAGTAAGTAAGCATGATGCTAGTATAGATTACTACTACTTTCTCCCATGAGCATTGCCTCGATTGCAATCCATCTCATGCCTCATTCACAATAGGCGCATCTCTTCCCTATTTTTATTTGCAAACCCTGTTTGCTCGTGCAAACTTCCATTGGAAGTGTTCATTTTCGGGTTTTCTCCTTTCAAGCAATCAATCATTCATGACTTCCGCCTTGCAGCTTTCCCACCTCTGCCAACACCTGGGCTTTCCAGCGAACGCTCAACGGAGAGCTGCTCGGAGGCGGAATCCCCAGCCAGGTCAGAGACCAAAGATGAAAGATCAAAGTCTAATCAACCAACTTCAGGAGGCCGAGTTCGTGCCCCGAGGCGTGCGGCGCTCGGACCCCTTCAACATCGAGGACTTCCGCTGGCGTGTCCGTACTATGGGCTAGACTCCCCGGAGATCAAAGACCATGTCCAGGGATCAAAGAGCACAGATCGATCGCCTCCACCCTTTTCTCGCTACTCCCAACTACTCCTTCTATAGCGCTCATCGTTTGAATAAATTCAGTTGACTTGAGATGAGGTCTCTCTCTCTCTCTCGGGGGAAAACAGGGGCGACTCCCTTTCTCTTCGGTGTGTTTTGCTCGTTAGATACGCACTGGTGGCGCCGGTTTTCCGAATTCGGCCTGTGGTGCCTAGGCGGGCATCGAATCGAAAGTCAAGAGATGTTTTCGCGGTACTCGATTTCTGGTTTTGAATTTCTTCTGCTTTCGAGCGATATCTTACAGGCACCTTGCATACTTGAGTCCCCCTTCTTCTTGAGTCCCTACTCCTTGAGTATCTCACAATAGTTCTGCCTACAAAGGGATCGCTTTTGCAGCGAATCAAACAATGAAGGGTTGTTTTCGACATTTACGGGGGTGTATCTGCACGTCAGTCAAGACCGGGAAGTCATGTCATTATGATAGTTTGGAACTGTCTGTCAGTCTATCCCTGACAAGACGAGGAACTCGTGGCATGATTGGGGAAAGAGATCTCACATGGAGAAAATGCTCCTCGATTGCACCCACAAAGTCTGGAAGCCTCGTTCAAATTGCAACTAATCGGGATGCATCACGTGGAGTGAAATTGAAGCCCGTCCGGAAACGCCTACAATTTGTTCGACGAAGGAACTACACTGGATGTAGGGGGATGTTTGATTGAAGAACGACTCCCGTCGACGCAAGTGAAAAACAAGCACTGGTTGCTAGACGTCTTCCTAGTTTGATTGGTTTATGAGAGTAGAGATGAGTGCCAGGCATTGTCTTCCTTCTCCCTACTACAGAGAAACGTCGGAGCAATGGTAGCCAATTGGGAAGTTCTCCATAGAGAGCGACAGAAAGATAAGAGAATCTAGAATCTCGACAATCGTCGGTAATTAGGTTAGCATGTGTTCCTGATTATGTGCGTCTGATTCCAAAAATAGAAGTCCTGAACCATCGCAGGCCGTAATACCTTACGTCACGGGATATCATATACAGAATTGTATGCCCTCGCTGCGAACTCCTCATATTTTGTATTCGCTCATTTTAACCTAATGCAATGAAGTTGATATTTTCTGCGGACTACCACATCACGCACTAGGTCGGATGAGTCCAGGACGGCGAGATACAAGGGTCAGGGACGTTGAAATAGTTATTATCCGACCTAGTGACCACATCACGACTACGTAATCGTGCTGAAAGAGGTGAACGTACTTGGCTTACCGAAGTGCAACTTGGGCGTGCTTCTCTTCTTGAAGGCACTGGACAGCGTGTCGTCCGAAATCGCCTGACGACTCTGCAAATTCTTGTTTTTTTTCATTTCCCTTTGTCATCTAGATATCGTATTATCATGCTTATAAATTGCCTGTAACATTTACTTTTAATCATCTCATTATATTGCGTGATAAAGAATTAATAATGCATCTCATTTAGTCTGATCTGATGTGCAACTTGGATTCGAGCTTAGATTTGGATTCGATACAGGGCCTTTTTCTGCGGTTTGTTTATTCGTAGCAAATGTGACTGTCTTCTCCATTTTTGCTGTCTTTTTTTCACATTTTATAACAAATCTGAAGCAACAGCTGATCCCTTCCCTCCTCCCTCCCCTTCTTTCGCTTCATATGACTTCTCTACCGTGTTCATCCCTAAGCATCCCTATCACTCCCTAAGCTGGTAAAGACTGGAGTAAGACATTTTACAGCAATTTCTTCCCTTTTGATCTCCAGTCATGTACAACCTGTTGATGGACCAAGTTCCTCCTTCTTTACATCCTCCCTCGTTTTGATCACGTAACGCACCTTTCGCGTGCTACGCACTAAAAAATGCATGCGCGTACTTCCGTCCGTTGTCTCGCTTCTTGCGTCGGTTTTGATCACCGACCACATGAGCCTATTTACAGAACCCTGTTTACAGCTATGCACTGACCTATCAACCTCGAGACAATTTAACTCGAGCCTTTCTGGAATCGAGTTAGATTGTGCGCAGAAAACAATTCATTGAGGTGTATTCGTGGAAAGTAATTATGCAAATGACCACAAATTATTGACGCCTCACCCGATTACTGCACAGTCTCTCTTGCCGATGAAGGAGTACGCGGAATAAAGAGAGTCATTCTAGGAATTGACCACCAAGACAAACTTCCTCAATTTAAGAAGGACCAGCCCCGGAAATTAGCGCTCTCCCACCGCGCTTTGGAAGATTGCCGGAAATTGTTCGAAGAACAAAAAGGCGCTACCGCCGAACCGTTTTTGTGCACATTTCATCCTGCATTCTGAGCTCTCAACGAAAGACGATCTATCAAAATATTAGGGAACGCAATCTCATGCATAATATGAATGAGGTTTATGACCAAAATATTCTTTCAGCGTGACTAAATTTCAGAGAACTGTAAGTAAGGGGAGTGTACGGTGGTCCGTTTCATTTTCGATTCTGTTTTGCACAGCGCCTTCTGTTTTCTCAATTCTCAATGGGTGAAAAACTCGTGAAATGCGGAAGGAAGCGAAGTTTTCTGAAGTGGAGACTAGACGAGGATTGTCTATGCTCAGCTCAGGCAACAAATTCTGGCTAAGAATACGAGGAAAGAGCGTGGGACGACGTGCCTTGTAACACAATCTCAGCATTGTTGATGAATTATTCGATTAGCCTCATAGTTTATGCGCATGATCACATAGGCAATATGTTTATTGAGGTGCAAAGTAAAGACTCTCTCAATGTGCTTCTCGCGTTCAAATTAGCGAGAGAGAAAGCAGAATGAAGAGAATGTATGCAAAGCTATCCCCCTAATCTATGGCTTGCTAGAGAGTATGCAGCAATGAGAGTGCGATAGTCACAGTGGGTTCAAGAACCCCCTTTTCACGCACATGACGCACTTTCTGAGGCAACAGTGTATGATTAATAAAATTAAAATAATAAAAAAAAATAATAATAAGAAAAACTTGCCTCCACACTCCTCGGCGTGCTGGGCGAATCCGCGTCGCTTTCTCCATTCTCGCCCTTCTCCGCGTTTTGCGAAGACTACAAAGATGAAAGATCACTTTTTTATCCCCTAAAAACCATGAAAATAACCGGTTTCTCTAATTAGTTTTACTCCCCTGCTCGTGGAATGCAAAGCGACGGTGACCAAAAATAGCACATGGTTGTTTTGTCATTGTCGGCTGGGTATGAACTATAGAAGTGAGAATTGTAGCAGACTACAAATCGTGACTAGACTGTAGTCTCGATACCGTACCTTCTCTCGCTTCTTGAAGAGTCCTCGTCGAAGACTCGCGTGTTCGCTCGCCCTCCCACTCAGAGATTGGCCTGAACGATCCTAGGGTAACCTTAACGTAACCTTAACCAAACATAACATAATAACGTAACCTTAGGATAGCAACTAGCAATGACACAATGGCTTTTGAAGCCGGATTCGGCACGGCAGTTTCAATGCATGAAGCTGAATTGGAGGTTAAAGGAGTGCTCCGGGGAACAAATTCTAGGGAGTCCCACCACGAAAATTCTGCGCTCGCAATGGGAAACTGTAGAGACTTTGCCCCTAGAATGAGCTGAAACGTATGTAGAACGAGGGAAACATAAACGAACCAGGCGCTACCCTGCGCTTTCAATGAACTTTGCACGTATGTAAATAGGCCCAGAGGCGTCTGTGAAACTTCGTACAAAGTGATTTCTGATCGGGTGAGTGGCCTCTACGATATCCACACTGTCACTAAGGGTGACTGAACATTCCCCGGAGCACCCCTTTAATCCAAACCATCTCGGGAGCCCGTTTTGTCATTACTAACGGAATCATTAAAATTAATAACAGATAAGTTTCACACAAATTCTATAGGAAACATAGCTGATAAACTGGAATGTATGAAGCACCTTGAAGAGAAACATTAAAATTGCTCGATAATAATTTCAAGCCGATCGTTTCCGCACTTTGCGCATGCCAGCGCTTGGATTAATAAGAAACGCACGAGCAGGCATTGAAGGATGAGATTAGAACTACTTTTCTAGAGAATTTCTCGCAATATTTTTACATTTTTTGACAAATTTAAAAAAAAATTAACCTGAATTTGCAGCCAATGTCGATCCAGGCGAGCTTTTCCCGCTCCCGGATGATTCATCCTTCCTTTCATCGCTGAATTAAAACTAATATTTAAATAATAAAACAAAATAAAACTTATGTTATTCGACCAGACGATCTACATTGCTCAACAGGACGAGACTTCTAAGAAAAATAAAACTTGATCAAGAAAACGTGCCAAAGTGAGTCTGTTAATTGCTACGGATTGTTAGTGAAACATGGCTCCTCTCGTCTTACTGATGAGTGATTAGAGGCAAATTACAAGGCCGACTGATCAGGGCTAGGCCTCAGATTGCTCAAAGCTCTGGTCGATTACAGGACGAGACTGCTAATGCGACTTGGAAACGTGCCAAAGTGGTTGTTAATAGAGGCGGGATTGGTTAGTGAAATGGAGCCTGGAATTACTCGATGCTCTGATGGAAGGCGATGGCGGGAATGGCGACGGAGAGACCGGGGAAGGAAGAGGAGTCGACGTCGTTGTTGAAGGAGGAGGAGAAGACGGACGACGACTTCGAGAGCCGATGACGACTGCAAAGGAGACTGGCTCCTCACTAGGGTGCTGGGAAGGGACGGGGGAAGGGGAGTTCGAACAATGGGCAAGGCATCGCAATCTCGACTGTTAGATCGGTGACAGTGTACATAAAAAGAAGTTCTTGCAAAAAGCCTTCCCAAGTATGAGCTAAGGATTCCCATAATTCGAACTTGCGGGTCAAGAAAAGGGAAGACGCGACAGCATTGAGAAGGTCATCACTCAACTAAGCACACGGGGAAAGAGTGAGATTTTAAAAATAAATTTTAAATTGATTATGGCGGGAAGTGAAGAGAAAGAGAAGGAGAGCGTGCAGTGGATAGAGACATGCAGGAAGGGAGCTGAAATGAGAAAGAACGTACGGTGTGGTGTGGCCGTTGTTGCTGGAGGGCGTCGTGGCGACGCATTTGGCTACCTGAAAATTGGCCATTACTGAAGTCGAAGGTAGATTAGGCTATTTTTCACAGTCTATCAAGAATATCAGAAATGGTAAATTATATGGCTGACAAGAGATTAGAGAGGAAAAGACCAAAGATCAAAGATCGCACCTCGAGTAGTGCCGATAGGGCGACTCTTCTCATCGGATTGCCGTGCTGCTCGGCGATGAATGCCACGAGCACGCGCACGTCTTGGAACGTCGACTGAAATATCGATTGATTAAAGATTTTCAAAAATTTTCTGAAGCTACGCGAGACATGTTTCAAGAATCTGATAAAGGTTGACTAAATTTACTGAATCGATCTTTCCGAGGTACTATAGAAAAAAAGAAAAATGACTGACCATATTCTCGGGTTGCTGCAGGATGGCTTCGTTGTTGACGAGCTTCGTGATGAGCGCCTTGAGGACGGAGTCGATGATGCGACCTGAGAAGCAGAGATTAAAGATCGGTCTCACTTTCGATAGTCCAGGGAGATTGAAAAGACGATGCTTTGCAAGAAGGGTTTCAATGGAATCTATCAGAAAATAGAGAAGTTATTTTTAAAAAGCAACAATCAGCTCCGCTCACCCTCGATGCCCTTGTCCTTCTCGTTGAAGGCGTTTCTGTAGCTGGGAGCCTTCCCCATCTCGGAGGCACGTCGACCGGCATCTGCGAATATCAAATATAAGAATCGTAAATTCTAACCGCAAAAATGAAAGAACCAGGAAATGTTTCCAAAAGGGCGACGAAACAAGAAAAGATCAAATAACAAAGATGGTAAGCTCGCCTCCGGGCAGCTCTGCACGGCAGAATGCTGTGATCGCATGCAGCAAGTCGAGAGTGTCCTGAATATTAATGATTACTGTTTTTTTTTTAAATTTTCGCATGACTTCTCGATTTAGGGATGTAGGCATTGCAACTCAAAAAATGATTCTCGTCGATACGCGTACTCTATCGCAGGCGAGAGAGGTGAGAGAGTATGCAAAATGAAGAGTCAGGTCTTGCCAATCCACCCGTATCATAAGCTAGAGATCAAAGATCAGTCGCCTGCAGTTGTTGCTTCTCTGTCACGTAGTCGATGAGGAGGCCACGGAAGGCGACTGCGTCGTGTCTCTCCAATGTCGCCAGCAGATTTCGAGCCTTAAAGTAAACTGTGTGAACTCTAAGGGTGTTACGATAGAACTACAATAGTTTGCCAGTTCAAATCAGATTATTGTTTATTATAAATAATTATTTTTCGTTGTCTCTAACGCGTCTATCATTCAGCCAACTTCTCTATGTGTCTTCATGAAACTCTACATAAAAGTAATCAAATAGGAATAATTCAAAGCAGAAATGTAGCAGACCTTGGCCCTCAGAAAATCTCCATGGGAACTCCTCACTCCGTCGTTGCAGCCGTGTTGACACCCGAGAGATACGTATATGCTGAAAATATACATATTTATTTATACCTATTTATTTTTTTCAAATTTATAATTTCAACAATTTTTTCAATGTCGGCTTGTTTGTGTTTCTCAAGAAATACATGGAATATAGAGTCCGAGCTTCGACAATTTTTCTATCGCTTTCATTAAAAAAATTCGAAGATGAAGTATACAGTAATCTCGCGATGCCATCAGTAAGAAGGCCCAGATGGCTCACCGGAAGACCATGTTCGTTAGTTTGGCGAAGAAGTCGGTGCTCTGTCTGGAGGGAGTTCTCAGGAGGATGTCAGCGATGGTGAGGGCTATCTCGCAGAGACGAACCACGGGGGAACGCTCCATCACCTGAGAGGAGAAGTGTTTCGAAATGATGCTTCGTGATTCGGCTGTGGAGCTAGGAAGGTAATTAAGTAAGTTATCCATTACTTGATCGTTGCCCAAACGTTCAACCGTGTAAAGTAAGCTCAGATCGGGTGCTATGTGATCTGTTGTATTTCTCGGTTAGAGTGCGTGCAGACGTTCCTCTTGCTTTTCCGATTCAAAATTGCGATCGCCGTAAGGGCTCTATTTTTGTTGTTTTTGTTCGCCTTTCAATTTCAAAAATTCGATTCCTCACCTGGTCGATGACTTGCACGATGACAGTGAAACTGATCTTCCCGTTGCGCTCGATGAAATTGGAGCAGCCGATCGCCTGCGAGGAATATGTTTCATTTCTTTCGCAAAGGATTCTAGACTTCATCGAAATTCAATGATCGAAGGATCTCTCGTTTTTAGACCACTCCCACCCTTGAATTCAATAACGTATTCGGCGCTTGATAGCGCATGATAGATATGTTTCACCTTTTCGATATAGGCTTCTAAACTTTTTCGAGAGTCAATTTCTCTTGTTCACCTTTGGTAACAATTTTAAAGCACTACAATACTAAGATGCATCGTCCGGGAGAGTAACTTGTACTACGCCGGATGAGAACCGTCGGATGAGAACCCACCGGATGAGAACCACAAAATGGATCCTTCTGTAGAACTTTTACAGAAGTATTTTTGACACTTTGGGAATCTACTGTGAAGATGCTGGAGAAGGGTCCATTTTTTGGTTCTCATCCGACCTAATGCCGAGTGACTCTCTCCAATTCACTCTTTCTCTAGCCAGTCAAACAGAGCAAGAAAGCCCGCGAAGAGCGGATATTCCCTAAACCACAGCTGACCTCGGGGTAGAACTTGTTCGCCGGTTCCTGTCTAGTCAGTCCTCCTGGAGATCGAGCTGGAGATTCCTCGCGCATCGAGAGCAGCTCCACCGAGTTGTTCAGAGAGGGGTAGGAACTGAATAGTGAATGATTGATCTGCCATTTATTGATCCATTGCTAATCTAAGAGGTCACTGGTGAACTTCGAGAGCAGTCCCTAACGTTTCTCGACTATCATTATATAAGCGGTCACTTTCTTTTAGCCATATTTGATATCAATTTCAACCTCTTTTAAGCCTCACCGTTTATCCTTGAAGGCCACATGCAGTTTGCCCGTGTTGCCAGCTCCGACGCTCCTCTTATCCTCAGTGTCCGAATCTGGAAGCATCGTGTTCGGCGGTTGTTAAACTTCGCTCCAGTGTTGAGTGATTTGGGAAAAATCGCAAGCCTGCACCAGAGTCACACCACTCACCTCCAGAGAGCGGCTGCAGGTCAGACCAGGTGGTGTTGTGGCCGAGCAGCGAAGGATCGGCGTGAGGCTGAAAGATCAAAGATCAGACATCAAAGACCAACAACCAACCTCCTCCTTGTTCCTCTTAATCGTGGGCAGCGAGTTGCTGCGCGGCCGACGTTCCGCCTCCGTCAGGTAGGTCTGCAATCAGTGGCGTGTTCAGAGTGCAGTGCGGTACGAGGTTTAATATACGCATGCCTTATGATTACGGTAGCACCAACCTGGACATCGGAGAGTCGATTCTGGAGGAATCGAAGTCCCCAGTGAACTCCCTCCTCGCTCCATTGACGAATGAGAAGAGCACGAAGAACGGCCACGTCGAGATATGTGGCAACCTGATTATTTATAAAAATATTTTAATTTAAAATAAATGACGTCATTCTCCTTGTGCAAAGATGCATCAATTCCAGGAAGTAATCTACTGTTTCGTTAGGTTTCATCATGACTGCATAGATTATTGTGCAGTGAAATTCTCAATGTGTCCTTGGAGTATTGTTCAAAGAAATTTTTTTTTTTAAATTTCGGCACTGTGCTTGTTAAGGTTCACCAATTGGATAATTATGTTACTGGCTGGTGCTCACCGTAGGGTCTACGGGGTACTCCTCCACCTCCTCTAGCAGTTCCTCTGAGCTCTCGTCGTCCTTCCTGCAGAAGAGATTACTTCATTGCCACCACAACTTCACCAACGAATGGAGAGAATCAGCCCAAAATTATCACTGTGTCCAATGAAATTTCTCCAGTAATAATGATCATAAGACACTGTTATTTCACTAATTCTTCGTTTGATTGAGAGAGAATTATCGTCGCACCTCCTCGTGGACGTCGTCAGATCGCTCCTCAGTCTTCCACCACTCATCGTCGGCTGCGGGACGATCGTCTGGACGGAGGACGACGACTGCGTCTCGTCACCTGAGGCTGAAAGGGACCGTGTGATCATATTTATCGTCCGTTCCATCTTCCTGGTGACTGATAAGAAAAGCGCTGTTTCTTGTTCTTGAAACTAGTTTGTTTGGAGAAACGAAAAACAGAAGAACTGGTATTTGCAGTCTTCAAATAAAATGTAGGGAGTGTGAAACACAAGAATTCTGTCGAAGTGAATGGTCACCTCGTTGTGCGATTACCAATGGCGGAATGATCGGAGGTGCGGGTGGTTGAGGGCCGACTTGAGCAGTCTGAAATTGGCACTTGGGTAATTATAAATCTACCGTATCTCAATCGATAACAGTCAGTTTGCGATTCGTATCTACAGTACCTTTCCGTTGCACTCGCATGCCCCGAGGGCGACGCTGTCCCGCTGCAGCACGCGACCGCAGCTCTGGCAGACGACCTGGTGATAAAAGATCACTGGGACTACCGTATGGACCGGGTGGTCGTTAAACTAGTCAATATGTGGATGATATTCCATGACAGGATAGGGGCGACATCGAAAGACTCTCAGAATGGTGGTCCCTAGTAATCCCTACTCGACGGAACTCGTTGTGTACCTCGCTCGGTCCCTCTTCCTTCAGTTTGTAATCCGAAGCTTCCATTGATGCCATGGAGCAGATATCGTGCAGTTGCACCAGAGGAGCGTCGTCGGAAGCAGCGAAGACCCTGCCACGAGAGATACTGTAGGAATGACTTATCAGGAAATGACTTTCTTCATAGTGCGTGTTCTTTCTTCGCTCCAACTGCCGATATAGCACGCAGAATGAAGAGAGTTGTTTCTAGTGAAACTAACGAGATTCGTTTCTAGTTGTCGGATGAGAATCAAAAAAGTACCCTTCTCCGGCATTTTCACATTTGGTGTATACAATGCCAAAACGTTTTCTGCTAAAATACTACAGGGGGTGTTATTGGTGGTTCCGGTGAGTTCTCATCCGACCTAGTACCATCGAGAGCATCAAATTCACTCGTACCTGGATAGACTCTGCTGCTCGTCGACGATCGTCGTCAGTCCGCAATCCATCTCGTTCATCCGATTCGATGAGGTGGAAGAAGCTGCAATTGCAGATGATTAACGGCTTATTTGTTAATTGCACATCATGAAATTAATATTTACATCAGACTTCATCATTTATAGTGTTTTTTTCGCCCAAGAACAGCTGCGAGAATCACTGTTGCGTATCGTTCCGTTTTTCATCAACAAGCTGAAACTCATTGCATCCCATAGACCTCTTTGCCTCTAAACGAGATGAAAAGGGCAGGTCTCTTGAGAGAAACTCATGTCAATATTCATTTTTCTAAACCTATATAAAATCGATAATCTCACTGGGTGAGGAGTCGAAGGCGGTGGTCTTGCTCTTGTGCATCTTGTTGCGTACCTCTCCCGCCATTTCACTCGTCCGATACTCAGAGACACTACGGACGATCGGCTTAGCTGCAAGAATAACTTCTTCTTGAGTGGTGATTGTAGGGAATGCTTTGAGAGAAACGACTCCTCATTCTAATTGCTCTCACAGGCGAAGAAGAGAGTCAATTCTTGTGAAATCACCTCTACTTGTTTTCATTTTTTTGTTTTATTTACCCGAAAGCAACGAAATACTATTGATCTCGGTGTTTTGGTTCGTGTTTTACAAATTATGTGAAACTCATTCGAACTATGTAATAGGAAATGAAAGGAACCTGCGGGAACGAGAGTGGGCGGCGCGATTGTGGGAACCGGAGGCGGCGGACCGGGTGGTGGTAATCTGTAATTTGTATGCCATTTTCTTATGTATTGATTCAATCAATTTCACTGAAATTAATCCCATTTTCTATTGCTTCTCAAGCGCAAAGATGGTCGGATTTGTATTGAAATGTTTGCACTTCTAACACTAATTAATCTTATTTAAAAACAATAATAATATTTAAATCACTCACGACAGTTGCCGCTCGGTCTCCTCCTCTATCCGTCGGCGTTCCTGATAAGTTGTATTATTTCAGATCGAAATACTACTATGTTTAGGCCTATTTTTAGATCTCTCACAATCTATCAAATCTGATGATCTCCTCATTCGCAGTCTAAAATATCACTACTGTTCCATCACTCTGCTTGGTTTGACCAAACAAGAGCAAATAAGCGAGAGAGTGGTATAGTCTACTATGAGTTCGTAGCTCAAGATAATTCGGAATAGGAGGGCATCCACTAATCATGCTCTAGTTCGTGTAGTAATAAGAGAAGTGACCTACCTCCTCCTTCCTCCTCTTTTCCTCCTGCACTGCGGGGTCTGATCGGGGCGGCTTGGGCGGGGGAATGACTGAGGAACGACGGGGCTTCGGAGGATCGTCCTCCCCTGCAGAACCATGATTACTGGTTGTTACCATCTGTGGGCAGATGATCACCTTCGAAATAACACTATTTCGGTCCTCATTCGAAGGGTTATCAACCGACCTAGTCTACCTATTGCAAACAATCTCTTTCTCTGATTTTTTTATTGCTAAGACTTGAGTATGCTGATTTAAAGGCTGCAGGAGACAGCAAATACTTTTCATGAATTTTATATTTTTGGCTCAATTATTCAGAATTTTATTAATACCAGCATCGCTATGAATAAAATAAATTATTCCCAGAGGTCAAAAATCAATAGCTGTCTCACCGAGGTAGATTCCCGTCGACTGCTGCAGGTGCACGGTCGGAGGACTGCCGGCGACATTCTTTAGTGGCTGCAAGGATCGGAGATGAGGGAAATTCATGGAGGCTAGATTTTCCTTTTTCAGTCTAAGCTTTCCCATAAGAAATATTTCTACGAAATTGGGTAAGGTGGTATTGAGAGCGAACCTTGACGCTTCCATTGGATCGCTCGACACTCGGGGATCCGCCTGTTGATTGGAAGAGATTCGTGGGCACGCGGAAAGGAGGCGCGTCCCTGGAAAAGCATTTTTCACTTTTGAAAGATTGGACAGGTCGGTTTCGAGCATATTTTAGGTAGGTTTTCAGCATTTAAACAAAGCTTCAAGTTTGGAAATTGCATCCCTGGAAAGTGAAGTGAGAGAATAAATCGCAGCAAGATCAACTAAGCTAACAGCCATGGCTTAGGGAGGACTTCCTAAATGTGAACGAGAAGCACGAAAATACGTGTCAGAAATACACAGCTTCCGGTTATTGTGGATCTAAACATGTTTCAGGTATGTTTCAGAATGCAAACAAGATCGTGAATAATTTCTCGGATGTGATTTCTCCTTGATCTCCCCTTTGAAATAATATAAAAATCACACACCCCAGAATCAATCACTGATTCATTGAAAAATGGGAAAAAAGGAAGCGAAGAAACAATTATCTTTGAACTCCCGTCCTCACCTCCGCTGCTTGACGGGCGCACAGAAGCAGAGAACATCGGGCGTGCGGTACTGAAGTGGCCTTTGTTCGTTAGGCTATCTAACTTCTGTCACCTATCACGCTTAGAATTACAAAAGACCAATTCAGGATTATTTAGCATAGTCTTTTACTTTCGCAAAAAGGAAATTAATTATAAAATTTTCATCACGAAAGTTGACCGTTGATCCCTGCCCACCTGCCAGAGTGCGCTCCAGATGCCGATGCCGTTCTCCAGTCGGATGTTGTCCAGGACGTCCTCGGGCTTTATCACCTGATGGAGCCAAAAATTTGTTGTTTCTCCGAAATTCTAATCATTATACAGCCACAGTTTAAAGGAATATCTTGCTCATTGCATCTTGCAAGGACGAATAGGCAACTGAATCTTGATTTAATATCGAAATTACTGTTGAAATTTTAGACTCGAGGAAGAGGAGAGACTGTTTTCAATATATAGCTCTGTCTATTAGTTGGCTTTGAAACTCACGTCAATCAGCGGTGTTATCAGGTAGACGAACAATTGCATCGACGAGACGGAGAAGACGGACGTCAGTCGATTCTCGTCCTTCTTTTCTCCGTTAGGAGGCTGCTGAAATTTTGGCATGGTAAAGGAACTTCTAGTTCAGGCTATTTTGCAGATCTCAAGAAGCGACAACGCAATGATCTACTGATAGATACGTACTCGCCCTACTTCTTCTTCTCTTGGAGGCTGCTGAAGTGGGGGAAAGAGTTAATAAAAGACGTCGGGCTATTTTACAGTCTTTTAGAGTCAGCAACATTAGGGACTTTAGGACGTTAGGCCTGCCGATAACTTTGTATTGTTTTTTGTTGAAGATAAAAAAATGTAGAAAAGACCAACCTTCTCAGCCTCCGTCTCTAAGCATTCTGCAGCTGAGTCGAGTATCATCCAGTGAAGGATGTACAGGATTTTCTGGAAAAGGTCATATGTCTCAAAAGTCTTCTCGAATTTCCCACATCTTAGAAGAGATAGCACATTACGATGGATGAAGTAAAAAATGATGGAATAAAAAATTTTGTTAGCTCATTCTCACCTGAATTGAGTTGGAGAGTGGTCGCTGCCCGCCACTCGCCTCTAGCAGGGCGCCGCAGCACTGAGAAAGGATATTTTGCCATTTTCGAAAAGTCGAAAAAGAAATCTGATAAGAGTAACCGTTTATGTTTCACAAACCAGCAGTGCGTCAAAAAGATACCGCTAGGAAAAATGTGTTTCACAAATAGAATGTATTCACTGTGATGCCGCTGGAATCAATGTTCCTTTCGCTCCTTGGCAACAATAAAAACAAACCTGTATGAGATGGGGGAAGCTGGCCCTCACGAGTCTCCATCTGCTCACTGAGGAGATTGCATCGGAGAGAGAGGGCGAGAGACCGTGCAGGATGTTCTGCACGACTACCCGCTCGAATGTCTGCAACCACTACCTTTTTAGTTTGAATTAGCCAATTTCAGGAGAATTTTGTTCAGGCGCGAATCAGGCGATTAATCTAGTTTTCTACAGTTATTGGCTCAGTGACTTCGTTCTATTGTTCGACATTTTCAAATATCTCCACTGTGGAATCTTTTTGAACGCTAAACTAGCGGTTAGCTGTACTCGAAGATGGCTCATAACCTCGAGGAAAGTAACGGCAGAATTTCGACTTATTGCAAAATTAGTTGCGCCTGGCCTGAGCTGCGGAAGTACAAGCCAGTTCTCCGATCCCTCTCAATCCTCCCGTGGAATGATCAATTTGGTCCCTCCCCCACCCGAATTCATCCCCCTGATTCACTCCCTCACAATGACAAACTTGGCGTATTTCAATAGAGCTCCTCTCCCTCTATAGCCTCTTCTTCTCCTTCTTCTTTCTCCTCTCCTTTTCAAAAAGGCGTCCGAAATATATGAGCCTGGCAGGACATACTTTTCAGTTATTCTCTCTGCTTCTCTTGCCTCTCTTCAGAAAGGCCAGAAAAGCGCAGCGAATTTCTCCAAATTAGCCCCCCGCTCTTCCCTTCCCTTTCTCTGAAATACACACTGCTGCTCTACTCACTCAAAGACAGTTGACGATTCCCCCGAGGGAAGAGGATGCGCCCTGTCAGAGGGATGGGTTAGCACGCAGAGAAGGAGAATATCATTTAGTTGGTTTGAAAAAAAACAAAATATTATACAATCTTTCAGAATTTTTGTGTAAAGACAAGGAGTATCTTGACAGTTAGGTCACAAATTTTCTTGAATGAAACCCTCGTCGGTCACTGCAATTGCATGAGGACTGCTGTTCAGTCTCGAATTCCGGTCAGCATTTCGCTGCTGCTTTTTCTCTCTCTCAGTGTTTTCCCTCTCATTCGCTCAAGTTGAGCCAATAAAATTCGCTTGAGCGCCGCATAATTTATGGCTATAGTCTTCACTAGAAGAGAGGCGCCGTCCGAAAGGCACGATCAGTCGAGGAGGAGGATGCGCGCGTCCTTTCTTCCTCCTTTCTTGCAAACTACTTCATGTCTATTGCGTTTTCAAGGCCCGATAGTGCCCGAAACCATTTCTAGCTATTAATATTGACAATATGCTTTGTCTTTAGCGCTTTTGCTTCTAAAGTAAACACGAAAATTAGAAGCACGAAAGATCTAGCGGAATAGCTGGTCATCACGCAATCGGCAAATTATCGATGATAGAAGGAAGATACAACTGACCACACATGAAGCCTCGTGGAGCTTGCCAATTTTGGCGCCCAGGAACGGACTGAAATTAAGGTTAATTAAACTTAATTAAGTTTGTTTTAATTAGCCTCCTGTCAGTCTCAGATGACAGCTCAGAGTGTTGCACTTGAAAAGGCAATTTCCGCCTCTCTTTTCTGCCCCTTCCTTCCCCTTCTCATACCACGCCCTGTTTCGCCTCGAATACCACCAGAAAACAGTGCGCCCCCTCCCAAACCAATTCGGAAATTGGACCTGGCAGGATAGAAAGAACAACAATAACAACAACGAATTCGGGGGCCAGTCAGGGGGGGGACAGACTCTTTCCTCTCTCTCCTCTACCCGCCCTACTTCATATTCCATCGGGTCCCGGTCAAATGCCATGCAAATTATCATAAGCTTCCTCGACCGAATTTTCTTCCCATCTCTCTCAGGGGTCCTAAGCCCTTCAAAGGGAGGGAGAGAGGCCAGTGAACACGGCCGCTCAACAACTTCCCCCCTTGAGGCAATATCTTACAGCGTTTCAAAGAGTGCTTCTCGCGTTCTACTCGAATTGGTACGGAGAACATTGATGCGCGCTGCGCAGTTCTTGTTATTAGAGAATGCTATTCGATATCCCTCCTCTACACTCATTCGAGTTAATGAGGAGCTCGTTCCCGTGACTGTGCGTCGAGGAGTCCGCCAAGGGGATACCCTCTCCCCTCGTCTCTTCAACGCAGTGCTACGATCAGCCATGGACAACATTGACTGGGAGTCGGATGGAATTAGAATCGACGGAAGGAACCTTTGCCACTTGGAGTATGCCGATGACGTGGCTCTCGTTGCCAAATCTCGACCCGAGCTGGAACGAATGCTGAAGAAGCTGATGGACGCGTGCAGCCGAGTTGGTCTCGAAGTGAATGCAAGCAAGACCAACCTCCTCACCTCCTGCACCTCCACCCGCAATCCAATAATCATCGACAATCTGCGATTCGAATTCGTCGATAGCGCCACCTATCTCGGAGGGAGAATAGCTCTTCCCTTGGATCATTCCGACGAAATAGAACACCGGATTCGATTAGGGTGGCTGGCCTGGAGTAAGCTCTCGCACCTCCTATCTTCTCGAATTCTGTCCATCAAGATCAGGAGGAGAGTCTTCGAGAGCTGCATCACGGCTACAGTTCTCTATGGGTGTGAAGTATGGGCTCTGAGATCTAGCGAGAAGGAGAGGCTGAGAGTCACCCAGAGGAAGATGGAAAGAAAGATGCTTGGAGTCACGCTGAGGGATAGATGGAGGAATGACCGCGTGAGAGGGATTACCAAGCTGAGAGACTGGAATGAGGAAGGATTGAAACGGAAAGCGCGCTGGGCCCTCAAGATCAGAAGAATGGGAGTGGAACAGTGGAGCCGTGCGACAACTGTCTGGACTCCATTCAATAGGACTCGCCCCCCCCCCCCCCCCCCCCCGGAAAGCCTCGCGCGCGATGGAGAGACGACCTATCCCGAGCTATTGGCAGCCATTGGTGGAGTGCAACTTATGAAGACTACCGACCTATCATCTTCTGAGCGTTTCCGCCTGATAAGATAAATTGATTGATTGATTGATTCGATATCTGCTCAAACTTCTTCATCTTTTCCTTTTCCTCTTCTTTTTCATCGAAGAGCCATAAAACCAGCGCGAAATCGGGTCCGAAATCCGAAAGCCGCGAGGGAATGAGGGGAAGATGAGGACAAACAGACGAAGAGACGATACTAAATGAGAGCGCCCACGCAATACAAGGAAACTCATTGACTCGCGGATCGAGCTAGAGTGTCAATTAGGAATGGATTCGCATGACATGACTATCTTCAGTTTGCGCGTGTTCTCGGTAGTTTGACCGGTAATAAGAGCACCCGAAATGAAGCGAGTAGTTTCTTGTGAAGTCATATGTTTCGTCGTTTACTATGAGAACAGAAAACGGAACTGTTCCGTTTGGTGCATGAAGAACCGAGGAATTACGCACAAATTATCTAATTGTTCCAATCCTTTTTATTTTCCATGTCCAAATACTAATTGCTACGCTTTCTGTTCCCGCAGAATGCTCATTCATGGAACTCACTTTTTGTTTTCACATATCTCGCAAATTATAAAATAAGAGAAACGAGGGTTCTGACAAGATAACAGGAGGAACAGGCGAAGTACTCACTTGGTCTGTCTCCATAGGAAGGTCTGGATGGGCAGTGGAACCGACTCGCACTCTTCTCCATCACCTTCGTCCCTGAACAAAAGAGCTCATTTTTCGTGAATTTCCCGTTTTGAACGCCATTTTGTGCGCAAGATTCGCCCATTGTGCCATCTATTACGCTCGGATTACGTGAAAAAGCGAAAGATTTGCTGCTGAACAACAACTTGAAGATAGGGCGCTTCCACCAGATATCCAATTTCGCCTCTCACCCTTAACGTTTGGAGCAGCGCGAGCTATCTCACTGCTTCTGTATAATGCATAACTGTGAGAGAAGCGATCGAATTACGCCAATTTTAGCCCCGTGTTGTCGAGTGACGACGATGGGAATAATTTGAAGATTTCCAAATTACGAAGAAGCGTGACATCACCAGCCCTTTTGTGTATCGCTTCAAGGCTATTGTCTAGATCATGAGAAAATGAGCACTTGGCCAGATATTTTTAGTTAGCATGCCTTTCCAAGCGTTCCTCTATTTCTAGAGTATCGCTTGCGGGGGCTGCGCACCATTGGTTCGGCCACTGATAGCCCTCCCTCTCTCCCTCTCCCTCTCCCTCTCCCTCCCCTCCCCTCCCTCTCCCTCTATCCCCGGGGGAGTCTGGCCCGGGGAGTGCGTTGTTTTGATGGGGTGAAGTGAAGTGGTCCGAGGAGGGAGGAGATTTAGTGAGATCTGTTGCGCGCGCTTTCGCGTAATTGATGGAGTTGGTCGTTGAGGTGGCAAACCACCGCATCAACACTGCGAAAGATACTCTTTCTCTTCCTCTCAACCTCAGCGTTCCTTAGGTCCTTAATTTCAGGGGTTCCCTGTTTCCTCTTATAGCAATCACTCTTCAACGATGATGTACCCTGACATCTCAGTAGTAGTAGAACACGCTCTTTCGCTCAGTATGACCCACAAGAGATCACGGGAAACGAGGAGGGTATGTTCCACTAGTAGTAGCTGCTTTTTGCGGCATCTCTTTCGAATTTGGCCCTCTCTCTCCCTTCTAACGAACGACAATTGTTCGAGCTGTGATACTACTGCACACGCTCTGGTGGATTCCAACACAAGCAAGCTTGCCCTTAGATTGACCCGCTAAATCCAGAAAAAACTGCAATTTTAGCATGAAAACAGCCAGCCAACAGCCAATAACTGTGCGTGACGAGTTTTGTCGGTCAATCTATCACCGAAAGCTGGCCAAGCGTGAGAAAATTTTTCAACCATGTCGCATTTTGACATGTTTTCTCGAAGCTTCTCACCATTTTTACCGTTTGATCAGAAATATGATATTCAAACAGAGTATTTTCGAAAATGGTAAAAAACAAATTAAGTAAACGCACCACTTGTTGCTCTTGACGCTGGCTGCGGTGCTGCTCAACGGCATGAGCAGCAGCTGCACCGTCCCCTGATGCTGATGCTGCAAGTAGCGAACGTGCATATCACCACTCCAGACTCGCAGCAGGTGAGCAGTCGTAGACCATGAGAGGAGGATGCAGCAGACGCAGCAGCAGCAGCAGCAGCACTAGTCTCTCTCTCTCTCGCGACACAATGGACGAGTAGAGACGCAGGGGAATTTCGAGAGAGGGGAAGAGGAGGAGGGGCGGAGCGAGGGGGGTGGAGAGAGAGAATGCAAAATAGCGCGTGCTCAAGAGTGACTGGAGGACATCCGCGCGTGCGATTAAGATGAGCAGTGGCCAAGGAGCAAATAGGGGGGGGAATATCTGGAATTATTGAAGAAAAGTAGCGGGAATTAGTGTAGATCAAATCTCAGTTTGAGTAAATGAGAAATTCGCGTTGAGCTTTGTTTTTGCAGATGCACAAAGAGAAATGCATACAATTTAATAGCTTAGATCCCCGAGGAAAGCAAGATTTCTGAGAGAAAAAATATCAAGTCTGATCGAAATAGAGAAAACGTAGTGGTAGATGTGATAAAATTAGGAGAATGTGAAGTATAAAAAATATTTTGAGAAGAAAGAAAAAAAAGGACTGGTACGAGGAATATCGGAAACATCTCTGGAGTGATTCAATTGTGAGCTGAGAGGAGGAAACGGGATTGTAGTAGAGAGAAGAGTGAAGATGAATCGGATTAGGAGGCAGAACTGGAGAATGGAGAAGAGCACGATGCACTTGCTACACTGAAGGAAGAGTGGAAGGATGGGACATGAAGAAATTGTACGATATCAAGAAGGAAATAATGAAATTTTACATCCTAAATTCAGAATCTAAAAATAAAAAAAATTATATTCGCAAAATTTGCACAATCTTGTGGTGGATTAACAACAACAATTATGGATGTTGGAAAAGCTAAGAGAATAGTGTAATAAGAATAAAGATTAATCGGATTAGGAAGGAGAACAGGAGATTGGAAAGAGATGGACTTGCGAGATACACTGAAGGAAGAGTGGAAAATGCGCCAATATAAAATATGGTTTGATATCTATTTTGAAGGAAAAAATGTATTCAAAATTGAGATTGACAAAGACCAAACTTATTGAGAAAGAATAATCTGATTTAGGAAACATAGTAGGAGAAGTCAGAGGAAGGCGAACTTTCGTGCTTGAGTGAAGGAGAGCAGAAAATATGGACAAGATTAATTGTAGTAGTTGAAATGTTTTCAAGAAGGGAACCGAAGTCGAAGTGAACTATGCTGAACTAATTATTACAAGTGTTTCAAAAATTGAGAAACTCTGTGGTGGATTATCAAAAAAAATTATACTGTAGACAAGAGAAAGATGAGATTGGGAAAAGAGTGAAAATGAATCGAATTAAGAAGCAGAACAGGAGAGAGGAGAGAGGACGATGGACTATCAAGGAAGAACGTAAAGTATGGCGAATTAAGTGAAGAAAGTGAGTGGTCTGATCGTATTCTGATGAGATTTGCAGAAAAAAAATTTAAAAATAAAGTGTTCTGAGCAAGATGAGTGTCTGATAGCTATGGGGTTCGAGAAGTAAAAAGTAAAGTATGAAAATGGAGAAGCGAATTCTGATTTCAACGGTCTTGTTATGCGGGTGAAACCAATTCATTTCTGGATATGTAAATTTTATAAAAAGACTTGCATGCACAGTTTTAAAAAGAGGCGATTATAACCAGGTCTATCTAGAAGGGTAGAAATTTGCATGATCCAACACAAAATAAATAAATGGAAATTCCTACATTTTATTGTCTTCAATTAAATAAATATTTCTGATGTGTTTCAGGTAATTTTTATACGTCCTGAACACACCGAAAAATATTGTTTCCGCGTTTGACGAGTTCAAAAACAATCCACTGCCTAGTGAAATTCGAGATGAATATTTGTCTGATGGTCGACGATCTGCAAGAGAAAGCCTACGCAGCAAAGTCCAATAAAAATGTAACGAGCGAAGTATGAAAATCATAGAGATATGCCATTTCTCTTCAACCATTCGAAAGATTTGTTCTTTGAACTCTAGTGTAAATCATGGCCAACGGTGATCATTTCACAGTAAACAGATATTCAAAATAATTCGAATACTGGACATTCGATTTCCGAAGGAGACATTCCTGGGAATGGCTTAGCAGACTCAAATTGCCCTCACCTAATTCGATGCTGGTTTTCAAAATCCTTGCTAACGCGAATTTCCTGTACAATCTCTAATGCAATGCAAATCTTCTCGGGATGGGAAGAGACTAACAGAGTAAGAAAAGCCTACGAGAGAGAAAGCAAGAGGGCAACTAACGGACTCATTAACAATTTCAGAGCTCGCAATTCAAACGACGAGAGAGCACGAGATGAATGGAGAGCGCAGACAGAGAGACGAGAGAGCTTGGGAAATGGAGAGAGCGCAGTGAAGGATTCAGCCAGAAGAACTCGAAAAGAGAAGGAAAACAAAACGGCCGGATATCAACCGCATCTAATTCGTCCGAATGAACAACAATCGTACTGAAGCCTGCGCGATTTCGCAGCTTTCACGAGCAATTACGCGAAATTAGAAATCTCTCGGGATAGAGAAAGTAAGACAGCGTGCAAACAGGAGAGAGTCAGACGATAACACCGCTAAATGCAGTCTTGCAACCTCGAATTTTCAGCATTTACAGTGATGACGATAATATAAATTATAAGATGCAGGAATACTGGTTACGGTCTGCTTTTTCTTGGAAATCTCAGCAGTCTAGAAGTCTGGAATTTCCCCTGGTACGTGTAGTGAATACTAGGATCAGTGAAGCGTGTGGTTTGGACTTTGGCAATATCTTACGCACGTCTACGTTTTCGAATTTGATCCCCGAGGACTCAAAATGATTAATGATGCGCAAGAAAACGAGAAGGAGAGAACGAGTGTCCATTTCGAGAGCTCAATTTTCCGCGCAGTTTCAGTCTGTCTATGATGTGAAAGAGCTTGTGGAGTGAAGAGATTGTAGATGAGAGATCAAAGAACAAAGACAATCCCACCTTCTCCTTCCTGGGCGAGAGCAGCGGCGTTCGCTCGCTACGATCGCTCCTGGAGCTCCTGATGGACATTTCGCTGGTGATGATGGGGCGAGTCCCAGGGGGGGGGGGGGGTTCTTCGTATAGATTACGGGCCGAATTGAGGGAGGGGCTCCGACAATGGAATGGAGATGGATATCCACTTCTCCCTCTCCTGAGGCGAGGTCCGTCACGAGATATCCACGATATCCACTTAGATGCGAAGGGGAGGGAGGGGGGAAGAACTAAGTCGTGACTGTGTCAAGGGGAGGGCTGTTAGCGAGTGTATAACTTGTCTAGAGGAGGGGAGACTTCTAGTCCTCCTCCTTCCTCTCTCCATCTCTCTTCATCTATCTCGCTAGGATTCCTCTCCTCTCTTGAGATGCAGCAGAGGGCACAAGCAGGAAATCTTCTTGAGAAAGACGAGCGACCGTGTGAGAAGTCGAGGAGAGGATGGAGAGGATGTTGCACGACGGACATCGATTGTAGATTTTCCCTTTTTTGATGATTTTGGTTATTTTCGAATAGGTTTCAGGTATGTCTAATAGTTCATCGGCTATCAAGCGCGTCTTGAACATAAGGGACTAATTACGAAGGTATCCAAAAGGAGAAACCCAAATCGATCGGGAAGAAGTTCCGGTTTGGGGGAAAACAGAGGCGATTGTCTGGCGGCGGACAACATTTCGTGCCGAGAGGCGTACTCTAGAGTAGAGAATGGAAGTGTTGACGAGAACGGCATAAGTGAATCAGAAGATGGGGAGAGACCAGAAAGAATGGACATTAGATCATCAGAGGATGAGTTAATAATAGGATAAGCGATGTGTTTGTTTGGACTTTCGAAACGACGCGCGCAAATCTACAGCTTAGGAGACGTTGAAAAAAGTAAGTTTATAAACATTAATATAACATGCGGAGCGACCAATATCAGACTGACGGAGGCGCTAGGTCGTACGAGAACTCAGAGATGGCTAAGACAATTGTGATGCCACGGATGGTATTGCGTAATTGTTGTCATTCCATCTAGTGAAGACAGCGCGATTCTTGCAAATGGAGAACAAAAATAGATGGAGACTGAACTATTCTGGCACAAGCAGATGCTCTGCAGTGGACTGAAGTCCGGTAATTACGAAATATTCTAAAAATAGGTTCTCAGAGAAATAAAAGATGAACAATGGTCCATACCTTAATAAATTTGAGACTACTCTTCGTGGCAAAAATAAGATAATTTGCGTACAATTTTCTGCTTCTTCTTTTTTAACTGATTCAGAGTTTCGTCGGAAAATCAAGAAATCAAGATTTAGCTTGATCTAGCCTTTAGTAAAATTATTGTTTGGAAAAACGAGAAAGCAACATAATCAATGCGAACTTGAAATTCGATTGTGATAACCAACTCATGAAATCGAACTGGATTTTTAGAGGATAGACGTCGTTGAAATTATCGAAAAAACACATAACGAAAGAGTTTTTTTCAGATTCGAGAGTGTCAGCATAGAATCAAAGTTCAGTTTTAAAGTTACCCTACAAGGACGAAATTGACCCATTATTTTTTGTCCTCCATCGAATAGCCGATGGTTGAATTAGTATAGAATGAATATACAAAAATGCTAAAAATCAATAATAGCCTCAAGGGAAAGTCGAAAATGATCCGCGCCCTCTCACTTTTGCATACTCTCTCGTGCACGCGACGGGATCAGGGTGGGATCAGGGTTTCGTCCTTGTTGGGTAACTTTAAGTAGCGGGGAATTCATAGAATGGTTGTTTCGTGCTCTCATTATCTCCTCAGCAATTTCACTTATTTCAATCTCAACTCTCTCCTCTCACTCATGTTTCCCTTGGAAATATGAGAGTAACTCACTCGAGCACTCGCCCATCTAAGAAGTGTCATGCTATTGAGAGTTCAACACTAAAGTATTGATCCTTCTATGCACATATTAGCAAAAGAACTAAATCTGTCGCAATTTCAATGCCAGGAAGCTAAAGGCCGTCTGAGTAAATATTTACTAAGCAAACAAAACATTCAAATTTTTAACATTAGTACACATCATTTCAAAGGTATTTTAAACACATCAAGTAAAATTATGAATTTCGCAAAATTTATGGGCATCAACAACTTCAAGAAACATGCGATTAGAAGAACAAGCGCCAGATGTCTCAGAGAATCTCAAGATCAAAGTATCATAATTCGTGTAATATTCCCGAGAATGCGACTAGATTCAATGGAGAAGAGCAAATAAACAAGACAATTTGAGAGGTCCGCAAGAGAAGTGCGAGGTATGTGCATAGTCACGACTTCATTATACCAAAATTGAAATATTTTTATAATCCTGACGAGAGAAGATGAATAGCAAGACTGTTAAAACTTGGAATAGAGCAAAGAAACAATAGAATATGAG
This sequence comes from Pristionchus mayeri, assembly GCA_036245805.1. Taxonomy (NCBI): domain Eukaryota; kingdom Metazoa; phylum Nematoda; class Chromadorea; order Rhabditida; family Neodiplogasteridae; genus Pristionchus; species Pristionchus mayeri. Next base: position 18,122,333 of record BTRK01000003.1, on the reverse strand, counting down.
AAGAGGCACGTCTTGCAAGGCAACAGAGCAATGGAGTTGCAGAACCGCAAGAATGCATAATGAAGATAGTGAAGAAAAACAAAAATCTGCCAATCAAATCAAATTGAAAAAGACACAATTAAAATTAGCAAAGCGATGGTAACTTTGGATTTCTTCAGTTCAGTTTGCACGATTTGTAAAAAAGGTTGGATAGATCATGTGATAAAACATGAAAAAGAGAGAACAATTCCTATAGGAAAAAATATCGTAGCGTCTGTCTGTGAGTCTGTTTGTCCGTCCGTCCGTCGGTGACGCTTTACCAAACTACCGTATACCAAAACAGTTAGCCTTGGGTCAGACAATATTCCGTTGGTCAGACTTATGACTACCGTATACCCGCACACCATGGTGTGATTTACTAACTCACAGAAAAGTTAAATGCACGCTACCGTAACCCACCACACCACACACCATGGTGTGATTTACTAAATCACAGAAAAGTTAAATGCACAATACCGTAACCCGCCACACCACACACCATGGTGTGATTTACTAAATCACAGAAAAGTTAAATGCACACTACCGTAACCCACCACACCACACACCATGGTGTGATTTACTAAATCACAGAAAAGTTAAATGCACGTACCGTAACCCACCACACCACACACCATGGTGTGATTTACTAAATCACAGAAACGTTAAATGCATCCTACCGTAACCCACCACACCACACACCATGGTGTGATTTACTAAATCACAGAAAAAGTTAAATGCACCCTACCGTAACCCACCACACATCATGGTGTGATTTACTAAATCATAGAAAAGTTAAATGCACGCTACCGTAACCCACCACACATCATGGTGTGATTTACTAAATCACATAAAAGTTTAATGCATGCTACCGGAACCCACAACACCACACACCATGGTGTGATTTACTAAATCACAGAAAAGTTAAATGCACGCTACCGTATACCACACCACGCACCATGGTGTGATTTACTAAGCCACAGGTAACTTAAAAGCACGCTACCGTATACCCACACCACGCACCATGGTGCGATTTACAAAATCGCAGAAAACTTAGATGCGCCGATGCACCATCCACCACACCACGCACCATGGTGTAATTTACTAAATCGCAGAAAACGTACGCTATCGTATACCCGCACCATGGTGCATTTTAGGAAATCGCGGAAAACTCACTGCACCTAACCGTATACCCTCACCACACCACACACCATTGTCTCACGGTATCCTACCGCATTGTATCGCTCTGTTGTAAAATCATCCCATCCTGCTCTCATCCCCCGTAGCGTAAGCGTTGTGAAAGGCTCGTGAGGAGGCCGAGGGTGATTCGAAAAAAAAAAAAATCCCAAATTGTTCGAATTGCTCTCACGAGTCTTTTACAAAGTTTTGAGCAGGCTTCTACTTGCAAACCTTCGAATACGATATTATATTTATCAGTGAATTCACAACCAATCGTTTAAAAATATAACACATAGCTGTTGTAAAATCATCCCAACCTGCTCTCAGCCCCCGCAGCGTAAGCGTTGTGAAAGGCTCGTGAGGCCGAGGGTGATTCGAAAAAGTTGGAATGGGGCGAAGCCCCATCCCAAATTGTTCGAATTGCTCTCACGAGTGTTTTACAAAGTTTTGAGCAGGCTCTCAACGGTTGCGTCCATCTTTTATCCTTAACACACATCCCCGCATAACGTAGCGACCGAAGGTCGCTAGTTTCATAGATAAATGCGATCAAACAATGTGAAGTGATGCTTCAAACTCTATAACAGAAGAAGACACAGTAAGAATAGAAGGAGACGGAGTAAATAACGTTTTCTAACTCAAAACAAGCGCGTGTTTGGAGTATTTCGTGACCCGGAATTCCAACTCTGAAAATCAGATAGCTGCTAAATTCGTCCAAAAGCACGCGAGAAACTGCGACGGCCTATCACTCGTCCATCTAACTTCTTTTCTTCCCACTTCCGCTCCTCCCTCCCCCCCCCCTCCTCTCCTCCCTCCCAATCCATGCCATTAGAGGACGTCTTCCACTCCCTTCTCCCAATGTCCACGCAAAAGTTCGTCGGGGAAGTCTGGAGAAAAATGGTGGCCGCGCATCGCGTCCCTTGTACTTCCCATGATTTATCGCGTCTTTGAGGGTCGGGGAACTTCAAACGAGTGATGCAATTGCGACTATGAGAGATGAGTAGGATTAGGAAGATGTAGGCATGTTCGGATTGAATGATGATAACAGTTCCTCCAAAACAAGCAAGTAATGCTTTCACTAATCTGCTTTAGAATAGCAAATGGCTGAGCTCGATCAAGCAAGCAATTGCCGAAAGCATCAGATAATCAAGAGCGCGCATAGGCAGGTGATAAGTGAGTTAGTAGGAGGGGCGCCAATATCTAAATATTTTCGAAATTAACTGACCTCAGCCTCAGGCGGAGTTGGCGGCGCCGGGTACATAAACTCCATGCCTCTCTTCCTTCTTTCGCTCCTACTCTCCGATGGTCAATCAAAATTGAATCAACGCAGAGGGAAGAGGCAGGCAGGAGACACTTGGGAAGCAGCGGTGTTGGCTTTCACAGCACTTCCCCTAAGTGGTCAGTGAAGGCTGCGGGTCGTCGTCTGGATTCTGGAGCCAGTCTCGACGATAAGGGAAGACTAAGAGGCAGGAGCCAGATTGCGCGAATCTTTCTCTCTTCTTCTCTTTTCTCACACAGCTGCAGGGGGCGTCGAACATCTTCCCTCTCTCTCCCCCTTTCTCTCCTTCTTTGCGCTCTCCTAATAATCCCTGATCTCTCGTCCACTCCCTCAGGCAAGAAGAAGAAGAAGATACTCAAGCAGTAGTCCCAACAGGGAATAAGTTTCGACCGAGAGGCGAGGGGAGAGGGATGCCTCTCTCTCTTCATATTCGGACTCGCAATTGGGCCGAGACCACTAGTAGATGCGCTAAAGGTCGGAATGCGAGTGGGGATGCCTTAGCAATATCGGCTCTTGATTAAAGGAGGAGTAAATGCAACATTGAATTTTTGAAGCTTTCATATGCACTGCCTAGATCTCCCCAACGATATGAAGCTCCGAAACTTTCACATTGATATCTCCATTCCGAACTGAATTATCTGAGTTTCGTGAATTGTTCTATTTGTCTAGTTGTTGCCTTTAGTCCTCCTTTAAGCGTGGTCTTTCGCTGATCTGTGAGAGAACAAGAATAGTGACGAGAATCACATCGATGTCATCCCTAAATGCGACTGTGCTCACTCCATTTCCCGAGATTCCCAGACTGATTAAGTGGAAATGAGGACTGGAGTGTCCGATGACCCACCCGAAAGAGCGAGTAGAAGGAACTCAACAAGTCTAGACGGAGACAATGTTGGCCAGTGACGATTTCGGCTCGTTGTGAAATTTTGATCTATCGAGTCCTCGAGAAAATGATACTGAATTTTTTGATAAATTTAAAATAATGAGGAAAATAGAGGATGAGGTTTTGAGAAGTTTCGAATTTTGCAAAATCATCAATTTTCCAGTATTTCTTGCCTCATAGCTGAAAGAAAAGCAAATCAGAGTCATTGAGCGATCTATCACAAAATAATGCGTTCAGGATAGAGGAAGATGAAAGAACACGTGTGGAACATTTTAATTGCGATGCGCAATATGTTCCAGAGAAATATTCCAGAGAATACGCAAATACGCATATGGATACGCAAATACGCAAATGGAACTTTCTGGTTACGCAAATGGAACTTTTCTGGTTTTTTGGTCTTACGCAAATGGAACTTTTCTGGTTTTTTGGCCCAGTCAATAGACGGGATGAGTTGAGAAAGAGTAAAGGCTGGGAATGAACGATGAGGGAGCAATGGAAATAAGCTGTTCGAGAAAAGAGAGAAGTGATGAGCAAAACATACAAGAAAATAACAGATTTGCATGTGATGGTTTGAGCACGTCATGTGTTTATTAGCAGATACGCAAGGCAAGAAATCAAGGAGACACAGTCAAAACATCTAACCCAAATCGTAGGAGATTTATAGAAATCGCGGAACGGAAGTTGGACGCGGTGTTGTCAAATGCAGATTGAGATGGGAGAACAGAAAGAGGAGGAAAATAATCAACTGAGCACCGAAGATGAACAATACTCATTATGAAGGCAGGAACGGAAATAAGGAATGGGATAGATGAATTTTTGATAAGGTAGCCAGGTGATTCTCGCATTGGCTTGATATTAATATTATTATTCAGGGCATATCTTCGAGTCTAACAATGAGCATTATCATGCGAGCGTGTAAAAAAATTCACCATTGATACAAGAATAAGCGTGTCTCTAGTAAAGGCTTCTCAGTGTGATGACAGTGGGAAGATCTCAGAGGAATAGTGGATTTCCCAGTGAGATGCCTACAGACTAAAGGTAACATCCCGTCTTCGAGACTGGGATCGCGGGAGGACATTCTTAGGATAGTGTCAATTTAGGCGGATTCAGCCGATGGAAACTCCAGAGTGCCCACCTTTCCCAAGACGAGCAGACTACTTACTAGTAAAATGTTACCAGAGATGACTCAAGAAATCACGCAATATCATCATCAAGTCATAATAATCCTTTGCAAGCACCAAAAAAGGAAGCGCCGTTCATCGCCCCGAGGGAAGATTTGAATGTAAACACATTGCGAATGCCGAGGGAAAGAGACACACGATTTCCATCGTACAGAACAACCGAAAAATAATATCCCTCGCAGCCACACAATATCTGCCAGAGAATGGAAAGAAGCCAACGACGCAAAATTTGGCGGCGACGAGCCACGCGCAGTAGATTCGATTACAGTATCCGCAAGAGCAGGACAGAGTGGCCGATTGGGAACTGAGCTGGTCAGCGAGATCGACTGTTCAGAGAATATTCTCGAGTGATTGAGTTGCGAGAGAAGATATAGTAAGAAGATGTCGTGGTATAGTTGTATGAGCTCTAGAGAAAATTATAAAGAGACGCTCGCTGTAAGTGCACTGTTGACATTAACGAACTCTCATTTGGCACACTCTCCCTCAGGGCATGCGAACATGCAAAATGCAAGGTTCTTTCGACGCTACTACACGCTGGAGAGGCTTAGTCCGCGGATGAACTCAGGCCTTGAGGATCAAAGTGGAGAGAGAAAATACGCCCGTCAAAGGGGCAGCAAATCGAGTCGAGCCGCGTGTGAGTGAGTCCATAATGGAATATCGTCAAGCATTTTCGGGATAATGCTTCTAAAAGTGAGAGGAGGAGGAGGAGGAGGAGAGGGGAGTCTGGTGGGGGAGGGCAGGAGAGATGGGTAGCTGCTAGTAAACAAGATGGAAAAGGAGGAACGCAACGAGAGAAGCGGAAGAATCTGCGAGATTATATGAGGAGTTGGTATTAATACATTCACTCTCGGCTCTCCTTAATCCGCGTGCTCTCTCGCACTGTCTGACCAGCTAGAGAGCGTGGGAAATGAGGAGAGTATGTGTCCAACAGGTTACATAACTGCATCGCATCATGGGAGCGCGTCTGGTAAGCCCTCCTACTTCGATGCTGTTTGTTTTCCGCGCGTATTCCTGATGAATAATTGCCCAGTTAGAGAGCAGGGAAAGTTTGTGAGTTTCGGTCTATTCAACGGAGCAAACTTCAGGCAGAATTCATCAATTATAGCGGGGAAAAAATAAATGATTCGCATGAGTACCCAATGAGTAGAGTGAGAGAAGAAGCAGATGGGAGGAGGAGTAATATTCAAATTTTTGCACTTAAAATGGCCCGAGGCGTCACGTTTGAGTCTGAGGACCTGTCATCACACGCTCATTCATTTCCTCATACGCCGGTGGGTTTCAACTACTAAATTTGCCCCTCCGGCCCATTTGGGAAGATGGGGTAGGGGAGGGCCACTTTTCGCCCTCCTCCTTTTCCAGCTTCTTCTCCTTTTTCCCATCGAAATGAACGCCTCCTCGAAAGGGTGAGAGATAAATCGAGTTGAGTGAAAAATGGAGTTCATTAGACGCGTAGATGCAGGAAATTCGGAAACTGGGCGACTGCATATTCGGAAAGGCGCTTAGCCAAAGTTGATCTTTGATCTTTCGAAAAGGGAAAGGATGCGGCTGTTCGTAGAGTGATTTCGAAGCCAGGGAAGAAAGAAAAAGCGGGATGACTTCAGTGCGACGACGAACAGAGCAGAAGAGGAGAGGGAGGGAGCCGTAAATGCTTTGTTCGTTCATTCTCCCACTCCCTCTGCTCTTCGCACTTCACACTTCCCATCTCATTTCATGAGAAGAGCAGGGGATGATGGCCTCGTGAATCGCCCATATCTCGGGAAGATTTGAGCAGGAATCAGCGGCTGTTGTCAACTGGCTAAAATTAGAAAAAAAACTAGAATGTGCTTTCGGAAAAGGACAACTCCGCATCGAAACTACGAGTTCAGCTGCACGGGAATCAAGAGATACATTAACGTAGTGTATACGAAAATGTAGTTGAATTTGCCATCCTAGTGAGTAAAAAAAAGTGATCAATCACGTTGTCCGAAGTGGCGGATTTCGTTTTGATCTTGGGCTAATTACGCAACAGTTTCCCAATGTGAATGCAATATCTTTTCATCATTCAAATACAGGAATAGATTTGACGTGAAAAGTGAAGGAATAAGTGGAAGCAAGACAACAAATTCTGGAATAGCCAAGCGCGCGCAGGCGCGTTTCCCAAACCTGCGGGGCTGAAATTGGGTGGCAGAGAAGGGGAAGGGAGGTGCTCTAAGAGGAGCTCTCTCCTCCCATCCTCTCTTCCCTCTCAGACGAGCGAGAGAGAGTGTAGAACGAGGAGAGTAAGGGAGAGAGAAAGATGAGTAGAAAGGCCGGGCCTCCGAAATCAGATTGTTGCGGGGGGAGGACAACTAGGGCCGAGATGCACGGCACAACAAGTGAATTGAGTCGGAGTGAAGGGAAGGAAGCGGAGACGGACAATGAAACTCGAGGAGACCAGGGAATGGAAGAGGGATAAGACTTCGCGAGAACTGAGCCTCTTCATGATACGTAATCTATCCCTGGTCTGACCAACAAGAAAGTGCGCAGTATAAAGAGAGTTGTTGGGAAGTGGACCCGTGAAGTGAAGGAGTGATAGGAGAAAGAGCAAATATAGGAAAAACATAAGCGAAGTATTTTACTGAGAAAATTTGTCTTGACTGAATCAAAAATGTTTCAATAGTATCGTTTAAATTGGATGTTATTGATGAAATTAATAGGCTCGCCGCAACAGTTGGAAAAAAAATTACATTGAAAAAAATATTTATGGAAGAGAGTCAAGCTTTGCAATATTGTCACCTACCGCAACTTCTATTGAGATGAGCCACGAAATGAACTCGCTGGTGAAAAAGATCCGCATGATGGGAAGTAATGAAATCAGTGAAAATGTCCACTTAAAATTACCCTATTCAAAGTAAAGTCAATGAAAAAGTGTCATTTCATTAATTCTACTAAATAATAACGACGTCTACACAAGGTAACGAGCAGGCTCTTCAACGATGAACAGTAAGTAGCAAACACTGCACGCTCGCTACCCTGGTTCGGGTCAAAAATCGTGCAGGTCTTATGAAAGTGAGGGAACGCAATATTGGCAGACCTCTCTCTTGCATGTGTATACACATCAGAGAGCGAGAGGAGAGGAGTGTAAAGCGCTGATAGAAACAGCTGAAATATGGGAGAGAGAACGGAATCTCCGCATATTTTCGGGAGCAGAGCAGCTTTACTTTGTAGAGGTACCTTTTGTTATGATTTCGCAATCTGTATTTTTCTGAACTTTTCAACTAAATTTCATGCAAGACAATGTGGGTCCTAGTAGGCAGTTCTATAATGAGATTTCTTGCATCACTGGGGTTGTGAGATGAGGAGCCGTACTTTGAGCTGTCTGCTTATCTCACAATTCCTTTTTTCTCGGGAGTTTGTAGTTCACATTGTGTGAACTTCATAATCATGCACGCAAGTCGAAGGTGTCATTTTTTATCACCGGAGATATGCTCTCATGGAATTTGTGATTGTGTAACCAGTAATTAATATATGGAGTGTGGAAAGAAACGAGTGGTGTATTTGAAAATGGCAGTAAAGGGTCGGCATGTAAACATAGGAAGAATAAGTTATTTTGTTTTTCTGCGAGTTCCAAATACACTACACCACATGAATTCTGTCCTGACAATAGGTTGAACTGAGCGAGGGCTATGCTCGATTGCAAAATGTCCCTGATCACGAAAACGTTCAGATAACGAGGGAGGGCAATAAATGAGTGATGTGATGGGGCAATAAAGGCGATCTCTCTAATTCGCGAGCTCTCTCTGCAGCTACAGAGAAGGAGAAAGTAGGGGACATGAGGAGGAATGGTCAATCGATAGCATGGGAGATTAGGAGTATTCAATCGTTGTTGTTGAATTTGAAAACCTTTGGCGGCTTCTTGAACGATTCCGAGGTCCCGCAGTGACAGGAGACACTGTAATTATTGGTGGTTGTATTGATTTCTAACTCAATTAAATGCCATCTCGAAACGGATCATCCTCTAGAAAATTTCGAGGAGTACTGGACCGGGTATTGGGTCGGAGTTGAGGCTAGGCACTGATTAGTCAGTCCCTATCGAATAGTCCACCATGAAAATCTACATGGTTTCGTCCACACCAACCGCTCAGATTTTCTTTTGATTCAAAAAATGTTTCATCCATAACATGAAAGGAGCGAGAAGTGTGAGACAATGTTGTCTTCAGAGGCTGCTGGGAACAATAACGACACATTTTATATTCTTGCTCTATCATCAGTAGTCCCGTACTTTGGCTATCCCATATTGGCTATCATAATCCGGAATCACAGTTGTAGCTGATAGATCACACATCACACTCTTTTTGATCAAATATGAACGATCAACTGACATGAGGTACATGCCGCAGGTCTCCTTCGGCTGTCCATGGAAGCATTCGTCGCACATCGGGTGGGAACAGGTTTTGAACGTGTACTTGGCTGAAGTTGATCTTTGATCTTTGTTAACCCTGTCAACATGACTTCTTGATTTGACGTGCAATCAAGCAAAATTTATTTATCCATACTGCAAAATCATGCACTAAATCAGCTCGGATTTGAATTATGGAGCAAAGGCGAATCCCTAAACTTCGCGAAATGAGTTTCAGTATTTTTTCCAGATTTTCCACTATTCTATGAATCATCACCATCAATGATTGGCAATATGTTTCATTGCTCTCACTTGTTCTCGAAACTTGCTATTGAATCTGATAATTGATCTTTGTCCCGTTCAACATAAAAATATTATCATCCTCACCTTTTCTCTTCTCGCACTTGCTGCACTTGGCCGGAGGATCAGCTGCGTCCGCCATGGGTACTGTAAGAATACTGTAGACTTCAGAATCAATCGATACGGATACTGTATTCGACGCTTACTATAGGAATCTCTATCGGAATCGCAGGGTACTTTTGAAAACGACAAATGAGTGAATATCGATCGATATCGCGAAAACGCGCGGTTTTACAACAAAGAGACTGGCAACAGCTAGAGATACCAGGTGATGCCTGTATACTGATAATACTCTGTGATATCACCATGAAGAGGTGGGAAGAGAACTAGATAAAGAGGGCGAGAGAGTGTGGTGAAGGGAGAGAGTGCGGAGAGGGAGAGGGAGGTGAGAGAGTGTGATGTGAGAGAGACCGAAAGGGGCATTGGTAACAACACAAAAAAAATGCGATTGGTACACAACTTAGGGCCATTGTCCGATGATAGGTCAAATAGGGGGAGGGAGGAATCAGAATCACAAGATGGGACGATAACATAGTGATGGGATGAGTTTCAGAAGAGATTCATAGTTTTTGAGGAGAACGAGTTGATTACTGCTTGTTCCCTTGCTTTTCGAAAAGAACAATCTATAAAAATGAAAGCTAGCCGTGCGTAGTGGAAAGAGGTTCGCAAAAAGCGCGCCTTGAGTAATGCCAACGGAATGTCGGACAACTGCTTGGTTCTTCTTATCAGAGCAGCTTTTATCGCCTGAAACTGCTTGAGTCACCAGGAACAGAAAGCCAGCCCTTTCAACCCTTCTGCTTTCACAGAGGTAAGAGGGACAAATGAAGGGTGAGCATCCGGGAATAACATCAGCTTGAGAAAACGAAGAGCCTTTCCTATCGATCACACGGCAACCCTAAAAAATTCCTCACATAATCCTCTCAAGGCGCTGAGATTGAAGACGAGAATATTCGGCATAAAGATTATCTTTTCTGTGTCACTCAAGAGCATCTTTCAGATTGAGAACATCGTTCGCATATGCAATGACTAGACTTTATTCACAAATACAATCAGTTCGTGATCATAAACCGATTACTGTATCTCCCTTTGATTACGGTGCATTGTTTATCTGATCAGATCTCCCAGCTCCTCTCTCGCCTCGGGGCTCAGGTTGTAGCGGATCTTCTCGGCCTCACGACGGAGCTGGAAAGAGGAAAGGAGCGATTGAAGGAAACGGGGCGGAGTCAACGGGCGGGAAGGGTCGGGAAAGGGGCGGAGTCTCACCGAAATGAGCTTTTCGTACTGGGTCTTGACGGCGGGCGACAGCTTGGCGACGCGATCCTCGTAAGCCTTCTGCAGAGGAATGAATTAAATTCGCATTTTGAGAATCATTGGATTTTGAAAGTGATTAAGTGACGATCGAAATCTTCGAAAAAGTGCCTTGGAGTCACCACTTTTTGCTCTTTGATGGATAGGGATATAAAGCGATCAAAACAGGAAGAGTAGAAAGTAATTAATTACACTAATTAGCCGTGACTAATTAACCTTGGCAGCTTCCTGCTCTGCCTTCCACTTCTTGAAGTCTGCGATCTGGGCGGCGTCCTTGAATGATTCGGCGATCTTGTTGATCTGCAAGAAGAAGAGTCTGGTAAAAGTAGTGATTAGGGCTCTCTTATTGGAAAATTTGAGTTGATTGTTAGGATACGTTTCAGATGTGCTAAATAAACAAACGCTCGTCGCCGATATAAGGCCACTGAAACATATCCGATATGGCGAGAAAATTTTCCAATAAGTGAACCCTACTAGTGATTTTTCTCAATATTGGACAATCTTCCTTAGCACACAGAAGGAAGGGGGCCACTTCTCGCGAGGCCATAACTAGTGGATTCCTTGCACCTGCCCAGTGAGAAATTCCACTGGGAAACCTATCCAGGGGATAGAAGAGAATCTAAGACTGCATTTGCATTATTCGAGCAGATCCGATCGGATATCTCGATTTTTGGCCATTAACGACGCTAATGGTAAAATTTAGGTTATTAGTTTTGTTCGGAAAAGTATGACCAAGGATGATTGAAAAATAATTCGGGCTCAGTCGAAGTACGACATGTGAAACTCATTTTGAAGCTACCAAAGTATTTCACAAACTCGTTGCAGAGCGAAATATCATTAAAAGCGACGAAGCCTGTTTACAGATTACAACATTATTTAAAAATCTAAATAAATTAATGAAAATATTGCTCACCTTGGCCTGCTTGTCGGCATCTTCGAGGTTCGGGTTCCAGAAGACGCCGTCGAAGGCCTTGCGCTCCTCAAAGATTGGGAGATTATCGATTTTTTTATCATTAAAGTTACTGGCCTAGGCTCTTTTCAAAAGCAATAATTGGAAATTCTCAAAGATGGCACTACTCTTTGTATACGTTCGGATATTACAGGCACATCATCATGTGAAGAACGACATTTTCGAAAATAAGTTTAAAGGAGGAGTAAACTCAAAAATCAGTTTTTGTGGCTATCATATGCACTGCCTAGAGCTCCACAACGATAAGAAGCTCCGAAATTTTCACATTGATATCTCCATTCCAAACAGAGTTATAGCTAGTTGGCTGGGAGTCATATCAGGGAAAGCTCAGGGACGGGGCGAGATAACACGCGACTTGAAGAGAGCGCGTCCCTAGGTGAAACATATTCCAACCGGGAGCGCGTTTGCATTTACTCCTCCTTTAAATTTAAAAATGTTATTACCTCGTCAGTCATCTTCTGGATGAAGAGTGGCGCGATTTCGACATCGTCTGAAACTTAAAATTTATATTTTTTGAAAGTTTGAAAATCAAATTCACCCTCCAAATCCGCGACTGTTGGAAAGCAGGTGAACATTTCTTACTGGATAAGTGGAGGAAATGCCGAAGTGTGCAAACTAACGACTCAAGGCAGTTTCCATTCAACTTTCCACCAGTGAAAGTGCAAATGGAGGAAAGAGGAGAGAGGGAAGGAGGAGGGAGGGAAACCAGTAGGACGGCTACTCATAACCGTCCACTAGAGATCGAGTGTGGTGGAGAGGGCCAGACTACAGCTCCACGTGCTTAATCGTGCGATGGAAATCCTCCACATCACTCTAATCCACTGCACATGCTCGATGAAAGCGCGATAATTATTAAAAGTCGTTCAGGTGACTGCACCCTGCATACCACTTCTTTTGTAGCTTATTGCAGAAGACACTCTGCGAGATCGGAAGCGTCGCCTAGGTAATTTCACTGGCAACACTAGGAGCTACCGCACCTCCTCCGAAGACCGCTCGGTGCTCCTCGGGAGTGAGGGTGGCGAGGATGGCATGGGTCGCAGCTTGCTCCTTCGCGCACTCGCCGCCCTCCTTCCACTCCTTCCACGTCTGAAAAATCGGCTACAGTAATCTCGACACACGGCAATGATCGATCGAGATCTGAACGACCGTACCTCTCTGAGCTCCTTGGACTGCTTGGCAGGCAGCACATCAACGAAGGGAGGAAGGCCGCAGGGAGGACCGTCGGGCTTCTGAAGGTAGAGTACGGTAGGGATACGGTAGACTGTGGAATGGTAAGATAAAGCAGTCATTGGGGTTCAAATTTTTCATTTTTGTATGCTGACATGCGACATATCGCAGAAGAACTCTCTTCAATGCTTTCCTAGCACTAGTGAAACACAATTTCTATTGGACCAATTAATATTAAGAATAATGAAAGTGAATGTTTGCCAATCAATGGTAGGTCAACACCTAAAGGGTACGGTACCTCCTGGGCTGCTGCGATGGCTGCAGCTGCTGCACCGACGAGCAGAAGGGAGATGAGGGAATGCTGCATTCTGGAAAGATCAAAGATCAAAGATCAACCATGATCTATACGAAATACGACAGAAAAGAACGAAATGTACACTAATCAAAAGAGTTCAAAGATTGCTGAGGTGCAATTGTTCTGCTGATGTTATGACCAATGAGGAGTGGGTTTAAATAGGTGACTGGCGCGGGCCGAAGACTAGGGCACTCTCCTCGTTCCCCACACTCTGTCCCCATTCTCTGGCCGACGAGAGAGCGTGCATTATGAAGAGAGTGCCTCTCTCCCCGCACAGAGCATCGACATCCTGTCATCGCCTCAGGGCAAAAAGCAGTCCCCCATTGACGCCCAGAGTAGTGCCTGGCTGCTCTCTTCAGTTCGCACGCTCTCTCGCTCTGTCTGACCTACGATAGAGCATGGGAATCGAGGAGAGTCGGCACTGGCCCGACCAGATTATTAGCACGCGAAAGAAGCACTATTGAGAGGAGCGATGTGTAATTTACTCGCGGAGTAGTGTCAGATTGTGATGAGACACTGAACAATTTTTTTTTAATTACAGAAAATGGGATTTGATAAGCGCTAAAGTGTATTGGAAATGTGCGACTTGAAAGTGCCTTTCATGTCCCCGACGAACCTTGAGAAAAACGGAGAAAGAAGTGATTGACGAGTTGATCTGACGACGTTGAATGAGGAAGAGCCCTTAGAGACCGATCGAAATAAAAATTAAGATCTGGTTTGGACAATCCAAGTGACTTATGGCAATTACCTTTTTCTTAAACTTCTTGTACACTAGACGGTAATCCTTTCCGATTTCTGTCGAATACGATAAGCACATTCATATTTGCAGTGTTTCCAACCTCATTTTTCCATCTCTCTAATCATTCTAGATAACGACTATGACCGGCATGCAATAATTTCGATGTGACTATAAAAATACATTGGCATTGAGTAATTTTCTAACAGGACGATCCACAGATCTCGTGGTGTAGTGGTTATCACATCTGTCTAACACACAGAAGGCCGGCGGTTCGAGCCCGCCCGAGATCAAATTTTGCTTCATATCTTTTACCTTGTTCAGAAGGAGAGATACTCTTATCTCTTTCGTCATTTTGCTTTATTTTTTTTAAATGCGAAATGTTCATCGACTGAAGACAACATAAATTAGAACAAAAGGGATGATCAACGGTAAATCCCTTGTATCAAATTATGGCAAAAATGTTAACTCTTGATATATATTTATAGATTGCCTTTCTTCAGGATCATATCTCAATCTTCTTCCGTCCTGTTGTTTTCCCCTTTCTCTAAGCAAGTTTGAATTTCACTCGTTTCCGTTCCTTCTCGAAATAGCGAAAGAAGCACTTCAGACTTCGAAAAATGAGTTCTCTTTACTTCCCGGTTCGCGTAAGCTTTTCGTACCCTCAGTTCCCAAGTTGTATGCCTAGGCCAAAGTGTTGTTGGTTGGCTCCCGTACTCCAACTGAACGCAATTACAAAGAAAGTAATGCGTTATGTAATTACTTCCTTTTCCATCTTATGGTTTCAACAACAACCGACTCATATCTCGTTGGCTACCTTCGTTCCCAGAGCTTACCAATTTTTGCAGCAGAACTACTAAATCGCTTAATTACCTCCTCTTTCTTGGGTAGTTCGGTAAAATTTACCGCAACAATTTTTATTGTGGGAGTCCTTACTTCTCTTTCGTGTCACTCCCTCTTTAATTTTGTCCACATTTTCAATTTCGTTCTCTTTTCTCTTTCAATGAAAACATGCGCGGATATGTGAAAAATAGGCGAAAACGTGAAAAAAGTGTTTATCTCATTCGTGAGATAATTACTTAAAGATTTCAACCTTCTGTTTTCAGCAGAAAGCGCAGTTGATTGCCTACAGAGCACAATAAGGCCCCGGCCTATTTAATAGAAAGTTGCCTGAACAATATTCCGGCAATCCGAGTTTTACATATTTGAAATTCATTTGTTTTAAATATTCACGTCGCGTGCAAAAGCACCATTTCCTTCATCGCTCTCTCGTCACAGTATTTATAGGGCAGACGCTGTTTACAGGGCAGGATTAGGCAGGAGCGAGGGAGGACGAAAAGCTATCATTGCTTGGAGATGTCCCGTTTCCTCCTCGTCTGGTTGAATTCGAGTCTCACCGATCCATATTGGCCACTCTTCGAGATCATCTATGCGGGAGAGGTAACGAGAGGTCTATCACTTCATTCAATTCATAGAATGGGGAGCCGAATTTTGTTGTTGATTTTTTCAACAACAAAATTCGGTCCGAATATCTTACTTTGAAAATTAAAAACTATGCAAAAAAGGGGGGGGGGTGACTTTTGCCAAACGGACATTTGCCAAATGAGTCGCCGTTCGCTTGCAATTCGGCATAGCGACTTGGGTATTGTTTCATTGTAACAAGTATGTGCTACCCTACATTTGCATATGAGACGAATCGCGAAAGAGTCGAGCACGAGGAGGGGGTCAGTGGAAAAATAAAATCAATAATTTTAAAAATTCTGTAAAAATTACCAAAAGTACTTGGAAGCAAGCTCTTTCAAACTGCGTTGGCCGAATATTTTTAAAAATTTTATTTTTCGAGTACGGGCGTTCCGAATATGACGCTGTGCAGTAAAATTAGTGAAATCGGGTTCAGAAAAATGATCATATTTTCCTTCAAAATTGAGCTAGAAAGTTTTTCTTTTTTAGAAATGAAGCTGAGGATTCCCTCTACAACTTTTATGTTAAGCATTTCATTCGTGGTGGTCAACCTGGTTCTGGGTGGTGGCCCGAATGAAAAAATCGATTTTAGAAAAAAAACGGAATTTCCCAACTTTGCCCCTATGGGCAATTTATAGCACCTACCATAGTGTTTTCACACGCCAAGTATCAGAATTAGATTTCTTTGCGTGACAATTGAGCGCTCGTTTAAGTTCTCGCAGTCGGAAGTGGACCACTGACCTACCGTGCTGGAACGCTTTCTACGCGCTATTTTGAACATAATTGTTGATATAATAGTTGTTTTGATCATTTTATTTTCACATTGCACGAACTGGAACCAAATAATTGGAATTACGGGTCAAAATAACGGAATTATCAAAAAAATCAAAAATCTACATTTTGACCCTCTACGACCTGAGCGTTGGGTCCCAATGACCTAAAACTGTTCCACATGATGTACAAACATGCCTTAAAGCGTACCAAAGAAATCACATCCCTTGAAATATGTGATTTCATCTGAAATCTTTTGGAAAAGTCGCAAAACTGAAACTCATGCTAAACTAGGTCTACCGAGTTGGTCCTTACATGAATAAAGTAGAGAATGATGAGCTAAACATTTTATCTGTTGAAAGTGAGGCTCTATCTGTTCATTTACGCGCGCTACAGCGCTCAAAATAGGCAAAAAACGATGCTGGAGGCGCGCGAGAGAGCGCCAAGTAGAGGGGAGGGAGAGAGAGGTCAGGCGGCTAGAGCGCCAGACGGTTAGAGCGCGCGCTCTCGGGGGATTTTCCACGATCTTCGTGTGAAAACACTATGGTAGGTGCTATAAATTGCCCATAGGGGCAAAGTTGGGAAATTCCGTTTTTTTTCTAAAATCGATTTTTTCATTCGGGCCACCACCCAGAACCAGGTTGACCACCACGAATGAAATGCTTAACATAAAAGTTGTAGAGGGAATCCTCAGCTTCATTTCTAAAAAAAGAAAAACTTTCTAGCTCAATTTTGAAGGAAAATATGATCATTTTTCTGAACCCGATTTCACTAATTTTACTGCACAGCGTCATATTCGGAACGCCCGTACTAGAAAAATAAAATTTTTAAAAATATTCGGCCAACGCAGTTTGAAAGAGCTTGCTTCCAAGTACTTTTGGTAATTTTTACAGAATTTTTAAACTTATTGATTTTATTTTTCCACCCCGTGCTCGGCTCTTTCGCGATTCGTCTCATATAGATATCATCTTACCAGGCGATCATGAGTTTCGCTCTTCACCAACGACCAGGGGTTCATGGTCCAAAATTGGGAATTTGGGCAGAAAATCATGATTAGACAAACACCGAGTACTGTAACCAATCGATAGTCCAGTACCTCAGTAACCACTGAATCCCAGTAACGTGGGTGTCGATTGGTTACGGCATGTTTATCTAACCATGATTTTTTACTCAAATTCTCAATTTTCGACCATGAACCCCTAGTCATTGGTGAAGAGCGAAACTCATGATCGCTTGGTAAGATGATATCTATATGCAAATGTAGGGTAGCACATACTTGTTACAATGAAATAATACCCAAGTCGCTATACCGAATTGCAATCGAACGGCGACTCGTTTGGCAAATGTCCGTTTGGCAAATGTCACCCCCCCCCCAAAAAAAAAGTATCCCTCAGTTGCTTCTCATCTTCTCGTTTCTTCTCCTTCTTCCTCTCGCTCTCCACGTCATTCACAAGCACGCCGAGTTGCATCAGAATGTGAGATCTCTTGTGATACAGAGGAGATTAATCAAGTCCTTGGTTCACGGCATTTGGAAAGGGCAGAGCGAGAAATGAGCGAGAGAGCAGAAAGGGAATGATGTTGCTGTCACTTGCATACTGTCAGATGAGAGACCCGAATAACTTATGAATTTTCCCAAAACAGTGATGGTATGTTCTATCGTGTCTAGAGATTCGCAAAACTTCATTTTGCGTGGTCTCTTACCCCTCTGACTGGAGAGAGATCGTGATCCGTCATTCAGGTCCGTCTCCTTCTCTCCTCCATTCTCCTTCATGGATCACTGGGTGCCGTTGCTCGTCTTCCTCTCATCGCTCATCAGCTGCTAGGAGATTCAACTGATGGTCAGCTGCAGTTGTCACTCAATATCTGATAGTAATGAATAATGAAAGCAGCTGGAAAATTCGCGAAAGCACATCAAAGTATTATTAAAAAATCAGCATTTTTACAGCAGAATCAGACCATAAAAATGCGAGAAAGGGTAGTTTTGGTACACCTATTGTAGCCTGCTTATGCGACGGAGACAATACTGTCGTTGTGGCGTTATAAACACAGTGAACTTGAGGAACAGCCGAGACACGTCTCACCATTGCGAGTTTGGCATGGCAGACGGCAAACTGCTTCATCATTGCACTGTGAGTGTCATCCAAAGTCTGCAAATTGCAACATGATGTATACCAATCGAATGATGAGCTTAGTAAACTATCATACTCGAATTAGGATAAAATCAAAATATATAAAAACTACATACCTTGAGAATACTCTTGATCGCTTCCGAGCGTGCCTTTGCAACGTACGCGTGGGACTGGTGAGAACTATCCTTTTTTGCAGTTTCTAGTTCATTTAATTTCAATAGTATTTCTCGCTTCTTCTTTTTCTCGATATTTTGTTGGGATCGTTTCAAAATTACTCCTTCCGAGAGGTTTTCGAGAAGGGAAATAATTTTTCTGAAATGAAACGATTAAGAAATCAATTTGCTAATCTAATCTAAGCTCTCTCAACTCTTGACTACTTCTTCAAACTGCTCTAGTGCCCGAATTCGACCGCAGGTATTCCGCCCAGCGGGAATCCAGTCTGCGACTCTTTCTCTTACAACTGTTCTGCCTGGAGGCCTATTGCTTCTGCACCGCAGCATGTTCCGTATACGGTATATCTACTCACGATAAAGTTGTACCCAAATTTCAAAGATCAATCCCAGGAACGTACTCGATGAACACTCACATGCTGGGGCTATTCGTGACCATCTGCACGGGAGTTGCCGTGAGTTCTCTCTCTGCCAAACTATTCAGAAATCACCAGTCTCTTCAGAGGACGAGTCTGTTACGGAATAACGCTTAAATATTTATAGTCTGTGTGAAACTCATCCCATTTGCACTGATGTGTTTCACACTGACTATGAATAATGAAGGGTTATTCCAGAACAGAATCGTCCTCCGGGCGTTTACGGTAATTTATTCTGGAATAAAACTTATTCCATCTAACAACACTACTGGACTAGCATCACGCTATTCTATAGGGGAGTGCAAGATGCGAGAGAGTGCAACGAAAAATATCTCCCATTTGCATAATTTCTAGAAAGTCGAAGCGATTGATGCTGCAGTCACCTAGTAGGATTAACGAGTAGTATGCACGATAAATGGCAGAGTGAAGCCGAGACTGGAATTGCAGTGCTTCTCTCGGCTGCTCGCTCGCAATCAGCGGGAGCTGCAGGAGCTGCGGGAGCGATGGAGGGATGACGTGGGATACGCCATCGAGAGGGGCAAGCAGATAAGGGAGAACCTGGAAGTCATCGAGGTAGGTCATGGTTTTGTTCTAAAATTGAATACATTTGACAACGTCCAGAAAATATTCCAGAAAGTAAAATTTTATCTATTTTTAAAAGAAAATTCAACGATAATACTAGCATCATCTTTCAATTTCTTATTTTAATTTTCTAGAAACTCATCTGATCACCAAATTAGGATGAAATATCGAAAGAGCATTCATGTAATTTGTCGTTCTCGACCCGTTCAGAGAAGGAAATCTTCAGATGTTCCGTCGCATGGCCATTCCCTTCTGTCTGATGGCAGTTCCGGGCTTCCTCCTATTCGCCGGCTACTGGTGGATCCCGGAAGATACGGGTGATCTCGATTTTCACCCATTGAGAGAGTGCGAGAATATGCCATTAGTTGTGTTCTAGAGAGATTTTAGCAAAAAAGCATGATGCAAAAGAGAGAAAAACTGTAAAGGAAGGGAAGAATATAATGAAGGATGAGAATGAAGAAGCGTCTAGAATGTAATCCATGATATCCTTGAGGTTTGGACATGATTCGATTCGTGTGCGTTGCTCTCTACGACTTGTGGCTAGCCGTGTGAGATCTTTTATCCATTTCTTTTATCATCACAGTATATGATGCGCATAGTATGCAGCTTTCACTTTCCCTTACCTCCATGATTCGCGGAATTTCGAAAAGGACTAGTTTGCAGATACGGACTGAAGATGCTGATCGTGATCCTCAAAGCCGATAGTCGATTCGAGAAGAGTCTACGAGAGTACAGAGCCATCGATTCGTTGTTCAACGTGTGGACGAAGATAAGCGCAACTCGGTCAGATACTTGCTATGAGGACATTCGAAAAAAAATGCGAAATTTCAGGAAGACTTCAACTACGAAGGAATCAGATATATGCATCGCACTTCAACGCTCAAAGCTCCACTCGTCCCAATATTTGTGAATTCTGAAATTAGGTCGGACGATAACGTCTAGTCTTCCGACTTTCAACCCTGAAATAACATTTTCGACGAATTTCGGGGTGACGGCAAGATCGTGATAAACATCGAATCTCTCACCATCAGTTCATTTCAACCATTGGATCGGGGGCGGATATTTCGGCAACGGAGCGCCCTTCGCTGTAGATTCGAAACAGCTCCTTCGGAGTTGTGTCATTGTAATCAGTGTGTTCAACTCTACATTTGAATATTAGGTTGTCTCAAAAGTTTCTGACTATTTAGTTTTTCAAGTTTGCTCGCGTCACCATCGGATGTTTCAATTTTCATTTTAGCATGTGTTAGAGTCGGCCGATTTACTTCTGGTCTTCTACTATATACAACGGCTTGGGTTACTTATCTAGCGCACATTACATCAGTCATAAAGACCTCGTAAGAGGATATCCCAGACCATCATTTCTGAAGTAAAATTTTCGACAAACTTCGTGAGTGGCTGCAAGATCGTGATAAAAATCGAATCTCTCACCATCAGCTCATTTCAACCATTGGATCAGCGTATCATACAGCAAGGAATGAGACAGTAATATCTCCGACCATCAATCCTGAGATAAAATTTTCGACGAACTTCGTGAGTCACGGCAAGATCGTGATAAAAATCGAATCTCTCACCTTCAGCTCATTTCAACCATTGGATCAGCGTATCATACAGCAAGGAATGAGACAGTAACATCTCCGACCATCAATCCTGAGATAAAATTTTCGACGAACTTCGTGAGTCACGGCAAGATCGTGATAAAAATCGAATCTCTCACCATCAGCTCATTTCAACCATTGGATCAGCGTATCATACAGCAAGGAATGAGACAGTAATATCTCCGACCATCATTTCTGAAATAAAATTTTCGACGAACTTCGCGAGTGGCGGCAAGATCGTAATAAAAATCGAATCTCTCACCTTCAGCTCATTTCAACCATTGGATCAGCGTCTCATACAGCAAGGAATGAGACAGAAATATCTCCGACCATCATTTCTGAAATAAAATTTTCGACGAACTTCGTGAGTGGCGGCAAGATCGTGATAAAAATCGAATCTCTCACCATCAGCTCATTTCAACCATTGGATCAGCGTCTCATACAGCAAGGAATGAGACAGTAAAATCTTCGACCATCATTTCTGAAATTAAATTTTTGACGAACTTCGTGAGTCACGGCAAGATCGTGATAAAAATCGAATCTCTCACCATCAGCTCATTTCAACCATTGGATCAGCGTATCATACAGCAAGGAATGAGACAGTAATATCTCCGACCATCAATCCTGAAATAAAATTTTCGACGAATTTCGGGGTGACGGCAAGATCGTGATAAAAATCGAATCTCTCACCTTCAGCTCATTTCAACCATTGGATCAGCGTCTCATACAGCAAGGAATGAGACAGTAATATCTCCGACCATCAATCCTGAAATAAAATTTTCGACGAATTTCGGGGTGACGGCAAGATCGTGATAAAAATCGAATCTCTCACCATCAGCTCATTTCAACCATTGGATCAGCGTATCATACAGCAAGGAATGAGACAGTAAAATCTTCGACCATCATTTCTGAAATAAAATTTTCGACGAACTTCGCGAGTGGCGGCAAGATCGTGATAAAAATCGAATCTCTCACCTTCAGCTCATTACAACCATTGGATCAGCGTCTCATACAGCAAGGAATGAGACAGAAATATCTCCGACCATCATTTCTGAAATAAAATTTTCGACGAACTTCGTTAGTGGCGGCAA
This sequence comes from Pristionchus mayeri, assembly GCA_036245805.1. Classification (NCBI taxonomy): domain Eukaryota; kingdom Metazoa; phylum Nematoda; class Chromadorea; order Rhabditida; family Neodiplogasteridae; genus Pristionchus; species Pristionchus mayeri. Next base: position 18,100,334 of record BTRK01000003.1, on the reverse strand, counting down.
GATCGTGATAAAAATCGAATCTCTCACCATCGGCTCATTTCAACCATTGGATCAGCGTCTCATACAGCAAGGAATGAGACAGTAATATCTCCGACCATCAATCCTGAAATAAAATTTTCGACGAATTTCGGGGTGACGGCAAGATCGTGATAAAAATCGAATCTCTCACCATCAGCTCATTTCAACCATTGGATCAGCGTATCATACAGCAAGGAATGAGACAGTAAAATCTTCGACCATCATTTCTGAAATAAAATTTTCGACGAACTTCGCGAGTGGCGGCAAGATCGTGATAAAAATCGAATCTCTCACCTTCAGCTCATTACAACCATTGGATCAGCGTCTCATACAGCAAGGAATGAGACAGAAATATCTCCGACCATCATTTCTGAAATAAAATTTTCGACGAACTTCGTTAGTGGCGGCAAGATCGTGATAAAAATCGAATCTCTCACCATCGGCTCATTTCAACCATTGGATCAGCGTCTCATGCAGCAAGGAATGAGACAGTAATATCTCCGACCATCATTTCTGAAATAAAATTTTCGACAAACTTCGTGAGTGGCGGCAAGATCGTGATAAAAATCGAATCTCTCACCATCGGCTCATTTCAACCATTGGATCAGCGTATCATACAGCATGGAATGAGACAGTAATATCTCCGACCATCAATCCTGAGATTAAATTTTCGACGAACTTCGTGAGTCACGGCAAGATCGTGATAAAAATCGAATCTCTCACCTTCAGCTCATTTCAACCATTGGATCAGCGTCTCATACAGCAAGGAATGAGACAGTAAAATCTTCGACCATCATTTCTGAAATTAAATTTTTGACGAACTTCGTGAGTCACGGCAAGATCGTGATAAAAATCGAACCTCTCACCTTCAGCTCATTTCAACCATTGGATCAGCGTCTCATTCAGCAAGGAATGAGACAGTAATATCTCCGACCATCAATCCTGAAATAAAATTTTCGACGAATTTCGGGGTGACGGCAAGATCGTGATAAAAATCGAATCTCTCACCATCAGCTCATTTCAACCATTGGATCAGCGTCTCATACAGCAAGGAATGAGACAGTAAAATCTCCGACGATCATTTCTGAAATTAAATTTTTGACGAATTTCGTGAGTGGCGGCAAGATCGTGATAAAAATCGAATCTCTCACCATCGGCTCATTTCAACCATTGGATCAGCGTATCATACAGCATGGAATGAGACAGTAATATCTCCGACCATCAATCCTGAGATTAAATTTTCGACGAACTTCGTGAGTCACGGCAAGATCGTGATAAAAATCGAATCTCTCACCTTCAGCTCATTTCAACCATTGGATCAGCGTCTCATACAGCAAGGAATGAGACAGTAAAATCTTCGACCATCATTTCTGAAATTAAATTTTTGACGAACTTCGTGAGTCACGGCAAGATCGTGATAAAAATCGAACCTCTCACCTTCAGCTCATTTCAACCATTGGATCAGCGTCTCATTCAGCAAGGAATGAGACAGTAATATCTCCGACCATCAATCCTGAAATAAAATTTTCGACGAATTTCGGGGTGACGGCAAGATCGTGATAAAAATCGAATCTCTCACCATCAGCTCATTTCAACCATTGGATCAGCGTCTCATACAGCAAGGAATGAGACAGTAAAATCTCCGACGATCATTTCTGAAATTAAATTTTTGACGAATTTCGGGGTGACGGCAAGATCGTGATAAAAATCGAATCTCTCACCATCAGCTCATTTCAACCATTGGATCAGCGTCTCATACAGCAAGGAATGAGACAGTAAAATCTCCGACGATCATTTCTGAAATTAAATTTTTGACGAATTTCGGGGTGACGGCAAGATCGTGATAAAAATCGAATCTCTCACCATCAGCTCATTTCAACCATTGGATCAGCGTCTCATACAGCAAGGAATGAGACAGTAAAATCTCCGACCATCATTTCTGAATTAAAATTTTCGACGAACTTCGTGAGTGGCGGCAAGATCGTGATAAAAATCGAATCTCTCACCATCAGCTCATTTCAACCATTGGATCAGCGTATCATACAGCAAGGAATGAGACAGTAATATCTCCGACCATCATTTCTGAAATAAAATTTTCGACGAACTTCGTGAGTGGCGGCAAGATCGTGATAAAAATCGAATCTCTCACCATCAGCTCATTTCAACCATTGGATCAGCGTATCATACAGCAAGGAATGAGACAGTAATATCTCCGACCATCAATCCTGAAATAAAATTTTCGACGAATTTCGGGGTGACGGCAAGATCGTGATAAAAATCGAATCTCTCACCTTCAGCTCATTTCAACCATTGGATCAGCGTCTCATACAGCAAGGAATGAGACAGTAATATCTCCGACCGTCATTTCTGAAATAAAATTTTCGACGAACTTCGTGAGTGGCGGCAAGATCGTGATAAAAATCGAATCTCTCACCATCAGCTCATTTCAACCATTGGATCAGCGTATCATACAGCAAGGAATGAGACAGTAATATCTCCGACCATCAATCCTGAAATAAAATTTTCGACGAATTTCGGGGTGACGGCAAGATCGTGATAAAAATCGAATCTCTCACCATCAGCTCATTTCAACCATTGGATCAGCGTCTCATACAGCAAGGAATGAGACAGTAATATCTCCGACCGTCATTTCTGAAATAAAATTTTCGACGAACTTCGTGAGTGGCGGCAAGATCGTGATAAAAATCGAATCTCTCACCATCAGCTCATTTCAACCATTGGATCAGCGTATCATACAGCAAGGAATGAGACAGTAATATCTCCGAACAACAATCCTGAAATAAAATTTTCGACGAATTTCGAGAGTGACTGCAAGATCGTGATAAAAATCGAATCTCTCACCTTCAGCTCATTTCAACCATTGGATCAGCGTCTCATACAGCAAGGAATGAGACAGTAAAATCTCCGACCATCATTTCTGAAATAAAATTTTCGACGAACTTCGTGAGTGGCGGCAAGATCGTGATAAAAATCGAATCTCTCACCATCAGCTCATTTCAACCATTGGATCAGCGTATCATACAGCAAGGAATGAGACAGTAATATCTCCGACCATCAATCCTGAAATAAAATTTTCGACGAATTTCGGGGTGACGGCAAGATCGTGATAAAAATCGAATCTCTCACCTTCAGCTCATTTCAACCATTGGATCAGCGTCTCATACAGCAAGGAATGAGACAGTAAAATCTCCGACGATCATTTCTGAAATTAAATTTTTGACGAATTTCGGGGTGACGGCAAGATCGTGATAAAAATCGAATCTCTCACCATCAGCTCATTTCAACCATTGGATCAGCGTATCATACAGCAAGGAATGAGACAGTAATATCTCCGACCATCAATCCTGAAATAAAATTTTCGACGAATTTCGGGGTGACGGCAAGATCGTGATAAAAATCGAATCTCTCACCATCAGCTCATTTCAACCATTGGATCAGCGTCTCATACAGCAAGGAATGAGACAGTAAAATCTCCGACCATCATTTCTGAAATTAAATTTTCGACGAACTTCGTGAGTCACGGCAAGATCGTGATAAAAATCGAATCTCTCACCTTCAGCTCATTTCAACCATTGGATCAGCGTCTCATGCAGCAAGGAATGAGACAGTAATATCTCCGATCATCAATCCTGAGATAAAATTTTCGACGAACTTCGTGAGTCACGGCAAGATCGTGATAAAAATCGAATCTTTCACCTTCAGCTCATTTCAACCATTGGATCAGCGTCTCATACAGCAAGGAATGAGACAGTAATATCTCCGACCATCATTTCTGAAATAAAATTTTCGACGAACTTCGTGAGTGGCGGCAAGATCGTGATAAAAATCGAATCTCTCACCATCAGCTCATTTCAACCATTGGATCAGCGTATCATACAGCAAGGAATGAGACAGTAATATCTCCGACCATCAATCCTGAAATAAAATTTTCAACGAATTTCGTGAGTGACGGCAAGATCGTGATAAAAATTGAATCTCTCACCTACAGCTCATTTCAACCATTGGATCAGCGTCTCATACAGCAAGGAATGAGACAGTAATATCTCCGACCATCATTTCTGAAATAAAATTTTCGACGAACTTCGTGAGTCACGGCAAGATCGTGATAAAAATCGAATCTTTCACCTTCAGCTCATTTCAACCATTGGATCAGCGTCTCATACAGCAAGGAATGAGACAGTAATATCTCCGACCATCATTTCTGAAATAAAATTTTCGACGAACTTCGTGAGTGGCGGCAAGATCGTGATAAAAATCGAATCTCTCACCATCAGCTCATTTCAACCATTGGATCAGCGTATCATACAGCAAGGAATGAGACAGTAATATCTCCGACCATCATTTCTGAAATAAAATTTTCGACGAACTTCGTGAGTGGCGGCAAGATCGTGATAAAAATCGAATCTCTCACCATCAGCTCATTTCAACCATTGGATCAGCGTATCATACAGCAAGGAATGAGACAGTAATATCTCCGACCATCAATCCTGAAATAAAATTTTCGACGAATTTCGGGGTGACGGCAAGATCGTGATAAAAATCGAATCTCTCACCTTCAGCTCATTTCAACCATTGGATCAGCGTCTCATACAGCAAGGAATGAGACAGTAATATCTCCGACCGTCATTTCTGAAATAAAATTTTCGACGAACTTCGTGAGTGGCGGCAAGATCGTGATAAAAATCGAATCTCTCACCATCAGCTCATTTCAACCATTGGATCAGCGTATCATACAGCAAGGAATGAGACAGTAATATCTCCGAACAACAATCCTGAAATAAAATTTTCGACGAATTTCGAGAGTGACTGCAAGATCGTGATAAAAATCGAATCTCTCACCTTCAGCTCATTTCAACCATTGGATCAGCGTCTCATACAGCAAGGAATGAGACAGTAAAATCTCCGACCATCATTTCTGAAATAAAATTTTCGACGAACTTCGTGAGTGGCGGCAAGATCGTGATAAAAATCGAATCTCTCACCATCAGCTCATTTCAACCATTGGATCAGCGTATCATACAGCAAGGAATGAGACAGTAATATCTCCGACCATCAATCCTGAAATAAAATTTTCGACCAATTTCGGGGTGACGGCAAGATCGTGATAAAAATCGAATCTCTCACCTTCAGCTCATTTCAACCATTGGATCAGCGTCTCATACAGCAAGGAATGAGACAGTAATATCTCCGACCGTCATTTCTGAAATAAAATTTTCGACGAACTTCGTGAGTGGCGGCAAGATCGTGATAAAAATCGAATCTCTCACCATCAGCTCATTTCAACCATTGGATCAGCGTATCATACAGCAAGGAATGAGACAGTAATATCTCCGAACAACAATCCTGAAATAAAATTTTCGACGAATTTCGAGAGTGACTGCAAGATCGTGATAAAAATCGGATCTCTCACCTTCAGCTCATTTCAACCATTGGATCAGCGTCTCATGCAGCAAGGAATGAGACAGTAATATCTCCGATCATCAATCCTGAGATAAAATTTTCGACGAACTTCGTGAGCCACGGCAAGATCGTGATAAAAATCGAATCTTTCACCTTCAGCTCATTTCAACCATTGGATCAGCGTCTCATACAGCAAGGAATGAGACAGTAATATCTCCGACCATCATTTCTGAAATAAAATTTTCGACGAACTTCGTGAGTGGCGGCAAGATCGTGATAAAAATCGAATCTCTCACCATCAGCTCATTTCAACCATTGGATCAGCGTATCATACAGCAAGGAATGAGACAGTAATATCTCCGACCATCAATCCTGAAATAAAATTTTCGACGAATTTCGGGGTGACGGCAAGATCGTGATAAAAATCGAATCTCTCACCATCAGCTCATTTCAACCATTGGATCAGCGTATCATACAGCAAGGAATGAGACAGTAATATCTCCGAACAACAATCCTGAAATAAAATTTTCGACGAATTTCGAGAGTGACTGCAAGATCGTGATAAAAATCGAATCTCTCACCTTCAGCTCATTTCAACCATTGGATCAGCGTCTCATACAGCAAGGAATGAGACAGTAAAATCTCCGACCATCATTTCTGAAATTAAATTTTCGACGAACTTCGTGAGTCACGGCAAGATCGTGATAAAAATCGAATCTTTCACCTTCAGCTCATTTCAACCATTGGATCAGCGTCTCATACAGCAAGGAATGAGACAGTAATATCTCCGACCATCATTTCTGAAATAAAATTTTCGACGAACTTCGTGAGTGGCGGCAAGATCGTGATAAAAATCGAATCTCTCACCATCAGCTCATTTCAACCATTGGATCAGCGTATCATACAGCAAGGAATGAGACAGTAATATCTCCGACCATCATTTCTGAAATAAAATTTTCGACGAACTTCGTGAGTGGCGGCAAGATCGTGATAAAAATCGAATCTCTCACCATCAGCTCATTTCAACCATTGGATCAGCGTATCATACAGCAAGGAATGAGACAGTAATATCTCCGACCATCATTTCTGAAATAAAATTTTCGACGAATTTCGGGGTGACGGCAAGATCGTGATAAAAATCGAATCTCTCACCATCAGCTCATTTCAACCATTGGATCAGCGTATCATACAGCAAGGAATGAGACAGTAATATCTCCGAACAACAATCCTGAAATAAAATTTTCGACGAATTTCGAGAGTGACTGCAAGATCGTGATAAAAATCGAATCTCTCACCTTCAGCTCATTTCAACCATTGGATCAGCGTCTCATACAGCAAGGAATGAGACAGTAAAATCTCCGACCATCATTTCTGAAATTAAATTTTCGACGAACTTCGTGAGTCACGGCAAGATCGTGATAAAAATCGAATCTTTCACCTTCAGCTCATTTCAACCATTGGATCAGCGTCTCATACAGCAAGGAATGAGACAGTAATATCTCCGACCATCATTTCTGAAATAAAATTTTCGACGAACTTCGTGAGTGGCGGCAAGATCGTGATAAAAATCGAATCTCTCACCATCAGCTCATTTCAACCATTGGATCAGCGTATCATACAGCAAGGAATGAGACAGTAATATCTCCGACCATCATTTCTGAAATAAAATTTTCGACGAACTTCGTGAGTGGCGGCAAGATCGTGATAAAAATCGAATCTCTCACCATCAGCTCATTTCAACCATTGGATCAGCGTATCATACAGCAAGGAATGAGACAGTAATATCTCCGACCATCAATCCTGAAATAAAATTTTCGACGAATTTCGGGGTGACGGCAAGATCGTGATAAAAATCGAATCTCTCACCTTCAGCTCATTTCAACCATTGGATCAGCGTCTCATACAGCAAGGAATGAGACAGTAATATCTCCGACCGTCATTTCTGAAATAAAATTTTCGACGAACTTCGTGAGTGGCGGCAAGATCGTGATAAAAATCGAATCTCTCACCATCAGCTCATTTCAACCATTGGATCAGCGTATCATACAGCAAGGAATGAGACAGTAATATCTCCGAACAACAATCCTGAAATAAAATTTTCGACGAATTTCGAGAGTGACTGCAAGATCGTGATAAAAATCGAATCTCTCACCTTCAGCTCATTTCAACCATTGGATCAGCGTCTCATACAGCAAGGAATGAGACAGTAAAATCTCCGACCATCATTTCTGAAATAAAATTTTCGACGAACTTCGTGAGTGGCGGCAAGATCGTGATAAAAATCGAATCTCTCACCATCAGCTCATTTCAACCATTGGATCAGCGTATCATACAGCAAGGAATGAGACAGTAATATCTCCGACCATCAATCCTGAAATAAAATTTTCGACGAATTTCGGGGTGACGGCAAGATCGTGATAAAAATCGAATCTCTCACCTTCAGCTCATTTCAACCATTGGATCAGCGTCTCATACAGCAAGGAATGAGACAGTAATATCTCCGACCGTCATTTCTGAAATAAAATTTTCGACGAACTTCGTGAGTGGCGGCAAGATCGTGATAAAAATCGAATCTCTCACCATCAGCTCATTTCAACCATTGGATCAGCGTATCATACAGCAAGGAATGAGACAGTAATATCTCCGAACAACAATCCTGAAATAAAATTTTCGACGAATTTCGAGAGTGACTGCAAGATCGTGATAAAAATCGAATCTCTCACCTTCAGCTCATTTCAACCATTGGATCAGCGTATCATACAGCAAGGAATGAGACAGTAAAATCTCCGACCATCATTCTGAAATTAAATTTTCGACGAACTTCGTGAGTCACGGCAAGATCGTGATAAAAATTGAATCTCTCACCTTCAGCTCATTTCAACCATTGGATCAGCGTATCATACAGCAAGGAATGAGACAGTAATATCTCCGACCATCAATCCTGAAATAAAATTTTCGACGAATTTCGGGGTGACGGCAAGATCGTGATAAAAATTGAATCTCTCACCTTCAGCTCATTTCAACCATTGGATCAGCGTATCATACAGCAAGGAATGAGACAGTAAAATCTCCGACCATCAATCCTGAAATAAAATTTTCGACGAATTTCGTGAGTGACGGCAAGATCGTGATAAAAATTGAATCTCTCACCTTCAGCTCATTTCAACCATTGGATCAGCGTATCATACAGCAAGGAATGAGACAGTAAAATCTCCGACCATCATTCTGAAATTAAATTTTCGACGAACTTCGTGAGTCACGGCAAGATCGTGATAAAAATTGAATCTCTCACCTTCAGCTCATTTCAACCATTGGATCAGCGTATCATACAGCAAGGAATGAGACAGTAATATCTCCGACCATCAATCCTGAAATAAAATTTTCGACGAATTTCGGGGTGACGGCAAGATCGTGATAAAAATCGAATCTCTCACCATCAGCTCATTTCAACCATTGGATCAGCGTATCATACAGCAAGGAATGAGACAGTAATATCTCCGACCATCAATCCTGAAATAAAATTTTCGACGAATTTCGGGGTGACGGCAAGATCGTGATAAAAATCGAATCTCTCACCGTCAGCTCATTTCAACCATTGGATCATCGTCTCATACAGCAAGGAATGAGACAGTAATATCTCCGACCATAAATACTGAAATAAAATTTTCGACGAATTTCGGGGTGGCGGCAAGATCGTGATAAAAATCGAATCTCTCATCTTCAGCTCATTTCAACCATTGGATCAGCGTCTCATACAGCAAGGAATGAGACAGTAAAATCTCCGACCATCAATCCTGAAATAAAATTTTCGACGAATTTCGTGAGTGACGGCAAGATCGTGATAAAAATTGAATCTCTCACCTTCAGCTCATTTCAACCATTGGATCAGCGTATCATACAGCAAGGAATGAGACAGTAAAATCTCCGACCATCATTTCTGAAATTAAATTTTCGACGAACTTCGTGAGTCATGGCAAGATCGTGATAAAAATTGAATCTCTCACCTTCAGCTCATTTCAACCATTGGATCAGCGTATCATACAGCAAGGAATGAGACAGTAATATCTCCGACCATCAATCCTGAAATAAAATTTTCGACGAATTTCGTGAGTGACGGCAAGATCGTGATAAAAATTGAATCTCTCACCTTCAGCTCATTTCAACCATTGGATCAGCGTCTCATACAGCAAGGAATGAGACAGTAATATCTCCGACCATCATTTCTGAAATAAAATTTTCGACGAACTTCGTGAGTGGCGGCAAGATCGTGATAAAAATCGAATCTCTCACCATCAGCTCATTTCAACCATTGGATCAGCGTCTCATACAGCAAGGAATGAGACAGTAAAATCTCCGACCATCAATCCTGAAATAAAATTTTCGACGAATTTCGTGAGTGACGGCAAGATCGTGATAAAAATTGAATCTCTCACCTTCAGCTCATTTCAACCATTGGATCAGCGTATCATACAGCAAGGAATGAGACAGTAATATCTCCGACCATCAATCCTGAAATAAAATTTTCGACGAATTTCGGGGTGACGGCAAGATCGTGATAAAAATCGAATCTCTCACCTTCAGCTCATTTCAACCATTGGATCAGCGTCTCATACAGCAAGGAATGAGACAGTAATATCTCCGACCATCAATCCTGAAATAAAATTTTCGACGAATTTCGTGAGTGACGGCAAGATCGTGATAAAAATTGAATCTCTCACCTTCAGCTCATTTCAACCATTGGATCAGCGTATCATACAGCAAGGAATGAGACAGTAATATCTCCGACCATCAATCCTGAAATAAAATTTTCGACGAATTTCGGGGTGACGGCAAGATCGTGATAAAAATCGAATCTCTCATCTTCAGCTCATTTCAACCATTGGATCAGCGTCTCATACAGCAAGGAATGAGACAGTAAAATCTCCGACCATCAATCCTGAAATAAAATTTTCGACGAATTTCGGGGTGACGGCAAGATCGTGATAAAAATCGAATCTCTCACCATCAGCTCATTTCAACCATTGGATCAGCGTATCATACAGCAAGGAACGAGACAGTAATATCTCCGACCATCAATCCTGAAATAAAATTTTCGACGAATTTCGGGGTGACGGCAAGATCGTGATAAAAATCGAATCTCTCACCGTCAGCTCATTTCAACCATTGGATCAGCGTCTCATACAGCAAGGAATGAGACAGTAATATCTCCGACCATCAATCCTGAAATAAAATTTTCGACGAATTTCGGGGTGACGGCAAGATCGTGATAAAAATTGAATCTCTCATCTTCAGCTCATTTCAACCATTGGATCAGCGTCTCATACAGCAAGGAATGAGACAGTAAAATCTCCGACCATCAATCCTGAAATAAAATTTTCGACGAATTTCGTGAGTGACGGCAAGATCGTGATAAAAATTGAATATCTCACCTTCAGCTCATTTCAACCATTGGATCAGCGTCTCATACAGCAAGGAATGAGACAGTAATATCTCCGACCATAAATACTGAAATAAAATTTTCGACGAATTTCGGGGTGGCGGCAAGATCGTGATAAAAATCGAATCTCTCATCTTCAGCTCATTTCAACCATTGGATCAGCGTCTCATACAGCAAGGAATGAGACAGTAATATCTCCGACCATAAATACTGAAATAAAATTTTCGACGAATTTCGGGGTGACGGCAAGATCGTGATAAAAATCGAATCTCTCACCATCAGCTCATTTCAACCATTGGATCAGCGTATCATACAGCAAGGAATGAGACAGTAATATCTCCGACCATCAATCCTGAAATAAAATTTTCGACGAATTTCGGGGTGACGGCAAGATCGTGATAAAAATCGAATCTCTCACCGTCAGCTCATTTCAACCATTGGATCAGCGTCTCATACAGCAAGGAATGAGACAGTAATATCTCCGACCATAAATACTGAAATAAAATTTTCGACGAACTTCGTGAGTGGCGGCAAGATCGTGATAAAAATCGAATCTCTCACCATCAGCTCATTTCAACCATTGGATCAGCGTCTCATACAGCAAGGAATGAGACAGTAAAATCTCCGACCATCAATCCTGAAATAAAATTTTCGACGAATTTCGTGAGTGACGGCAAGATCGTGATAAAAATTGAATCTCTCATCTTCAGCTCATTTCAACCATTGGATCAGCGTCTCATACAGCAAGGAATGAGACAGTAATATCTCCGACCATAAATACTGAAATAAAATTTTCGACCAATTTCGGGGTGACGGCAAGATCGTGATAAAAATCGAATCTCTCACCTTCAGCTCATTTCAACCATTGGATCAGCGTCTCATACAGCAAGGAATGAGACAGTAATATCTCCGACCGTCATTTCTGAAATAAAATTTTCGACGAACTTCGTGAGTGGCGGCAAGATCGTGATAAAAATCGAATCTCTCACCATCAGCTCATTTCAACCATTGGATCAGCGTATCATACAGCAAGGAATGAGACAGTAAAATCTCCGACCATCATTTCTGAAATTAAATTTTCGACGAACTTCGTGAGTCACGGCAAGATCGTGATAAAAATCGAATCTCTCACCTTCAGCTCATTTCAACCATTGGATCAGCGTCTCATACAGCAAGGAATGAGACAGTAATATCTCCGACCATAAATACTGAAATAAAATTTTCGACGAATTTCGGGGTGGCGGCAAGATCGTGATAAAAATCGAATCTCTCATCTTCAGCTCATTTCAACCATTGGATCAGCGTCTCATACAGCAAGGAATGAGACAGTAATATCTCCGACCATAAATACTGAAATAAAATTTTCGACGAATTTCGGGGTGACGGCAAGATCGTGATAAAAATCGAATCTCTCACCATCAGCTCATTTCAACCATTGGATCAGCGTATCATACAGCAAGGAATGAGACAGTAATATCTCCGACCATAAATACTGAAATAAAATTTTCGACGAATTTCGGGGTGGCGGCAAGATCGTGATAAAAATCGAATCTCTCATCTTCAGCTCATTTCAACCATTGGATCAGCGTCTCATACAGCAAGGAATGAGACAGTAATATCTCCGACCATCAATCCTGAAATAAAATTTTCGACGAATTTCGGGGTGACGGCAAGATCGTGATAAAAATCGAATCTCTCACCGTCAGCTCATTTCAACCATTGGATCAGCGTCTCATACAGCAAGGAATGAGACAGTAATATCTCCGACCATAAATACTGAAATAAAATTTTCGACGAGCTTCGTGAGTGGCGGCAAGATCGTGATAAAAATCGAATCTCTCACCATCAGCTCATTTCAACCATTGGATCAGCGTCTCATACAGCAAGGAATGAGACAGTAAAATCTCCGACCATCAATCCTGAAATAAAATTTTCGACGAATTTCGTGAGTGACGGCAAGATCGTGATAAAAATTGAATCTCTCACCTTCAGCTCATTTCAACCATTGGATCAGCGTATCATACAGCAAGGAATGAGACAGTAAAATCTCCGACCATCATTTCTGAAATTAAATTTTCGACGAACTTCGTGAGTGGCGGCAAGATCGTGATAAAAATCGAATCTCTCACCATCAGCTCATTTCAACCATTGGATCAGCGTCTCATACAGCAAGGAATGAGACAGTAATATCTCCGACCATCATTTCTGATATAAAATTTTCGACGAACTTCGTGAGTCACGGCAAGATCGTGATAAAAATTGAATCTCTCACCTTCAGCTCATTTCAACCATTGGATCAGCGTCTCATACAGCAAGGAATGAGACAGTAAAATCTCCGACCATCATTTCTGAAATTAAATTTTCGACGAACTTCGTGAGTCACGGCAAGATCGTGATAAAAATCGAATCTCTCACCTTCAGCTCATTTCAACCATTGGATCAGCGTCTCATACAGCAAGGAATGAGACAGTAATATCTCCGACCATCATTTCTGATATAAAATTTTCGACGAACTTCGTGAGTGGCGGCAAGATCGTGATAAAAATCGAATCTCTCACCATCAGCTCATTTCAACCATTGGATCAGCGTCTCATACAGCAAGGAATGAGACAGTAAAATCTCCGACCATCAATCCTGAAATAAAATTTTCGACGAATTTCGTGAGTGACGGCAAGATCGTGATAAAAATTGAATCTCTCACCTTCAGCTCATTTCAACCATTGGATCAGCGTATCATACAGCAAGGAATGAGACAGTAAAATCTCCGACCATCATTTCTGAAATTAAATTTTCGACGAACTTCGTGAGTGGCGGCAAGATCGTGATAAAAATCGAATCTCTCACCATCAGCTCATTTCAACCATTGGATCAGCGTCTCATACAGCAAGGAATGAGACAGTAATATCTCCGACCATCATTTCTGATATAAAATTTTCGACGAACTTCGTGAGTCACGGCAAGATCGTGATAAAAATTGAATCTCTCACCTTCAGCTCATTTCAACCATTGGATCAGCGTATCATACAGCAAGGAATGAGACAGTAAAATCTCCGACCATCATTTCTGAAATTAAATTTTCGACGAACTTCGTGAGTGGCGGCAAGATCGTGATAAAAATCGAATCTCTCACCATCAGCTCATTTCAACCATTGGATCAGCGTCTCATACAGCAAGGAATGAGACAGTAATATCTCCGACCATCATTTCTGATATAAAATTTTCGACGAACTTCGTGAGTCACGGCAAGATCGTGATAAAAATTGAATCTCTCACCTTCAGCTCATTTCAACCATTGGATCAGCGTATCATACAGCAAGGAATGAGACAGTAAAATCTCCGACCATCATTTCTGAAATTAAATTTTCGACGAACTTCGTGAGTGGCGGCAAGATCGTGATAAAAATCGAATCTCTCACCATCAGCTCATTTCAACCATTGGATCAGCGTCTCATACAGCAAGGAATGAGACAGTAATATCTCCGACCATCATTTCTGATATAAAATTTTCGACGAACTTCGTGAGTCACGGCAAGATCGTGATAAAAATCGAATCTCTCACCTTCAGCTCATTTCAACCATTGGATCAGCGTCTCATACAGCAAGGAATGAGACAGTAATATCTCCGACCATCATTTCTGAAATAAAATTTTCGACGAACTTCGTGAGTCACGGCAAGATCGTGATAAAAATCGAATCTCTCACCTTCAGCTCATTTCAACCATTGGATCAGCGTCTCATACAGCAAGGAATGAGACAGTAATATCTCCGACCATCATTTCTGAAATAAAATTTTCGACGAACTTCGTGAGTGGCGGCAAGATCGTGATAAAAATCGAATCTCTCACCATCAGCTCATTTCAACCATTGGATCAGCGTCTCATACAGCAAGGAATGAGACAGTAATATCTCCGACCATCATTTCTGATATAAAATTTTCGACGAACTTCGTGAGTCACGGCAAGATCGTGATAAAAATTGAATCTCTCACCTTCAGCTCATTTCAACCATTGGATCAGCGTATCATACAGCAAGGAATGAGACAGTAAAATCTCCGACCATCATTTCTGAAATTAAATTTTCGACGAACTTCGTGAGTGGCGGCAAGATCGTGATAAAAATCGAATCTCTCACCATCAGCTCATTTCAACCATTGGATCAGCGTCTCATACAGCAAGGAATGAGACAGTAATATCTCCGACCATCATTTCTGATATAAAATTTTCGACGAACTTCGTGAGTCACGGCAAGATCGTGATAAAAATCGAATCTCTCACCTTCAGCTCATTTCAACCATTGGATCAGCGTCTCATACAGCAAGGAATGAGACAGTAATATCTCCGACCATCATTTCTGAAATAAAATTTTCGACGAACTTCGTGAGTGGCGGCAAGATCGTGATAAAAATCGAATCTCTCACCATCAGCTCATTTCAACCATTGGATCAGCGTCTCATACAGCAAGGAATGAGACAGTAAAATCTCCGACCATCAATCCTGAAATAAAATTTTCGACGAATTTCGTGAGTGACGGCAAGATCGTGATAAAAATTGAATCTCTCACCTTCAGCTCATTTCAACCATTGGATCAGCGTATCATACAGCAAGGAATGAGACAGTAAAATCTCCGACCATCATTTCTGAAATTAAATTTTCGACGAACTTCGTGAGTGGCGGCAAGATCGTGATAAAAATCGAATCTCTCACCATCAGCTCATTTCAACCATTGGATCAGCGTCTCATACAGCAAGGAATGAGACAGTAATATCTCCGACCATCATTTCTGAAATAAAATTTTCGACGAACTTCGTGAGTCACGGCAAGATCGTGATAAAAATCGAATCTCTCACCTTCAGCTCATTTCAACCATTGGATCAGCGTCTCATACAGCAAGGAATGAGACAGTAATATCTCCGACCATCATTTCTGAAATAAAATTTTCGACGAACTTCGTGAGTGGCGGCAAGATCGTGATAAAAATCGAATCTCTCACCATCAGCTCATTTCAACCATTGGATCAGCGTCTCATACAGCAAGGAATGAGACAGTAATATCTCCGACCATCATTTCTGATATAAAATTTTCGACGAACTTCGTGAGTCACGGCAAGATCGTGATAAAAATTGAATCTCTCACCTTCAGCTCATTTCAACCATTGGATCAGCGTATCATACAGCAAGGAATGAGACAGTAAAATCTCCGACCATCATTTCTGAAATTAAATTTTCGACGAACTTCGTGAGTGGCGGCAAGATCGTGATAAAAATCGAATCTCTCACCATCAGCTCATTTCAACCATTGGATCAGCGTCTCATACAGCAAGGAATGAGACAGTAATATCTCCGACCATCATTTCTGATATAAAATTTTCGACGAACTTCGTGAGTCACGGCAAGATCGTGATAAAAATCGAATCTCTCACCTTCAGCTCATTTCAACCATTGGATCAGCGTCTCATACAGCAAGGAATGAGACAGTAATATCTCCGACCATCATTTCTGAAATAAAATTTTCGACGAACTTCGTGAGTGGCGGCAAGATCGTGATAAAAATCGAATCTCTCACCATCAGCTCATTTCAACCATTGGATCAGCGTCTCATACAGCAAGGAATGAGACAGTAAAATCTCCGACCATCAATCCTGAAATAAAATTTTCGACGAATTTCGTGAGTGACGGCAAGATCGTGATAAAAATTGAATCTCTCACCTTCAGCTCATTTCAACCATTGGATCAGCGTATCATACAGCAAGGAATGAGACAGTAAAATCTCCGACCATCATTTCTGAAATTAAATTTTCGACGAACTTCGTGAGTGGCGGCAAGATCGTGATAAAAATCGAATCTCTCACCATCAGCTCATTTCAACCATTGGATCAGCGTCTCATACAGCAAGGAATGAGACAGTAAAATCTCCGACCATCAATCCTGAAATAAAATTTTCGACGAATTTCGTGAGTGACGGCAAGATCGTGATAAAAATTGAATCTCTCACCTTCAGCTCATTTCAACCATTGGATCAGCGTATCATACAGCAAGGAATGAGACAGTAAAATCTCCGACCATCATTTCTGAAATTAAATTTTCGACGAACTTCGTGAGTGGCGGCAAGATCGTGATAAAAATCGAATCTCTCACCATCAGCTCATTTCAACCATTGGATCAGCGTCTCATACAGCAAGGAATGAGACAGTAATATCTCCGACCATCATTTCTGATATAAAATTTTCGACGAACTTCGTGAGTCACGGCAAGATCGTGATAAAAATCGAATCTCTCACCTTCAGCTCATTTCAACCATTGGATCAGCGTCTCATACAGCAAGGAATGAGACAGTAATATCTCCGACCATCATTTCTGAAATAAAATTTTCGACGAACTTCGTGAGTGGCGGCAAGATCGTGATAAAAATCGAATCTCTCACCATCAGCTCATTTCAACCATTGGATCAGCGTCTCATACAGCAAGGAATGAGACAGTAAAATCTCCGACCATCAATCCTGAAATAAAATTTTCGACGAATTTCGTGAGTGACGGCAAGATCGTGATAAAAATTGAATCTCTCACCTTCAGCTCATTTCAACCATTGGATCAGCGTATCATACAGCAAGGAATGAGACAGTAATATCTCCGACCATCATTTCTGAAATAAAATTTTCGACGAACTTCGTGAGTGGCGGCAAGATCGTGATAAAAATCGAATCTCTCACCATCAGCTCATTTCAACCATTGGATCAGCGTCTCATACAGCAAGGAATGAGACAGTAATATCTCCGACCATCATTTCTGATATAAAATTTTCGACGAACTTCGTGAGTCACGGCAAGATCGTGATAAAAATCGAATCTCTCACCATCAGCTCATTTCAACCATTGGATCAGCGTCTCATACAGCAAGGAATGAGACAGTAATATCTCCGACCATCATTTCTGAAATAAAATTTTCGACGAACTTCGTGAGTGGCGGCAAGATCGTGATAAAAATCGAATCTCTCACCATCAGCTCATTTCAACCATTGGATCAGCGTCTCATACAGCAAGGAATGAGACAGTAATATCTCCGACCATCATTTCTGAAATAAAATTTTCGACGAACTTCGTGAGTGGCGGCAAGATCGTGATAAAAATCGAATCTCTCACCATCAGCTCATTTCAACCATTGGATCAGCGTCTCATACAGCAAGGAATGAGACAGTAAAATCTCCGACCATCAATCCTGAAATAAAATTTTCGACGAATTTCGTGAGTGACGGCAAGATCGTGATAAAAATTGAATCTCTCACCTTCAGCTCATTTCAACCATTGGATCAGCGTATCATACAGCAAGGAATGAGACAGTAATATCTCCGACCATCATTTCTGAAATAAAATTTTCGACGAACTTCGTGAGTGGCGGCAAGATCGTGATAAAAATCGAATCTCTCACCATCAGCTCATTTCAACCATTGGATCAGCGTCTCATACAGCAAGGAATGAGACAGTAATATCTCCGACCATCATTTCTGATATAAAATTTTCGACGAACTTCGTGAGTCACGGCAAGATCGTGATAAAAATCGAATCTCTCACCATCAGCTCATTTCAACCATTGGATCAGCGTCTCATACAGCAAGGAATGAGACAGTAATATCTCCGACCATCATTTCTGAAATAAAATTTTCGACGAACTTCGTGAGTGGCGGCAAGATCGTGATAAAAATCGAATCTCTCACCATCAGCTCATTTCAACCATTGGATCAGCGTCTCATACAGCAAGGAATGAGACAGTAATATCTCCGACCATCATTTCTGAAATAAAATTTTCGACGAACTTCGTGAGTGGCGGCAAGATCGTGATAAAAATCGAATCTCTCACCATCAGCTCATTTCAACCATTGGATCAGCGTCTCATACAGCAAGGAATGAGACAGTAATATCTCCGACCATCATTTCTGAAATAAAATTTTCGACGAACTTCGTGAGTGGCGGCAAGATCGTGATAAAAATCGAATCTCTCACCATCAGCTCATTTCAACCATTGGATCAGCGTCTCATACAGCAAGGAATGAGACAGTAAAATCTCCGACCATCAATCCTGAAATAAAATTTTCGACGAATTTCGTGAGTGACGGCAAGATCGTGATAAAAATTGAATCTCTCACCTTCAGCTCATTTCAACCATTGGATCAGCGTATCATACAGCAAGGAATGAGACAGTAATATCTCCGACCATCATTTCTGAAATAAAATTTTCGACGAACTTCGTGAGTGGCGGCAAGATCGTGATAAAAATCGAATCTCTCACCATCAGCTCATTTCAACCATTGGATCAGCGTCTCATACAGCAAGGAATGAGACAGTAATATCTCCGACCATCATTTCTGATATAAAATTTTCGACGAACTTCGTGAGTCACGGCAAGATCGTGATAAAAATCGAATCTCTCACCATCAGCTCATTTCAACCATTGGATCAGCGTCTCATACAGCAAGGAATGAGACAGTAATATCTCCGACCATCATTTCTGAAATAAAATTTTCGACGAACTTCGTGAGTGGCGGCAAGATCGTGATAAAAATCGAATCTCTCACCATCAGCTCATTTCAACCATTGGATCAGCGTCTCATACAGCAAGGAATGAGACAGTAATATCTCCGACCATCATTTCTGAAATAAAATTTTCGACGAACTTCGTGAGTGGCGGCAAGATCGTGATAAAAATCGAATCTCTCACCATCAGCTCATTTCAACCATTGGATCAGCGTCTCATACAGCAAGGAATGAGACAGTAATATCTCCGACCATCATTTCTGAAATAAAATTTTCGACGAACTTCGTGAGTGGCGGCAAGATCGTGATAAAAATCGAATCTCTCACCATCAGCTCATTTCAACCATTGGATCAGCGTCTCATACAGCAAGGAATGAGACAGTAAAATCTCCGACCATCAATCCTGAAATAAAATTTTCGACGAATTTCGTGAGTGACGGCAAGATCGTGATAAAAATTGAATCTCTCACCTTCAGCTCATTTCAACCATTGGATCAGCGTCTCATACAGCAAGGAATGAGACAGTAATATCTCCGACCATCATTTCTGAAATAAAATTTTCGACGAACTTCGTGAGTCACGGCAAGATCGTGATAAAAATCGAATCTCTCACCTTCAGCTCATTTCAACCATTGGATCAGCGTCTCATACAGCAAGGAATGAGACAGTAAAATCTCCGACCATCAATCCTGAAATAAAATTTTCGACGAATTTCGTGAGTGACGGCAAGATCGTGATAAAAATTGAATCTCTCACCTTCAGCTCATTTCAACCATTGGATCAGCGTCTCATACAGCAAGGAATGAGACAGTAATATCTCCGACCATCATTTCTGATATAAAATTTTCGACGAACTTCGTGAGTGGCGGCAAGATCGTGATAAAAATCGAATCTCTCACCATCAGCTCATTTCAACCATTGGATCAGCGTCTCATACAGCAAGGAATGAGACAGTAATATCTCCGACCATCATTTCTGATATAAAATTTTCGACGAACTTCGTGAGTCACGGCAAGATCGTGATAAAAATCGAATCTCTCACCTTCAGCTCATTTCAACCATTGGATCAGCGTCTCATACAGCAAGGAATGAGACAGTAATATCTCCGACCATCATTTCTGAAATAAAATTTTCGACGAACTTCGTGAGTGGCGGCAAGATCGTGATAAAAATCGAATCTCTCACCATCAGCTCATTTCAACCATTGGATCAGCGTCTCATACAGCAAGGAATGAGACAGTAAAATCTCCGACCATCAATCCTGAAATAAAATTTTCGACGAATTTCGTGAGTGACGGCAAGATCGTGATAAAAATTGAATCTCTCACCTTCAGCTCATTTCAACCATTGGATCAGCGTATCATACAGCAAGGAATGAGACAGTAAAATCTCCGACCATCATTTCTGAAATAAAATTTTCGACAAACTTCGTGAGTGGCGGCAAGATCGTGATAAAAATCGAATCTCTCACCATCAGCTCATTTCAACCATTGGATCAGCGTCTCATACAGCAAGGAATGAGACAGTAAAATCTCCGACCATCAATCCTGAAATAAAATTTTCGACGAATTTCGTGAGTGACGGCAAGATCGTGATAAAAATTGAATCTCTCACCTTCAGCTCATTTCAACCATTGGATCAGCGTCTCATACAGCAAGGAATGAGACAGTAATATCTCCGACCATCATTTCTGAAATAAAATTTTCGACGAACTTCGTGAGTCACGGCAAGATCGTGATAAAAATCGAATCTCTCACCTTCAGCTCATTTCAACCATTGGATCAGCGTCTCATACAGCAAGGAATGAGACAGTAAAATCTCCGACCATCAATCCTGAAATAAAATTTTCGACGAATTTCGTGAGTGACGGCAAGATCGTGATAAAAATTGAATCTCTCACCTTCAGCTCATTTCAACCATTGGATCAGCGTCTCATACAGCAAGGAATGAGACAGTAATATCTCCGACCATCATTTCTGATATAAAATTTTCGACGAACTTCGTGAGTGGCGGCAAGATCGTGATAAAAATCGAATCTCTCACCATCAGCTCATTTCAACCATTGGATCAGCGTCTCATACAGCAAGGAATGAGACAGTAATATCTCCGACCATCATTTCTGATATAAAATTTTCGACGAACTTCGTGAGTCACGGCAAGATCGTGATAAAAATCGAATCTCTCACCTTCAGCTCATTTCAACCATTGGATCAGCGTCTCATACAGCAAGGAATGAGACAGTAATATCTCCGACCATCATTTCTGAAATAAAATTTTCGACGAACTTCGTGAGTGGCGGCAAGATCGTGATAAAAATCGAATCTCTCACCATCAGCTCATTTCAACCATTGGATCAGCGTCTCATACAGCAAGGAATGAGACAGTAAAATCTCCGACCATCAATCCTGAAATAAAATTTTCGACGAATTTCGTGAGTGACGGCAAGATCGTGATAAAAATTGAATCTCTCACCTTCAGCTCATTTCAACCATTGGATCAGCGTATCATACAGCAAGGAATGAGACAGTAAAATCTCCGACCATCATTTCTGAAATAAAATTTTCGACAAACTTCGTGAGTGGCGGCAAGATCGTGATAAAAATCGAATCTCTCACCATCAGCTCATTTCAACCATTGGATCAGCGTCTCATACAGCAAGGAATGAGACAGTAAAATCTCCGACCATCAATCCTGAAATAAAATTTTCGACGAATTTCGTGAGTGACGGCAAGATCGTGATAAAAATTGAATCTCTCACCTTCAGCTCATTTCAACCATTGGATCAGCGTATCATACAGCAAGGAATGAGACAGTAAAATCTCCGACCATCATTTCTGAAATTAAATTTTCGACGAACTTCGTGAGTCACGGCAAGATCGTGATAAAAATCGAATCTCTCACCTTCAGCTCATTTCAACCATTGGATCAGCGTCTCATACAGCAAGGAATGAGACAGTAATATCTCCGACCATCATTTCTGAAATAAAATTTTCGACGAACTTCGTGAGTCACGGCAAGATCGTGATAAAAATCGAATCTCTCACCTTCAGCTCATTTCAACCATTGGATCAGCGTCTCATACAGCAAGGAATGAGACAGTAAAATCACCGACCATCATTTCTGAAATTAAATTTTCGACGAACTTCGTGAGTCACGGCAAGATCGTGATAAAAATCGAATATCTCACCATCAGCTCATTTCAACCATTGGATCAGCGTATCATACAGCAAGGAATGAGACAGTAATATCTCCGACCATCAATCCTGAGATAAAATTTTCGACGAACTTCGTGAGTCACGGCAAGATCGTGATAAAAATCGAATCTCTCACCTTCAGCTCATTTCAACCATTGGATCGGGGGCGGACATTTCGGCAACGGAGCGCCCTTCGCTGTAGATTCGAAACAGCTCCTTCGGAATTGTGTCATTGTAACCAATGTGTGCAACTCTACATTTGAATATTAGGTTGTCTCAAAAGTTTATGACTATTTAGTTTTTCAAGTTTGCTCGCGTCACCATCGGATGTTTCAATTTTCATTTTAGCATGTGTTAGGGTCGGCCGATTTACTTCTGGTCTTCTACCATATACAAGGGCTTGGGTTACTTATCTAGCGCACATTACATCAGTCATAAAGACCTCGTAAGAGGATATCCCAGACCATCATTTCTGAAATAAAATTTTCGACAAACTTCGTGAGTGGCGGCAAGATCGTGATAAAAATCGAATCTCTCACCATCAGCTCATTTCAACCATTGGATCAGCGTATCATACAGCAAGGAATGAGACAGTAATATCTCCGACCATCAATCCTGAGATAAAATTTTCGACGAACTTCGTGAGTCACGGCAAGATCGTGATAAAAATCGAATCTCTCACCTTCAGCTCATTTCAACCATTGGATCAGCGTCTCATACAGCAAGGAATGAGACAGTAAAATCACCGACCATCATTTCTGAAATTAAATTTTCGACGAACTTCGTGAGTCACGGCAAGATCGTGATAAAAATCGAATATCTCACCATCAGCTCATTTCAACCATTGGATCAGCGTATCATACAGCAAGGAATGAGACAGTAATATCTCCGACCATCAATCCTGAAATAAAATTTTCGACGAATTTCGGGGTGACGGCAAGATCGTGATAAACATCGAATCTCTCACCATCAGTTCATTTCAACCATTGGATCGGGGGCGGACATTTCGGCAACGGAGCGCCCTTCGCTGTAGATTCGAAACAGCTCCTTCGGAATTGTGTCATTGTAACCAGTGTGTGCAACTCGACATTTGAAAATTAGGTTGTCTCAAAAGTTTATGACTATTTAGTTTTTCAAGTTTGCTCGCGTCACCATCGGATGTTTCAATTTTCATTTTAGCATGTGTTAGGGTCGGCCGATTTACTTCTGGTCTTCTACCATATACAAGGGCTTGGGTTACTTATCTAGCGCACATTACATCAGTCATAAAGACCTCGTAAGAGGATATCCCAGACCATCATTTCTGAAATAAAATTTTCGACAAACTTCGTGAGTGGCGGCAAGATCGTGATAAAAATCGAATCTCTCACCATCAGCTCATTTCAACCATTGGATCAGCGTATCATACAGCAAGGAATGAGACAGTAATATCTCCGACCATCAATCCTGAGATAAAATTTTCGACGAACTTCGTGAGTCACGGCAAGATCGTGATAAAAATCGAATCTCTCACCTTCAGCTCATTTCAACCATTGGATCAGCGTCTCATACACCAAGGAATGAGACAGTAAAATCTCCGACCATCATTTCCGAAATTAAATTTTCGACAAACTTCGTGAGTCACGGCAAGATCGTGATAAAAATCGAATCTCTCACCTTCAGCTCATTTCAACCATTGGATCAGCGTCTCATACAGCAAGGAATGAGACAGTAAAATCTCCGACCATCATTTCTGAAATTAAATTTTCGACGAACTTCGTGAGTCACGGCAAGATCGTGATAAAAATCGAATATCTCACCATCAGCTCATTTCAACCATTGGATCAGCGTATCATACAGCAAGGAATGAGACAGTAAAATCTCCGACCATCATTTCCGAAATTAAATTTTCGACAAACTTCGTGAGTGGCGGCAAGATCGTGATAAAAATCGAATCTCTCACCATCAGCTCATTTCAACCATTGGATCAGCGTATCATACAGCAAGGAATGAGACAGTAATATCTCCGACCATCAATCCTGAGATAAAATTTTCGACGAACTTCGTGAGTCACGGCAAGATCGTGATAAAAATCGAATCTCTCACCTTCAGCTCATTTCAACCATTGGATCAGCGTCTCATACAGCAAGGAATGAGACAGTAAAATCTCCGACCATCATTTCTGAAATTAAATTTTCGACGAACTTCGTGAGTCACGGCAAGATCGTGATAAAAATCGAATATCTCACCATCAGCTCATTTCAACCATTGGATCAGCGTATCATACAGCAAGGAATGAGACAGTAAAATCTCCGACTATCATTTCCGAAATTAAATTTTCGACAAACTTCGTGAGTGGCGGCAAGATCGTGATAAAAATCGAATCTCTCACCATCAGCTCATTTCAACCATTGGATCAGCGTATCATACAGCAAGGAATGAGACAGTAATATCTCCGACCATCAATCCTGAGATAAAATTTTCGACGAACTTCGTGAGTCACGGCAAGATCGTGATAAAAATCGAATCTCTCACCTTCAGCTCATTTCAACCATTGGATCAGCGTCTCATACACCAAGGAATGAGACAGTAAAATCTCCGACCATCATTTCCGAAATTAAATTTTCGACAAACTTCGTGAGTGGCGGCAAGATCGTGATAAAAATCGAATCTCTCACCATCAGCTCATTTCAACCACTGGATCAGCGTATCATACAGCAAGGAATGAGACAGTAATATCTCCGACCATCAATCCTGAGATAAAATTTTCGACGAACTTCGTGAGTCACGGCAAGATCGTGATAAAAATCGAATCTCTCACCTTCAGCTCATTTCAACCATTGGATCAGCGTCTCATACAGCAAGGAATGAGACAGTAAAATCTCCGACCATCATTTCTGAAATTAAATTTTCGACGAACTTCGTGAGTCACGGCAAGATCGTGATAAAAATCGAATATCTCACCATCAGCTCATTTCAACCATTGGATCAGCGTATCATACAGCAAGGAATGAGACAGTAATATCTCCGACCATCAATCCTGAGATAAAATTTTCGACGAACTTCGTGAGTCACGGCAAGATCGTGATAAAAATCGAATCTCTCACCTTCAGCTCATTTCAACCATTGGATCGGGGGCGGACATTTCGGCAACGGAGCGCCCTTCGCTGTAGATTCGAAACAGCTCCTTCGGAATTGTGTCATTGTAACCAGTGTGTGCAACTCTACATTTGAATATTAGGTTGTCTCAAAAGTTTCTGACTATTTAGTTTTTCAAGTTTGCTCGCGTCACCATCGGATGTTTCAATTTTCATTTTAGCATGTGTTAGGGTCGGCCGATTTACTTCTGGTCTTCTACCATATACAAGGGCTTGGGTTACTTATCTAGCGCACATTACATCAGTCATAAAGACCTCGTAAGAGGATATCCCAGACCATCATTTCTGAAATAAAATTTTCGACAAACTTCGTGAGTGGCGGCAAGATCGTGATAAAAATCGAATTTCTCACCATCAGCTCATTTCAACCATTGGATCAGCGTATCATACAGCAAGGAATGAGACAGTAATATCTCCGACCATCAATCCTGAGATAAAATTTTCGACGAACTTCGTGAGTCACGGCAAGATCGTGATAAAAATCGAATCTCTCACCTTCAGCTCATTTCAACCATTGGATCAGCGTCTCATACAGCAAGGAATGAGACAGTAAAATCTCCGACCATCATTTCCGAAATTAAATTTTCGACGAACTTCGTGAGTCACGGCAAGATCGTGATAAAAATCGAATCTCTCACCTTCAGCTCATTTCAACCATTGGATCAGCGTCTCATACAGCAAGGAATGAGACAGTAATATCTCCGACCATCATTTCTGAAATAAAATTTTCGACGAACTTCGTGAGTGGCGGCAAGATCGTGATAAAAATCGAATCTCTCACCATCAGCTCATTTCAACCATTGGATCAGCGTATCATACAGCAAGGAATGAGACAGTAAAATCTCCGACCATCATTTCTGAAATAAAATTTTCGACGAACTTCGTGAGTGGCGGCAAGATCGTGATAAAATTCGAATCTCTCACCATCAGCTCATTTCAACCATTGGATCGGGGGCGGACATTTCGGCAACGGAGCGCCCTTCGCTGTAGATTCGAAACAGCTCCTTCGGAATTGTGTCATTGTAACCAGTGTGTGCAACTCTACATTTGAATATTAGGTTGTCTCAAAAGTTTCTGACTATTTAGTTTTTCAAGTTTGCTCGCGTCACCATCGGATTTTTCAATTTTCATTTTAGCATGTGTTAGGGTCGGCCGATTTACTTCTGGTCTTCTACCATATACAAGGGCTTGGGTTACTTATCTAGCGCACATTACATCAGTCATAAAGACCTCGTAAGAGGATATCCCAGACCATCATTTCTGAAATAAAATTTTCGACAAACTTCGTGAGTGGCGGCAAGATCGTGATAAAAATCGAATCTCTCACCATCAGCTCATTTCAACCATTGGATCAGCGTCTCATACAGCAAGGAATGAGACAGTAAAATCTCCGACCATCATTTCCGAAATTAAATTTTCGACGAACTTCGTGAGTCACGGCAAGATCGTGATAAAAATCGAATCTCTCACCTTCAGCTCATTTCAACCATTGGATCAGCGTATCATACAGCAAGGAATGAGACAGTAATATCTCCGACCATCAATCCTGAAATAAAATTTTCGACGAATTTCGGGGTGACGGCAAGATCGTGATAAACATCGAATCTCTCACCATCAGTTCATTTCAACCATTGGATCGGGGGCGGACATTTCGGCAACGGAGCGCCCTTCGCTGTAGATTCGAAACAGCTCCTTCGGAATTGTGTCATTGTAACCAGTGTGTGCAACTCTACATTTGAATATTAGGTTGTCTCAAAAGTTTATGACTATTTAGTTTTTCAAGTTTGCTCGCGTCACCATCGGATGTTTCAATTTTCATTTTAGCATGTGTTAGGGTCGGCCGATTTACAAATGATGGATTGATCAAGATTACTTCTCATTGCACCAGCACCAGGGGGTGAATCCCAGGACGGTTCCTTGGCAGAAATCCTGACAAGGAGTGAGAGAGTAGGCAGAGAAGGCAATGACAAAGAGAGCAAGAAGAGTGAGCTGATTCTGAAGGGATTATTGATTGATTGGACAACTGGGAAAAGACTTACCATGATGATTCGAGAATCGGTTGGTTTCCAATGATTCTTACTGCCGTTTTATACTAGTGCTTGATGAAACATCTAGAACGAAGTGACGCGTCAGCATATTGAAACGTGGAGTCCTCCCACGGAAGTCCTGCTGGGTCCTCGAAACCCAACAGAAATCGTGCTGTGAGTTACGATTGGATTCTGACGCGAGGCGATGTTTGCACCACTTTGAGTGCCGAAAGATAAAGTGTTGTCCTATCCTATTTTTAGACGAAAATATAAAAATATTTTGATGCATTTTTGGATAAAGTTTCGTCTATCGATCTATCATCCTTCCAGCTTCCTCAAGTTCAACAGCACCTCCTTGCAAAAGTGTGTTACCGATTGCAAGGCCAAGTCAGACTACACCAAGTGATTCCCTATAATGTAATCCCCACGACGACTCTCTGGCTCTGCTGTATGAATAAGATCAATTGGACCACTCACCTCACAATAATGAACAAATGTAGTGATCATACTTCCCACCTACTCACCATAAATCAGACAGACCAATTATTCCAATGGAGCCTTTCTTCTGCAACCTACATTGAGGAAAGGGCTGCTCATGAATACCCATTGACCCTTTTGATTGGATAAGAAGCCTATACGCTGTGCATATATTTTCTTTATCGACACATGTTGAGTATTGGAACAAGTTTGTGAATCCAATTCAGAATAAATTACAAGAGGAAGATACAATAGAGGAAGATATATGAGGGCGTTTGCCGAAGAACCGAACATAGTCTGGCACAGCAAAAAATTCAGCAAAAAAAACATGAATTGCACCATAAATTTCAAGTAATATCGTTCAGACATTATTATTATTATTATTTTATATGAGAGCGTTTGCCCAAAAGTCGAGCAGATCCGGAATATTTTGGCACAGCAAAAAAAGTCGATTTTCCAATTTCATGTGATTTGGGGTTCTCAAGGGTGCTGATGAAGATAGGCATATTCATTTTACACGTGGAGCTTCCGTTGGCTCCAGACGACGTTGCGTCGAATTCGCATTTTCATGAATTCCTCTGCTCTATGAAGCGCCAAAATTAGCCGAACAAGTTTTCCGGGGTAGAATTTTATGACGAACACGCCTGTATACTTCATTTTTACTAATTTTGTAATTTAAAAAATAAAAATTCAACTTTTCTCTAAGTAAATCCCGAGCTTAGCAAATACACCGATAGGAGCGCCGCAAAGAGAGGATTCCAAATCTACAATTTTGTCCAATTTCGACATCAAAATTTTAAGAAAACCTAGATTTGGAATCCTCTCTTTGCGGCGCTCCTATCGGTATATTTGCTAAGCTCGGGATTTACTTAGAGAAAAGTTTATTTTTTTTATTTTTGATTTACAAAATTAGTAAAAATGAAGTATACAGGCGTGTTCGTCATAAAATTCTACCCCGGAAAACTTGTTCGGTTAATTTTGCCGCTTCATAGAGCAGAGGAATTCATGAAAATGCGAATTCGACGCAACGTCGTCTGGAGCCAACGGAAGCTCCACGTGTAAAATGACTATGCCTATCTTCATCAGCACCCTTGAGAACCCCAAATCACATGAAATTGGAAAATCGACTTTTTTTGCTGTGCCAAAATATTCCGGATCTGCTCGACTTTTGGGCAAACGCTCTCATATAAAATAATAATAATAATAATGTCTGAACGATATTACTTGAAATTTATGGTGCAATTCATGGCAGCTTTAAATGATTCGAAAGTTCTCTTTGGGTAAGGGGGCACGATGGAGAGACGTTCGTAGTTGTCGTCGCCCTCGATATCCTCGTTCTCATCATTCTCCATTTCCTCCTTGTCTTTCCTCTGATTTCTTCTTCGGTTAGGATCCGCCTGAACAATTAATTATGAATACCAACAAAAGATTGTATATCAGAGTTGGAGAAATGAAGAATCAACAACTTCATTCTGTCTGCACTCTACCAGTCTAGAGAATTAGTGGAATGAAGATACAATTCCCAAACTTCGGAAGCTAAAAAACACTTACATCCATGATCTTTTTCTCCTGGATTTCAGCGATTCGATGAGTTGCTCTCATTTCCCGATACATCTCCTCCTTTGTGTACTTGTACGAATCCTGCAAAAATTGCTGTTCTTGATCAAAGACACCAGTGTCGCACGTTTTCCATAAACCAACGACCAATCAACATAAAACTTTGGTCATTTTGGCTCGATTTTATGTAGCTTACCTCAGGAGCGTCCATTTCCTGTATCTCAAATCTCTCGCATGGAGGGAGGCTGATGGTTCCGTACGTCAGCTCCTAAAATATAGAAATTGATCGATAATTTATCTAATATTTATAACATGTTTTGATTTCAGCACTTCTTTAAGAAGTACAATACAAGTGCAAATATTTACCTGTATTTTCTTCCCGAAGTTCTCCATCCATGCCTCTGTATCGAACTCAGGAATGTTTTCCATTTCATCTTCCTTCATCTTCTTCTTTCCTTCTCCTCCACTCATATCCTCATAGCGCCTTTTCTGTCCCTTCGAGGTTGTTGGAACGGACTCTTTGATGTTCCTCAGTCTCATCTTTTCGGGTTCCTCGGGAATATACTTGATTGTCTGCTGCTTTTCGATCAATCTCATTGATCGGCGAATTCCCTGGAATCATCTTGATTTTATACTCAGAAATCGAAAGACTGCATAGGATTGGAAGACCGTTTTCCCCCTCTCTTTCCGTCTTTATGTTCTTATTTAAACATCCTTTCAGTAAATGATAAGTAACTTACAGTGTTTGGAGTATCAGAAGTCGAGCAAACATTGAGGGAAGAAGGCGTGAAATGTTGCTTCTCGAGCAATCTAGCCGATCGGCGAAGGCTCTGAATTTAAAATTTAAAATTAAAATCAATAATAATTTCACGGAAGCGTTAAGCGCAGTTCTTGAGATGTCAAGAGATATTTGGTTGGTTGGTTTATTCACCAACAGCATTGAGTCCACAACGTATGGAAACAGTACAACTAACCTTGTTCAGTTTAACCGAAGTCGTGGAAGTAGAGAGCGAAGAGGAGGCCATGTCTCTCGAGAGATAAGTGAGTGAATGACTATTGACGGTCGATTGAGATCGAGAATGAATGCTTCCGACAGATGAGCCATCCTACTAGACAATTTACAATTTACAACAATTTACAATTTACAACGGCGTCGGAAGAATAACTTTATGATGGAGAGCCGTAACGAGATCGTATGCTATCCCCCTCTGGCTATGAAGCCTCTTATGCTTGTGATCTTGTGATTGTGTACAACAATTTCTAACTTCATCAAAATGAAGAGGAGCCTACGGTAACTTTGAGCACCGTTGCAGATAATCAAGGTGCATGAACGAAATGTGAACGCTCAGGCAAGGAGGAGAGATGCATAACTGCTACTTATGCAATGTTTTAAACGGCATAAACCATCTTGAGTCTTTCAAATATCATAGATGGGGGCGACCATTCGGCAACGGAGCGCCCTTCGCTGGAGATTCGACGTGGCTCCATGGGAGTTGTGTCATTGTAACCAGTATCAATCCATCAATCATTTGTCATACATTTCTTGCAAGTATATTAAATTACAGATTATATGTGGCAAATGAGGTACATGAAAATTACGATGCCATAACTAGGTAGCGAAGGGAAAGGCTATGAGACATTCACTTGGGTGTTATCGAACCTTGATTTTCCACTCAAATTCTCAATTTTGGACTATGAACCCCTATACATAGATATGGAGTGAAACTCAAGTTTATCTGGTATCAAGAATTATATATGCAAAGGTAGTGTAGCAAATACTGTTTAAAATGACACAACTCCCAAGGAGCTACGTCGAATATCCAGCGAAGGGCGTTCCGTTGACGAATGGTCCGTTAACGAAATGCGCGCACCCATGATATAATATATTGTTATTTCTAATTACAATAACCAATATTTTCACTTTTCACTCCATTCAATATTACGAGTAGAGCAGAGGTCCGATCAATGCAAAAGATAGTCAGCAACAAAGATGAGTGAAGTCTTTATCTGATTCGAGTGAGTACTCGATTCTTAGGTGGGAAGGGCGGTGCTCCAGCATTCGCCGTCACACTTGAGGTATGTGGTCCATGTGATCTTGTTCATGCAGCAGAGCCAGAGAGTCGTCGTGGGGATTCCATTGTAGGGAATGCACTTGGTGTAGTCCGACTTGGCCTTGCAGTTGGTAACGCACTTTTGGAAGCAGGTTCTGTTGAACTTGAGGAAGCTGGAAGGATGATCAATCGATAGAGAATGATGGATTGATCAAGATTACTTCTCATTGCACCAGCACCACGGGGTGAATCCCAGGACGGTTCCTTGGCAGAAATCCTGACAAGGAGTGAGAGAGTAGGAAGAGAAGGCAATGGCAAAGAGAGCAAGAAGAGTGAGCTGATTCTGAAGGGATTGATTTTGGACAACTGGGAGAAGACTTACCATGATGATTCGAGAATCGGTTGGTTTCCAATGATTCTTACTGCCGTTTTATACTAGTGAATGATGAATGATCTAGAACGAAGTGACGCGTCAGCATATTGAAACGTGGAGTCCTCCCACGGAAGTCCTGCTGTGTCCTCGAGACCCAACATAAATCCTGCTGTGAGTTTCGATTGGATTCTGACGTGAGGCGATCTTGCGCATGAGGAAAAGGATGAAAGTTGCAAATTCTTTTCATTCTACGACGTATCCTAACATGAAGTCAGTCTTGCAGCACCAAACAAATGTTCACAATCGCACAACACTAAGACCATATCTCCAACTGAGACCCAAAACTAAAATAAATATCGCAAATGATTAGGTCACAAATGTGCGATCTTCTTTACTACCCGCATTCTGGATCTTTCGAAATCGTGAGAATTCTCAACCTTTTTGCAGAAATGCATCAAAATATTTGTATATTTCCAACAAAAAAATAAGGTAGGAACACGCAGCCATTTCGGCACTCAAAGTGGTGCAAACATCGCCTCACGTCAGAATCCAATCGTAACTCACAGCACGATTTCTGTTGGGTTTCGAGGACCCAGCAGGACTTCCGTGGGAGGACTCCACGTTTCAATATGCTTACGCGTCACTTCGTTCTAGATGTTTCATTATTCACTAGTATAAAACGGCGGTAAGAATCAGTAAACGCCATCCGATTCTCGAATCATCATGGTAAGTCTTCTCCCAGTTTCCCAAGCCATCAATAATCCCTTCAGAATCAGCTCACTCTTCTGGCTCTCTTTGCCATTGCCTTCTCTGCCTACTCCCTCACTCCTTGCCAGGATTTCTGCCAGGGAACCGTCCTGGGATTCACCCCGTGGTGCTGGTGCAATGAGAAGTAATCTTGATCAATCCATCATTCTCTATCGATCGATCATCCTTTCAGCTTCCTCAAGTTCAACAGAACCTGCTTCCAAAAGTGCGTTACCAACTGCAAGGCCAAGTCGGACTACACCAAGTGCATTCCCTACAATGGAATCCCCACGACGACTCTCTGGCTCTGCTGCATGAACAAGATCACATGGACCACTTACCTCAAGTGTGACGGCGAATGCTGGAGCACCGCCCTTCCCACCTAATCGCTCCTTTCGCATCGTATCAGATAAACATCCTCCTTTCTCAATGATGTTTTGCAATACTTTCTCCCGTCTAGAAAATTACTCTGAATATCGCTTTTACCTAGCGGGACAAGCCAATTGAGAGCAATTTCAGTGCAACTTTCTTCCACCTGCCAGTAGATCTCGTGGTGTAGTGGTTATCACATCTGTCTAACACACAGAAGGCCGGCGGTTCGAGCCCGCCCGAGATCAAACTTTTTGCTGTTCTACAATACTGTTCAAATCCTGGTCATACTTCCCACCTAAATACGTTGTTTTCGATTTTTGCCCAATGAACGAGGAATGGGGTATCTTGGCAACGCATTATTCCAAAAATCTTTCTACCTGACGCTTTCTAACTCACCGATGTCACCAAGAAGATTCAATTTCTTCCTCATTTTCATTTATCTGTACACAACTTTTCTTTTCCATGGCTCAGTGCAACACACAACTCGTAATTTGATCTCCAACTTAATTTATTCGAAACATTAAAAGTTAGCGCACAATTCCGAAGAATACCGTAACGAGGGGGAAGTAGAGAGGCATTCATGGAGAGAGAGCGGAAAGAGAGAGAGAGGGAGAAAGGAGAGCAGTCAATCAATACAAAGACACGTTTTGACCATGGTATATACGCATTATATTAAGGAAGGCTGGACAAACAATGACTCTCTTTACTCCACGTACTCTAATTAGTCTGAACGGCGAAAGAAGACGCACAATTAAGAGAGTCATTCCTGACCACCCATTCCCACATTACATCTGAGTCCAGAGGGGGAACTAGGGGGAAACTGTGGCTGCAATATTCACAGGACTGGCCCTATGTAGGGTAGGAGCAAAACTGAATCGATACATGGAGGGGGATGGGATGGGATCGGGAAACTGGGAGGGGAAAAGTCGATCAATATTGTAAGCATCGTTACAGTAATACAAGTGAAATCACAAAGCACAAGGAATAATCGATTAACAAATAAGGCAGCCGGGATGTGGACAACAATTCGATATTATTATTTCTGCTGTAAGCGTGGGCGGGGCATCATCTATAATTGGGGAGAGTGGGAGAAGGGACAACAATAACTACGGACACCATCAATTATATCGCAAGGGATATTCATACATTCGCACTTCTCTAGGAACACACACAAAAATAAGTCAGTGCTCGATCGGCACCGCCAGGCACCCTACCGCATCCTTTCTAGAAGTGATTGCTGGCTGTCTGCGATCGGCCGATGTACACCTCCATTAGTCGCATCTGGGGAGGATTCGATTACAATCGACTACCGTAACCCTCATCCCACACAGTACCCTTCTACAGTCTCTTCCCATCCTACTGTAATCCGTGCCTAGAGTACCCTCCCTCTACCGTACTCACTCTGGCGGGTTCGAGCACGGCAACGTAAGGCTGGAGTGCGGCGTGGCCCAGCTTGTTGTGCAGGGCGACAAGGGCGAAGACGGCCGCCTTCCGCACGGATGACTCCCTGCCCACGTTGTATGCCTGCAGAGAGAGTATCGATTACAGTACCCTTCCCTGATTGTCCCTGGGGCACACTCATTATTAGGATGCATTCCATTCATCGTCAACTTGTTTTACTTTTTAGGAATTTATATTTATATCAAAACAACGCAATCATTAGTGCGGGGATTTCTACTTGTTCCTATTGCAACCTCAAGTGACCCGAAACTCGCTGCTTACATGCCATCAATTATCCCACTTTGTTAGGAAGCATCAATAACTTCGAAGAAATGGAGTAAAATCAAAATTATGCCGCCCGTTGACTTGCTGCTACACAAGTCCCACAATACCAGATATTCCACTGCACCAACAATAGTGATTGGTCAATTGGGAAAAATTATCAATAATACCGTATCCCTCTCCTCATGAGATACCGTACCCCTCCCTCTCACCTGGACGACTCCCGGCACGACATCGGGCAAGTATCCCTGCAGCTCATCCGCATCCAGGTGCTCCACGAGCGTCGGCAGCATCTTGAGTGCGAGTGCCTTGCGAGCGCCCTCCTCCTCCGCCTCCACGATCGGATTGAGCACGCGGATGACCACCTGACCATGATCACCCATTGACTACCGTAGTCTAATGGTACGTTGGGTCAAAAGCCTGACTGGTGGCTGTATTCGTGCTATGATACTAGTCGAAAGTGGAAATTTCGCTGGGTGATATTCGTGAATGGCTACAGTATCCCCAAGGAGTACCGTACCTGAGGCGGTAGATGGGTAGCGAGGGTGCGGGCGCACTCCTCCGCGGCCACGGTCACTTGCTGCAAAAGGACAATGATCGTTGGTTTGCATTTTATGGGAACGAAAGAGAGAAGGGTCGGA
The DNA here is from genome assembly GCA_036245805.1 of Pristionchus mayeri. Taxonomy (NCBI): domain Eukaryota; kingdom Metazoa; phylum Nematoda; class Chromadorea; order Rhabditida; family Neodiplogasteridae; genus Pristionchus; species Pristionchus mayeri. The sequence goes on along the minus strand of BTRK01000003.1, from coordinate 18,064,637 downwards.
AAAACAACGTCCCCATCAGAGATTGTTGCCACGTCGATTGGCAGGGTGTGCCAAAAAAAATTTAATATTTTAGTATTTTAAAAGGACAAACAAATTATCAAATTCATCCTTGTCACTTTCTAGGATCAACCATTACTAATATTAACTGCAATGAGTGTAGCACCTGAAATAAAACAAAACAAAAAATTCTTTCAGAATCAATAAATAAATAATCCATGAGCTCACCGTGCCCCAGTCGCCGTTCGCGCCCACGTCCAGCACCTTGAGCACGCACGCCTCCGCGTTCGTGTTGAGACGCGCCGCTTGCGCCAGACTGAAAGCAAAATATGAATAACGAAGTGACCGATGACAGTAGTTCACAATCATAGCATGGCCTACGCGATCCATTAAAAACCCATCCCTAGTATTCGCGCAATAACGGCTCACTTTATTTATAATTCTAAAGCACTGGCAGTCTGGACACTGTTACTTTGTAGGAATCATCCACTGAATATCCTAATCATGAAACACAGATCTCCCATCACTTCTCTCTTCTCCCCACCCTCCCCTTCCATTCACCATATCTTGGTCATCAGTTTGAGGGCGAGTCTCATCGCGTCCTCGCACACGCTCGCATCCGACAGAATCCCGAAGACGGAGAGCAGCAGCGGCTTGAAGTTCGCGTCCCAGAGAGTGAACGAGCCCTCCGAGATCATCTGACGGAGAGATTGTTTATTGAGAGGCCTGCTGGCGTCGTATTAAAGCATGAACATTCCAGCTGGATTTGACCACTATCCTGTGCTACAAATCACTGGGACCCTCCACTCGGCAACACCGCAAGCAATTTTAAAAAATTGGAAGAGAAATTGCGCAGAGACATGGATGAAATATTCTCGGAGCGGGATACAAGTGAAGAATCGAAAATCACCATCAACCACTTAAATTCCCCAATGGCCAACGGGAAAATATCAGTCTATTAGTGATGTTCGCTCGAGCCAGTGGTGTGCGCGGTTCCCGAACGCCAAGTTTGGCGGGGGGTAGGGAATCCCCCGCCTTGCGGGGGATTGCCCTCACCTCTGAGGGTGTCGACCGGGGGGAGGGGGGGGGGGAAGAGGCCGTCGTTTGTAAAAATTTACGGCTTTCCCACCTCTGTCGCCTTTAAAAAGCTCAAAAATGCCCTAATTTAGCCTTAAAACTGCCAAAATGCTCTCTAAAGCTCCCAAAATGTGCCTTGAGCCCCCCAAATTTGCTCTACCACCCCTAAAGTTTGCAACTGGCGATTTCCCCCCCCCCCCCCCGCGTTTACCACCTATTTTGCGGGGGGTTACCGCCATATTCGGGGGGCCGCTCACCACTGGCTCGAGCGCCGCTCGCAAGCGCTCGTCGCTCGAGCGGGTCTAATGATTTCGCTCGCTCGCGAGAGAAAATGGACGAATGATGAATGAGAGGGGAGAAGGGAATCATTTTTCAAATATGTTTCACTTCATACACGTGCAACATTCACCCCATTATCCCCTCTCATTCATCATTCGTCCATTTTCTCTCGCTCGCGAGCTGCGAGCGCTCGAGAGCGATTTTGCAAAATCGCTCGCGAGCGAAATCATTCGACCCATTCGAGAGACACGAGCTCTCGAAATAACAACACTACAGTCTATATTAACTCAACTTAGATACCTCTCAAATATTGTAACGATAAGTTTCCATAGGATGTTAGCCCCACACAAGAGATTGAAATAACCAGGGACAACTTCTCCACAAACATCAAGGGATCCAAGTGTTAATCGATAATCGTTGGGTAGATCACTCACAGTGTGCAGCGCCTGCAGCGCGCGCGTCTGATCCGCCGGACGGCTGCTGTCGCCGATCTCGTCGCGGCACTGCAAGGGTAGGTTGATTAATTAGAGTTTTTGTAATCTCAAGGACGATGAATCTAAAGATACAACATTGCATCATTGATCTAGTAACTGGGAACGGCAAATTTGCCTGACACAATTGCTCTACCAAATCATTTGGATTATAACAATTTTTTTTTATTTTTTACCAAGTTCGGGGATGAAAAAAAATTGGAGTAATATACAAGCGCTCGTTAACAAACACACTGCGAGTCACAACTTTTCCAGGCACTCAGTTCTGTAGCCATATAGCGCTAATGAGCAACATTTTAAAAATTATTGTTATTTAAAATATCAACCTTGGCGATGAATTCTTGTTGTGCGGGCAGGTCGTCCCGCAGATGCAACGTCATCGAGCCGTACTACAAATAAATATTTAATAAATTAACTAAGTGAATTACACCTCAATTCACCTCTGGAATCTTCGGCATCACGCTCCTTTCAGAAAAGCGTTCGATTTCACTTTCGAAACGGAATTAATTTCCGGAAACCGACTCTCGGGCGATATGGAACCAAAGTGAGAGGCAAGACAAAGTGAGCGCTTGTAAGCGGCCGATAGTACGGGAGGGAGGAAGCCGGCGTCTGTTTACTCATACGTCAGCTGTCCAAACCGTCAATAGCTAATGACAAAATTTAAAGCAGATTTTTCTCATCACGACTTTATCAATTCAAAAATCCTAATTCTATATATTCACATCTTAGAAACCACATTGGAGTCCCCAGAGAGTGCACCCCGGACATCCCGTGAGATTCGCGCGGCATCGTTTCCCAATATTGTCTCTACACCATTCTCACCCAATTCGATAAAAACAACCAATTTTGCAAACAGCATATCGATAAAACATAATCAATCAAGTAACCTCATATTCCCCCTACCCAGCGAGATTCGCGCAACATCCTATCCTCATGTCATTCATAAACACGTATTGCCAGTGTACTAGCGGTAGCGAAGGAAATGAAACTACCAATGCAATAAAATTTGAAAAACCACCTAAGGTCTAGCAACCAGTGAGATTCCTGTTCCCTCCTCCCTTTACCTTGAGGTCAGATAGATCCGAGATGGTCGTGGCGACGGAGTCTCGAGGGACGGCGGAGACCGTCGACGGCTGCTTCGTCGATGGCTTGATCACCGCGATGTGACGCTGCAAAGAGCGGAGATTAGAAGGAAAAGAAAAGATCAAACTATAGACTACGAAATACACACAATTTCGTTTGGTGAGATTCCAAAGCATGATTGGTCATGCCATTACATAAAGAACATGAAACAACCTCGAAACGCTAATGCACATAGTCGAATCTGGCAATTTTTGCGAAGCCATAACCAATTCTAATATTTTGAAGAGGATGCAAAATCTTGGTGGAAAAAAATTGATGGTGCTAGAACAATCTTTGCACAAAACATGCCCGAAGCAGTGCATTCATGCTGATTGAGTTCATTTTAAGACGCCAAATGCAGATCATAACACAGGCACAATTGCACCCAGTCTATGAACCATCTTTGAAACTGCGAATCTACAGTGTGAAACTCCCTGAGTGCGAAACATTACGGTCAATGGCACCACTCACATTTCCACTTGCAGCGTAGGAGCCTGCAGCACCTGCAGCAGATGGCTGTTGGGCGAGGGGACTGAGGACGGAAGGGGAGGTCGCGGCTGCTGCAGCTCCTGCAGCAGGCGAGGAGGAAGAGGAGCGGAAGGGGGCGGGCGAGTGGTTGATGGGGCTCCGCGACGACGAGAGAACGAAGTCGTTGATCTGCGGTTTCACGACATCGATAAGGAAGGTGGGCACTAGGTCGGATGAGAACTATGACGTAATGCTATAGTCCTCATCAGACATAATGCCGGAAGGAGTGCGGGAGAGAGAGAGAGAGAGCAGGACCACGCTTGCTGCACTACCAGAAATCACCTCGCCATTCAGTGTCAGTGCCAACAATGATCATTCCAAAAAGGCATCCGTGAAAAAAATTAAAATTTCAAAATAACAAAAATAAATAAATTCACCTGTGCTGTCACTTGGATGAGGTCGTCGTGCGCTGACGAGTTGCTTCTGGAAATTTTTAATTTTAAAATTAATTGTAAAAATAGAAAATTGACGTTTCGGAAAGATAAGACAAGACGGAACACTAGCCATAAAACAAGACTGGCCCTCTCACTCTCAAGCGTGTCCCTAGGCGACTGCCCTTCCCTCTCCCTTCTCGCACCACGTCTCTTCCCCCTTCATCGATCCCCCTCCTCCTCTCCTATTCCTTCTACTTCGACCCTTCCCTTCCGCCACTTTTTATCCTCTATGCTATACATTCCTAAGTATGGCAGCGCTGCTTCTAGTTTTGTTCTTCTTCCGATAAACTTGCGTCGTCACGTAAACGCCGCGCAATCATAAGAAGTTTCAGCGCGAACGATTGATTCAAATAAAAGCAGGGAAAAAAGATATAAAAAAAGTAACAAATACCAACAAGCAGCTTGTCGAGTCGATGCTTCACTATCAAAATATCTGGATTAAGGGATCCCCCTTATCAATAGATAAAGCATTCGCAATTAACAACATTAACCCAAATGAAAATACGAGAGTACATGTTTTTCGGTACATAGGTTCGCAGTTTCACATTCAACAATAAACTCTTAACCTTACGCCACAACAATACCTTCATAATTTTGTGAAAAATATTCCAACCCTCGTCATTCTCGCCTACAGTTGCAACTACTCGTGTGCAACACTACCGCAGCATTCTACCTCCTCCATCCCTTGTGCCTCACAAACCCTTTTCCTTGTGCACAATTCACTGAACCGCATCATTCTCTCTAATAAATCCTCACTCCCCCCCCCCCCCTCATTCTCCCTCACCTCCCATGTTAACGCTAGAGATGCGCACCATTCATCATCCCACCCACTCCACCATCATCTCCTCCCTCACCTCGCCCTGCACAGTCTCCTCGCGTACTCTTTCTCGTCGGGCGCCAGTCTGTCCATGAGCGACGAGAAGCCAGCCTCGTTCGCGTGGAAGAGATCCAGCACCAGCTGCTCACAGTGCTGATAATTATGCTAATTAGTTTTTTTAATCAATACATTTACAACGCTAATTAGCAAGCAATTAAGAATACACACCTAATTAGTACAATAATTAATTTAATTAACATAATTTAAATCAAATCTCACCCCGACGATGGCGGCGCACTTGGGGTCGACGGCCCACGAGAGCACCTGTAAACTTGCTGTTTCACTTTCTCGATAACCAAACTCCTTTTCGCTGCACAACAATGGGAGCTTGACAGAGTAGATCAATTAAAAATCAATATTCAATCTACTGAAGCCACATTAAGCGGACTAAATCTAATGCAGTAAATAAACTGGCAAAATCGATAACCCTATATACCGTATCCCGCCCCTGCTACCGTACCCTACCGTACCTTGCTGACTGCGAGTCGGATGTCGTCACTGTCGACGACGAGCTGCCCGTTCGCGCCCGTCACCAGCTCGTGCATGTACGTGAGGATCGCGCCGCGCACCTGCGCATCGACGAGTGACTTTTTTAAATTACCATATTTCCCGATATCAGGCCGGATGAGAACAAAGACGGCATTCCGCATTTGACATATCAAATGCGGCATGGCGTCATATCTGGCCTAGTGCAATGAGGCGCCCACATCACGAACTTTTTTTGCAAAAATCACGCGTACCTTCGTGTTGAATACGGAGACGGGGTTCTTGATGGCCTTGGAGATGGCGTCGAGTTGTCTCTGCGCCGCGAACGAAGACCTCACGACAGCCAGCGTGCGAGAGAGGTGAGACTGCATCTGCACGGAGGGGAATATCGATTAGATGGTAGGTCAATGACGACTCTGACGAACGTCGCATTTGAGGCGAAAATCCAGGGAAACATTTTGTTTTTTGGCGCATGCATGCCGCTGAAATAATGTCCCAAGCACTCGCCGCCCATAATGTGCAATCCTAGTATCGAAAAACCACATGGTTCGATTTTCGAAAAATATTCACCAACTTCCTCCATACTGTGGTGTTTCACCTCATTCCCAAATGTAACAACCGTCCTAGTCAGATGATAAAATAGGGATTAAGAATCAAAATATTTTGTTCCGGGATTACACGCTAAACATCGTATTGAACCCACGCTCACTCACCATGGGCAGGATTTCGTTGGCCTGCTTGGAGATGAGTTTGGTGAGCAGGGGAGGCAGCCAGTCGGCCAGCTCTCCGTGGTACGAGAGCACGAAGCACTCCAGGAGGTCGAGAGCCGGCGCCAGGAACTGCTAATGAGGGCGATTAGTGGATGGATACTTAGTGAATTTCTTAAAATAAGTTTGGTACGGAAAAGGAATGCAATTGTCTGTGCCAACGTCGGGAGTGCATTTGGGCGTTCCGTGAAACTCTGAAGTAGGGACTCAGAAACGGCAACGACCAAAACGACAACATAGCATAACTCGCTTGGGCGACCTTCTTACAAGTTGGGACTACCGTATGCAATCATTACTACAGTACCACCATCACCTACCGTAACCAGTTCCTTGGGTCAAATATTTTTCTAAAATGATCTAATGTATCACAAAATGATGACGGCATAGTCAGGGGTATGACAATTTACGGCATAATTATTTTAACATCGATGTGGGGATTTTATAAAAATATTTGACCCAAGGAACTGAATCTGACCCAAGGAAGTGGTTACGGTAGCTGAAGGTGGTACTGTAGTAATCATTGAATACGGTAGTCCCAACTTGAAAGAAGGTCTCCCAAGCGAGTTATGCTCTGTTGCCGTTTTGGTCGTTGCCGTTTTGTCCGCCCCCCCCCCCCCCCCCCCCCAGAAGTGACGAAACATTTTCCCGAAAATTAGATCTAGACAAATAGGCGATACCCTCACATTCGCATTATCTCTAATGAGTTTTTTTCATGAAGACCTAGTCAACTATCTCGCTCTATCCTTCTCACATACTATCACTTTTTAAACGGTGAGAGAGGGTGTGATTTTGAGAGATTTATCCCCATCATCATCCGTACCTTGGTGTTGCCGTCGGCGAGCATCTTCGTGAGCATCTCTCTGATCTTGATGATGTTGTGCGCGTCGAGGGGCGAGGGACTGCAATATCAAGCAATCAATCAAGTTGCAAGACAATGATAGCCAATTCGATCGCCCAAGCCAAGTTCTTCTTTATGCAAAGTTTAAAAATACATTGCTACACCTCCCATAAACACGCCAATATCAACTAATGTTTTGAGTCAAGGCCCTTGTGCGATAGCTTGGAGAATCTCTCCATCTCTACAAAAGAGGGAGAGATTCTGTAAGCTACCAACAAAACGAGTAAGACGACAAACTATGATGACCTCCTGAAACACCAACCAACAAATTCAAAATTTTTGAAAATCAAGTTATTTTTTTAAATTTAACTTTAAAAAATCGTAATTAAACCTTAAAAAAAATAAATTCTCGACCAAAAGATCAAAGATCACTCTCTGCTCACCTCTGGATGCACGCCTTGAGCGAGTTCAGTCCGTCCTTTCGCTCGTTGGGCGCCGAGGAGGAGGCTGCGCGAAGCGCGTCCGTCACTGCAGCAGACTCCACGCTGCTGCAACCATCGATTATGATTAGCAAACGACTGTGGTCGATTGGCGCGCGACTATCGACACGATGCCGCGCGTTTAATAGTTTATTTTTTATGTGATTCTTGAGAAACACACGCGCACAGAATTGGAGGAAACAAAATTCATTGCACTCATAGGCCCCAGTTTGAAACACAAATGAAATCTGCACTTGTAATCTCTCTTCCCCCAAATTCTCAATCAGTTTCACTCTCCACGAATCCTTAAAAAGCGAAATGAAAATTGTCGATGCCTGTTCTTTCCTTGTTAATAAGCTTTTACCAACCACGGAAGTTCTTGTCGAATTTCGAAAAGACACAATTTGCTAGAAACGTTTTGTTATCTTGAATTGTTTACAGACGATAAATCACGACCAGATTGACCGTGATGCTAATGCCACTATCGCGCGCCTCAAATCAACAGACAATTGTGCGTCTCTCATCCCACTCTCTTCCTTTCCCACGCTCTCTCGCTGGTCAGAGCAAGGCGAGAGAGCACTCTATATGGAGAGAGTGCAGCAACAGACCGAGGTGAGGCCGAGTTGTTTCCGCCCAGACTGACGCTGCGAGTGGGCGTGGCCACGTACGAGTCGTCGAAGTCCAGCGAGAACTTGCGCTGCAAATAACTTTGTTTATTTTTATAATATAATTTTTTTTAAACTTTCTCCCCCACTTCAAGACTACAAGTCAATCATACTTGGCACACTGGCAAAGCAAGTAATTACACCAGGTTGTTGTTAAAAATAAACAAATTAATTTCCAAATTTTAGGCACTGAACCCTCCCCTCTCCACTCACCGCTCCATCAGTCAGGTCGTATCCTCTGCTGGGTGCCCTTCTCAGCGGGCTCGCGTCTCTGCTCGTCGCCCCGTTCGACTGCAGAGGGGGGAAGTCGAGGTTGTTTCGCACTTTCATCATTTGACTAAGTCTTGCAGCTGCTTTCGAAACACGCCCCAAGTTGTGAAAAAAATATTTAAATAAAGGCCTCTGATAAAACGGTTTCACCGGCTCCTATTACGACATCAGCCATTGCATCAATTAGTTCTCTAGGCCAAAAAATTGAGAGAAGGAAAAAAATAGAGGTCATCATTAAGACCATCTGATTGTCCGTTTTACAATCGACTACAGAGAAAATAAGACATTGTTGGTTTCGGGTTACACATTTCACTCAAGTGCCTGACGCTTTCCCCTACTTCAATTATCGACGATTCAGAAGAGAATTACAACAATGATGTTTAAAAAATTCAATTGTTGCACCCCATTTTCCCAAATCTCGTAACTACTGCACCTCCTCCTCACCTTCCTGGGCGACACTGCCACTCCTCTTCCTCCCATGCCCACTCCTCTGGCGGGGTTGGGGATGCGCGTGTGGAGGGCGGAGGGAGAGGTGCTGCGAGAGCCCGGCTGAGAGGCCGACCCCGCCCCGTTGCTGCCCGGACTGCCCGAACCTGCAAAGAGCAAGGGATTAGATGGAGTGGGAAGAGACATATTCAGATTAGGGTGAAGAATACGTGTAATCTATGCGCACATGTTCATGACAAGGATATCATCCGATTAATAAATAAACATCTTTTAACCCTCTTGCGTTGCTATCCATATAAACCAATCTGTTCGTACAGAAACGGAGGCAAAACCAGTCTGGAATTTGACCACTTTCTCTCATCCGCAATCACCGAATAACAAATAGTAATAACAATAACAACAACATCTCACCAGTCATTCCACTGGGGGTGGTCGATCGGAGCATCCGATTGCTGCCGGCGCTGCCTGCAGGAGGCAGACCCACTCGGGAGAGCGACGAGCCGACGGGCGTCATCATCTTCCGCTGCATCGCTGCAAGTGGATTTTTATCATCATCACCAATCGGGTTACGCCCCGCGCATTGCTCAAAATGGTTCAAACCGATATAATTAATCCAAGTCCAGCTTTAAGGGAGTATTGCGTTGTTGGGTTTCTTGACATAGCTGGGTGTTGTAATGAACAACACCCAGAAATTTCAAGAATGCCCAACATCGTAATAATTCGTTCCGGCTCTGTGCAATTGCATAAATTTCACTACAATTCCATCAGATTTCTTTTCCGTGCCCTCTCCAACCCTGGTGGTTCCTCGTTTCACCGCTCGCTCTGACCTCCAGCCACTCCTCCCGGCAGGATTCTCCTCTGGGGCGTCATTCCCGCGCGTCTCGCAGCTGCTGGATCGATCTCGGACGTGCTGCGGCCGCCGAAGTACGCCTGCAGCATTATTATTAATAAAAAATTAATTAGTACCAATTTATTTATTAATTCGGAAAACATCACTAAGATGTGTTGAATATTAATATATTTCCAGGAATCTTTTCCTAGCAACGATCAAGGGAGCGTGACGCTTACCTTCTGCTTCTGGAGGCCGAATGTGCCGGGTCGGTGGTTGAATGCGAGACCGTCCTGCAACGAACCATTCTCAATGCCAATCTCACCGCATACGTGAGACAGATAGGCACAAATTGTGTAAGGGAATACAATATCTCATGAAAATATAACATACTCGATTACTCGATTTGCTGCAAATATTAAGAAATTAATAAACATCACAAGAAAGATGAAGAAAAGATTGATTGCAGCCCCTGAAAGCTCAGCGGTAGATCACAACTACCGTACCTTCTCGCTGACGATCGATTGAGTGGAGGAAGACTGTGATGCGGTTCCTCCTGCCAGCGCCCGCTGCTTGCTCGGATCGAGACTCTACCAATTTGTCAATTGATTAATCGATGCGATCAATATACCGTGATCGCTAACGTACCTTGTAGAGCATCTCTGCACTGCGCGGGAATCCGCATTCCAGCTTGGAGTACGCGCCACGCGCGTTCGTACGCGCGCCAGGGTCCGCGTCACCCAATCCGGCCTGTAAGCGGACGAATGAATGTTGGTGTTAGTCAAAACGGCCAAATATCTATAAGTGACAAGACTGTGACGAAAGCCCCAATGGTACTGGTTGCAGAGCACTAGGAGAGTAAAAATAACAACAACAACAACAACCCTGCCCACCTTGATGGCGTCGACGATCTGGGGTATGCTCTTCTCCACCTTCTTCGCGTCCCAGTCCAGCACGAGGCCCAGCATCGACTGCGTCTCGCTGAAAACAAAATTTATATTTAAACTAATCAATTAATTAATTATATTATATTATATTATTAATTCATCAAGGGCATAATAAATGTAATCTAGCGTTTACAAGAATCTTGAAAAAAATATGCAGATTACATAGCAAAGCTCAAACTCATCAGCCACCTTTCCGCTTCTCATGAAGCACAAACGCACCGTCGGATTTCCTTCGATTTGCTGGAGAGGCCGCTGAGGATGATGGGTATGAGCTTGGGGTGCTGAACGTTCTGTAAAGAATAGTTTTGAAGGGATGACAACTGATGACGATCAAAGTTTTCAAATTTGTGTGCACAAGACAAATCCGTGCAGCCTCAAACCGACAGTTTCAGTTGTAGCATGAAACGCAACGACTGAGCCCAAATTGTGAATTTCTTATCTCTCCACCCTGCGTCACTTCGACTCTTCTACGTCCCACTCATCATACAGCACTCCTTCGCGCTAAAGTATCCTACCGCACCCCTCCACCGCGTTACCGTATCCTACCGTACTCACCCTGACAAGGAAGATGGCTGCGAGGATTCCCGAGGTTGACATCACTTTGGCCGAGTTCTGGATGAGGTTAATGAGCGGCGGCAGGAGGGACTCGGCAAGTCGAAGGATGCCCGCGCCCAGCTCCTCCGAGAGGTACCTGCAGGAGGAGGGAAAGATCAAAGATCAGTATGTCATTCAAAATATCCGGTGAACTGCTTGGCCGGGATTTTTCCACCATATTAAAAATCAATAATCAATCGATAAACGTACGATACGGTAACGCAGGCCTCCTTGCACACTTGCGAGCGGAGGTCCTTGACGGAGAAGACAAGCGCCTCTTCGGACTGCAGCACCTCCTGCAAATGGAGATTCGAATACGGTAATCTATAAGGATACAGTAGGAGTTATTACGGTACCTGCAGGTAGGTGTCCTCGAAGTCGCGTCCTCCATTCTGATAGAGACCGCGGAAGATTTTCAGCTGTAATTTTAAATGTTTTAATTGTTACTTGTCCAAGGGGGTTCACAGAATTCAAACTAAAAGTGCTCAGCAGTAAACAAAGCAACCGTTGAGCACCAATCATCCAGGTTTAGAACTTGCTATTTATGCAAATTTGAGTAACACTCAAGTCATCGCATAGGATTTTTACTTCAGTATGGATTGAAGCCTACTAAAGTTAATCCATATCAAAATAAAAACAACAATGCATTATCATTATTATCATAACAAAAACAACAACAGCAACAAACTGACAGCGTTGGATCGCTTACTCCAGTCCTGTTTATCGTCGCCCATGCAGTTCCGCGCCTTCGCCATCTCATCCCGCAGCGTGCGCTCGTCGAAGATCGTCTGCAGAGATCAGAGATCAATTTCGAAATTAATTAGCTTATGAATACACCGATTGATGGTCAAAGAGGAGCAGGTAAGTTTTTCATCAAGGGGTCACGTGATATTGCAATAAAACTAAAGTAACATACTACTTTTTCGGTAGGTTAGTGCAATAAAATGCGCTCACTGTTATTTTGATGTCCGCCTTGAAGTTCTTGCGGAAGTCATCCTCATTGACGGCTCCGATCGAGGCTGAAAGGGGACATTTTTTACTCGTATAAACCATCCAAATTTCAGGCCAACCCTCGCAAACTTTCCACCACAACTAGTCTAATTATCAAGCAATTAATTTTTTAAAATATTCGAAAAAAATTGAAATAAGACTAACCACCAGATGGCGCCACCCTTCGAATCGTGCCGGACGACGATCTGTAATTAAAATTTAATTATTAATTAATATCGAGAACAACAGTGATGAATTTCGCCAGGTGATTCTGTGCTACAACACTTTAGTTTATACCCGACTCAATCTAGAAAACATGCCGTGACTCACCTTGGAACGGTGCTCATTCCACCAACTTTTCGATTCTCCTGCTCTTCGTGGGCTCCGCCAGATGACCTCCCTGCAAACAATATCGATTGCTTAGTCCCGTCGTCGCTAAGCACAGGAAGTCCCAGGATATAGCTATGATGACCTCAGCCGGAACAAACAATAGGGGCGGAAAAAGGAAGCGAAGAAGCGGGATGACTCGACTCCAATCAATGACTAACACCCCTCCTCTCCCGCCGCCTAGATGTCCTTTAATAGCGCATGGAAGCTAAGAACTCCAAAAGGACAACAATAGAAGGAGAAGAACGTGACAGAGCATGAGGTTTTGGGCTTCAGAGTTTACATAAAAGCAGCGCAATCTGCGTGTAAACTAAGGCGCGAAATATGGAAGAGAATGGCTATGGAATGGGGGCCACACCCTTGGCTGACGATGTGCACTGTAAATCACGCATTGCCACATGGACAAACAGAATCGAAGGAACGGTTCGAAAGGGGCAAATAGTGATAAAGGCGAGCTTAATCGATAAGGCTGGACGATTGGTCAGACTATTTGACATCAATGGTCGCCAGTTTCTGTGGTCATTTGAGGGCAAAAACGAGTGAGAGAGAGAGGAGAGGTCCATAGATAGAAAGAGACGAGATCAATGGGATGTTTCGCCGCCCGTTTTTCTCTCTGTCGTTCTCCCTCTCTCTCCCTGCCTTCCTCCTCTTCTCCTCTCTTCCCGCTTACCCTCTCCGTCTTTGCCTACTCTAGTTCTGTATGCATACTCCCTTCCCGAAGACTCCAAACGACCGCCGGCTCCTATGACTCAAATTAATTTCAAACTAACGTAAACTGGCGGAAGTAATAGAGTGAATGCGAACTGGTTCGATGAGAGCGAAACGGTTAGCCACCGGTTCGTAGGTGTGACTAATGGATTGAATGGCTTTGCGTGCGAGTGAGCTGATGATTAGGAGATACGCATGATACTAATAGGCTAATCGGCAGATCGGCAAACGTGTTCAGACAGGAACGGAATAGAGAAGAGGCGCAAAGGGAGAAGATCGATCGAGTACGCGATAATGACGATGATGACTCGTGCAAAACGCCCACTATTGTTCAGTGATAAGAAACAGAAACACTCGGGCAAACTTTGTGGCACGGGCGCGCATTTCTTGTTTAGTGATGGTTTAGTCTTTCGCAAGCGCTTGTAACTCGATTGTCGATGTTCACCCCTTTCCATTCTAGTCGGTTAGCATGACATAAATGAATTTTCAAATATAGAACAATAAATAAAGTAAATATAAGGCGATAACCGACCATTACTGGGCGGATGGGGCGCCTTGAAAGCCATGTTGTAGTTGCTGTAGCGGCTCGGTACGGACGGGGGCTTGCTGCCGCCAGGGGTGCACGGCGAATGACGATCTCAAAGAAGCGAAATTTAGAGGGAAACAATAACAACCCAATCAATAAACAGCGCTAATCACAACTTGAAACCTGAAACGACCTGCATTTGGCGCGTCCAATTCTCATTCAAACCAGGTACGGTAAATCTCAACCGGATTGTATACTGATTTTTAAAATATTTAAATTTATAGTTTCCCAACACCCATGTAAATAATTTGAACTGGCGGGAGTACCCTGATCACGACAAAACGAGCGAGAGAGTGTGTAAAAGAGAGAGAGCGGGCGTGATCAGGCAACTCAGACTGAAACTTTACGGCTCCACGTTGTTGCAAATATTGATTTTCTATTATTTTCATTATTCCAGTTTAACTGATTAGAACCCGTTCTACTACATTGTTAAATAATATAGAAAGGCATTTTCAAGGGTGTTGGGTAACTTTAAATATTTAAATAATTCTTTTTATTAATACTATCAACGTACCTCCGTTGAAATTATTCAGCGTGTTCGAGATGCTCCGAATGGCCAACTCTCGAGCTCGGGCGGCCAGCAAATTTAATCTGCGAGAAGGTCATTTTAGCCTTTCCAGTAGCCGAGAGAAGGAGAAGGAAAGGGAGAAGGAGCATCGGAATAGAACTAATTTAAAGATTGCATTCTAGAGTGCATTTTAGACATAGAATGATCTTTGATCTCTTAGAAATGGGTCAAACTCTGAGAGCAGCTCTGCGAACTGTGTGTGCGTTCCGCGATGCAAAACACATCTGACCTTGCTCACGATTTGCGCAAGAAAGCGATCCAAAATGTCAGATGAGGCGCGAATTGTCAAGGACGATGACGTCATCGATCGATCATGCTCATGGCTTCGCATGATATGACTCTCTTCATTCTGCGTGCTCTATCGTCAAGCAGTGAAAGCAAGCAGATTGGAGCTAGTCACTTTGTTGGTAAAAAAAAGTTTCCTCGTATCTCGCTGGGAAATCGACTGAGAATCCGCAAAGGGAAGCTTTTACCAGACTTCTTGCAATGCCATCCCTGATCGATGCAATCTGTCCCCGACCAAAATCCATCCTGGACTAACCCAAATCCACGGTGATTATAATTATCAGCACATTTGATCTGTGGAACGACTAGGCGAAAGAGGAATAGTGGAAGAGTGTATGATAGAGAGAACTGATATTTGATCTCTCACTTGGCTTCGGGAATCAATCCTTTGGTCCGGCAGCTAGCCTCTGCACTCGGTCCGATCACAGCGAAGACGTGTGCGAGGGTCTTGGCAGCAGCTTCGCGCACCTGCACAGATTGATCTTTGCCCGTACATCTCACAAAGTGATCATGGCAGGAAACAATTAGGGATGATACAGAGGTTGTGAAGCACACTTGATTCGACATGGTAAGAGATGGTGTAGTAAAGGCAAAGTAAAGTGCTTCTACGGTAAGCAATTTAGTTGTCAAGAGACGACAACGCTAGATGCGATTATGTATCCATGCTCGCCCTAAGTGCTTCTGAATTTCGGAGACGAGAAATCAAAGATCACCTCGGCATTCGGGTCGGCCAGTAACTTGCTGAAGGTGGGAATGAGCCGCATGGTGTGGCCCTCGACGGCGTCCCGGCTGCAGAAGGATATTGTGATGATTAAAACAGTCATTTTACAATTCCAAAAAAAGCAGATCTGCAGTACCCACGAAGCCCCCTATTAGAACTTTCTAGTAATTACAAAGCAGAGATGGCTTCAAAAGACATGACTCTCCTCATATCGTATGCTCTCTCAGCTACGACACCTACCGTAATGTTTGGGCAACTAATTTATCGATTCCTACCCTGCCCACAATCTGTGCATAGTCCCACTCCTCGTGAGCTACAGTACCCCTTGAGCCTACAGTACCCACCACTCTTCTAGAATTGAGCAGAAGACGCCCATGCTGCCCGTTCGCACGAGCCATTGACGATGGGTCAAGCCAGGAGCGAGTTTGTCGAGGAGAATCTGAGCAGAGATCGATCATAAAAATAGGAAATATTGAAGGGCGAACAAATATAATTAAAGGCTATTCTGAAACAGCGTATGAAGAAGATCGATGGCAAATGTAGGAATGAGCAATAGAAGATCAAAGATCACCTGTGGACTGGATCGAGGCGCGTACGCTAGCCGATTGAGCAAGGATGCTGAGGCATCGCGAACTGACGATTTTGAATCGCCTGCAACCCATCCGGTTACGGTACATTTCTACCGTATTCTACAGTACCCAATCTCTCAACGATGGCAGGCGATCGATCGAGTACGAATGAGGCCAGGACCTCTCCCGATTCCTGCACCGCCACCTCGAGTAGGTCAAAGGCCATCAGTGCCACCTGAAATATCGAATTTATCGATCGTTTTCCTCTCGGGAGATTCAATCAGTCATGCTACTCCTTCCCTCGTAGGCAATTCCCTCTCATAAGCCATTCAAGCTGTGCAAACTCTGCTACTGCACATGTTTGATCTACCTTCCGTAAGAGAGAGCTAGAAATACTTCCGAATCGGGGACCAGTAAACCAACGAAGACACGCACATATGCCAAACCGGCTAATTTTTCCTGGCTTTCCTGCTCCTATCAATAGCAGTGAATATCTAATCCATTTCCGCCCAACCCGGCGCGGCTAGCAAACAGCGGAACCTCTCTCGCTCACTCAGCTGCGTCTCAGTCCCGAAATCTGGGCAGTGCCATCAATCAAGCGCTCATCTCCCTCCTCTTTCTTCCCTCTTTTTTCGACTGCTTCTGACATCCCCTCTTGAGACTGAAGAAGCACTCTGTTACAGCTTGTGACACGCATGGATCACAATCGGAGCACCGATCTTACCCTCCTCGTTTCCCATGCTCTCTCGCTCATTCTCTGACCGGCGAAAGAGCGTGCAGAATGAAGAGAGTCCTGTTTTTACGGCACTAGATCGGATGAGAACGATGACGTCATGCCGCCTTTGATATATCAAAGGCAGTTCACATCCAACAAAGTGCTGTTTTAAAATGCGAGAGAGCATGGGAACTGAAGAGAGCAGGGAATCTGCTTCTCGATATTCTGCGAGTGCATTGGGAACGGAAGCTCATTGCGAATTCATATGGGAAACAGCGGGCTGTTCGCCCAACCGGAAGCCCTTTTCTCTCCGCTTCATGCGATTCTTTTTTTCTGCTCTCTGAGCAATAGTCTGACTCTCTTCAGTTCACACGCTCTCTCGTCGTTTAGAGAGAGAACGAGAGAATGTGTAGAATGAAGAGAGCGAGGCACGCGACTTTCTTATCTTGACGAAGAAAAAGTGTCAATTTACGAGCCGCTATCCAGAACAACAGAGAAGAAAGACGAGCGGGGAATCATATTACCTGTCAATCGGCTCAAAGCACCGCAAGCCGATTATTGCCCCGACGCCAAATACGCCCCAGGGGGGGGGGGGGGGGCAATGACCTACCACTGATCGCTTACTCTCTAGATTTGGCATGTTCTCTCGACGGTTAGAGGGAGACTAGAGAGCACGTAAAGTGAAGAGATCACGTTCGCGTGAACCGGAAACCATAGGAACTCTAATGCCGCGGGGTCTATTTGCATGCGAGAAGACTTCATTTCCGCGGCAACACTGGCCCTCCACTAATTGTGGCTCTTTGGATGGACTCAGTCCCTCTATGATCAGAAAGATGAGAAAGATCTCATGAAACGTAAACTCGCCTTGTAGTTCGACGCGGATATCCACTGGACGCACAAATCGCAGAAATCATTCAGAAGCCCAGAATCAGCGGGTAATCGAGACACTCTGCAATTTGGTCGATGCGGCGCTGAGATGACGCTAGGTTTCGTCAACCACTCTTGCATGCCAATCAGAGAAGATTTCCACACAGTTTTATAATTTTCTCGGTGTCGAAGATAGATTGTTTTTTTTCACAGAGGAAGCCCACGCCCAACAAATCGAATCTCGCAAGACCTTACTTTCAATAAAAAGTGAAACACAAATTGTGTGCAAATTGCTGCGACATCAGAGCTGGTGAAACCTATCTCATCTCACTCATCCGTTTTCGAAAGTTTCTAATCACAACTTCATCACACCTCATCCGCTCGAGCATTTCTCCGCCCAGTTCGAGCCGCGCGCGCGGATCGCCCGAGTTGCGCTCGAGGAGCGGCGCCAGCCAGGACATTGCCGCGCGTCGATTTGCCGCAAGCGGCGCGCCACCTCAACGCGGACGCGCGTGAGAATATTCAATTATTCATACTTCGCGTAAACGAGCTTGTAGAATGAATAAATAACGAGAAAAATCGTGAGACAATGGGGAAAACCGGGGCTAATTTACGGAATCACGCATGAATGGATGGGTGTCACCTGACGGACAGGCCGGCAATAATGCATACAGGTTGACTATTCGGGAGGGGGGACCGAGGGGTTAGAACCAGCCGCCCTCTCCCCTCCCTCCCCCTCTCTCCCCATCTATCTGATTCTCTTCCTCCCCTCCCTAGCTACGCCCTCCTCTGCGTCTCTCTCCCTTCCTTCTCCCGATTCCCGCTCGCTTTCCCCGGGGCTTCTTCCCCCACTCTCGGTACTCTGTCTTCTCTGCCGCTCTCGCCTCTCAGTCCCGGGTGCATCTTCTACAAGGCTTGCCAGCCACTTTCCTCTGCGTCTCTGCCCTGGCCTCATTAACTCTGTTACTCTGTTATCCCGCTTCCGATGCAATTTTCTCCCTATTCCACCACCCCAATCTTCCCTCCCTGCACCGAACCATATTGGCATCACACTGAAAAGTGTCTCCAAAAACCGACTCCATAGACTTCGTTTATTGCCCGTAGCATAGAAAGAGTATACGTACAGAGTATAACGACCTACATGTCAATAAATCTCATCAGAGATTACGGTAGGAATCGTGGGATACGGTGGGAGCATCGAGTTCCTACAGTGGACAATACACACTGCCGGACATCGATACACATACGAGAACTAAATTAGGGGAGAAAACTCGCAAAAGTAAATCAGAAATCTTCGTATTACTCTCAAGACAGACTATCCGTGGGGGAGGAGAAATCAATAAATAAAAAAATACAGTAATCATCAATCAGTGCAACTGTGAAACTATTCAACTATAGATCAGGCGCGAGGTACAGTGCGTGAGGGGCAGGTACACAGGGGTACGGTAGTCTGGGGCAGCTACACAGCTTATTTGCCGTAATCCTCGATGAGCATGCCGACTCCGTGGCCTCCGGCGGCGCACGCGGCGATCACTGCGTAGCGACCCTGAAAAGGATACGGTAATAAGGAAATTAACGAGTCCGATCGTAATTTTGTAATTTAGAACAACTGTCCCACATATGGACAAACCGTAGTCACTGGTCAACTCAAGACTCGATGAAACACAAAACCAAAAATTGAAATTTTGTTTAAAGATAAATTAAGGAATTTGTTACTATTCGTTTGACTACGCACTCACGAATGTGGAAGCACTTTAATTTCAATTGTTTAGCACCACGAATTCACACATCAAATTCACTATGTTGCAGAACCAAAAAAGAAGGAGACAATCGCGAATGCTTCATCATGCTACCTCACTATTCAAATTATGCAGAAGACTGACCCAGCCACCTTCGTCTGCCCCAAGATACTACCGTACCTTCTCCTCCTTCAGTCGGCCGGAAGCGTGCGTGGCCAGTCTCACTCCGGTGGCTCCGAAGGGATGGCCGATCGAGAGGGAGCCGCCCCATCGGTTGATCTTCTCCATGTCCAGACGGCCGAACTTGCCCGAGCGACCCATCTGTAAGTTACCGTAATCGATCGATAGAATGAAATCACTTTTCGAACGGCTCCAATTGTGATGTTTCCCCGTCATCAGGGTACTGTACTCACGAAGGTCTTGCAGAAGTGGTCCGAGTCGAGGGCGTTGAGGTTGGCGAGAACCTGGCCGGCGAAAGCCTCGTGGATCTCGAAGACGTCGATGTCGGAGAGCTTGAGGCCTGCCTGCAGAGAGGAGAGGGGAAATAGGAGGGGAAAGGAGCGCGTTTTGGAGATTATGCCGCGTAACCTCACAAAAAAAGAAATTGAATAACAATTTTCCGATAATAATTCGGTAAAATTGTTGTATCAAATTTGTAACGCCATGAAAGGAAAATACAGACAATTTAACGGCATGATCAAATATGTTATTTACTTTTTGCAAAGGTCAAAGATCACTCCGCTCACCTTCTCGATGACCTTCGGGATGACGTAGGCGGGCGAGAGAAGCAGCTGGTCCTTCGGGTCTTGAGCAACGTACTGAAATGGAGAGATAACAGAGGTTATGATTTGAACAAGTAGAACCCGTGCAATGATATCAAAACTAAGCACAAAAAATCTACACTCACCCCCAATGACATCTAGTGTGCAGTCCCACCGTACTCCCCAACTACAGTACCTGGTACGCTCTGAGGTAGGCCTTGGGCTTGATTCCGTTGGCGAGTGCGAACTCTTCCGTCATGAGAAGAGCAGCAGAGGCGCCGTCCGTGAGGAAGGAGGCGTTCGCTGCAAAATGATATTTAGTATTTAAATAATTAATTTTATTATTATCCCAAGAATGGGAGTAAGAAAGTATTGAGAGGAGATTAGAGATTCTGTGAAATACTTATAGTATTTATTTATGTAATCGAAAAAGGAAAGGAGAGAGGTCTCAAGGCAGGAAATTGGGCGCAAGCGAGAAAGAAGATTCAGTTACTCGGTAAGTGTGATAACCACATTGGGAGACGATAGGATGTGGGAGCCCACTTCAACATACTAAAATAGTCGAATGCATTGTACATTCAGTATAAAAATGAGTTAATGTAATTTTTCTCCCCGTTTCCATTTTGCGAGAAGTCATCATTATTTTGTAAATTCCTCTATAACGCCAGTGTCATTGTCGTACAAACTCCATCTCAATATTTTGAGCCTTTGAAAAACCGTACTTCACCAGGGACAAGGGTAGCATATTTTCAGTCTTCCTTTCTGAATGCCCCAGGCGCTCTCTCTACCGGATCAGAGAAGGCGGATTAGCATGGCAGTAAAAGAGTGTCCCCTCACCGGCAGTGACGGTTCCGTGCGGCTTGATGAAGGCGGGCTTCAGCGTCGACAGCTTTTCCATCGTCGACACGCGGATGCCGTTGTCAGCCTACCAGAGATCAAAGATCAACTTGAGCTATCGTAATCGCTTACATGGACATGGTCAGAACTCACATATCCCGATCTGTACAATATTTAAGGGTTGGAATTTAGTCCCAATGGGATTCTCAAAAACGTTTGCGAAAGTTCCAAAATGTTCCTGGGAGTTGACTTATGAACGTTAATAAGTTTTCCATGCAAAATCCTTACGCAAACTCTGCGGCACTCTTCATCAGCCTTTTACACGAACGAATCAACAGCAGCGGTGGTACAGTGGTAGTGATGTGAGGCGGTGTGGCGAAGGATGTGGGTTCGTTCCCTCCCCCCGTGCAAAATTTTTTGCCCTTTTTTGGAAGGTTGTCATTGCAAGTCCAATGTTCATACGTATTGAAATTGTAAAAGGCTGATGAAGAGTGCCGCAGAGTTTGCGTAAGGATTTTGCATGGAAAACTTATTAACGTTAATAAGTCACCTCCCAGGAACATTTTGGAACTTTCGCAAACGGTTTTGAGAATCCCATTGGGACTAAATTCCAACCCTGAAATATTGTACAGATCGGGATATGTGAGTTCTGACCATGTCCATGTTAGTCTCATTTTACTATACCGTACTATAGACTACCGTCTCATCTCCGCTCCTCTAAGACACCGTATACCTTGACGGTGACGGGCTTCTTTCCGTCGACGAACACGGGCACGATATCGGACAGCTTTCCGCCGCGGGCCGCAGCCTCGGCCAGAGTGTGCGAGCGGATCGCGAACTCGTCCTGCTCACTGCAAGATAGGGACTGTCAGTTGTTGAATTCTTGATGATAGGGACAGTTTACGAGTTATCAAGAGGTCCTAGAACAGCGAATTCGCAAATGGTGGAACCAAATGTAATTATATTTTTAGAGAAGGAAAGCAATCGGAATAAGAAAAGCGCAAATTCTTCGACCTAATACCCGCTTACCGAAATGTGAAATCACCCGGAACACAAAACAAGAAATATCAGTGCTAAGAAAAATAGTTTGATAATTTTTAAACAAAGGAAAGGAACGATAGAACACCAGAAAGCCGATCACCTTATCATGACGTATCACATCGCAAATACACCTAGACCAATCTAACTTTCGAAACGATCCAAAGAAAATAAGTTTATTTAGCTGTTAAAAGTTACTCACTGAAAACAGAATTCCAGGAATCAAACACATATCAAAATCCCGTCTTACACCAACTCACCTAGCATAATTTATGAGAATCCTCATTGCACCAATGACTATTCCAAACCAAGATACTCTATACATTGACCCCCCCCCCTTCTCAAGTAATCCAATCTATTCTAAATGTTTCAAGATCAAAGATCATCTCTCGCCCTCTCACCGTCTGCTGACGTTGAATGCAGCGGCGAGTCTGTCTCCCGAGTGGCCCATCGTCTCTCCAGAGGTGAACTCTGCCACGGCCGGCAGTTCCGGAGACAGCAGGTTCTTGATGATCTCGCCTGAGGGCATTAGTTCGAGTTTACAAAATATTCTGATTCTTTCACGATGCCTCTTCCAGATATTGGAACACCGACCACCTCACCAAACCACAGAATCACCAGGTCAATCTGGGTTTCATTCTCGAGGTAAAGTGTGAGTTGAATAAATGCGGCACTCACCTCCAATCTGCAGTTTGGCCATGGGCGTCTTCGCCTTCTGGATGCCCAGCATCGCCTTGCGCGCCTCAAAAGATCAATATTAAAACCGATATTTTATCATAAAAATCAAGTCGGTATACCACATATCACTGAAGAGAAAAGTGCAAGAGTATCATAATAAGCCAATAACACCAGCCTACCATCTACTATTTCCCCTACAACGCATCCCTCCTCCGCTCACCTTTCTGTTGTATCTGATGGGCACATCCGACAGCAGCTCCGCTCCTCCAGCGATCACCGCGTTCGCGTACCCAGTCGAGAGCATGCCCTGAAGGAGTAAAGTCAGCCATCGATCGATCAAGTGTACTGTAGCCACAAGCTATGGATACTGTAGACGACACTCACCATCGCATCCGTCATGGCGACGTTCGACGAGATGCACGCGAGCGTCACCGTATGGCAAGGAATCTGACAAAAAATAATTATTGATTTTTAAACAAATGAAGTTCGAATTGAGAGAACATTATGTCTCAAAGTAGCCTAATCGGCGTTTCGCTGGTTACATAAAACAACAAGCGATCTTTGGAACTAATAGTGCATTCGCAAATGATAAAAAATTCAAATATTGAATAAAAAGGGCATCAGGCTGCGTGACGATTTCGCCAGGTATTCAATCGAAGCTATCTCTCACTTCTCCACTCTATTTTCTTGGAGTAGCATGAAGGATCTGGGCTATTCGTAGGTCCTCTAAGTTAGTGGGATCCTCACCACTAAGTTAGTGGGACCATTCCCACTATCTTAGTGGTAATTCCCCACTAAGTTTGTGGGATTAATGTTATGTCATTTTTACGATCAATCAATAATATTTTCTTTACGATAATACCCTGTTATTGAACTTAATCATATTTTTTAAAAATTTGATTAGTTCCGCTGTTTGATTCGACGGCGGTTGATAGATCATTAAAGAGGGAGAAGGGATTTCTAGGCACGAGTGACAGGCTGATTGTGTGGTAGATTTTTTCACATTTGCAACTAATGAATGACTAATGAACTAATGAAAAAAGGACAATAGCAAACAATGGAAAAAACATGAAAGCTTAGCTGGATAAAGAAAGTGTGGCTCTAACAGTTCTGATGTTTTGAGGCATCTCTAGTTCACTTTCTCTGTCATTTCTCTCTTGTAATAGGTTGGTCACGAATGGTATCTACGTCCTCTTGGATGTCAAACCCATTCAATCGTTTACTCACTGTATTGACTCTAATAATAGTCATCAAGCTAGAAAGTATTGCCTATATCTCGAACCCACTAACTTTGTGGTCTAATCACTTTCTCGAATCTTCTCGCTTACATCCCACTAACTTAGCAGATTTTCAACGTTCAAATCCCACTAAGATAGTGGGACCACTATGAATAAGCTCGATCCCACTAAGATAAAATATCCTTTCTCGATTTTTCTATTCTTCAGCCCACTATTTTAAAATGCAGAGAGTAGACTACCTGATATCTATTATCGATTTAAAGTTACCCAACAATCATGAAAGAACGTTTATTTCATAATATGCTAAAATGAGGTCCAACAAGTCAAAATTTAATGATGAAAAAAATCGAAAATCAATATCAGGAGAGATCTGGTTGAGCTCAATTGAGTTCATGCGATCATGCTCAATCTCTCCATTTTACACTCTGTTTCTCGTTTTTGGCGTTATCAGGGCACTTCCGCCAATTCTTCAAGAGACCTGCTCGATAAGGTTCGAGGGATCATCTGTCGTGCTGGGGAATCACTAAATCCTATGGATTCCCCAAGGGTCCTCATCACTAAATGAGTACATCGGATGATGCTATTGAAACAGATATATTGGGTCCTCGAGTTTTCTGTATCACATCATCATTTTTTAGACATATAAAATGAATCACAAAAATTAAAAAATAATAAATAAAGTTAGTTCGTGATAAGAAGTGTAAAGAATATATACCGTATTCATGCTTTTCTTCAGCCCACTACCTTAGAGGTCTACGAATACCACAGATCCTTACTCTGGAGTAGGCCGAATCCTTCTTTACCTTGTCGGGGAATCCAGCCAGAAGAGCCGCCTCACGCGCGATGTTCGACGTCTTGCACTCCTGATAAGGAAACGATCATTACTGAATGTGCCGTGTTAATCGATAATTTGAATGATACAGTACCTGGATTACGGTACCGCAGATGACGTGATCGATCAGCTTGTAGTCGATGCCCGTCTTGCGCACCAGGCCTGCATTAGTTTTTATTTTCTACTGACAAAGTCGTAATTACTGAACCGGATAGCC
The DNA here is from genome assembly GCA_036245805.1 of Pristionchus mayeri. Taxonomy (NCBI): domain Eukaryota; kingdom Metazoa; phylum Nematoda; class Chromadorea; order Rhabditida; family Neodiplogasteridae; genus Pristionchus; species Pristionchus mayeri. The sequence continues at coordinate 18,039,774 of BTRK01000003.1, read as the reverse complement.
AAGGAATGCCCATAACGGGCTTGTGAAACTCTATTTCTCTCTTGCAATCAAAAACCACTTGTTCATCACCATCATTCCTCACGATAAAAATAAAAGTGCCATTGTGGTAAACAATGGATGCCGTCCCCCATATCTCCCTTCTCCCTCACCCCTGAGTGCCTCCTTCTGCAAGTCGACCGCCATGAGGTCCTTGAAGACCGTGCCCGAAGTGACGAAGGGAGTGCGCACCTGAACAGAGGCAGAGGGGTTATAATAATTGCATTTTTTGCTTTTCATAATTGATTTATTGTTGAGCCTACTCAATACTACGACCAGATCAAACTTGCAGATGAACTTCCGCTTACACAACACTTTTGAAGCACCGAGTCAACTACTACTGCATTTTGTTTACACCCCGTCCCAACAAATCGATTCTGCGGTGCATTTCTGATAACAAAGTAGCACCGGAAACAATTGAATAATAATATTTGCCCGTCGTGTCGCATAGACAGAAAGCATTCTAGTGGTGAGAAGTCGCGTTCAAAATTGCGATGACAAAGCCTCTTTTGCCCTGTGATTTGCCGTTATTAGGTAAACCGTTAAAGTACCCAACACCCACGACAAAAGGAGCGAGAAACATGAAAGCGGGCATGATCAGGCACGCGCGAAAATTCAAATAATTTCAAGGGTGTTGGGTAACTTTAATGTGGAACGAACCGAGTCGACGAGGACGATGTTCGGTCCCTTCTGGCTGGTGGCCGTCGACGACGAGGCGGCACGCGCCGCGCACTGCGAACTGCGAGAGACGACACGGAGCATTCTAGAAAAGATGAGAGGGGATGATTTACATGACTGGCGAGGAAAGAATGACCAAAATAGGAGGGAACCCCGACGGAGCAAAATGGAAGGCCTTGCAAGGGACGTGATAAACAAGACATTTGAAAGAGAGAAGAGCGAACAGTTCAAAGACACGCGCGTCTTGGCCATCACTGAAACGCGCGACCGACGGGGGCAGAAAATTAAAAAAAAAACTATGAGAACTCACATACGAGGTGGAGGGAGTGATAAAAAGGTGAAATGAAGAAGAAAATAGGCAGCGGCCAGTCACAACGCCGAGTTTCGCACACAATGAACCGACAATGACAAGGAGAAGCTAGGCAAATCTCACATCTATGCAAAATGAACTCTCAACTCTTGAGAGAGTCAAAGTACGCCACCTTTTAGAGCACGCAAAGGGGTGGAATACTTGGATGCATGGCTCTCAATGCATACTTTGTACTTTGGACGAGTGGAGAGGGAGGAGAGGGGGGAACAGGGCGAGAGAGTGCACTGATCGGAGAGAGACCAGACGGGTAGAGGAGGCGAGTGGGGACGGAGAGGGGGAGCGGAGAGCAAGGAATGGGACAGTGATGAGATCTGCGAGCCTCGTGGACCCTGGGTGGGAGATACACTTTAGAGCGTGAGCCAGCCAACTCTTAGATGACGTCATAGGTCAAAGTCCCCTCTCCAAACGGCTTTATCGATATACCAATTGAACATGGGAATAGGAGTAAACAGCCACCATACTAATTGGAGTTCATAGTAAAATGAGAGAGTATGGGAATGAAAGAGGGACCCTCCTCATTCTCCACGCTCTCTCATTTTACTATGAACTCCAATTGGTACAGCGGCAGAAGGGAACCAGTGGAAAAATACGTTAGATTCACATTCAAAACTAAAACAGGAAATACGATTAAACGGCTTCAAGAACTGAAATAATAATGAGCTTCGTGAAAGTCAAATACGCATAGGGCTATTACCTAAACAATGAGAGTTGTAACAACATGAATGAAATGTCAACGAGAAAAAAATGAACTGGGAGTGAAAGAGGCAAACCTAACAATTGAAAGCATGTGAAACAGGCGAGATTACATAGTGAAATCAATACTCATTCTCGGACTACCGTACACCTTCCGAGAATCCTCTCGGGACCTCGGCTCTCAATCGATCATCATCATCGACATGTCGGGATCCACGATCTCCGGCGCCGACTTCGCGTTCAGCGGCACCGTCCCGATAGTTTCCGGCCTCAGCTGCAATGAGGATGTAGTCTGTAGTTGGATCTTGGTTATAGAATGTAGTTTGATTTTTGATCTCTCTGCTCCACTCACCACTCGGCCCAGCTCGCTCATCTCGCGTCCCATCGTCTCCATCGCGATCCTGAATCATCGGACATTAATCAACAGTCTACCGTAGTCTGTGCTCCATGAATATCAGGGACTCTGATTCTACCGTAATCCCCCTACAGTACTCACTGCTGGATGGGCGTGCATCGGTCGTCGATGCGCAGTCGGGCGCAGATCTCGTCGCGCAGCCGCAGCAACTCCTCCAGACACTCCTCGTCATTGTTCTGCAATGGGGAAACTGGAACGTCATTCTAATAAGGAACGAGAGAGGTCCTTCAGTACTATCTGAATACCGATTGTTTTCCCCCATTTTCAGACAATCTTCCAAAATACTATACTACGCGTGAAAGATAGGTTCTTAGGCATTTCTTCGATATTCACCCCCTATCGCAGAGGGGTTGTGTGACCGAAAATCAGGGAGAGATACCTAGAAATGAGTGGGGTAGGGAAGAAAGAAGGGGGGAGGGGGGCAAATATAGAAAGTGACGGTTCTTTACCTGCAGTCCCTTCAGCTCCAGGTAGTACGAGTACAGCTGTCCTCCAGTTCCCCATGCGGGGATTCGATCGATCGCCTCCTCGAACTGCTGCGCCAGATCGTCCAGCATCTCCATTTGGTCTGAAAAGAGAGGTGGTTTAGACAAAAATTATTTATAAAAAAATACAAATTTTAAGACAAGCAAATCCAAAGGTTCACTAAATATTAATCGGCATTGTCAGTGATTAGATGCATTGATGCGTTATTCTTTACTCTGGTGTAATCAATCTAATCTACCATGAGCTGTCCATCGCCCTCAAACGTTGAAAGATCTCCCGCATCCCCGTAACAAATGACCAGCGCATTTTATGTCCCACCAATTCTTCGAATCTCCAAGATTACAAGGTGGACAATACATCTCCCTTTTCGTTCAATAAAGAATATTATGTATTCCGCCCGTTAGCGACCAGCAGATTAGTATCGTATCCCTAATGTTAATTCCGTTTCTATAGATTTCCATTCCACTGCCCATCTCATGATAAGCCTCATGCCCCTTCGTGGTTTCGCAGTCATAATCCGCGCATCCTCCTAATTAAACGACTACCTTCAAGTCGTCAAATCACGAAATAGTAATGAGTTAAGGGTATATAATTCACTGACCGGTGACGAGTAGATCGGGCGCGACTTCAGTGACGTACAGTCGATGGGCCAGCTGCAGCTCGCCCGCACGCAGCGCGTGCCCGCACTGAGCGTGCACGTCGCCCTCCAACTGCAGAAGAGGGAATAAGAGAAGTAAGAGAGAATTGAGAGAGCGCAAAGTAGTGTTGTAAATTCGAACGAATTTCGAACAAAATGATCGGTCGCCTCATTTCCATTTTGTTCGAACTCTTCTCTAGATCGGACGAACGTTCGAATGTTCGATTTCGTTCAACTTGTGCAAAACTGCTCTGAAGAGATCATGCAATATTTGTTTGGGTTCTGAAACTCATTCTGGCGACACCGAAGAAACATATTGACCTTGGATAATTGATTCAATTTCGTTTCAAAATCACAGGGAAAATTAAGTTTCATACATCGTTCAAAGTCGAGCTGAACATTTTGCACAAAATCGAACGGAATCGAACATTCGAACGTTCGTCCGAACTCGAATAACTCCCACTCATTCCTCGATCGGTATGTTCGAAGATTGGTCTCGTTCGAATTCGCAACACTAGCGCAAAGCATGGATACAACGAGATTATCGACGGCCCAGAACTACCGTAACCACTACACTATTATTATTTGTAGAACTACTAATATTCTACGTACCAATACACATTAATTGTATTTTAGCACCGAGAGCTGGTTCACTATCGAAACCAACTTACTCATCAAACATTAAAAGATTCCTTGCAACCACAGAGCGCCTTTTTTATCATCAATCTTCGTAACACCCATAGGTGGGCGGGGGTTGAAGCTGGAAATCGAAAACCGGAGGTGTTTAGGGTCAAAAGGGGGGGGGTGATCGTAAATGATCGTTTTTGTGACAAAATTTTCCAAAAACCGGGGGTGTTTTTCACAGCTGGCTTCGATGGTGCCACCTATGGTAACACCACTTCCTTCACTATCCCTCACCGTACCTTGGCCTCCAGGTACTTGGCCCACTCGATCCACTCCGTCGGCACGCGGCACCACTCGAGGACGCGCACGTAGTCAAGCGGCTGACGAGTGAGCGCGCACCGATCGATCATCTCGCGCATCGCCAGATTCCGGCTGAAATATGCACACATACGAGGAGTGCACTGCTATAATTAGACTGTGTCATCCAGACAATTAACTAAAATCCTCTAAAAAAACTACTCGCTCGATTGAGACTGCAAATGGATCACAATATAAAACCAATTTATGACATCCTAATGTCGCAGTGATTATAACGACCATACCCTCATTTCAATCATTGAACACAGTGTAAAGAATTATTTGTAACTATATCTTTGAGACAACGACTCCCTGCTCACCACTGGGCGTTCTTGATGTGCGCCAGCACGAAGAGTGCAGCGTGCGGGAGTGCTGCAGCTGCAGCCAGCTGCTCCGCGTACTGCACGTGCAGCGCGTGCTCCGAGCACTCGTCGACTGCAGGCAGACCCACCGCACGAGTGACCGCCCAGACGTGCCAGCTGACAGGAGAGAGATCGATCGAGATAACTATTAGAGGTAGGGCAGTAAGAAGAAGCGCATTCACTTGAGACACACTTCAACTAAGAGTAGACTATATTGTGAAAAGGCCGAAGAGCACCATTGGAGAGGCTAACACGACTATTGAGAAAATAGTGAAACGCGGCATTACGCTACAATTTTTATATTTTTTCTTGTTTGAAAAAAGGCGAATCAGAACTAAGTAACAGCTCCGAATTTCTTGCAATCAACCGGGAAGAAGATCGACAAAAACAAATCAAAAATTACATCCACACCCGCAACAAGCTATTCCGGGTTTCACTACTACCTTAGGTTCCCTCTGCTACGGGAACAAGTCGACTGGTCGAGCGCAAACTGGACTCAAAAATATATAAAAGAAATTCCATAATGAGCTCAACCTTAATGGAATAAATCAATGAATGGATGAATGAAGGAGTGAAGAATAGCTCAGCCAACTCACGCCAGATGGAAGTCATCGGGCGCGGACGACGCCTCTACTGCCGCGTCCAGCACGCGCTCGATGCTCCTGGGACGATTGATGATAATATTTTTTTAAAGAAAATACACCTAAGAAAGTCTGAGTTTCAAACTGCTCTCATCTATACTTGCTTGCACATCTCCTCGATTATTCCACTTTTTGTATTCCAAATCCAGTAAAACTCCCACCTCGTCCTATCCACAGCCACTCTCATCAGCTCGAGGTGCATGTCCAGCAGAGGGAGTCGCACGCGACCAGCCTTAGCCTCCGCCTCCAGCAGAAACACGCACGAACCCAGCGAAGTATCGCGCCTGAACCAAGCACCGTAGTCACTACCATAACCACGCCTGATCTATGCTACGATCAATAATCGGTTACCGTAACCCCGCCCGAGACTTACTTCGAGTACCACAGCCCGCAGAGGCCCAGGGCCGCCTGCCAGGGAATGCCCTCGAGGCAGTTCACCTGCAATCCAGTCAGTGTTTCATCCAGAGAATATTTACCAAGCATTTGGTTTAACCACAATAACAGATCCATCCGGTTCTTGAAACAATACACAACAATTCATGGTTCAAAGAGTTGACAAAAGAAGGCTGCTTGAGACAACCTAGATGATGAAGACGATCCGGTTCTTATCAAATTATAAAGATACAGTACGGCTACAGTATACCTGTCCCAGATGTGTGAGCCCTGCCATGGTTACGTAGCACTTGGCGAGTGGTGCGGGCACCTTGGCCAGCATGCCCGATCGCTGCCATTCGTCGATCTGCAATCAATCAATCATTTATCATATATTTCAGGCGAATGAGGAGCCAATAAAAGGAGACAACAATTGACCCCGGCAAATCAGAGTACCACTCGTCTCTTACAATGACTGGATTCACGATTGTTTAATACCGGACCGGTTTCCAATAGAACGAAAATAATTGTGTTATAACTCAAGTTCAGTTCCTATTGTTGTCGATTTGCATTGTGAGATTCGAGCTTTGCACATCGCATACAGGGAGTCATGCTAAAGTCTACCCAAAAGATTAATGCTTTTTTTCCAACCCTTTAAAATTATCATTGCATAATTTATCCCCGCCAATTCGAGCTTCAGCCCCTAGCTATACACCCATCATCCTGCTGCACTCGCCTGTCTCTTGAAGTCGTGCATGGTCTCCTCGGGGTCGAGCGTGAACACGGCGAGCAGCGAGGCCAGCACCGTCAGACCCTCGTCGATCGCCGCTGAGATCGCGCCTGAGGGAGAGATCAAGGATCAAAGATAGTACACACTGCCCCGCATTCCATGCTTGAATATTTTTATTTTTGCAGCGGGGTAGCGAGGGATCATTAGTCTGGTGTTGCTCCTTGCCTGGTGATGGGTGCGTGAAACAGCAAACATCCCATCTCAGAGCATGGGATGAGCGGGATTCTTTTTTTCTAGATCGGGTTTTCCATTATCCTGCGACTTCCGTGCTTTCTCTCCTCTACATCCACCATCTACTCAGGAAGTGCCGTACCCTCTAGCTCTCCCCTCGCCAGCTTCTTCCACACTGCTGCGCCTCGTCCACTGACCGCCTTGAACGCCGTGCTCGACTCGGCTGCCAGTGCCTGCAGTAGATGTAATTTGTGATGATTACAGAAAACACTCAGTCCTCGATAGCCTCCTCCTACCGTACCTTCCTCGCCCACTCTCCCACTCGCTCGCGTCTGTCCCACTCCCACACGGGATCGGGTCGCTCGTCGGGGAAGAGACTGCCGCACAGCTCCCACACCAGGCACTGCAAACAGAGGACTTGCGATTCTGCACCAAAGGGATGAACAGTTCAGTGGTCGCGCATTGATCTACCATGAAGATATTGATTGCCCAGCCCTACCGTACCTCCTTGGCCCTCCCGCTCTGTCTGGCGGTGGCTGCGAAGGAGTGGATCAGCTGCGCGTAGTTCTGCGTCGGCTTGATGCGAGGGGCAGAGGGCGCCGCCTGCGAAATATCGATTAATTTGGGATACCGTAGTATTGTTCTACCGTAACCCTCTACCGTACCTCCTCCAGTTCGCAGTGCTTGGCGCGGTTCGAGTTGCTGCGATGGCGGGTGATCACGATAGACAGCTCCTGGTTGTGCTCGAACATGTCCGTGATGTACTCCTGCGAGAGGAGTTATTGATTGATCGATTTAGGGAGATGGAGCTGAAGTGATATCACCAAGGCAGTCAGCACAAAAAATATGTGATTGTGATGTGATTATTGCCCTATCAACCTATGTCCAACCCTCGCAGCACCCCGTCACCTGGATGTACTGATTCACACGTGAGATTTCATTTTTTCCACTCAATATGCCTGTGCCAGTGCATAACCACTCCCCTGTCAACCTATAATCAACCCCTGCAACTCTCCCCCACATGGGTGTTCTTATTCGCTCGCGAGACTTTGCGTTTTTCACCAAACGCACACCCAATATTGCATCCACACTCTCATATCAACCTATGTTCTTCCCTCGCAACCCCTCATCACCTGGATAATCGCTGATTCATTTCGCAAGTGTCTAATAATTTCGATCAAATACTCTCTTCCGATCACACCTACTCTTCACTCTCACCCTATCCCCACCAAACAACCCCGACTTTACTCAACACATTTTTAGTCCCAAACGAAAAAGCTTTCCCCTACATCCAGTCCTCCATCTGCCCACTCCCTGCCCACCTGGCTGTATTCGTGTCCGAACGTCCTCATGCCCACGGCGACTGCACAGTGAGCAGGCAGCAGGGAGTGCACCGAGAGACCGCCAGCAGCCCAGCCGACACGCGACGTCGCCCCGTGCGCCGCCGTCTCATCTGAACGACTCGTTTGTGATTATAAATATTATGCAACAAAATTAAAAATAAAAAGGAGTCTATCTTCACTTTAAATTCCGGACAAAAATCTCACACATATGCGAGATTTTTGCCCAGAATTTAAAGTTAAGACAGACTCCTCATTATTTGCAACTAGAGTTCGAGAATTGATACCTTCATTGTATACAAGAGTCGGTAGCCGAAATTTACATCCCTACTTCCCCCAACTCACCGATGAGTCCCGTCTTCGTGGGCACTCGCAGACTACCCGCGGCGGGCGCGTGACCCTCGAACGCGCGCACCGGCTCGCGCTTCGTGAGCGTCATCATGCCAGTGACGCGTCCACGCGGATGCACGCGCGGCTGCAGCAGCGTACGCATGCGGCTGCAAATTATTTTAATTTTTTTAAATATTGTGGTATGTCCAGAAACCATTGAGGTTCGGCTTTCAGCCCTGCTTAGAAGAATCAGTGTTGCACGAAACGCGCAAGATAGAATCCGTCAGTGAGCACGAGAGAAAACATGAAGGATGGAAAAACGGAATATTTCCAAACAACCAAATTCCCAAAAAAGTGGGTTAGTAGCACTACATCCAAGAAGCGGGGTTCCTAGCGCTGATTTTTTTAAATCGTTTTCGGTGGTGATAAAACAAACTTCCGTATTGTAGAAAAAGCATTCGATATCACGCGAGGTTCGTGCACCACCATCTCTTCAAACCAGGATAATTTCTTTACTCGCCAATATTGTTCTCATTTCGGCGCCACAAAAACCACTCCTCTCCATACTCGAACGTTACATCAAGCAAAATGATTTTCAAAATCACGCGTTTCATTCCTCGGCTGCAGCAGCGTACGCATGCGGCTGCAAATTTTTTATTTTTTTATATTGTGGTATGTCCAGAAACCATCGAAGTTCGGCTTTCAGCCCTGCTTAGAAGAAACAGTGTTGCACGAAACGCGCAGGTCCGGCTCCGTCAGTGAGCGCAAGAGGTAAAATTCCGGACAATTAAAAAACTGAGTGGTTCCAGTAAAATTAACAAAAAATATATATACTGCGAATTTCGTGCAGCAGCTGCTGCACAATCATGTCACAATGGCTCCCGCTTCGATAGCCTATCGGCAAACGCGAATCATAAAAAATAATATCCTACAAAATCAATTTCAAAATCACGTGAGGTTCGTGCACCACTGTTTCTCCAAACAAGGTGCATTGTGCGTGTCTCGAAGTCCCTCTCTAACAACCTCTCCCCATCAACTCACTGGCTCTAAACGTTACACCAAGCAAAATTATTTTCAAAAGCACGCGAGATTCGTGCACCACTGTTCACCATACAAGGAGCAGTTGTTGATTCGCCAATATTGTTCCCATTTCTGCGCAACAACAACCAATCCCCTCGACTCACTGGCTCTTCTCGTACATCTCCTGGTCGATGGTCTCCATCTTGATCTTCTTGTCGGGCACTGCACTCAGTCGCCAGTCGCCCTCATCCTCGTCCATCCTGACAATCGGAGAATACATTTCAAGAGAAAATTACGTTTTCTAGACGAAAATAAAGTTAAAAATTAGCTTAAAATATCACAAATTTGGACTAACTTCGAAACTACAAACAAAGATGATTATTTCACAATAAATTATGTTTGAAAAGGCAGAAATTAATTTAAAATTAACAATGATGCACCTCCAGTCCTCGCTGTCCACGCCGACGACGCTATCGTCGCCCACCCCGAGCGTCACTCTACCGCCTCTGCAGAGGGAGAGAATGATTCACAAGGCAACTATTTCCAAAACATCGCGAGAGAAGGCTTTCAATTTGAAAATTTCTTTCAAAGTTTCAAAGCAAAAAATAGACTTGGTAAGGACACCCCTATCCTCACAATCGCTGATCTGTGTGGGCAAAATGGTTGTCAGAAAGAAAAAAATTCCCAAACTCCGTCGATAGAAAGGCACTTTTTCTGACCAAAATATATACGGAAATAATTGCCAGTAACACGGAACTCATTCCTGACTTTAGGGGAATCTAACGATTTAGAAAAACATTATTCAACCAAGTCTGCCAACTCTCGTTTCATTCCTCCTAGATCACACCTGGTTGCTCGGTCTCTCGCTGCCTCGGGCGACGCCACGTAGGACGATTTACCGCCCAGACCGGAGGCTGCAGCTACAGCGGTCGCACGACTCGCCAGCGACTGCTGCAAGGCACGCAGTCACTTCGCCGTTTCACGAGAAAGGAAATTATGCCTTCCGTTATCTTCTCAATTGTTCACAATATGGAAAAACTAGATAGCTAGTTGTTAACAAGACCAATTGAAAAGAGCCATGATCTGGATCTCCCCGTTTTTCGCTTTTATATTGTTTAAGCATTGACACCAGCGGAACATTGTGGAGAGAATCGAGAGAGCCAGATCACCGCTCTCTGCAACCCACAATTCCCTGGTGCGCCCTTCTCATCGCGACGGCGTCATCGTCGAGAGCCATGACCTCGTCTTCGGAAGCGGACGCCGTCCTCAGCGACGTGCGCTGAAGCGAGTCGTATTTACACTAGTCACTCCATGTTTTAAACTACAACCAATGCTGCGAAATACTTTATCAAACTAGTGTCAATGTTCAACGGTTGATGATGATAATGCGAACTGAATGGGGTCGGGAATGGAAGGCAGAGGGACTATGGAAAGATGTGCAAGACGAGATTAGAGAGAAAAAAGAGAAAGAGAAACCTCGGAGATACATAACGCAAGAGAACCCTTACACAACAACGTACAAATCAACGCGAGTCTAGGAAACAGTAGGGGGTGGCTCCTAAGTCTAGAGAGGGGCCTAGTGTCAGTAATGTATGTATAAAACAAATCAATATTCTGGACAATTCACGACGACAATAAAATAGTAAGTGGTAGAGGTGCACACGCAGTGCTTTCGTGTCTGATCTCTCTCTCGCCCCTTCACCACACCTGGGGCAGTGCTGCAGCTGTCGCAGCAGCAGAGTCGCCTGCAGCAGCCAGCTGCACCTTCGCACGCTGCACGCGGTCGTGCAGCAGGTTCTCCTTCATCACCTGCCCCTCGCCCGACTCATCCTCGCTGTCCTCGTCCTGCAGAGGCAATAACTCATGAACAGTTATTAAATTTATTTTAGAGAAGCAAATCGCCACCTATTCCAGCTAGAAAAAGCCTATGCTATGAAACCTTGATGAAACATAAGTGTGGATATTAATATTTTTTGCTAAATATTGAGAGAATGTGAATGCAGCTTATTAACAAATCATGGAATTTGGTAGAAAAAGACTGATAGAATTGCTAACAATAAGATCAAAGATCACTCACCGGCAGTCCGTACTTGGAGAAGTGCTTGACGCGGAAGACCCACGAGCCAGTGAGCGGGCGGAAGTCCTGCAATCGGGGACTGATTCACTGGGAACGGTGCAGTTTCAGGCTCCTTGTGTGAATAGGTTAATCTGAGTTGCACCAATCGTCTTCTACATTTTTGCGAATCATAAAAACTACTGGGATAGTTTGTTTCACGTAGGCCATGTAGACCTTCCAATGTGTAAACGTGACATTTAGACGACGAGTTCGTGGTTTTAAAAAAAGGTGAAAAAAAATTCACCTTGAAGTCGGCGTCCATCCTCATCGTCGTCTTCTCCAGCTTCTCCCTCCAGTTCATGTTCACCAGCGCCACCGCGTCCTGCAAGGAACTAACATTGGAACTGGTAAATAAAAAAGGGGGAAAATAATTTAAATCGATAATCGCCCGTACCTTGACCTCCTGCTTGCTCTGCTTGTCCACTGGCCACACTCGTTCGAGCGTTATCTCAGCAGGCCGATTGAAGCCCTGCCCGAGCGGAGGCTTCACCGACTCGTCCGGGTACACAGTGACCTGCAACAACGTACTACATCCAATACCGTATTTCTTACAGTACTTTCCAACTATCACTAACTGGTTTTAATTAAAATACCAGCGAACACCGTACCTCCTTGTTGCGGAAGATGATGATCTCGTCGAGGACGACGTTCCTCAGCTCGATTCGCCCCGCCCAGAAGACGGTTCCGAAGGTGTGGCGGCCGACCGTCAATCCGTCCGGCAGCACCACTGCACCGTCGCGCACCTGAGGGAGGCAATGAGAAATTGGTGGAGTAATAAAGCCACATCCCAACTACTCATAGGTCTCTTAAAGTTTTACAAACAGGATTTTACAAAGTATCACGAAGAAACCAATCATAACTACTAACTCCGCAACACCAACTCACCATGTCTCTCATGGCCTCGATGCTGGGGATGGTGTAGTAGTCAGGGGCAACGATCCGCACGCCCGCATCCGCCACCTCGCGGATGCTTCCGATCGAGAGGCGGTCGCCGCGAGGGGAGGCGCGAGCGGTCGTCGACGTCGTGCCGGCTGCCAGCGGCGAGATCGAGGCAGCTGCTGCAGTTGCTGCGTTCTCCTTCTGGGCAGAGGAACGAAGAGGAGAACCCTGCAAGAAATGACACTGTTCGCCGTGTTTTTTTTTAAAGATTAATTGCATGCAATAGCGATCGCATTTTCGCTTAAAAGCAAATTGTTCTCATATGTGTTTCGAAAAATTTTCTTTAAAAAAAGTCTATTGCCCCAATCCTTCACGATCCCATGAAACCCCGATCTGCCTGCTCACCTGCATCGTCTCGCTGGTGACGTCGAGGTTGAGCGTGGGAGGCGCGCGCGCTTGGAGCGTCGCGTTACGCGCGTGGAATCCGTCCGCCGGGCCGCTCTGCAGCGGGCTCAGCACGTTGCCACTGCCTGCAAAATGTCAACTTCGAATAATATACAAACTTTAGAAAAGAATAAGTTATAAAAAAAACGAAAAATATAGAAATTTTGAAAAACAGTTCAAACCTTCACGACGCGGCAGCTCATCCGGATCGCGTGCGGCGGACGCAGCGGGACCACCCTGGAGCGCCGATCGATTGCCGGATCCGCCCGAGAAGACCTCGTTGAGCGCCGAGGCGTCCAGGTGCTGCAAAGAAGATACTTTTGCATACATTATTAATGAGAAGATAAATTCAATGTTTTAGGCCATAAATGAAACTGCAACGTGCCAATTCAGGTTTCACTCTCGGTACTCACCTTGAGGTTCCTTCCTGCGCTCTGGGGTGCGAGGAGGCGATTGGCGCCATTGCCTCGCAACGAAGCCTCGATCGTCGCATCCACGCTGTCCTTCTGCATCGATCTGCAATGGGGAATTTAACCGCATTATCGATTAAATGCTAATGAAAATTAGACAAATTTTCATTGAACTAATAAAATGAGTGAAAGCAAAAAAGCAAAATTTCAAATTGTATAGAATACACATCAAAATGACACCCTCTCCCTCACCTCTCGGTCCTCGAGTGGTTCAGAATCGACGAGTTGTGCATGGCGGCGGGGGCGCCCGATCTCAGGCCACGGCCGAGCGTGGGAGGAAGCACCGAGGGAGAGTACCTGCAAGGTCACATTGGGTCGGATTCAAATCCCATTGGCATCGCCGTTTCACAGGCCTTTCCCCTTTCCGACAAGTTACCACTTTGTCAATCGAGTAATGACGTGTTTTTAAAAAAAATCCAATAGAGTAAATTCAAGCACAATATTTTCCAAATGTAATTGAAGTCGATGAATGATATAAAATACTTTTCACCCTCTCTGGAGAAAATGAGCAGTTCAACTGCCAGCTAACTCACACGAGGTCCTTTGTGGTGAGGGGACTGCGGGTTCCGGGCGTCGCTCCCACTGACGCGTCGAGCACCTTCGAGACGAGCGTCGACTTGGCCGAGATGCCGTTGCCGTTGAGGGGAGAGGCTGTCGCATCTTTCTTCGACGACAGGAACTTGAGCTGACGCTGCACGCTGCAATCAAGAGGAGATTAGTATTGGGTGGTTGCAGCAATTGATCATTCTCTCAACTACATCCACTGCTTCTTCCAGCATTATTTATTTATTTTATTTATCGTACACCACAAGGGCGCTTCATCAAGTATAGAATGTTCGAGAATATAATTAGGGAAGAGGGAGGGGGGGGGGGGGAGTATATCTTCCGAATCGTGTCGCACAAGAAAGAGAGAGTGGCGAGGGGAGGGAGCCTCGTGAGCGGTAGGAGTGGCCGCTTGTCCAATGTATATCGTATTGGAGACTTGTGTGACAGGAGATCGGAGGAGATCGAGGGGGGTGAGAATGGTTGGGGAAGGGTTGAGAAGAGAAAAAGGAGAGGAAAGGTGGGAGGGGGGGGGGGGGTGGCGGTAAGGATAGATGCTAAAGATTTCTAATTTCAATTCCAAGAGTACGCAGAAGATTAGGGTGAATTAGCAAATAGTGCTTAATAGTCTCGATCGACAATAGAGGATTGCAAATTAAGTGGAGCTTATTTAGAAATCTAACTGTTCTATGAGCAAACGATGCTTTCAAATTTTCACTTCGGAAAGCGGGAATGTGAAGAACAAAGGCACTATGACGTCTGGTAATAGTCCTATATGTATAGAAATTACATACTGACAACTCAACAGCGTTAGCGAAAATTTTAAGAGCTAGCACTATGTCAATGACAATACGGCGAACATAAAGAGAGCGTAGAGAATATAGGGCTAATCGATCAGAATAAGAGGGGAAAGAGACGTCTGTTCGAGAGCAACGATAATATAATAGCCTACTAAATAGATGTTGAACTTTCTCTAATTTGCGAATACGACCAGATGAGAAGGGAGACCAGACGGGAGAGGCGTATTCTAGTATGGGAAGGATAAAAGATTTGAAAGCAGATATGTATGGGACAACTATTGTACAGCTGATACTACGGAAAAGTAAATAGACTAATGAAGACGCCTTATGACAAACAGTCTGGATGTGAGAGTCAAAATTTAAGAGAGGATCAATATAAACACCTAGATCACGGATTGACTGCGTTACTACAAAATTGCAAGAGATTAAGGAATAGCTAGTACAGGGATTGTTTTTGCCTATATGTAATACGTTGCATTTCTTTTCAGCAACTTCTAACTGCCATTTTTTGCAGTATTCTAGGAACCCATTAATACCCGATTGAAGTTGAGAGGGGGAATCAGAAGGAGAGAGTGGATCGAAAGTAGTGAAGAGCTTGATGTCATCAGCAAAAAGCCGACAATTTAGTTTTGGAAAGGGGGAGAAAACTGAAGGGAGATCGAAAGTAAATAGCAAAAAGAGGAGAGGCCCAAGAACTGTGCCCTGAGGAACACCTGAGATCACTTGTCTCTCAGAAGAGAGAGAGCTGCCGATTCGAACTCTGAAGATCCTATTGGAAAGATATCCTGTAATCCAATTCAACACACAGCCACGAATGCCTAGCAATTGTAATTTGAACAATAGCTTAGGATGGGAAACCTTATCGAAAGCTTTGGCAAGATCAATATATGCAACATCGGTACAGTAATCACGATCGAGGGAATCACGCCAATTTTGAGTACACTCCAAAAGTTGGGTAACAGTAGAGCGTTTAGAGAGAAAGCCGTGTTGTTCGGGAGGGATAATCTTATGAAAGTTGCACCAGCGGATAATCTTAGGCTTGAGAATTCTTTCCATTATTTTGGAAGGAATGGGAGTGAGACTGATAGGGCGATAATCCGAGACCGAGGAAGACGAGGAAATTTTTGGGATTGGAATAACAATAGAGGATTTCCACAAGGATGGAATATCACCTAGCATAATACTATAATTGAAAATATGCGCAAGAGGAGTAGACAAAGATCGGAAGCAATTTTTAAAAATGATAGATGGGATGGAGTCAGATGGGAGCGAACATGATGAAGATACTTTCCTCAGAAGAAAAGAGACATCGTGAGGAAGGACGACTGATAAAGGGATGGTTTGCGAAACGAGGGAAGGGCAAGATGGAAGGGACCCGTCATCACGAGTATATACAGAAGTGAAATAATCGGCAAGGGATTCAGCCTTTAGAGAACTGCACGTGATGACAGATCCGTCCATCGCCACGAGGGCCGGGATGGAGAGACCTTTAGGCTTGAAACGAGTGGATACATAGCGGTAGAATGATCGACTATGATTACTGGCAAGTAACCGATTCTCGTAGCAACGAACGTACTTACGTATTTCCTTATCTAATTTATGTGAAACTAAGAGAAATTGGGAATGAACAGGGCGCAGATGAATCTTATTGAAGAGTGCGCGCTTGTGTGCAAGAAGGGACTTAATATGGGGAGGGTAATGATCAGAATGAAGGGAAGTCTTCTTGAGAGGGACAAAGGTTGGAAACAGGTCAGTTATACACGATACGAATCGATTATACAGGTCTGAGATATCGATGAAATTAGAAAGTGATTCCTCCCAGTTCAGTCCAAGTAGTGCATTTTCGAGACCAGAAAAGTCAGTTTTACGAAAATCAAATGATTGCACTACTACGGGCTGATCAAGGGGGAAATGGAAGTCAAAGACAATCGTAGAGTGGTCAGAATTTTTAAAAGGGGCTGATAAGCAGCAATTTGATACTACTCCGGAAGGTGATAGGATGATATCAAGGAAATGGTTATTTAGGGAAGGAGAAGGGACCATCTGGGTGAGATCAAGGTCAATGGAGAGGTCCACTAAGCATGAAGCTTGAGAAGAAAGCACGCCCGGGGAAGACCAATCAATATGTAGATTTAGGTCGCCCAGCACAACCACTTGATGTTGCACTGCAACCATGGAAGATATAACATCAAATAATTGGGTGTTTTGAGCAGTGGTTGTGTTGGGAGGCCTATAGACGAGAATGAAGCGTGTAGGAACAAGGGTTGTCAGGGAATGCACATCGACCACGAGAATATCACTAGAGATTGAGGAAGGGATAGATACTCTAGAACAGGGGAGGTGATCACGAATGAGAAGACAGACACCACCCCCACGACGAGGACGATCATAACGGAAGATGCGATACGGGAAAGAAAGAATAAGCTTAGTGTCCAATATCTTGGAAGAAAGCCAAGTTTCCGTAATAAAGAGTAGATCGGGCTTACCGATGGAGAGAATAGCATGTAAATCAGGTATCTTGTTACAAATAGAGCGAGAATTAAATAGAGAACAGCGAAGAGGGAGATGTGTGGCAGAAGAGGGCGGCTGATTGATTATGGGAGGGAAGTCCGGGGGAAGAGACGGAGGGGGCGAGAGAGTGTGGGGAACAGAGAGGAGAGAGAGAGGGAGAGGAAAAGAAGGAAAGGGGGAGATAGATGAGGTGTCAATCGAGAGGCAGTCAATGGATAGGTGCGAGTCAAAATGCGAGTGTGGTGTAAGACTACTTAGTTTTTTTGAGGAGGGAGGCGAGTACGCCTGTGAGTACGGATGTCATCCTTGTGCCAGATCTCATCGCGATAGAGCACGAAGGGACAGTCCGAGTCAGACAGGCGCAACGCTTTGAGTGACTCTCTCATCTCCTTGCTCCTCTCTCGCTCTTCTCTCGTCTGCGATTTACGAACGTAAATTCCTCTGAACTCGTCGTTCTTGCGGAGAACAGAGGCATTTTTTAGAGCAGTCAAGAGGTGAGAGCGAGAAGGAAGAACCACTTTAAGGAGGCGGGGTTTGTCGCCCGGTTTGCCCATTCTATACACCATCTGGGGAGTAGCTTCGACTTGAAGGATGGCCAGAGCCAATCCAACAGACTTAGCATCGCCAGCCAATCTCTCTTCAAGATTTAGAGAACAATCGGCCTCGGGGATACCCGAGATCACAACCGAACGAGCCCTCAGATGTGCTTCGACTGGGTCTTCACCAGATGAGAGAGGGGGAGAGGGAATGCGAGTGGAGGTGGAAGGAAGGGATGAGGAAGGGAGAGACAGACGCGAATTGGGGAGAGAAGTAGAAGGGGAGGGGGAGGTGGCAAGGGAGGCATCACTTTGCTGCACGGCGACATGCTCGAGAGCTTTCGCCATACTGCGGAGCAGCTCGGTGATAGCACTCCACTTGTCCCTGTCCACACCAGAGGGGGCATTCTCGAGTGCCAGAGAGAAGGCAGAGACACACATGTTTTGGTATGTAGTGCTCTGCTTCTTGGCTGAGTTAGCCGCCTCAGGGGTAGACATTGTTGCGCCTCTTTTGTTAGCCAGAGTGAAAGTGTGAGAGAAGGAAGAACAAAAATCAGAAAATAGGCTTATAGAATGACAAAAAAGGGAGGAAAAGGAGAGATAGAGCAAGGTCACCTTCCCTGAGGAGAGATGGGAAGGGGATGAAAAATAAAATAAAATAAGTACAACTGCCAGAGGGAATCTAACCAATCGTACCTCGTAGGATTGGGCTTGTCATCCGAGTCCTTCGACTCCTTCACGTTGAAGATGGGCGAGTCTCCGTAAGGCGAGGCTGCCAGCTGCGCGTTGATCAGCGCCATCTCCATCTGCAATTTATTTATTTTTTACCGGTTAACGATGCCACTTACACTGCAAAACAGATTGCAGACCTCAACTCATAACACGTATGAATCGAGAATAAACCGGATCTGAATTTGGCGGGAAAATAGGAATTGCGAAATCTCGAAATATAAATAACCACTCGCCTGTGCCTGGGTGACGTTGGTGACCAGCTCAATCGGGGCTGCAGCCACCTGCTGCACGACTGGCGCAGCCGCCACTTGCTGCTGCGCGCCGAATGCACCCATCACCGGCTGCGCGGTCGTCGTTCCGAAGAGACCGGTGGCTGCGGGCGCCGCCGCTGGCTGGGCTCCGAAGAGGCCGGTGCCGGTGGTGCCGAAACCGGTGGTAGCGGGCTTGGCGCCAAAGAGCCCGGTGGCGGGCTGCGCTGCGGTGGCTCCGAAGGGCGACGCCGTAGTCGTCGCCGTGCTACCGAAGGAGAAGGCGGAGGTCGTGGCGGGCTTGGCCCCGAAGAGCGAAGTGCCTGCAGCAGATGCAGCAGGCTGCCCGAAGGCACCCGTCGACCCGAAGGCGCCCGCCGTAGAGGTCTACAAGGGGAAGAAATGATTTATTTTCCAAAATTACCAAAAAAATCGTTCTAGCCCCACCAGGTATAATTGTGTTTCATATTGGGAATATAGGCAGAGAAAAACGAAACAATCAATGCTAGCTTTTCGCTTGTCAGTGGTCAGAAAATAGCCAAGAAAATCAGTGTTTCCACTATTTAGTTCTGTGCGCGTCTTTATAAAATTTAAAAATACACAAGCAGGCACTCACGGCAGGTTGTCCGAAGGAGAAGGGCGTGGCGGTGGTGGAGGCTGCGGGCTGACCGAACAGCGAGGTAGGGGCTGCCGGCTGGCCAAAGGCCTGCAAATTTAATATAAATTTCTCGTTTCAGCGTTGATATAAAAGTCATCAAACGCAGCAGTATAGAGTATAAAAAAGTATTATTTAAAAAAAGAAAAACATAGGTGTAAGCATGTTTTTGGTTTCTGACCCAACCCCATCTTCTCATTCTCTCTCCTTTGTTATAACCCCTCCACCAACTGCGGGGAGGTAGAGGGGTGGTGGGGATGAGAATCGAGCAATGAGAGGTGGAGGGAATGAGGCCAGACATCAAAGACACGAAATACTACAGCATCTCCTCACCGAGGTGGTTGCAGCCGGCTGTCCGAAGAGGCTGGGCTGTGCTGCGGGTGCTGCAGTAGTCGATCCGAAGAGCGAGCCCGTCGTGCCAGTCGTCGACGAGCCGAACAGACTCGTACCTTCAAGAGTGTTTGGTTTATAATTGAAAGTGAAACCGCTCAGCTATCCCAGGACTGGTGGAAATGACCAATTGGTACTTGCGAGAAAGTCAAACATATCTTGCCTGTTCGCTACTTTTTTGTTACTAAACTGCTACATATTATAGTTCAATACTTCAAAAATTGTAGAAGATAAATGCGAGTAAGGATCTGTGGTATTCGTAGGCCCTCTAAGCTAGTGGGCTGAAGAAAAACATGGATACGGTATATATTCTTTACACGTCTTATCACGAACTAACTTTATTTATTGTTTTTTTACAATTTTTGAAATTCATTTTAAAGGTTTAAAAAATGATGCTGTGATACAGAAAACTCGAGGACCCAATATTGCTGTTTCAATAGCATAATCCAATGTACTCATTTAGTGATGAGGACCCTTGGGGAATCCAGATAGGATTTAGTGATCCCCGAGCACGACAGATGATCCCTCGAACCTTATCGAGCAGGTCTCTTGAACAATTGGCGGAAGTGACCTGATCACGCCAAAGCTAGAAAAAGAGTGTAAAAGGGAGAGACCGCGCATGATCGCATGAATTCAATTGAGCTCAACCAGATCTCCCCTGGTGTTAATGTTGATTTTCGATTTTTTCATTATTAAATTTTGACTTATTGGACCTCATTTTAGTATATTATGAAATAAAAGTTCTTTCATGGTTGTTTGGTAACTTTAAATCGATAATAGATATCAGGTAGTCAAAATCAAGTACTCTCTGCATTTTAAAATAGTGGGCTGAAGAAAAATCTAGAAAGGAAATTTTATCTTAGTAGGATCGAGCTTATTTACAGTGGTCCCACTATCTTAATGGGATTTGAATGTTTAAAATCTGCTAAGTTAGTGGGATATAAGCGAGAAGATTCGAGAGACAGATTAGACCACAAAGTTAGTGGGTTCGAGATCTAGACAATACTTTCTAGCTTGATGGCTATTATTATAGTCAATATAGTGAATTAAAGATTGAATGGGTTTAAGATCCAAGAGGAAGTAGAAGCCATTCGTGACCAGCTTAATACAAGAGAGAAATGACAGAGAAAGTGAACTAGAGATGCCTCAAAACATCAGAGCTGTTATCACTGTAATAGAGCCACACTTTTTTAACCACCTAAGCTTTCCTGTCTTGCTATTGATATTTGTTGCCATTTTTAATCATTCATTATTTGCAAATGTGAAAAAATCTGCAATACAATCAACCTGTCACTCCTGCCTAGAAATATCTTCTCCCTCTTTAATGATCTATCAACCGCCGCCGACTCAAACATCGGAACTAATCAAATTTTTAAAAAGATGATTAAGTTCAATAGCAGGGTATTATCGTAAAAAAATATTATTGATTGATCGTAAAAATGACATAACATTAATCCCACAAACTTAGTGGGGAATTACCACTAACTTAGTGGGAATGGTCCCACTAACTTAGTGGTGAGGATCCCACTAACTTAGAGGGCCTACGAATAGCCCAGATCCTTCATGATAAATGCGTCAGGCAAAGCGATAGAGTGCGTAAAACTGAGAGTGATCTACTCACCGGCTGGTTTCGCTCCGAACAGCGAGCTGCCCGTGGTGGTGGCAGCAGCGGGAGAACCGAAGATGGAAGTGGATGCCGCAGGGGCGCCGAAGGCCGGAGCTGAGAGCAATTTATTTAATTATTTATATTAATATGAAATGACTAATTTAGTGAAAAGCCACTCAGAAAAAAAGAATAAAACCAGTCACCCCTAAAAGATCTTCATACATTTTTTAAAAAAGAAATTAGGAATTGACACTGTCATTGAACGAATGCCCCGTGACAATTTTGTTTCACGTTCCGCTGAAATTGAAGAATATAGATGAAGCAAAACTCACTGGCAGTGGTGGTGCTTCCGAAGATGCTCTTCTGCTGGGGCGTAGACGATCCGAAGAGCGACGAACCTGTGTTTAATAACTAGATAAATAACATAAATCAAAACTCTTGAATTGTTTGGAAAATCGAGCCATAAATTCCCGGCACTATGACAAAATTAATGAAGCTGATCGTAAAGTGGATATAAATGGTTTCCCTATTTCTCTCTAATTATGAAGTGTTTTAAAAAGCACAAGGAGTGAAATCAGACAATGTCCTCACCAGTGCTGGTGGTGGCTCCGGTCGATCCGAACAGTCCGGTGGTGGCGGGTCGGTCTGCCGGCGCCTTTCTTCCCGCGATGTAGTCCTCCACTCGCAGCTCCTGTAAATTATAATTAAAATTCACGAAATCATACATTCACTGCTCTCACTCAAATTGGGCGCACGATGTTAGAAGGTACTATCCAAATATTTAGCTAATTCAAATAAAAAATTGCAAGCTGCTTTCACTCAAAATTCAAGATTGACAAGAAAATACAAAATTTAATTTAAATTAAATAAACAACAAAGCGCACCTCGAGGCACTTGCTCTCGTACTGCTTCATCGCGGTGATGCACATGTGCTTCGTGCTGATGTTCGTGTTCGTCCCGTTCTTCTGCATCGTATCCGACCCAATCAGGGGCTCGAATTTAACGGTCGTGCCGGTCGGCGCAGCGGCTGCTGCTAGAATTTGTAATTTAATTTTTACAAAGGCAGGCTTGGAAAAAGCCGTTTACAAAAGCAGGCTTGGAAAGGGTACTTCTCATCCTTGCGATGAACAAAAATCTAAAAAAAGTTAGTGACGTTCAAGTTTCAATGATAATATTTAAATTTAAAAAAAAGCGATGGAACTCACTACTGCCGAAGATGGAAGTGGTACCGGCAGTTGACGCGGTGTTGCCGAAGAGCGAGGTCTGTGTCTGGCCGAAGGAGGAGTTGGTGGAGGCGCCGAAGAGGGAAGGCTTAGGCTGATTGCCGAATAGCCCGCCACCCGAGGGACTCGCAGTTGAGGAACCTACAATCGATTAGTTGATTTGATATTTTAAAATTTGCCTAAACTTGTGTTAATTCCCAACAAATTACTGAATACTTTAAAACAAATCCAGCCTCTTATTTAGTTGCATGTATTGATACGTAATCATGCGTTTAACACGAAAGAAAAGTAAAGTTAACATGGAAATTTATGTTTCATAGATAATATAGTACTGACCAAAGAGGGAGCCTCCGGTGGCATTGCTGGTTGTGGTCGAGCCGAAGAGACCGGTGCCTGCGGGCTTCGCCCCGAAGATACTTGACGTTTGCTGTTGGGGCTGCGGCTGCCCGAAGAGGGAGGTAGCCGGCTGGAAGAGAGAGAAATACACCTTTTCGACATACATATACAAATAATTAAATTGAAAAAAAGTATTAAAACAAAAAGACTCACCTTCGTCTGTCCGAAGAGGGAAGTGCCGCTCCCGAAAGCGGGTTTATTCGCGCCGAACATGACGGCGAGAAGCCCTTAAAGTAGAAATTTGCGATAGACTGAATGCACGAACAACCTTCGGGGAGCAATATGCAAATGACAAAAATAATCAAAAATCGATAAATTCGATGGAAAAAGCGAAATTTCGAAAGAAATTCGAATTTTTTGAAGGGAAGCGGGCGAGCACGTTTAGAGAAAATTACGGTATTGGCGCACCACGCTTTCCAACAGATGGCAAACGCGTACTGATTATTATTATTATTATTATTTTAAAGTTAAAATCGTAAAACCAGAATCAAACCATTTAAAATTGCCGAGCAAGATAAACCTAATATCAACTATCATTTCCCCATTTAAATAAATGTAATTTGTAATATCGATTCAAACTGCAATCTACATAATTTGCATTGGACAAAGGCCATCATTTCTCGAAAATACTCTTCCCCAATCACTCTCGTCTCGCACGCTCATCGGAGGTGGTCGAGGAATGCTCGCGCAATGGTCAGTCAACCTTTTTTCACTAAATTTTGTCGCAGCAGGTGCTATGATCTCCCGTACCCGAATCCTACTCTTCCCGTACCCTGAACATACCTCTTTCCTCCGCCACTCCCAACTAAAATCCTTCACTATTACCGTACCACCCACCGTACCGTACCTTTTTCAGTTGCTCATTCCCTTCTCTTAAATCCTGTTCCAATACCGTACCCCCCTACCGTACCCTCTTCAGTTGACGATTCTCCTTTTCCTTCTGCTCGTGGCAGCGCCCTCCAGGGCAGCTTCCGATGTCCCTGACCTCCTCAACAATTTCGCCCCTCTTCATCCGGCCAACTCCACCATCGATTGGCCCCGCCTCGCAAGCTACTCGACCATCGACTGGACACGATGCGATACCGAAGCCGTCAGTTTGCGATTCTCCTTTTCGGCTTACGGTAGATTACGTTAGTGTGGCAAAGTGTGGAAGGCGATTATTGTAGGGAACCAAGAATACGGCACTGCAGATGATACGGTATTTCTTTTTAGTTCTGTCTTCCCTCCGATGTGTGTGGCGCGGAGCTGAAGATGCCGACTAAGCTGGAGGTGGGAGCTGTTGCAAAGCTACCGCACGCTTACAGTAAGCCTCCCTGATTCAGGGTTTCGCTACCGACAAGCTGTCCGATGGCAGATGCAGCACTGGAGTGATGATCAAGTGGGATTCATTGATCTTTGATCTCTTGACATTCTCTCTCGTTGGCAAGACGCAGCTAGATATTTTGTGAAGCAACATCTCGAATGCACAGCATTCTAAAGAGAGAGGATGAGAGCAGAGAACGAGAGAAAACTCTCTCGCATTTGCATGCTCTCTAAAGAGAGAGGATGAGAGCAGAGAACGAGAGAAAACTCTCTCGCATTTGCATGCTCTCTAAAGAGAGAGGATGAGGGCAGAGAACGAGAGAAAACTCTCTCGCATTTGCATGCTCTCTAAAGAGAGAGGATGAGAGCAGAGAACGAGAGAAAACTCTCTCGCATTTGCATGCTCTCTAGCTTGTGGTTCTCGCAGCCAATATTTCTGGCATTGTGCCAACAAAATTCCATGAAATTCCAGACCGATTTCCCCTCTTCGATGGCTGTTTCTCGTCCAAACCTTCGCTCCAAATCTCGAACAAACGGCTAAAAAGATAATCAAATATACCGACCTGGAATATGGAGGCCTCAAGCTGCTCCTCAAGGTCTTTTTAAAAATGTATAATCAAATTTAACTAAAAAGCTATAACAAAACGAAAAAAGATAAATTCATTAAAATGAATTATATTAGAAATTTATCAATCTGTAAATTTCAGAGCGACGATGGTACTTTTGAGCTCCAGCTCGGCCACTGTGTCTTCAAAGATGACAATAAGCTTGATACTTTCGATTCGTTCCCTGCCGCTGAAGGACCTCCCAAGGATCCAAGCGACCCAGCCACTCCCGACAATCGAAATGATTATCAGAAGAGCCTCTTCAATCTTGTCTCCGGTGAGCTTGATCTATGATCGTTGATCTCTCGTCTACAAGTGCAGGGGGGAGTGAGATCTCCCGCTTGCGGTTCTCGAAGCGAATGGTGCTGGCATTATGCCAATTCAATTTCGTGATTTCAGCCAAGCGCAAGGAGAGCAGCTCGGACTTGGACAAGATGATGTGCATCTTCGAGCTAAGCGCCAAGGAAAAGCAGGGTGTGAGTGTACTGTACTGTGAGAAGATGAAGCTTAGTCAATGGTGTGGTGTGCGAGATTCACTACAATCAATTTTGAAATACACGCGAAACGATTTATCACCGTTTTTTTGTAGGTAAGTCGTTCCGCGTTTATCTAAAAATTGATTGTAGGGAATCTCGTACATCACACCATTGACTACGCTTCCTGTTCTACAAGGACGGAGAAAGAGAAAAATCTCTACAACATAATCTCTAGGCTCTCGTAACGGACATTGCTGGCATTGTGCCAACAAAAAGCCGGGTAATCTCAAGATGATCTTTGATGTTTAGAATCTTATCGATGTGCTACGATCGATTGTCAACGCCGAGCCAAAGCTCAGGACGGCGAAGCTAACTGTGCAGGTATAATTAATTAATTAATAATTAAAAGTTATATAAAAATAAAAATAAGAATTAATATTCAGGGCGATCACGAGACATGAGGATGCGGCGAAGCGGAAGCAAATGAGCTTAGTCTCTCCTACCAATTGGGAAGTGGATCTTGAAAGTATCGAGACCAAAAGTAAGTAACGGGAATGAGAGGAAGATGAGAGGGAGGGGGAATATTTGAACATTTAAACTCTTCAAGCAGAAAGCGATGTTTGATTGCTAGAATAATCTTTGATTCTGAATGAAATAGGCTACAGACACCGATTCAAGGCCAGCCCGGTGAGAGAGTAGTGTCTGATCTTTGATCGTTGATCTCTGCTCTTTAGGTGGTCACTGAATTTAACTTGTTCGCTTGCACGGACCCGCTGGCCCGGCTCGTGTGAGTATCGATTGCCACATTTCTCTACGTTGATCTTTGATCTTTGATCTTGCTCAGTATCCGACGCAACGACGGCCTGTACGAGGTACTGGCAAGTTCGATCGATAGAGCCGCTGGGACGTACATTGTCAGCTACAATGTGACGGATAAAGAGAATAAAGTGAAGGCCGTGAAAGTCGATGGGGTAAGGAAGATGCTCTCACTCGCCTATTATGCAACGAGAGAGGGAATGGACAGAACATGCTATGATATTTCTCTCCTTTTCGAAATTAATATGTAATTTAATATCAATATTAAAGAAGGGGTAACACGAATGAGTGTTAGGGAGTCCCACCACGAAGATATTGCACTCGCAATGGGAAAGTGTAGCGAAATTACCCCGAGAAATAGCTAATCAATAAATATAACAAGTAAAACACAAACGAACTAGCCCCATCCTGCACTGTCAATGAACTTTGCGCGTATGTAAATGTTCTGGTAGGCCTCTGTGCCACTTCGGATAAAGTGATCCATGATCGGGCTAACAACTTCTATTACCCACAGCAGGAGCTCATGAAACTAATTTTTCGTGTGACTCCTCCTTTAATATGTAATTACATTTTTAAATTGTTAAAAATTAAAAATTAAAAAAATTGTTTCAGGCTTTCACGACACCTCACCAAATGGCTTGCATTGTCGAAGGTGGGTGCTGTCACGGAGAGGGGGGGGGGGTGAGAAAGGGCAGAGAGAGAGAGAACGTTCTCATCCCTGTACACGTTCTCTTGCCAGCAACTTTTGTTGAGATCGTGCTTATTAAAAGCCTTGTGACTCAACATCACATCAAAGATCAAAGACCAACTTCATTGTCCCTTATTTTTGTCATTGCACGATCCACTTTTCAATGAACTTGCAAAGATCAAATATCAACCTCTCTTCAGTCTGTCACTCGGCCCCTCCTCTTCCCCCGATGGTACCCGGCTGTATCTCCTGCTCGCTCCCGGACGTCGATTGGCCAGACGACTTCAGAAACTGCCCGAAACTGCAATGCAAATGGTGAGAGGATACCGGTAGCAAAGAGTATTACGGTAACCTTAAGGGTACTTTAGTTGTGAAGTGAAATGATAATGGGAGGAGAAGATAGGGAAGGGAAAGATGACAGAATGGGCACGGCACGCCGCCTACTTGTTGAATCCGGCTTCAGCCGGCTTGAAACGCCCTTTTGTCATCACGACTATTGCAGTATCAAGGGGTGTGCACTTGATCATTGCAATATTTATTCTTATTCTTGGGTATTTATTCTTCATTGATCAAATTATGAGATTGTTTAGGGACAAGTGGATCTTCAACGACACTTCCAACGTCGTCCGGGTGTACGACGAGACGGGAATCGTCTGCCTGAAGGACGATTGTGAGGGATCAAAGATCAATGATCACCTGCCACTCTCTCCCTATTCCGCGTGCTCTCTTGTCGCTGTTTAGCAGTAGGCCGGATTAGAACCAAAAGCTGGACTTTTCTGTAGGACTTTCAGAGAACCATTTTTGACACTTTGGGAGCCTCTTGTGAGCATGCTGGAGAAGGGTATTTTTTTATCTCTTCCGGTGGGCTCTCATCCGACCTAGTTTCCTCTGTTTGACAAGGGAGAATGCGAAGCGAAGAAAGAGTGCGAGGTTCTGGCAAAGATCAAAGATCAAAGTTCAATCGCAGATGGCGATCTCGCGTGGTACCGTTTGTCCAATGGACACGCCGTCGATGCAGCCTCCTGCGATGAGGCGAATAGTGAGTAGTAATTAGTTAATTAACTTAATTTAATTA
This sequence comes from Pristionchus mayeri, assembly GCA_036245805.1. Classification (NCBI taxonomy): domain Eukaryota; kingdom Metazoa; phylum Nematoda; class Chromadorea; order Rhabditida; family Neodiplogasteridae; genus Pristionchus; species Pristionchus mayeri. The sequence continues at coordinate 18,011,941 of BTRK01000003.1, read as the reverse complement.
ATTAACATAATTAACTTGCAGTTGACTGCCACACGATGTCGCCGCTGAAAGATGCGTGCACAGCGGACAGCGATAGCTGCAAAAACGTGGAGCCAATTAACTAATTAATTAGCTAATTAGTCCTTTTCGAGGTGCGGTTCGACATGGACTGGGCACTCTGCCCACCGAAAGAGAGCATTCTCACGTGAGTGTCTGACTCTCTCAACATCGCACGCTCTCTCGCTCTCTCTGACACTTGGCTCGATGCCAGAAAGTTTCGCTCCGAGATTTACTAGCGAGAGAGTATGTAAACGGATGACAGTCGCCTCTTCTTCTCTGCACTCGTCCTGCTCTCCTGTAGGATGACGTGTCTGATTCTTTGACTGAATCTCGACAAACATCAAAGATCAAAGAGCACCTCTCGCAGGTCCAAGATCGACGGCGAGTGGAAGCGGCTGAGCACCTCCTTACACTGCAGTAGACGAACCGGCGAGTGGAAGGGGATGATCTTTAACCGTTGACCTTTGAACTTTGATCTATCATCTGCACCTTTCAGGCCACTGGTATCTCGGGATGCGTCCGCACATCGTCTTTGACCATAAGAACGAGCTGAGATGCGAAGGTAACCGAGTCTATCTATCACTACGGTGTACTGTATCGAATTGCTACAATACTTCTCAGGGAACCTACCGTAATCCTCATCTTGCAGTGATGCAGAAACAGGCGTTGTTCGACTTCTTCGACGAGATGACCTTCAACTCGTTCCTCTTCATGTTCGCTGGTTTGCTGGGCATGACGCTCCTCTTCCTCGCCATACTCTTCATCTACGATGTAAGTGATGGCCAGAGGCTCCGATCTAGAAGAGCCAGGTTAGGGTGGAAGGGAAATATCCGTGAACTGTACCGAGGATTTGCAAGAAAAAGCATCTGACAAAGCACGATAAACGAATATGGTTATTTCTTTCGAAGCCGTCCTTAAAAGACACTCCTATCATGCATTTTCTGAAAAAGGAGTGGCTGGAGATTGTATGCAAATAGCGGGAAAAGGCTGTTTTTTTATCAAAGGTCTAAGATTAAAGATCAAAGATCGCTTTGCAGTGGCATCTCAAGCGGCTCGGCGTCGCGCGGCTGAAGGCGCGGGACCCCAAAGTGCGCCTCAAATCGGACAAACCGCTCGATATTCCAGATGTGAGTACTGTAGGAATACGGTAGAGATACGGTAGGTCAACAAATCCAATGAACGCCCCTGCGACTCGATTATCGATTGCTCAACTATCACCAATACGAAAAATCAATGTATTTCAGATCACCCTAATCAAAGACCTGAGCATGATGCCTGACGATGACTTCTGGCAGATTATTACGGTATACGAGAGGAAACTATCGAAAACTGATTTTTTAAAATGCAGGACTTCCAAATGCACTCGATCGACCATCGTCTCAAGTTTGTGAACTTCCTGCTCGATCGAGTGAGTTTCTATAATCTTTGATCCCTGAAATTTGATTTTTGATCTCTTGCAGCTGGGCACGAAAGTGACGATCGATCACTTCCTGGCCTTCTTCCACCACTGTTCGATGATGGAGACCGACCATCGCGTCTGGAGTGAGTGACCGACTGTGGGAGGTGCACGGTAGAGTACTGTAGATCTCACGGGAGATAGAAATACAATAGATTACAGTTTCGTTATACGGTAATGATTTACTCTCTCAGGACGACTGGTCATGGGCTACAAGATCATCCTGATCGCATTCAATCAAGGCGAGTGATGTCTGATCTCTGTGCTAAATGATCTTTAATCTCTGCAGTGAACCGATCGCGATCAAACTGGCCGAAGGTCTCAAGATGTGCATGCACAAGCTGCTCGATCGAATCGGATACACACCAACTGAGGGAGAAGGTACGGTAGGGATACGGTAGTGGGCGCGGAAATCTCGACCACAGTTCACCACATGGCAGCATATAATATGGTATTCGGGCTCATGCTAGGCATTGCTCTGAATACAGTATCGGGGTTACGATAGTTGGATACGATAGTCCGCTCGTTCAGATGACTCAGTGACGGAGACGCGCAACATCGCCCTCAGCGTGCAACTGTCCACCTGCTGCAAGCACACGTCTTCGGTGAGGAATACTGTAGTCTGTCTAGGGTACTGTATCGCCCTGCAGTAATGACGTACGACATAGTTGTGACCAAAGGATGGGACCTGAGCATCAGGCTCAAAGATCAAAGACCAGAGATCAAAGATCACTTCTAGGTCATGCTGGAAGAGGCTGCGCTCACTCGCGGGTTCGAGGACATTCGACGGCGTCGCCAGCTGATGGCCTACCGCATTCGCGTTACTAATCAGGTGTGGTTGGAATTGAATTATTGTTTTTTTTAAATTTATTGTTTTTACGTGTAATATCATATCATATCATATTTATCCTGACGTCAGGCACAATGGTCCTGCAGGAGGGTGACTTCAGTGTGGAGGGAATGGGGATCTTCGGTCTCAGAGCGTCGTTAGGTCAAGGGATGGGATCTTCTTTGGCTTCTCTGGTCAACTGTAGGGACGATCGTGAAGGATCTCCGTTGAGCGTCGAAGTAGATCATCCTGCCGCCGAACACCTGACTTGCGCCGGTTAGGAACTCACAACGCAGACAGCGGGGCTTTCTTGACGGTAGATCACTCGAGACGATGGGAATCCGTCCGTGCTCCTCCTCTTGAAGTGTACCAAGTAGGCGATACTCTCCGGGTTGCCCAAGCTGACGGGAGAGGATTCCCCAAACTAGGTCGGAAAAGAGCGGGGTCAGGGTCAGGGTTAATAAAAAATTCTTCAGCAAGACAAGTACATGGCGAACTGGGATACGATCAAGAACTTCCAGGAGTCGGACGAGTTGTAAGAGATCAAAGATCAAAGATCAAAGATCATCTAGCAGTCGTTGTTACGCATACTTTCGCGTCGGGGAAAGTGTAAGAAATGAAGACTCAGGGCGAATCGGAGGGGATCATAGATCAAAGATCCAGCTACAACCGAATACTTTGTTAATTCTCGAATTCGGGAAATAATCAATGGCAACCATGTACAAAGCGCAATACACTGCTGACATCACAGATCAAATGTCAATCGTAGTTTCCCACTGCAGGTACACGACGATGGTGAAGGAGGAAGCGAAGGCGAAAGCATATCTCGAAGGAGAGAAGAAGGAGAAGAAGAAGGGGAAGATGACCATGTTCGATCCGGAGAAGAATGTGGGTGCACTGTCGGACCCTCTCGATTCTGCACACTCTCCCGTTCACTGAAATACAGCATGACGCTATCGATTCTGAATACGAGTTCGCTAAGTGGCAGTAGCCTATAACTGCTGTAATTTATAGTCTGAAGAAAGAAAGAGGGAGATGAACTCACACAGGTTTCAGAAAATGTTTAAAATTATGATATTTTTGAATTTTTGTTAGTTAAAAAAATGAATAATAATAAAACTGGCAGGACGGTAAAGCGTCGTCGAGGCACAAGGAGCGGGCGCGCGTCAAGGAACTGCACGCGCTGGCGAACAAGTGGGGCACCTGGAGGGAGCACGTCATCTACGGAATGTAAGCAAAGATCAAAGATCAACTCTCAGAGATCAAAGAACAAGTCGCGAAACTCTGTTTGATGAGATTGCCGACACATTCATTTCAATGGAGTTTTGAAACGGATTCATGCAAAGATCAAAGATCACATCGTTCTCACTCTCAGGTGCAGCGGCAAGAGCAAGGACATCGTCATGGCCATCCTCCAGAGTATCGTCCAGACTGAGGTATTGTCAGATGTGAAGGAGAAAAATTCGCCACATGCTGATAGCTTTTCTAATGGCACTAATAAACATTAATGAGATGTTAAAAAATCACAGATCTTTGCGGTGAGGACTAGTGATGCCAAATCGGCGCGCGCTCTCCTCGTTTCACACGCTCTCTCACCGGTCAGACAGAGCGAGAGATCGTGTGAAACGAGGAGAGCGCGCGCCGATTTGGCATCACTAGTAAGGACGCAGGGCACAAGATGACACATTAGTCATCTTTAAGTCTCTCCTAGCAGATCTTAATTTCCCCTAACTGAGCTCCTTCCTCTCTTGAGTGCATCACGGCCCGCGAGGAGCTGGCGGCGTTCCGTGCGTGCGTCGAGGACTGCTTCGAGCTGCGATGGGCTGCCAGGGCTATCTTCGTCGTCAGTCTCCAATTGATCTTTGATCTTTACTGTAGTGTACATTCGTTGTTGTCGTGCACAACTCGCGCTCAAGTCCTTTTTTTAATGCTATCTCGCTCTGTGTATTTCACACTCTACGACACTATGCTTTTTTTCTGACAAAAAAACGCTCGAATTGTTGCATTAGCCGGAAGGTGGTCTCCAAGAAGTAATGGGAAGAAATGACTCTCTTCATTCTGCGTACTCTCTCGGTCAGACGAGAGAGCACGCAGATTGATGAGAGAGAAGAGATTAGGGGAGCAGATGTTCGGGAATATTGACACTATTTCGGATGAGAACTATGTCTGCGGCATGACGTTATAGTTATCATCCGACCTAGTGCCTGAATATTGAACAAATTCAGAGGTGCCACAATGAAGTGAAGAAGAAGGTGCCCGTCTCATCGCCCGAGTATCGCGAGATATTCGAGGTAATGTTAAAATATTTGCAAAAAAAAAATTTAAAAAAATAAAAAAATAATCAATAAAATTGCAGATGTTCATGCGGTACTCGGCGATTGACTTCACCGGAGAGGAGTCCTGGCTGGGTGTAACTTCAAAGATCACTCCGCGGCACTTCGTGGATAAATTGGCCCGCCCCTACTCCTTTCTCCTCTACCCCATCCATTTCCAGCTATATCTCCCTGATTTTCGGTAACACACTCCCTTTAGATTGGGGAGGGGATGAGAAATGATCGGGAAGGATTGGGGGTGGGCCAACTATCGAAGAAGTGGCCACTCCGTCTCTTCCTCTTGCTCTATCGTCGATCACATAGAGACTGCGATCAATTCTGATTGTTTCGCACAGCCTAAAAATTGATCTTTGATCTTTGATCTTTAACCTGTTAATTTCCAGCGTTTCGTCGGCGACACGACCATGTACGGCACCAGAGAGGTTGACCACCTTCCGGTCACAAAGGTGAGCAAGATTCATCGGAAAGAGCAAAGATTACAATTTTCTCACCGCTATGAAACCGACAAAATCGATTTTTAAATTTGTAAATCGTTAAAAAAATTATTTAACTTCAGTTGTCGGAGCTCACGACGAACGGACGGCAGTTGATGAATCAGGTAAGAAGAAAGATCAAAGATCAAATATCAATCGTCTCTGGCCTCTCTCCGTTTTGCCTGCTCTCTCGCCTGTTCGATAGATAAGGCAAACGGAGAGAACCGAGCGACGAATGGCTACTATCTTAGGCTTTGAATGAGATCAGATATCAAAGATCAAAGACCAAAGTTGAGGCTCGTGCTTACGAGTGGCCGTCCTTCCTGCCCAGTCCCGAGGAGGAAGAGGAGACGGAGAGGGAGGAGGAACCCGATCGGAGATGGATCACCACCAAGGTTCAAAGATCAAAGATCAGATACTTGGAGTTTAGTCTGTGGTAAAGTGAGCAAAAAGTCTGAAGTTTTGTCAATCACGTTGGTAATGTTAGTAAGGAGTTGTTAACTAATAAAATAAAGTGCATTATTAATAATCTTAGTTAACAAGTGAACAATTTGAGCGATGGCTGGCGAAGAAGCGTCGTCTGGAGAAGCTGAGGAAGGGGGGCGCATTCAAGGTTCAGTCGCCGTCTCTTCATTTACCGCACTCTCTCTCTCTCTCTCTCTCTCTCTCTCTCTCTCTCTCTCTTTCTCTCTCTCTCTCTCTCTCTCTCTCTCTCTCTCTCTCTCTCTCTCTCTCTCTCTCTTGTCTTTCGATCGATGGAGATACAGTATGCAGATACTCTCTTTCCAGGGTCCGCTCTCGAACAAGGACATCAACCTGAAGAGTCTTCTGAATCAGCAGCACGAGGAGAAGCCCGAGACGGGCTACATCGACGGCGAGATCATCCCGGACCCCCCTGTGGCTGTGCCCACCTCCCCGAACCAGTCCTCCTCGGGTCCCACCCCCTCGGGCACCAAGTCGGATCCCAAGAAGGAAGCTGCCAAGAAGAAGTAGAGAGCAGGCAGACCTCCCCATTATGTAGAGTAGAGTCAATACGATAAATCACTGATTAGAGAAGGATTCTCAGAAACCCAGCGCCTGGTTCAAATATGTTTCAAATATGGATGGAACTCTCCTCAAGTCGCGCGCTTTCTCGCTCGTTGCCTGACATTCAGGGTCACTTGGCACTCGACCAATTAGTCGTAACTTGCTTCAAATATAAGATATGAAAAGGTTTTGGGATTCCAGTTAGATTCTGGGGAGTCTTTTCTGATTTTAGAGTAATTTTGCTAATTCTCCTTCTTTAAAAAAAACACTTTGAATCTGCTTCTTTGCATTACCCTAACCTATTGCAAGACTCGCATTGAATTGAATTTGGCAGATTCACAAACAACGATTTCGGGAAACTTATTACGTGCATTTAATCGGAAATATTTTATTGTAAATATCGTTGTTCGATCTTTCCATCTCCACATATGTAAAAGTGATCAATTTACGTTCACTACGTGACAAATCCTATTTACCTCTTTTTCTCTCCCCCCCCCCTCTCCTCCTCTCATTCGCTCCTTTTCTCTTCCGAAGGACGGTCACTCCCCTCTCGCTCGTCTCTCCATGGCACAATGAAGGTCCTTTTTCTTGCTTATTTATCGGAGTTCTTATGATTCTTATGGTCATTAGTGCGATACTGTCTTGTCCAAACATATTGCCTTTATTGTTGTTGATTTTTTCCTCTCCCTGTGTTCCGAATGGTAGAAAAGACGGGCACTCGCCCTTGATTCTCAAAGCCAATGATACGTATTCCACACTTGCACCGCCCAACCCAGTCTACTCTACTTCCGACCTTCTGCCTGCTCCACAAAAGTCTCAAATAAACGCGGAAGAAGACAACGGGTGTTCATCTACGGGGGATCTTCCATCGAGAGGAGTAAATTGGAAGCAATGAAGAAGCATCTTCGCCCCCCCCCCCTCCCCCTGGCTCTCCAGCTACTCGCGTCTCCTTCCAGAGCATCTTCAAATCCTTTATTTTCCTTCTCCTTCCGCTGCCGCTGCATGTCTACAAGTTATGGACAAGTAAAGACAGATCACCTTGTTACTTACCTATCTGATATTCATACATCGTTCCTCAATTTTTTCAATCGCCAGCACTATTTATCGTCTATCTATCGACTCGTTATCCCAATTGACTCAGTGATATGCAAAAGTGATCTACTCACTGCGTGACAAATCTTATTTACCTTGTCCTCCTGCTCTCTTGGGAAACTCATTACGTGTATTTAATCAAAAATATTTTTGTTTTTAATATTGTTGTTCGATCTTTGGATCTCCCGATATGTAAAAGCGATAAATTTGCGTCCAATACGTGGCAAATTTTATTTATCTCTTTCGCTCTCGCGCTCGCTCCCCCTCTCCTCCTCTCATTCGCTTCTCTTCTCCTCCCGAAGGACGGTCACTCCCCTCTCGCTCGTCTCTCCATGGCACAATGAAGGTCCTTTTTGTTGTTTTTTCATCGGATTATCTATGTTTCGTAATGTAATAAGTGAC